>LR738715.1:159058518-159158648 GCA_902687465.1 Secale cereale | reverse complement strand
TCCTTCGGGCGCAAGGTAGGTTCTGGAACGCTGATTTTTTATATAATTTTTCTGGATTTTTCCTGGCAGTTCTCGTAACGTGAAAACCTGAAATACAAAAACAACCGAAAACAGAAACTGGCACCGGGGTGCACTGGATTAGTAGGTTAGTCCAAATATGATCAAAAGTGTATGGAAGTGTATGAATATCATAGCAATATCACCCAAAAGTGGCATGGAGCAAGCAAAAATTATAGATACGTTTTGGACGTATCAACATCCCCAAGCTTAATTCCTGCTCGTCCTCGAGTAGGTAAATGATAACAATCATAATTTCTGTGGTGACATGCTATTATCCATATAGGACTTTTTACAGTCATATGACAAAAGCTTACTGAGACAATGATTCTATAGTAATTAAGTTGCCTCATGAGAAAATCACAAATGACTGAAAGTTTTACAATATGAAACTGAAACATCAAAAAGATTTGCAATGAACATGATGTGCAAATATGATAAAGTGATATCTAGCTTGCCCCCTTTAGTGAAGCAAAACATAAATGCAGGGCACCTTCAAGGTTTAAGTGATGACTAGATACAATGATTTCAGAAATAACGATATCACAATCATGCAAAAGACAATGCTACTTTGGGACAATGCACATTACACTCAGAATGACAATCATGTTCTCAGTAGTTGGTGCTTTTAAAAGAAGGTGGAGACTCAACATAAAAGTAAAAGAATGGTTATGTGCTAGAGCTTTTTATTTTGAAAACATAGAAGCAATTTTGTCAACAGTAGTAGTACTTCATATGTGTCATGCATAAGACATCCTATAAGTTGCAAGCCTCATGCATCGAATACCAATAGTGCTCACACCTTGTGCTAATTAGCTCGGATTTCCATGGGTTATCATTGCATTACATATGTTTCAACCAAGTGTCACAAAGCGGTACCTCTATGCCACCTGTACAAAGGTCCAAGGAGATAAATCGCATTTGATTTCTCGTTTTTGATAGGTCTCAACTTGAGGACATCCATACCGGGACAACATAGAAAATAGATGATGGACTGAAAGTGCAACTAATCCCCGAGTGGTTTTGGCAATTAATAACAACATATATATCATTGAACTAATAGTTACTTGAGAATCATTTCAGAGAAGTTCAGTGATATGGGTATGGCAATGACGGAAGAAGTGGACCCCTCAAAATGCTAAGGCAGGCATTGGCAAAAGCTCAAGACTCCATTTTTGGTTTAGTGATCCAAGATCACATTGAGTCCATAGGAAAAGCCAATACTATTAAAAGGGGATGAGGTTGTGTTGATGATCTGGTTGCTCAAGTGCTTAGTGATATATCTCCTTCAACTATCAGCAACTTTCACTACAATACACACTCATAAGTAATCTCGGACCAACCGATTTTCCAACTCAGTCACACCGAGATGAACCACCTCAGCCATAAGCCAAACCCTAGAAAAATCGGTCATTCCGAGTTTGAGATCGGTCTCACCGAAACACGGGCTGCCAAGCTTCTGTAACCTTCTGTCATCATATCGGAATAACCGAGATGATATTTTCGGTCCCACCGAAACTGGCAAGCTCATGTCTTTGATCAAATCGGACTAACCGAGATGGTATTTTCGGTCCCACCGAAAACCCCAACGTTCACTATATTTGAACTTTCGGTCTGACCGAGTTGTCCACTTCGGTCTCACCGAGATTGCTCAATTATGTGTGTAACGGTTGGATTTTGTGTGGAGGCTATATATACCCTCCACCCCCTCTTCATTCGTGGAGAGAGCCATCAGAAAGAACTACCACTCCTACCTTACACTTTCTGAGAAGAGAACTACCTACCCTTGTGTTGAGATCAAGTTGCTCCACTCCCACCATATGAAACTTGATTTCTAACCTTCCCAAGTTGCTTTCCACTCAATCCTTTCTTCCACCACAGCCAAATCAGTGAGGAGAGTTGAGTGTTGGGGAGATTATCATTTGAAGCACAAGAGCAAGGAGTACATCATCATCTACAACATCTATTACCTTTTGGTGGGTGGTGCCTCCTAGATTGGTTAGGTGTCGCTTGGGAGCCTCCGTCATCGAGATGTGGAGTTGAACCAAGAAGTTTGTAAGGGCAAGGAGATCGCCTACTTCGTGAAGATCTACCCCGAGTAAGGCTAGCCCTCTGTGGGCGTAGGCCATGATGGAATAGACAAGGTTGCTTCTTCGTGGACCCTTCGTGGGTGGAGCCCTCCGTGGACTCGCGCAGCCGTTACCCTTCGTGGGTTGAAGTCTCCATCAACGTGGATGTACGATAGCACCACCTATCGGAACCACGGGAAAAATCACCGCGTCTCCAAATTGCGTTTGCTCTTCTCCACCTCCCTTTACTACATGTGCAATTTACTTTCCGCTGCTTATACTCTAGAATTGCATGTGTAGGGTGATGCTTGAATTGATCATAATTGAGAATCTGCCAAAAACTGTTCATGATCAAAAGGCAGAATTTTTATAATTACAAGTAGTCTAATCACCCCCCTCTAGACATACTTTCGATCCTACAAGTGGTATCAGAGCTTTGGTCTCCATTGTATTGGTTTCCATTGCATTGGACTCCATAAGCTTGGTTTCACAACCTAGGAGAGTATGGCGTCTAGTGAGGGTAATTATCGTAGATGTCCTTACTTTGATGGTACAAATTTTGCTAGTTGGAAGCATAAAATGAAAATGCATATTCTTGGTCATAACCCAGCCGCATGGGGCATTATTTGTGTTGGAATGCAAGGTGAATTCTTCGAGGTAGGAAAAGTTCCGGATCGCGAAGCTACACCGGAAGAGTTGCGGATGTTGCAAAACAATGCTCAAGCTTGTGACATTCTCTTCAATGCTTTGTGTCCCGAGGAGTTCAACAAAATCAGCCGTCTTGAGAATGCTAAAGAGATTTGGGATACTTTGGTTGAAATGCACGAAGGTACCGAATCTGTGAAGGAATCAAAGCTAGATATTCTTCAAGGTCAACTTGACAAGTTCAAGATGAAGGATGGTGAAGGAGTCGCTGAAATGTACTCTAGGCTTGCTCTCATCACAAATGAGATTGCCAGCTTAGGAAGCGAAGAAATGACCAACCGATTCATCATCAAGAAGATCCTCAGAGCTTTGGATGGAAAGTATGACACTGTGTGCACTTTGATCCAAATGATGCCAAACTACAAGACTCTCAAGCCAACTGAAGTCATTGGAAGAATTGTTGCTCATGAGATGACACTTAAGGATAAGGAAGAGCTTCACAACAAGTCAAGTGGTGCTTACAAAGCTACAAGTGATGCTCCCACAACCTCAAGTGACAAGTTAATTTCCAATGAAGAGATAAGCCTAATGGACAAGAACTTCAACAAATTCTACAAGAATAGAGGCAAAGAGAGAAGCTCAAAGTCTAGATCATATGATGAAAAGAGATCTTCTAGTCGTGATCGAAACTGCTACAATTGTGGAAGACCCGGACACTTCTCAAATGAGTGTACGGCTCCCCACAAGAGAAGAGAAGAATCTCCAAGAAGAAGATCAAGAGATGAGTCACCTCGGAAAGAGAGAAGGAGTAGAGATGATCGTTATGAACGAAGACCCTCTCGGAGAAGCAAGGATTTGGAGAGGAAAGACAAGTCATCAAGGAGCTACACAAGAAGAAGACATCAAGCTCATGTAGGTGAATGGGTCTCCGGCTCCGACTCCGACAATCAATCCGATGGAAGCTATCACTCCGACTCAGACTACAGTCAAGATGAAGGTGTTGCCGGTCTTGCACTCGTATCCTCCAACTCCAACTCCTACGACTTATTTGATTCACCAAATGAGGGAATTGGAAGATGCTTCATGGCTAAAGGCCCCAAGGTAACACACCCTGAATTCATTGACTTTGATAGTGATGAGGATGACTTGCTTGGTGAAGATGAGCTCTTGCATGATAAATCTAGTGAGCTTAGTAACGATGAAAATGCTAGTAGTCTTTATAGTCGAGAAGAGTCGAATGACAATGCTATGAAGGAGATTGAGCGTCTAACTAAAGAACTAAACACCCTTAAGTTAGCTCATGAAACAACTCAAGAAGATCATAGAGAGCTCCTAAGATCTCATGAGAAGCTACGCTTCGAGAAGCTCACTCTAGAGCAAGAACATGAGTTTCTAAAAGCGATCAATGACGATCTTCGAAAGAAGAGTTCTTCATATCTTGCCAAACGACTTCTCTTGTCTAATTTCTTGCCACCTTTTAAGACTAAGCATGACAAGCATAAAAAAAATTCTTCCTCTAGTAGTAACAATAACCATGTTAAATCTAATATTGTTGCTTCTAGTAGTTCTCTTGATTCCACTAACAATGTTTCAAGCCAAGTTACACTTAGCAAGAGAATAGTTTATTGAAGGAAATCATAGAGAAATGTGTCTACAAGAGTCTTGCCGGAAGCAAGAACTTTGAGGAAATTGTTCGCAAGCAAGGAAGGCACCGGAAGAATCAAGGAATTGGTTTTGAGCGAAAGTTCAACGCCGAAGGTGTTGAGTGGGAAGAAGGTCAATACCCTACTCCACAGTTTGTTTCTCAAAAGGAGAAGTATGATCCTACTTCTTCCAATGTGGAACAAGCTCAAGATGACCTTCCACCACAAGACCACAAGCTAAAAGCCAAGGACAAGCTTCAAGAGGAGATTGATGCATTCATTGAAGCACCTCAAGCCATGGTCAAGTGGGTTCCCAAGGACACGTCAAGTTCTACTTCGTCAAGCTCAACTAAAACCCCAAGGATTCCCATCAAGATGATGTGGATCCGGAAGAAGAAGAACTAGAAGGTTCTTGAGGGTGACTCCGCCAACATACTTCACTCACATTCATTTTGGCAACTTGTGCAATCAACTTCCACATCATGCACTAGTTCATGGAGTCACAAACCCTCTTGTTGGTAAGTCAAGGGACAAGGTAATCATTGCTTTCATGGACATCATCTATTGTGAACTTCAATCTATGTCTATGGATATCCTTGTTTGTTCCTTGTGGGACTAACCCATGTAGGTATTGAAAGTGCCCTAATCCAAAGGATAGCTCCCAACTCTTGATGATCTACATCAACATTGAGCATCCACATCTTCAACATCTACATGAAGTCTTCTACGACAACCCAAGGTTAGTTTGACCCTTTAAAAGGGGTTCTCACATCTAGGGGGAGCTTTGCTCTAAAAATTGAGCTAAAGCATCTCCAAATGATGTGAACACATCAATGCTTTATGTAAAAGTGGTAACCCCACTTGTGCTTAAACGACGAGTATGACCTATGATCAAATGTTCTCATTTGGCTCCTAAGTCAAAATACTCATATAAAGATGACCTAGTCATCGACAAATTGTGTGCTAGTAGCTAGAGTTTTGGTTGTGCATGTTTGACACATATTTCATTTGCTATCTTATTGTGTGAGCATGTTGAATGCATGATTTTATCCATTCGAGGACATCCATTTGTTGTTTTGGTTGTTTCGATTTTTCTGGCCAAATGGATGGACAAGAATGCCTAAGTACCTCCCCTAGCTATCTATGCTTTCTTGTCTCAAATTCTATTCATGCTTATATCAAAAACTTTGAACAAGTCATTTTCGGACCCTCCGAGTGAGGAGCACTCGGAGCCACCGATCCGTCAAGGGCTAACTTCCAAAACCTTCTAAGTAAATTTCGGTCAGACCAACTCATTCAAACTCGGTCAAACCGAAATCACTTAGACTGATCTAGGTTTCATCTCGGTGAAACCGAGTTCTAAATCTCGGCTTGACCGATATGCGTAACTGCATAGCAGTTATCCATCTCGGTGTCACCGAGTTTTTCAACTCGGTCCCACCGACAGCAAAGGGATATATATACTGAGGGCAGCGCGCGTTGATTATTCCTTCAAACGTTTTCGCTCCCACGTCCCCTGCTGCCGTCGCCCTGATCTCCGGATCGTCGCCGTCGTCGCCTGTGCGCCCTCGCCGCAGGTCTCCATCGCCGTCAACGGATTTCTCCTCCGCGCCATTGCCGCCGTAGAGGGACTCCACCAAGTTAGGGTTGTCAGCCATGTCAGATGCCAGTGACAGCCAGAACAGGTCAGAGTCACCTTTTGCGGACATTCCGGAAGCAGACACTAGTCCTGAGGCTAGTAGTCCAGTTGATGATGGTGAGAGGAGTACACCTAGTGTCTTGCCTCCTGCAGCCACCAGAGCCAGAAAGGAGAGGAATTCTGATGATGAGGATTCTGATTTCATTGCTGAGGAAGAAGTGTCCTCTAAGCCTAAGAGGAAGGTTGTTGCCAAAGAGCAACAAGGTCAGCAGTCAAAGAAGGGAACCTGCAAGGTCAAGCAGTCAGCTGTTGCCAAGAAGCTGAACTTGGGAGAGCCAGCCCCAAGTAAAGTGAGGAAAACCTCCAAGAGGAAGAGGGTTGTGTATAGTGATCCTCATGCAGATGCAGCAGTTGAGGATGAGGAAGAAGAAGAAGTACCCCAGCCTGTTCCTCAGAAGCAGAAGCTCATGGGTGATGCCATTAGGGCTGGAGCCACTTCAAAGCCCAAGAAGCCTGCTCAAGCCAAGGCAGCTCCAGCAAAGCCTACTGCCAAGCCCAAGAGGACTACCAGGAACATTCCAGCATCTGAGAAGAACAAGGGTGATGTGCCACCAGCTGATTCTGATGAGGAAGAACAAGTGTTGCTGAAACTCCGTCCAAAACTGCCACTTCACAATGATGCTCATCCTCAAGCCGAGGATATGAAGGCAAGGAAAGATAGAGGTCTCAGGCTATGGAGACAAGCTGACCCATATGCCGTAAGGAGAAGGACTGCTGTAGACCCCAGATTCCACACCAGAGAGCAGCAGGACTTCTATGTGACTGTGCTGATGGACAAGAAGCCAATAGTTGCAGATACCAGATATGTTGACTGGAAATACATTGACAGTGAAGAGCACAGAGACTTCTTTCCCCATGTGCATGAGAGCTTCACTGCATGTGGAGTTGCTGAGTTTGTGGGTCAGAAATTGACAGACTGGAACGACGAGATGATTATGCAGTTCTATGCCACAGCTCACTTCTATCCTAAAGGGAAGATCACCTGGATGACTGAAGGTCAAAGGTTTTCTTCTTCTGTTGAAGAATGGGCAGAACTTCTGAATGCTCCAGTACAACGAGAGGATGACATTGATGTCTATGGGATTCCAAAGAAGAACCATGATTCCATGAAGAACATGTACAAGGAGATTCCCGCAGCAGATTTGGAAGTGTGGAAGCTCGGCTCAGTTTACTATCTCCAGGCAGGTCTACCTACCACTAACACTATTCTGAGGCATACCTTGATGCCCAAGTCTGGAGATCATCGCATGATCAGAGGCTATTCTATCAACATGCTGCATATACTTGATGAGAAGACACCTTTCAAGGTGATGGACTTAATGGTAGAGACCATTAAGAGGACTGCAGCTGACCAGAAGAGGTCATGTGGATTTGCCCCACAGATTCAGATGCTTATCAATGCCAAGTTTGGCACGGGCAAATTCTTGTTGGATAGGAAGCACTTACCCCTGCAGCCAGAGCATGAAGACAATGTTGTTGTGATGGATGAGGAGGCTCCAACATCGGTTGAAGGTCAAGCCAAGATTGAAGCTGCTAGGAAAGCCAAAGCTGATAAAGAGGCAGCAGCAGCAGCAGCTAAACCAAAGAGCTTCGGAGAGCAGATTCTTGAAGCTACTCAAAGGATTGAACAACGCCTGGCCAGCATTGAACAATCTCAGGAGAGCCTAGAGAGGATTGTTGACGAGAAGATCCACGCTTTGGACGTGAAGCTGACTGAAATTCAGGTGACCGTCAACAAGCTTGAGGCAGACATGGAGGAAGCTAAGCAGGACAGGGCAGAGCTCATGCAGGATGACCTAGTCCAGGATTCTCAGCGACAGACTGCTCAGGTTCCCAGAGGATCCCGATCAGCTGCTATTCCAGTGACTGACTCCAGGACTAACACTTCAGCACCTCCTACAGCTCCAGCAGTTACTCCAGCCACAGCTCCAGTATCCACTCCTCCAGCACAGACTTCAGCTGAAGTCTTCGCCGATGCCGTCATATCTACTCCGACATCTACCCAGACGGGAGCCGCCAGCAGAGCCCACAGTGACGTTTAGCTCTATGCTTTTTCAAACTTTTTGGTAACTTGTTGCCAAAGGGGGAGAAATTGTATAGATCATAGGGCTTCGAGAGAGAGAGTGCTCTTTCGTTCTTTTGCGGTTTCTTTGAGATACTTTTGGTTTTTCGATACTTTCAGTGTGCTTGATACTACGTTTGATGCTACCTTAATGAGTGCTTAGTCGTACTATGCTTTAATGTGTGCTTAATGCTTATCATATGCTATTCCTATCTTGTATGGCTATTTACTCATGTCTTGGTGATTGGGTGCATGTTATTCATTCTTATCATTTTGTGCGCTCCACCAAGATGTATGTGACATGGAAGAGTGACCCATGATCCTAATCGATTGTGCATTTGCATTCAAACGCAAATTTTAAATAATGCACAAATTTAGGGGGAGCTCTTGCTTATCACATACTTCTCAAAGCGACGATATTATTCATTGATTATATCTTTTGTCGAAGCTTTGATCTATATGTTGTCATCAATTACCAAAAAGGGGGAGATTGAAAGTGCAACTAATCCCCGGGTGGTTTTGGCAATTAATAACAACATATATATCATTGAACTAATAGTTACTTGAGAATCATTTCAGAGAAGTTCAGTGATATGGGTATGGCAATGACTGAAGAAGTGGACCCCTCAAAATGCTAAGGCAAGCATTGGCAAAAGCTCAAGACTCCATTTTTGGTTTAGTGATCCAAGATCACATTGAGTCCATAGGAAAAGCCAATACTATTAAAAGGGGATGAGGTTGTGTTGATGATCTGGTTGCTCAAGTGCTTAGTGATATATCTCCTTCAACTATCAGCAACTTTCACTACAATACACACTCATAAGTAATCTCGGACCAACCAATTTTCCAACTCAGTCACACCGAGATGAACCACCTCAGCCATAAGCCAAACCCTAGAAAAATTGGTCATTCCGAGTTTGAGATCGGTCTCACCGAAACACGAGCTGCCAAGCTTCTGTAACCTTCTGTCATTATATCGGAATAACCGATATAATATTTTCGGTCCCACCGAAACTGGCAAGCTCATGTCTTTGATCAAATCGGACTAACCGAGATGGTATTTTCGGTCCCACCGAAAACCCCAACGTTCACTATATTTGAACTTTCGGTCTGACCGAGTTGTCCACTTCGGTCTCACCGAGATTGCTCAATTATGTGTGTAACGGTTGGATTTTGTGTGGAGGCTATATATACCCCTCCACCCCCTCTTCATTCGTGGAGAGAGCCATCAGAAAGAACTACCACTCCTACCTTACACTTTCTGAGAAGAGAACTACCTACCCTTGTGTTGAGATCAAGTTGCTCCACTCCCACCATATGAAACTTGATTTCTAACCTTCCCAAGTTGCTTTCCACTCAATCCTTTCTTCCACCATAGCCAAATCAGTGAGGAGAGTTGAGTGTTGGGGAGATTATCATTTGAAGCACAAGAGCAAGGAGTTCATCATCATCTACAACATCTATTACCTTTTGGAGGGTGGTGCCTCCTAGATTGGTTAGGTGTCGCTTGGGAGCCTTCGTCATCGAGATGTGGAGTTGAACCAAGAAGTTTGTAAGGGCAAGGAGATCGCCTACTTCGTGAAGATCTACCCCGAGTAAGGCTAGCCCTCCGTGGGCGTAGGCCATGATGGAATAGACAAGGTTGCTTCTTCGTGGACCCTTCGTGGGTGGAGCCCTCCGTGGACTCGCGCAGCCGTTACCCTCCGTGGGTTGAAGTCTCCATCAACGTGGATGTACGATAGCACCACCTATCGGAACCACGGGAAAAATCACCGCGTCTCCAAATTGCGTTTGCTCTTCTCCACCTCCCTTTACTACATGTGCAATTTACTTTCCGCTGCTTATACTCTATAATTGCATGTGTAGGGTGATGCTTGAATTGATCATAATTGAGAATCTGCCAAAAACTGTTCATGATCAAAAGGCAGAATTTTTATAATTACAAGTAGTCTAATCACCCCCCCTCTAGACATACTTTCGATCCTACATGGACTCCTCTTTAATGCATAAGCATATTCTCATAAGAGATCGATGATTAATGTCCAAGCTAAAACTTCCACCATGATACATGGCTTTGGTTGGCGGCCCAATGTTCTTCTCTAACAATATGCATACTCATTCAACCCATGGCAAATCACCCTTACTTCAGACAAGACGAACATGCATAGCAACTCACATGATATTCAACAAAAGTGTGACAGTTGATGGCGTCCCCAGAAACATGGTTACCGCTCAGCAAGCAACTTATAAGAAATAAGATACATAGGCAACATATTCTTTACCACAATAGTTTTTAAGCTACTTTCCCATGAGCTATGTATTGCAAAGTTAGTCTGCTTAGTATAGGTGGAGGTTAGCAAAAGACTGGGAGCGACCAACTAAGAGAGCAATGACGGTCATAATCATGCAGAGCGACAAAGCAATATTGAATCAGGCATGGAAGTTATATCGCTACTCAGAAATAAAAGATCATCAAGGCTTGACAGACTTTCTTTACGGTCTTAAATATGCGTGAGCATACGCCAAGTCAATCAAAATAAATTCTCGAAGGAAGATATTACTAAACCATACCACATCATCGGCAAACAAATCAAGTTGGTACTCCAATAACTCATTGGGAATCCCCCAGCTATTTGAGACTAACCATAAGAAACCTGAACTACTAAGCACCATTATGCACGTAGCATCTTTATCATAGACATATTAACCAATGCAACGGAAGCAAACTCTCTTAATAAGATAAGCATGATAATTAAAGAGAGTACAAGCAACCAACTAAACAAAAGCTCTTTGAAAAGATAAGCATGAATACTAAGAGCAGAGCATGATAGTAGCTATTAAAAGACAAAGAACACACACATCAAAGATAGACATGAAAATTCTATGTTATGTTCTAGGTAGAAGTGGAGCGTGTTTCTCTCCCACATAAACAAAGCTGAGTTCCGACTCGTTATGAAAAACTAAAAAGAAAACTAAAAGCAAGACGCTCCAAGCATAGCACTTAACACATGAAGTGATAAAAATATAGCGGAACAAAAGACGAACTGATAATGTTGATGGAGAAGGGGATGCATGGGGGCATCCCCAAGCTTAGACGCTTGAGTCTCCTTGAATATTTCTTGGGGGTGCATGGGGGCATCCCCAAGCTTGAGCGCTTGACACTCCTGAATCTTTTTATCATCTTCCCTCGCACACTTGAAAACTCCCTTCATACATAACTCATCATAATCTGATTAGCGAGGTTAGTACCCTTAATAAATAATTATAACTTGCTGGAAATAAAGATATTCTTGAAGGTCTACTGTTTCTCAAGATTGCCAAAAGGTTTTTGCAAAGAAAAAGCAAGCTCTTGATTTGCAAAATGAAGGAAGGGCAAAACAGGACAGAATCTGTGAAAAACAGAACAGCAGGTAGTAATTGATTTGTTCGGGGCACTTGTGCAACTCAAATCAAAAAACTCAGAACAGACGCACGAAAGAAAATTATATAGAGAACGCTGTCTAAAAAATTCAGACCAAAAAGATGATATGGTGATTTTATACGAATTGTTCTATCCAAGGACAGAATCTGTTTCCTGGACAGCACCTCACAACTTTTGAACTTTCTAGCAATCAGAGGCTATACTTGGCACAAATATGAAAAGCAAAGATACAATGATGATGCTACTGCAGTAAACAACATCAAGACACAACAAAAGCAAAATAAAATTTTATTCATGTGGGCTGCCTCCCAAAAGCGCTTTCTTTTATGCCTTTAAGCTAGGCATAATGCATATAGATCAAGTTTTATCAAGAGTAAAAGAATAGCTAGCCCGTACAACGGACTCAAAAGGTAACTTGATCTTCTTTCGAGGTAAGTGTTCCATCCCTTTCTTGAGAGGAAACTGAAATTTTATATTACCCTCTTTCATGTCAATGATAGCACCAACGGTGGGTAAAAAGGGACGTCCCAAAATAATTGGACATGAAGGATCACATTCAATATCCATAATAGTGAAATCAACGGGAACATAATTATCATTGACAACGATAAGAACATCGTCAATACTCCCCAAAGGTTTCTTTATGGAAGAATCAACGAGACGAACACCAAAAGAACAAGAATCATAAGGTTTCAATTTAAGCATATCATATATTCTTTTGGGCATAACAGAGGTACTAGCTCCAACATCACATAATGCATAGCAAGAGAAGTCATTCAATTTAATTTTTATCATAGGATCCCAACCATCTTCTAGCTTAGGTATGGAGGCTTCTACTCTAAGTTTCTCCTCCCTAGCTTTGATGAGAGCATTAGTGATATGCTCTGTGAAGGCAAGATTAAGCGTGCTAGTGCGGGGGTCTCTAGACATCTTGTGAAGGAAATCAATAACTTCGGTAAGAGTGCAATTATCAAAATCAAGGTCATTAGCATCAAGTAAGGTGGTAGTGGTGTCCTTTAGGTTCACTTGTTTGGTAGTTTCTATAGTCATAGCATCACCATTAATAGGTCCAATGGGACCAGGAGTACATTGGGTGCTAAGAGTTTAGACATCCTAAACAACTTGGATAGTAGCAACAGTGTGGTGGGTAGGAAGGCTCTTAATTCTATCCTCTTCCTCCCTTTCTCTAGCCCATCTCTCTTTAAGTTTAGCCATCATCCTAATGTTTTCATTAATTTGCACTTGAATATCATTTATAGGGGTGACTTTCCTCTCCACAAGAGGAGAAGTTTTAATTTTTAGCAATTTTACCTCATTGGCTAAATGGTCTACCTTAAAAGAAAGATCATCTAGTTTATGTAGCTTTTCTTCTACACTCTTATTAAAGGCTTTTTGGGTAGTGATGAAATCTTTAAGCATGGTCTCTAGTTCAGTAGTGGAGTTCTTGGTGATAGGATAAGCATTGTTGTTCCCATAAGAATTAGAGGGGAACGGTCTAGGATTGTTACCAAAGTTACTCCTATAAGCATTGTTGTTAAAATTGTTTCTAGAGATAAAGTTCACATCTACTTGTTCTTGAGCAATCAAAGAATTTAAAGGAACATCACGAGGATCAACAGTAGATTGCTTCGAAAGTAGAGACATGATCAAGTCAACTTTTTCATTAAGGGAGGAAATCTCCTCGACAGAGTTTACCTTCCTACCTGTTGGAGCGCGTTCGGTGTGCCATTGGGAATAGTTGGTCATCATCTCATCGAGAAGCTTTGTGGCAGCACCAAGTGTAGTTGACATAAAAGTTCCTCCCGCGGCCTAATCTAACAAGTTCCGCAAGGTAAAGTTCAAGCCTGCATAAAAAGTTTGGATAACCATCCAAGTAGTCAAACCGTGAGTAGGGCAGTTCTTGATAAGAGATTTCATACGTTCCCAAGCTTGGGCAACGTGTTCATTATCCAATTGTTTAAAATTCATTATGTTACTTCTAAGTTGGATAATTTTAGCAGGTGGGTAGTATTTTCTGATAAAAGCATCTTTGCACTTGTCCCATGAATCTATGCTATTTCTAGGCAAAGACTGAAACCAAATTTTAGCTCCTCCTCTCAAGGAGAAAGGAACAAGCTTAAGATTAACAATATTACCATCTATTTCTTGGTACTTTTGCATATCACAAAGTTCAACAAAGTTGTTCAAGTGTAAAGCAGCATCATCTCTAGCACCGGAGAATTGATCTTTCATGACTAAGTTCAGTAAAGCAGGTTTAATTTAATATGAAGGTGCTGAAGTGGCAGGTGTAGTGATAGGTGTACTGATAAAGTCATTGTTGTTGTGACTAGTGAAGTCACACAACTTGGTGTTCTCGGTGGAACCCATAGTAGCAAGCAAGCAAGATAACTATTTTTGTGATTTTTGATAAAAGGTACTAAAGCAAAAATCTGAAAGGTAAACTAACAAGACTAAAAAGTGAAGGTAAAAGATAGCATGCAACTCCCCTATCCTGAAGAGTGGAGTCCCCGGCAACGGCGCCAGAAAAACTCCTTGATGGGCCTCTAACCCCTCGTTGGTTACCCCAAGTGGAAGGTGTAAGATGCAGTGTTGTGGAAGTTTTTCCCTTAGCAAAGATGCCAATGATCGAATCCCCAGAGACTCCTAGGTTCAACAAGTAGGTGTCAACTGCTAACGGCGCCAGATATTAGCAATCAACGTGGACCTGCACACAGATACAAATGACTTTGCTCCCAACGAGTACAGAGAGGTTGTCAATCCCTCCGGCCTTGTAGTTCACAAAAGATTAAACGCAAATGATAGTAGTGATAGATAATGTTTGCAATAGTAAATAAAAGCGAAAAGTAAATAGCGGATGTGATCAATGATGGTAATATGGACCGGAGTCTCATGATGTTCACTAGTGATGTCTCTCTCCCAAAAGACGATAAAACAGCTATGTGAGGTAAACGAATTACAGCTGGGCAATTGACAGGACCACGAACGCAAACCAATGCTGACTACATTGCAAGAAAGGTTGAGGTTCAAAGCATGGGCGGTACGCCAAAGTAAGTAGACCGAAATCCATCAATATCTACTACTAATCATCCACCTTGAGATATCTATCCAGAACATCTCGCTGGTATTAAGTTGCGAGCCCCACCCATAGTGTAAACTCAAAGCAACAGACAACTGCATTAAAAGAACTTTGCGTAAAGTAAACAATCCTTGCACCCGCGGGCACAAGCACCGTTATTTTGCCCCTTGTGGCAATAGCACATCCCCTAGACTCATGTTTCTGTCACTCAAGCTAGTCATCGAGGGGCATGAACCCACAATCGAGCATAACGTTCCCTCTTGGAGTCACTACATATTACTTGGCCAAAACAATAAATAACAACGGAGAACATGCAAGAATTACTTATGAACATAAATATGAAAGATGTAGATCAAATATATTACTCAAGAACAATCTGAACATAATCTCATAATCCATCGGATCCCAGCAAACTCATCATAGCAACAGCATAAGGATTACATATGTGCCTCGATCATGTAGGGCAGCTCACGAGGACTAATTAGTGAAGCACAAGAACGGGAGGAGAACATCACATAGCTACTGGTCATGGACTCATGGTCCAAGGGAGACTACTCACAACTCATCCGGGAGGCGTCCATGGTGGTGGAGAGGCTCCCGATGGTGATCCTCCCCTCCGGCAGGGTGCCGGGAAGAGTTCTCCTGGTGCTCCCGATCTTGGAAGCGGCGGCGGCGGCGGAACAGAGATGAGATCGCGAAAAAGAGTTTCCGTTCCGAGGGTTTCGAAGGACGCTCTAAATATATGCCGAAGGGGGGCACCAGACGGGGCTCGGGGGGCCCAGGCGCCCCCCCGGCGCGGCCCAGGGGGGGGGGCGCCGCCAGGGTGCCTGGAGCCCTGGTGGCCCCCCCGGCTGTACTTCGGGCGCAAGGTAGGTTCTGGAACGCTGATTTTTTATATAATTTTTCTGGATTTTTCCTGGCAGTTCTCGTAACGTGAAAACCTGAAATACAAAAACAACCGAAAACAGAAACTGACACCGGGGTGCACTGGATTAGTAGGTTAGTCCAAATATGATCAAAAGTGTATGGAAGTGTATGAATATCATAGCAATATCACCCAAAAATGGCATGGAGCAAGCAGAAATTATAGATACATTTTGGACGTATCAGAGCGAGATATGCTCGGACTTCTAACTGCGTTAGAAGGAGCAGGGTCTCGTCCCGGCGACCGCGCCTTGCTTGTGCCAGCACGTTGGCCTTGAGCGTCCCGCGACCCGCCAGCTTGACCTTGTCCCAGCAAGCGTATGGTACCTTGGGTACCACGTCGCGGCCGGTCCGGCACCTCCTGAGAGGGGCGTGGTGCGTGCACGGACGCCGAGGTCTTGGAGTGCGCCCGGTCGTCCGTCTTGTCTTTGGACTTGGCGGCGCCGTGAGTTTCCTCGCCGGCGTCCGTCCTTCCACCAGCGTCCACCCCACCGACCGTTGGCTCCGGTGGCGGCGGGATCAACGCGGACGGGCCTGCTACCTCCGAAGCCTTCTTCTTCGGCGGCATGTCGATGTAGTCGACGAAGTTGATGAGGCTGCTGAAGTTTTCGCTCGCGTGAACGCCGGATCGGGTTCACACAACCTCGACGCTGCCCCCTACCTGGCGCGCCAAAGATGTCGGGGAAACTGATCGCCCACGAACACCTATGGGACCGGAGCCCCTTTTCGGTACGGCAAGGGGGCGGAGGATGCACGAAGAGCGGATCGAAGCGTGCACGCGAGCAGTTTACCCAGGTTCGGGCCGCACGGATGCGTAAAACCCTACTCCTGCCTTGGTTTTGATTGTGTTCTTAGCTCGGGAGCGAGAAGATCTACAGTGCTTGTCGCTGGCAACACCGAGCGTGAGAGTGATCGAAGATCGGAACCTCCTCTACGTTGCGCATGGGCCTCCTTTTACAGGTCGAAGGGGTCACCGACAGGTGGCAACGCAGATGAGGGTAAAAGTGTAAAAATGGTGGTAGTTGGAACAGTGTATGCATAGTGCTCTATACCTAACCCTGACGGCAGGGGACAAGGGCATTAAATGCCCGTCGCCGTCGCCCTAAACAGTGAAAAAAAGCGTCCGCCAGGGCGTCTCCGTCCGCCACGATGGTGGCCTCGTCATCGCGGCTTGCCACCGTGTACCCCAGGCTGCACAGCCTTCCGCCACGTGCCCCTGGAAGGGCCCCAGGGCGACGCGTGGCCGGATGAGCTGGAGCGCGGGCACATAGTGGAAGCTTGCCGCGGCAAGCGCCTTGCCGCGGTCGCTACCTTGCCGCGCCCGGAAGCTTGTCGCTCTCCGGGCCTTGCCGCGACGCGCGGAGCGTCGCGGCAAGTCTTCTGAAATGCCATGCTTGGCCTTCCTGACAAGCTCCTCTTGCCAGGGTCTTATGCCAAAGGGGTAGTCTTGAGCCTGGAGCGGCCTTCCCGGCAAGCTCCTCTTGCCGGGGCCTTGTTTCTTTAACTTGAATACTTTGTTCTTTAATGGCTCCGAAGGAACCATAGTGGGCCTTGGCGGGCGCGTGGCGAGCCCTGCCACGGGACGCTGCTACTGCCCGTGCACAAGTTGGGATACTAAGGTACCCCTACTTTAGTACACCGACAATTGGCATTTGTGTTGAGCATGAATATGATTTGATCATGTTTGTTGCAATAGGGTTATTCATTTAAAGTCATAGAATAATTGTTATTCTGTTTACATGAATAAAGCCTTCCATGGTCATACACCCAATGAAAACAGTTTGTTGGATCTTGATCGTAGTGATACACATATTCATAATATTGGAGCCAAAAGATGCAAGGTTAATAATGATAGTGCAACTTATTTGTGGCACTGCCGTTTAGGTCATATTGGTGTAAAGCGCATGAAGAAACTCCATAGTGATGGACTTCTGGAATCACTTGGTGCTTGCGAACCATGCCTCATGGGCAAGATGACTAAAACTCCGTTCTCCGGAACTGTGGAGCGAGCAACAGATTTGTTGGAAATCATACATGCTGATGTATGTGGACCGATGAGTGTTGAAGCTCGCAGCGGGTATCGTTATTTTCTGACCTTCACTAATGATTTGAGCAGATATGGGTATATCTACTTGATGAAGCACAAGTCTGAAAAATTTGAAAAGTTCGAAGAATTTCAGAGTGAAGTAGAGAATCATTGTAACAAGAAAATAAAGTTTCTACGATCTGATCGTGGAGGTGAATATTTGAGTTACGAGTTTGGTCTTCATTTGAAACAATGTAGAATAGTTTCACAACTCACGCCACCCGGAACACCACAACGTAATGGTGTGTACGAACATCGTAACCGTACTTTATTTGATATGGTGCGATCTATGATGTTTCTTAGCGATTTACCACTATGGTTTGGGTTATGCATTATAGATAGCTGCATTCACGTTAAATAAGGGCACCATCAAAATCCGTTGAGATGACGCCTTATGAACTGTGGTTTGGCAAGAAACCAAAGTTGTCGTTTCTTAAAGTTTGGGGCTGTGATGCTTATGTGAAAAAGCTTCAAAGTGATAAGCTCGAACCCAAGTCGGAGAAATGTGTCTTCATAGGATACCCAAAGGAGACTGTTGGGTACACCTTCTATCACAGATCCGAAGGCAATATATTCATTGCTAAGAATGGATCCTTTCTAGAGAAGGAGTTTCTCTCGAAAGAAGTGAGTAGGAGGAAAGTAGAACTTGATGAGGTAATTGTACCTTCTCCCGAATTGGAAAGTGGAACATCACAGAAACTAGTTCCAGTGATTCCTACACCAATTAGTGAGGAAGCTAATGATGATGATCATGAAACTTCAGACCAAGTTTCTACTGAACGTCGTAGATCAACTAGAGTACGTTTCGCACCAGAGTGGTATGGTAACCCTATTCTGGAAGTCATGTTACTAGAACATTATGAACCTACGAACTATGAGGAAGCGATGATGAGCCCAAATTCCGCAAAATGGTTTGAGGCCATGAAATCTAAGATGGGATCCATGTATGAGAACAAAGTGTGGACTTTGGTTGACTTGCCCGATGGTCGGCAAGCCATTGAAAATAAATGGATCTTTAAGAGGAAGACTGACGCCGATGGTAATGTTACTGTCTACAAAGCTCGACTTGTTGCAAAAGGTTATCGACAAGTTCAAGGTGTTGACTACGATGAGATTTTCTCACCCGTAGCCATGCTTTAGTCTGTCCGAATCATGTTAGCAATTGCCACATTTTATGAAATTTGGCAAATGGATAACGAAACTGCATTCTTTAATGGATTTATTAAAGAGGAGTTGTATATGATGCAACCAGAAGGTTTTGTCAATCCTAAAGATGCTAGCAAATTGTGCAAGCTCCAGCGATCCATCTATGGACTGGTGCAAGCATCTCGGAGTTAGAATATACGCTTTGATAAGTTTATCAAAGCATATAGTTTTATACAGACTTGCGGTGAAGCCTGTATTTACAAGAAAGTGACTGGGAGCACTATAGCCTTTCTGATAAGTATATGTGAATGATATATTGTCGATCGGAAATGATGTAGAATTTTCTCAAAAGCATGAAGGAGTGTTTGAAAGGAGTTTTTCAAAGAAAGACCTCGGTGAAGCTGCTTACATATTGAGCATCATGATCTATAAATAGATCAAGATGCTCGATAAGTTTTTCAATGATTACATACCTTGACAAGTTTTTGAAGTAGTTCAAAATGGATCAGTCAGAGAAGGAGTTCTTGCCTGAGTTGTAAGGTATGAAGTTGAGTAAGACTCAAAGCCCGACCTCGGCAGAAGATAGAGAAAGAATGAAAGTCATTCCCTATGCCTCAGCCATAGGTTCTGTAAAGTATGCCATGCTGTGTACCAAACCTGTTGTGTACCTTACAATGAGTTTGGCAAGGAGGTACAAAAGTGATCTAGGAGTAGATCACTAGACAGCGGTCAAAATTATCCTTAGTTACTGGATAACTAAGGAAATGTTTTCTCGATTATGGAGGTGATAAAGAGTTTGTCGTAAAGAGTTACCTCGATGCAAGCTTTACACTAATCCAGATGACTCTAAGTATCAATCTGGATGCATATTGGAAGTGGGAGCAATTAGCTAGAGTAGCTACATGCAGAGAATTGTAGACATAGAAATTTGCAAAATACATATGGATCTGAATGTGTCAGACCCGTCGACTAAACTTCTCTCACAAGCAAAACATGATCACACCTTACTACTCTTGGGTGTTAATCACATAGCGATGAGAACTAGATTATTGACTCTAGTAAACCCTTTGGGTATTGGTCACATGGTGATGTGAACTATGGGTGTTATTCACATAACGATTTGAACTATAGGTATTAAATCACATGGAGATGTGAACTAGATTATTGACTCTAGTGCAAGTGGGAGACTGAAGGAAATATGCCCTAGAGGCAATAATAAAGTTATTATTTCTTTCCTTATATCATGATAAATGTTTATTATTCATGCTAGAATTGTATTAACCGGAAACTTAGTACATGTGTGAATACATAGACAAAGCAATATGTCCCTAGTATGCCTCTACTAGACTAGCTCATTGATCAAAGATGGTTATGTTTCCTAGCCATAGACATGAGTTGTCCTTTGATTAACGGGATCACATCATTAGGAGAATTATGTGATGGACAAGACCCATCCGTTAGCTTAGCACTATGATCGTTTAGTTTTACTGCTATTGCTTTCTTCATGACTTATACATGTTCCTATGACTATGAGATTATGCAACTCCCGAATACCGGAGGAACACCTTATGTGCTATCAAACGTCACAACGTAACTAGGTGATTATAAAGATGCTCTACAGGTGTCTCCGAAGGTGTTCATGGTGTTGGCATAGATCAAGAATAGGATTTGTCAATCCGAGTGTCGGAGAGGTATCTCTGGGCCCTCTCGGTAATACACATCATAATAAGCCTTGCAAGCAAATGACTAATGATTTAGTCATGAGATGATGTATTACGGAACGAGTAAAGAGACTTGCTGGTAACGAGATTAACTAGGTATGGTGATACCGATGATCGAATCTCGGACAAGTAACATACCGATGACAAAAGGAACAACGTATGTTGTTATGTGGTTTGACCGATAAAGATCTTCGTAGAATATGTAGGAGCCAATATGAGAATCCAGGTTCTGCTATTGGTTATTGACCGGAGATGAGTCTCGGTCATGTCTACATAGTTCTCGAACCCGTAGGGTCCGCACGCTTAATGTTTGATGATGATCGGTATTATGAGTTTATGTGTTTTGATGTACCAAAGGTAGTTTGGAGTCCCAGATGAGATCGGGGACATGACGAGAAGTCTCGAAATGGTCGAGACATAAAGACCGATATATTGGACGACTATATTCGGACATCAGAAAGGTTCCGAGTGATTCGGGTATTTTTCGGAGTACCGGAGAGTTACGAGAATTCGTCGGGGAGTATATGGGCCTTATTGGGCTTTAGGCGAAAGGAAGAGAGGAGGTTGCGCCCCTCCCATGGCTTGGTCCGAATTGGACTAGGGAGAGGGGCTGCGCCCCCTCCTTCCTTCTCTTCTCTTTCCCTTTCCTTCTCTCCTACTCCTACTACTTGGAAGGGCTCCTAGTTCTACTAGGAAAGGGGGAATCCTACTCCCGGTGGGAGTAGGAGTCCCCTAGGGCGCGCCATAGAGAGGGCCTGCCCTCCCTCTCCTTCACTCCTTTATATACGGGGGTAGAGGCACCCCATAGACACACAAGTTGATCAGTTGATCTCTCCCAACCATGTGCGGTGCCCCCTCCGCAGTAACACACCTCGGTCATATCGTTGCAACGCTTAGGTGAAGCCCTGTGATGGTAACTTCATCATATCCATCACCACGCCGTCGTGCTGACGAAACTCTCCCGTGAAGCTCAACTGGATCAAGAGCTCGTGGGACGTCATCAAGCTAAACGTGTGCTGAACGCGGAGGTGCCGTACATTCGGTACTTGATCGGTTGGATCGCGAAGAACTTCGACTACATCAACCGCGTCACTAGATGCTTCCGCTTCCGGTCTACGAGGGTACGTAGACACACTCTCCCCTCTCATTGCTATGCATCTGGTAGATAGATCTTGCGTGATCGTAGGAATTTTTTGAAAATACTACGTTCCCCAACAACTTGGTGATATAGAGATTGCTGAAGATATGTGTGAGTTGCAATCTCTTGATTTAGATTCATCCAAGCGCCTACAAGGGTTAGATAACATGCAAGGGTACAAATATATCCAAGACATATGATCATAAGACATAAAGTCAAGGATTAGTCAAAGGCTTATGCATTGCATATATCCAAATGGAGTTCCTACTCCAAGTTTGAGGCATCAATAATGTTCAATTCACCTCTCAACCTGCAAAACACTTTCTCATCAAGTGGTTTAGTAATATATCCGCTAATTGCTTATCGGTGCGGACATGTTTATGATTGATATCACCCTTAGCAACATGATCTCGAATGAAATGATGACGAACTTCAATATGCTTAGTTCGAGAATGTTGCACATGATTATGAGCAATCTTAATAGCACTTTCATTGTCACAAAGCAATGGAACATGTTTTACATAGATCCCATAATCTTTAAGAGTTTGGGTCATCCAAAGCAATTGAGCACAACATGAACCAGCGGCAATGTATTCTGCTTCGGCGGTGGATAAGGATACCGAGTTCTGTTTCTTGGAGGACCAAGACACAAGAGATCTACCAAGAAATTTACAAGTACCCGAAGTGGAGTTTCTATCAACCTTGTCACCGGCATAGTCCGAATCGGAGTAGCCAACAAGATCAAAAGAAGATCTCTTAGGATATCAAATGCCAAAATTTGGTGTATGAATTAGGTATCTCACTATCCTTTTCACATCCTTAAGATGACATTCTTTAGGAGTCGCTTGATATCGTGCACACATGCACACACTTAGCATAATATCAGGATGGGAGGCACAAAGATATAGCAGTGAACCAATCATAGAGCGGTAAACCTTTTGATCAACTGGTTCACCATCCTTAGTTAAGTCAAGATGTCCACTAGTAGGCATGGGTGTAGTCATACCTTTGCATTCTTGCATGTTGAACTTCTTGAACAAGTCCTTGGTATACTTTGTTTGAGAAACAAAGGTACCCTCCTTAGTTTGCTTGATTTGCAAACCAAGAAAGAACTTGAGTTCACTCATCATAGACATCTCAAACTTTTCAGACATTAGCTTTCCAAACCTTTCACTAAAATGGGGGTTAGTAGAACCAAATATGATATCATCAACATAAATTTGGCACACACATAATTCACCGTTAATCCTTTTAGTAAAAAGAGTGGAATCTATTTTTCCAATTTCAAAGCCTTTTTCAATAAAGAAGTTGGTCAAACATTTATACCACGCTCCAGGAGCTTGTTTAAAACCATAAAGAGCTTTGTGAAGTTTGTAAACATGATCGGGTTTCTTGGGATTGACAAAGCCGGGAGGTTGTTTAACATAAACTTCCTCCTCAATTTCACCGTTGAGAAAATCACTTTTAATGTTCATTTGGTACAAGGTGATATCATGGTGATTAGCATAGGCAAGTAAGATGCAAATGGATTCAAGTCTAGCAACGGGGGTGTATGTCTCACCGTAGTCCATACCTTCGACTTGAGTGTAGCCTTGGGCGATGAGACGTGCTTTGTTGCAGACGACTTGACCATCCTCATCTTGCTTGTTGTGAAACACCCATTTGGTACCAATGATGTTGTGGTTGTTGTCGGGCTTTTTGACCAATGTCCACACTTGATTTCTCTCGAAGTTGTGTAGCTCTTCGTGCATTGCGTTTACCCAATCTGGATCATCAAGAGCATCTTCAACCTTCATAGGTTCAAGGTTAGATATGAAAGAGTAATGTTCACAAAACTTAGCTAAGCGAGATTTAGAGCGAGTGATTCTCCTAGTTTGGATATCATTGTAGATTTGATCTACCTGATGATCTCTAGCAATTCTTGCTCTAACTCGTGAAAGCTTTTGCTTGGGTCGGGGTGGAACATCCTCTTCATCTTCTTCTTGTCCTTCTTCATTGTTGTTGGTGTTGTTGTCCCCTTGTGGAGGTGGAGAAGGAGGTCGATAAAGTTCATCTTGATGCACATCCTCATTTCCTTCATCATGGCGTGTCCCACTTGTGGATGCCTCCAAGTCAACTTGTGGTTCACCTTGTCGTGAGGTAGGAGCTTCCACATGGACGGATGAAGTACTCTCTTTCACCTCCGTTGGACGGATCTTTCCAATAGACAAGTCTTGAATTGCTTCCGAAGGATCTTTATCTCCTACATCAATTGGCAATTGCTCTATTTGCGAGCCATTAGATTCATCAAACTTCACATCTACCGTCTCTTCAACCTTTCGGGTGAAATTGTTGTAGACACAGTAAGTGTGAGAGTTTGAGCCATAACCAAGTAGGAAACCTTCATGAGATTTAGGAGCAAATTTAGAACGACGATGCTTATCAAGAATGTAGCACTTTGAGGCAAATACTCGAAAGTATCCAACTTGGGGTTTGTTACCGGTGAGAAGCTCGTATGCCGTCTTGCCGAGAAGCTTGTGAAGATACAAGCGATTGGTTGCATGACAAGCTATCTCAACCGCTTCTGCCCAAAAGTGTCTTGGTGTTTTGTATTCGTCAAGCATCATTCTTGCCATTTCAATGAGTGTTCGGTTCTTCCTCTCAACAACTCCATTTTGTTGAGGCGTGTACGTAGCCGAGAACTCATGTGAAATCCCTTCTTCATCAAGAAAGGTATCCACATTTGCGTTCTTGAACTCCGTTCCATTGTTGCTGCGAACCTTCTTGATCTTCACTTCAAATTGATTTTGGGCCTTCCTAGCAAAGATTTTCAAGATTTATTGGACCTGCGATTTATCATCAAGAAAGAACACCCACGTAAATCTTGAAAAATCATCAACAATGACTAATCCAAAAGAGTTACCACCGAGGCTTTTGTAAGCATTGGGACCAAAAAGATCCTTATGAAGTAGCTCAAGTGGTCTTCTAGTAGTCATGATGTTCTTCACGGGATGACTTCCTCCAACTTGTTTTCCTGCTTGACAAGCACTACAAAGTCTATCATTGTCAAATATAACATCTTTAACACCAAGGATATGATCACCTTTAATTAGCTTATTAAGATTTCTCATACCTACATGACCTAACCTTCTATGCCACAACCAACCTTTAGAAGATTTAGCAATAAAACAAGTGCGAGGTTGGGCTTTCTTAGTGAAGTCAACAATGTATAGGTCACCTCTACGAATGCCGGTAAAGACCATATTATGATTATCTCTACGAAAGACTTGGCAATCAACATGAGTGAATAGCACATTTAAACCAAAATCAGCTAATCTAGACACAGAGAGAATATTATATCCAAGAGATTCTACAAGCATGACATTCTTAATTGAGCTATCATTGGATATGGTCACCTTACCAAGGCCAACAACTTTACCCTTAGAGTTGTCACCAAAGGTAACATACTTTCGTGGACCATCATTTCTAGCAAGCTCATTGAACATGTCCTTATCTCCGATCATGTGATCCGTGCAACCACTATCAAGCACCCATTCCTTTCCTCCGGCTGTGTAACCACGAAGATTTGCCATAAGACTGAAATGTCTCATTTGTTCATCAAGATCATCCTCATCGTAGTCCATGTTCCTCATCGTCATGTGATTGATCCACACCTAGAGAGAGTGATTCATTAGAAGTATGACCGTAACAATGTTCATCTCTATGAATTCTAATGACTTCGGAAATGATATTGCTAATTATTCCAACATCTCCTTTGGCATGCATGAGTTCACGAAGCTCAAACAAACAATCACCAAACTTAGGATCACTAGTACTCATCTTATTTAAGGCAATATAATTTTGGAGAATCTCATCCAGATCAAGGAATAATTTGGAAATCGTTCCTCTAGAAATCTCCATATAGTATAAGCACATTCAATAGTTGGCAAACATACAAGCAAGTTTCTAGGCAATCCTCTAGTGATAAGATTATCAGTCCTAAGATTTTGAACCATGTCAAGTTTCTCATTGAAAGTAGGATTCGGAGCATCAATGGGGGGCATACAAGGATTATCAATGTACTTGTTCAAATGATATTCATTGAAGATCTCAAGCATCCCATTTTTCCATTAATGAAAGTACTCTCCATCAAGCATAGGAACTCTACGTCTAATACTCCCCAACGTAGACTCATCCATCTTCCTCCAATGGTGATTAAACCAAAGCAATGGAGACCAATGCTCTGATACCAATTGAAAGGATCGAGAAGAGTATGTGTCTAGAGGGGGGTGAATAGACTCTAGCAAGAAAAGTGGCAGCTTTTAAAATACTTGAAGTTGAAGTGGAGATTTAGCACACGTTTAACTTTCACAATGCACAACAAGCATGCATAACAAGGGTATATAGGTATTGCGAAATAAAGCATGCAACTTTGACCACTTGACTAAAGCAAAATCTAGCCTTTTCCCAATTTTAGTTCTTGGCAGATTTAAGCAACTTAGCACAAGTCAAGCAATCAACCTACACATGCAATTCTTAGAGTATAGCAGCGGAAAGTAAAGCAATTGCATATGAAGGTAAAGGGAGGAGTTTGGAGGAGAAAACACAAGTGAAGACAAGGATGATTTTGTCTTGGTTCCGATAGGTGGTGCTATCGTACATCCAAGTTGATGGAGACTTCAACCCATGAAGGGTAACGGCTGCGCGAGTCCACGGAGGGCTCCACCCACGAAGGGTCCACGAAGAAGCAACCTTGTCTATCCCACCATGGCCATCGCCCACGAAGGACTTGCCTCACTAGGGTAGATCTTCACGAAGTAGGCGATCTCCTTGCCCTTACAAACTCCTTGGTTCAACTCCACAATCTTGTCGGAGGCTCCCAAGTGACACCTAACCAATCTAGGAGACACCACTCTCCAAAAGGTAATAGACGGTGTGTTGATGATGAACACCTTGCTCAAATGCTTCAAATGATAGTCTCCCCAACACTCAAATAGCTCCTCATAGATTTGGATATTGTGGACAAAAGATTTGAGTGGAAAGCAACTTGGGGAAGGCTAGAGAACAAGATTCATATGGTAGGAATGGAATATCTTGATCTCAACACTTGAGAAGGTGGTTCTCACTCAGAACATGTATGATGGAAGTGTAGGTATGTTCTGATGGCTCTCTCCATGAGTGAAGAGTGGGTGGAGGGGTATATATAGCCTCCACACAAAATCTAACCGTTACACACAATTTACCAAACTCGGTGGGACCGATTCAAAGAACTCGGTCGGACCGATTTAGAGAACTCGGTCGGACTGATTTAGTTCATAATGTGACCGTTAGGCATTTCGGTGGGACCGATATGATCAACTCGGTAGGACCGATTCCATTAGGGTTAGGGCATAACGTATTCTCGGTGAGACCAATTACACAAACTCGGTGAGACCGATTTTGGTAATGAGCACACAAAGGGTTGGTCAGGCAAACTCGGTGGGACCAATTCGCTCGTTTCGGTGGGACCGAAACGTTACGAAGAGGAAACAAAGAGTTTGCATTGCGAAATCGGTGGAACCGATCGCTCATCTTGGTGAGACCTAAATGTGACGAAGGGAAACAGAGAGTTTGCAATCCCATCTCGGTGAGACCGAGATCCCTTTCGGTGAGACCGAAATGATTAGGGTTTCTGGCAGTGGCTATGTCAAATGAACTCGGTGGCGCCGGATAGATCTTTTCGATGGGGCCGAGTTTGACTTTTGGTTTGGGACATATGTGGATGTGTAAAAGTGTTTGAGGGTTTTGGAGCATATCACTAAGCACTTTGAGCAAGCAAGCAATTAAGCAACACCTCATCCCCTTTTAATAGTATTGGCTTTCCTATGGACTCAATGTGATCTTGGATCACTAAAAATAGAAAATGTAGAGGCCTGAGCTTTGAGCTTGAGCCAATCCTTTTGTCCTTATCATCTTGAAGGGTTTCCACATCCTCTAGTCCATGCCAATCCATATGTTGAACTTGTCTGAAATATACTAGATGAAAACATTAGTCCAACAAGAGATATGTTGACATTAATTACCAAAATCACCCAGGGAGCACTTGTGCTTTCAGCCGGTCACCTTTAAGCTAGGAGTGCTCGTAACGGTGATACCAGTCTCGTGTAAGCATACGCGTAATGTCGGCCTGGGCCGCTTCATCTCACAATACCGCTGAATCAAATTATGACATGCTGGTAAGCAGTATGACTATTATCACCCACAACTCATTGTGTTCTACTCGTGCATATCATCTACGCATAGACCTGGCTCATGATGCCACTATCGGGGAACATAGTATTTCAAAAAAAATTGCCTACAATCATGCAAGATCTATCTAGGAGAAGCATAGCAACGAGCGGGAGACTGTGTCCACGTACCCTCGTAGACCGCAAGCGAAAGCGTTTAGTAACGCGATTGATGTAGTCGAACGTCTTCGCGATCCAACCGATCCAAGCACCGAACATATGACACCTCCGCTATCAGCACACATTCAGCTCGATGACGTCCCACGAACTCTTGATCCAGTTGAGTGTCACAGGAGAGTTTCGTCAGCACTACGGCGTCGTGATGGTGATGATGAAGTTACCGAAGTGTGCCTTCACCTAAGCACTGCAACGATATGACCGAGGTGTGTAACTGTGGAGGCGGGCACCACACACGGCTAGGAACAATTGATTTGTCTCCAAGGGGTGCCCTCCCCACGTATATAAAGGCGAGAGAGGGAGGGGGCGGCCGGCCTAGGAGGGGCGCGCCAAGGGTGGAGTCCTACTCCCACTAGGAGTAGGATTCCACCTTTCCTAGTAGGAGTAGGAGAAGATGGAAGGGGAGGGAGAGAAGAGAGGAAGGAGGGGGGCGCCGCCCATCCCCCTAGTCCAATTCGGACTAGGCCATGGGGGGCCTGCCCTATGCAGCCCCCTCTCTCTCCTAAAGCCCACTAAGGCCCATTAACTCCCCGGGGGGTTCCGGTAACCTCCCGGTACTCCAGTATTTATCCGATGACCCCTAAAACCCTTATGGTGTCCGAATATAACCTTCAAATATATCAATCTTTATATCTCGACCATTTCGAGACTCCTCGTCATGTCCGTGATCACATCCAGGATTCCGGACTACGTTCGGTGCATCAAAACACATAAACTCATAATATCGATCGCCATCGAACGTTAAGCATGCGGACCCTACGGGTTTGAGAACTATGTAGACATGATTGAGACTCATCTCCGGTCAATAACCAATAGCGGAACCTGGATGCTCATATTGGTTCCCACATATTCTACGAAGATCTTTATCGGTCAAACCGCATAACAACATACATCGTTCCCTTTGTCATCGGTATGTTACTTGCCCGAGATTCGATCGTCGGTATCATCATACCTAGTTCAATCTCATCATCGACAAGTCTCTTTACTCGTTCTGTAATACATCATTTTGTGACTAACTCATTAGTTGTTTGCTTGCAAGGCCTATTACGATGTGTATTACCGAGAGGGCCCAGAGATACCTCCCCGACACTCGGAGTGACAAATCCTATTCTCGATCTATGCCAACACCACAAACACCTTCGGAGACACTTGTAGAGCATGTTTATAATCACCCAGTTACGTTGTGACGTTTGATAGCACACAAGGTGTTCCTCCGGTATTCGGGAGTTGCATAATCTCATAGTAATAGGAACATGTATAAGTCATGAAGAAAGCAATAGCAGAAAAACTAAACGATCATATTGCTAAGCTAACGGATGGGTCTTGTCCATCACATCATTCTACTAATGATGTGATCCCGATGATCAAATGAAAACTCATGTCTATGGTTAGGAAACATAACCATCTTTGATTAACAAGCTAGTCTAGTAGAGGCATACTAGGGACACTCTGTTTCGTCTATGTATTCACACATGTATCAAGTTTCCGGTTAATACAATTCTAGCATGAATAAAATACATTTATCATGATGTATAAGGAAATATAAATAACAACTTTATTATTGCCTCTAGGGCATATTTCCTTCACCTCGGGCACCGGTACATTATCACATGTGAAGATGTTCCTACAAGAGCTACAGATTATGTGACCAGCGTTGTCCCGTAGCACCATACCGTCGCCTTCATTTCCATCATGTTCAGCAAAAGTCCTGTTCACATTGAGTTTGATCCAGCCCGCCAGCGGTGGCGCCCATCGCTCGCATAGGGGTATGCTAGCATGACCACTTGCCTTACATGTATCCGCTAGGGCAACCCGATGCATCACTGGGTCACATAAGATCATTTTGCCCTTCACTACGTCTGCCTGAGGATACTGCTGGATGCACAATAGTGAACTTATATAATCATTAAGGAATCTACGTGACGCTTACATGTCCTTACTTATGACTTAAGCGCATCCATGACCTCGTAGAAAACGTATTTGCTTATATGCCCCTTTTAGAAACGACTAACTACGTCACGTACATGTATAGAGGCCAAATGGCTTTGTTGGAAATATGCCCTCGAGGCAATAATAAAATGGTTATTATTATATTTCCTTGTTCATGATAATTTTCTATTGTTCATACTATAATTGTATTAACCGGAAACTGTAATACATGTGTGAATACATAGACCACAACATGTCCCTAGTGAGCCTCTAGTTGACTAACTCGTTGATCAATAGATGGTTGTGGTTTCCTGACCATGGACATTGGATGTCGTTGATAACGGGATCACATCATTAGGAGAATGATGTGATGGACAAGACCCAATCCTAAGCACAACACAAGATTGAGTAGTTCGTTTGCTAGAGCTTTTCTAATGTCAAGTATCATTTCCTTAGACCATGCGATTTTGCAACTCCCGGACACCGTAGGAATGCTTTGGGTGTATCAAACATCACAAAGTAACTGGGTGACTATAAACATGCACTACAGGTATCTCCGAAAGGGTCTGTTGGGTTGGCACGAATCGAGACTGGGATTTATCACTCCGTATGACGGAGAGGTATCTCTGGGCCCACTCGGTAATGCATCATCATAATGAGCTCAATGTGACTAAGGAGTTAGTCATGAGATCATGTGTTACAGAACGAGTAAAGAGACTTGCCGGTAACGAGATTGAACAAGGTATGGGGATACCAACGATCGAATCTCGGGCAAGTAACATACAGATGGACGAAGGGAATTGTTTGCATGATTGATTGAATCCCGGACATCATGGTTAATCCCATGAGATGACCATGGAACATGTGGGAGCCAATATGGGTATCCAGATCCCGCTATTGTTATTGGCCGGAGAGGTGTCTCGGTCATGTCTGCATGGTTCATGAACCCGTAGGGTCTACACACTTAAGGTTCGGTGACACTAGAGTTGTAATGGGAATTGTATGTGGTTACCAAAATTTGTTCGAAGTTCCGGATGAGATCCCGGATGTCACGAGGAGTTCCGGAATGGTCTGGAGGTGAAGATTTATATATGGGAAGTCCAGTTTCAGTCGTCGGAAGAGTTTTGGGGGTTATCGGTATTGTACCGGGACCACCAAAAGGGTCCCGGGGGTCCACCGGGAGGGGCCACCTTCCCCGGGGGACCTAATGGGCTGAATATGGGTGGGAACCAGCCCCTTAGTGGGCTGGTGCACCCCCAGGGGCCCAAGGCGCCTAGGGTTGAAACCCTAGGGGTGGGGGCGCCCCCCACCAGCTTGGGGGGCAAGTCCCCCCTTGGCCGATGCATCTAGAGGGGCCGGCCCCCTCTCCCCATACCCCTATAAATAGAAGGGGGGTGGGAGGGCAGCCACACCCCTTCCTCCTGGCGCAGCCCTCCCCCTCTTACACCTCCTCTGTAGTAGTGCTGAGCAAAGCTCTATCGAAGAACCACGAGCTCCACCGCCACCATGCCGTCGTGCTGCCGGAGCTCTCCCTCAACTTCTCACCCCTTGCTGGATCAAGGAGGAGATGTCCCCGGGCTGTACGTGTGTTGAACGTGAAGGCGCCGTCCGTTCGGCGCTAGATCAGATCTTCCGCGATTTGAATCGCCGCGAGTACGACTCCATCAACTGCGTTCTTTGCAACGCTTCCGCTTAACGATCTTCAAGGGTATGAAGATGCACTCCCTCTCTCTCATTGCTAGCATCTCCTAGATTGATCTTGGTGACACATAGGAAATATTTGAATTATTACTACATTACTCAACAGTGGCATCATGAGCTAGGTCTATGCGTAGATTCTATGCACGAGTAGAACACAAGTAGTTGTGGGCGATGATTTGGTGAATTTGCTTACCGTTACTAGTCCTATCTTGATTCAACGGCATTGTGGGATGAAGCGGCTCAGACCAACCTTACACGTACGCTTACGTGAGGCAGGTTCCACCGACTGACATGCACGTGTTGTATAAGGTGGCTAGCGGGTGTCTGTCTCTCCCACTTTAGTCGGATCGGATTCGATGAACAGAATCCTTATGAAGGGTAAATAGCAATTGGCAAATCACCGTTGTGGCTTTTGCGTAGGTAAGAAACATTATTGCTAGAAACCCATAGCAGCCACGTAAAACATGCAACAACAATTAGAGGTCGTCTAACTTGTTTTTGCAGGGTATGCTATGTGTTGTGATATGGCCAAAAGGATGTGATGAATTATATATGTGATGTATGATATTGATCATGTTCTTGTAATAGGAATCACGACTTGCATGTCGATGAGTATGACAACCAGCAGGAGCCATAGGAGTTGTCTTAATTTATTGTATAACCTGCGAGTCAATATAAAACGCCATGTAATTACTTTACTTTATTGCTAACCGTTAACCATAGTAGTAGAAGTAATAGTTGGCGAGACAACTTCATGAAGACACGATGATGGAGATCATGATGATGGAGATCATGGTGTCATGCCGGTGATGATGGTGATCATGCCGCGCCTTGAAGATGGTGATCAAAGGCGCAAGATGATATTGGCCATATCATGTCACTTTATGATTTGCATGTGATATTTGTCATATTTACATCTTATTTGCTTAGAACGACAGTAGCATAAATAAGACGATCCCTCACTAAAATTTCAAGAAATGTGTTCCCCCTAAGTGTGCACTGTTGCGAAGGTTTGTTGTTTCAAAGCACCATGTGATGATCGGCTATGATAGATTCTAACGTTCACATACAAGGGGTGTAAGCCAGATTTACACATGTGAAACACTTAGGTTGACTTGACGAGCCTAGCATGTACAAACATGGCCTCGGAACATGAGAGACCGAAAGGTCGAACATGAGTCGTATAGTAGATGCGATCAACATGGAGATGTTCATCGTTGATGACTAGCCTATCTCACGTGATGATCGAACACGACTTAGTCGATTCGGATCATGTATCACTTAGATGACTAGAGGGATGTCTATCTGAGTGGGAGTTCATTAAATAATTCGATTAGATGAACTTAATTATCATGAACTTTGTAGCGACCCGACCCAAATGGATCGAAGTCTCTGTGCTTAAGTGTCATCCCTGGATCGGTATGCTGACACACACAGTACTCGATGAATTATAACAGAGTTCAATCACACACTTTATTACATTGAGGTCCTCAAAAGAGTATTTATTACAATAATATGGCCAAAGGCCATCTGGATAAAATAACTGCGGAAGCATCAAAAGTAAAATGAGTCCATCAACTCCACGGCAAACTGAGTGCAGAACAACGACCTATCGCACCTTTACTCCTCGTCGGAAAACTCTGCAACATGAGACGTTGCAGCCGTGTAGGTCAGCACATGGAATATGCTGGCAATGTCACACCATAGAAATAATAATAAAGAAAAAGACTATCTCTATATGCAAATTTAGCTGGTGGAGGCTCTAAGTTTAATGTTTGCATAAAGCCAATTTTACCCTACAACAAAGGATAAAATTTTTATTTACTACAAAATTAAAATGCCATTATTGAGAAGGTTCCTCCAACTCAATCCCAAAATTCCCAAGTTATTAGTAACCCAATGATTTCATTAAATAAAGTGATGAGATCAACCAATAATTCACTTCTAGATACTCAAGTTGTCCGTAACCGGGGACACGGCTAATCATGATTAATTTTTACACTCTGCAGAGGTTTGCGCACTTTTCCCCACAAGACTCGACCACCTCCATGATCGGAAGATCGAGACATAGTCTTTCTGAAGTATTTCCTCCAAACCCTGGGTAGACCGGTACACCTACTTTCCCCTACATCAGCTAGTCTACCACGGAAAGAGGTCACACAACTTACTCAACTATGCCAGAGCCCATAATGGCTTGTGGCTGCACACGGAAGTCTCTAGGCATGAAACATCTTATGATCCCTTTGAGCCTGGGTGGAGGACCTAGGGTAATCACACGGGTACTCCGGGATTCCCCTTGGGCTAGCACTGGTTTCTCCAGGTGCCCCAAACAATCCACTCAGATGTGTATTAAAGTTGCCACCTTATGTTGTCCCAAAATTATTATCTCTCGCAACTTGCATGTATCACACATACCAATCCCCGTCTACGAGCATGGCTAAGCAATATATGACATAACGAATATTCCCATGGTGATAAAAGGTCATAGGTTCCTACCACATAAACTAAAAAGCATAACCACATGTTCCCAATCCTACTCATGCAATCTTTGAGGGTGAAACTAATGCATAGTAAAAACTGGGTATTGAAAATTATGATCAAAGTGTGAACTTGCCTTGCTGACGTTTGTTGAACTCTAAAGATTCGTAGTAGCAAGCTTCGCACTCCGGATGATCTAGCGTAAGCAAGCAATAACATACATAAGCATACAAGCAAAGATCCAAAAAGAAAACAAATAAAAGACTTCGAAAAACTCCAAAAACACCAAAATAAAGTTTCTGTAGAGAATATAATTTTCACAGCAACAAAAATAAATGGTTTTGGTTTTAACAGAAGGTACATGTCACAAGCTTCGATTTGCAAAAAGAATCACCCAAAACGGAGTTACGAAACTCAAATTATGGCCTAACGAAGTTTGAATTCAGATCTGCTTGAATTCAAATTTTTAAAATTTTCAAAAAATATATTTCGTTGGGTTCTCTGGATAGAGGATATTTCTACGAACCCGTAGGAAAAAGAATCAACTAAATCGGATCTATAGACTAAAAGATATACTAGAAACAAGATTTGCTATACAATCTGAGATTAGAAAAATTACTGAAAAAAAACAAAAATTCGGCCAGAGACAAGTGGCGCTCTCTGATTGGATGGGGTCTTTGCTGCGGCTAAAATAGAAAAATAAACCGGAGGCCGGTTCAATCTAAACCGAAGAAAACCAATCTAGCTGAATGAAACCGTTTTTTTTACTGAACGAACGAACATCTGTTCGTGTACGTACAGAGAAGTAGGTGGGTTGGGGAGGCTCGGGCGTGATGGTGGCGGCGTCTCCGGCGACCATAAGGGGCGGTGGTGATGTCAGGAGGTTGCAGCGACGTGTGGCTCGTCCGGTGGTGGAGTCGGAGATGGTCGGCAATGACGAACGGCGATGGAACAAAGTGACGAAGCTCGGTGCTCCGGGTGCTCTGGTGAAGACAAGGAGGTTGGTGCAGTGGCTGTAGATGGAGAGGGATCACAAAATCTTGTCAAAACGATGATAGGGATCAAGAGAAGTCGGAACACAAAAGCATAGGGCTCGGGATGGCTCACCGGCGTCGGAAACTGACGATGAACTGGAGCTTCTGCTGCGAGATTGAAACGTCAAGTACGTGTTGTAGGGGTGGACTTGGCGAGGGATTTTCGTCTGAATCGGTCGAGGAGGGTCATGGGTATTTATAGGACATCTTCCTTGGAAGTGAAACGGACTGGAGAATTGATTTCCATGAATTGGAAACGAAGGGCTTCGGAAGCAATTGTACGCGTACGTTTCTGTTGGCTGTTCGTGCGAAGAAGAAGAGGATGGGTGGGGCCCAGGCGCCAAAGGGAGAAAGAAGAATTACGTGAACGGGCGAGGGAACGAATGAGAGAACGGGAAACATACGTACGCGCTGAGGCGAACGACCCTTTTTTTTACAGAGAAAGATCACGTGAGAAAGGGAGGAGCGAGGGCACGGCCTCGGGCGCTCGCCTGGCTGGCTGGGCGATTGGCCTGCCTGGTCCATGGCCTCGCTAGCAGCTGGCTGGGCTGGTTGGCCAGGCCCGGCGGGCTCTTTTTTTTTGAATTAGACAGCGAGATAAAAAAAATAAAGATAGAAAATAAAAATATTTTAATATAGGACATATATATATCAAAAAAATTCAAAAAAATAAATCCTACAAGACGAACTATTTTTCAGAGGCTAAATAAAAACTTTATAAAAAACATTTTTTTTCTAAAAATCCAAATGAAACTCAAAATTGAATTCAAAACTTTCGGCATTGTTTTCTTCTTACTTTTTGGAGTGTCATGTTCGCTCCTCTCATACTTTTGAACAAGTATCTCGTCAGGGATTTTTGAAATAAATTTCAATTGCCAAGTAGAATTCAAAGTCAGATAAAATTCAAATGCCTCTGAAATTTCCAAATGACACTCAAATAAAAAAAATGCATAGATGCTTAGCTAATAATTGTAAAACATTCCAAATTGAAAATTTGGGATGTTACAAACTTAGTCTAAACTTGTCTTTACAATCTATCTTGTAGATCCAATGGCCCACACTAATGTTGCCATCAACTTCAACGTGTTCCTAGAGAAAACCAGAATGAAAGACGATGGAAGCAACTATACGGACTAGGTCCATAACTTGAGGATCATCTTCAGAAAGCATATGTCCTTGAAGCACCGCAAGGTGACGCACCCGTTTTCCCAGCAACTCAAGATGTTATGAACGTCTGGCAGTCGCGTAGTGATGATTACTCCCTGGTTCAGTGCGGCATGCTTTATAGCTTAGAACCGGGGATCCAAAAGCGTTTTGAGCAACACAGAGCATATGAGATATTACAAGAGCTGAAAATGGTTTTCCAAGCTCATTCACGGGTCGAGAGATATGAAGTCTCCGACAAGTTCTTTAGTTGTAAGATGGAGGAAAATAGTTCTGTCAGCGAGCATATACTCAAAATGTCTGGGTTGCACAACCGCTTGTCTCAGCTGGGAGTTAATCTTCCAGATGACTCGATCATTGATAGAATCCTCCAGTTGCTTCCACCTAGCCACAAGAGCTTTGTGATGAACTACAATATGCAAGGGATGGAGAAGTCCATTCCTAAGTTATATTCGATGCTGAAATCAGCGGAGGTGGAGATCAAAAAGGAACATCAAGTGTTGATGGTGAATAAGACCACTAAGTTCAATAAAGGCAAGGGTAAGAAGAACTTCAAGAATGGCGGCAAGGGAGTTGCCGCGCCCGGTAAGTCAGTTACCGGGTAGAAGCCAAAGAATGGACCCAAGCCCGAGACCGAGTGCTTTTATTGCAAGGGAAATGGTCACTAGAAGCGGAACTACCCCAAGTTCATAGCGGATAAGAAGGCCGGCAACGTCAAAGGTATATATATGATATACATGTTATTGATGTGTACCTTACCAGCGCTCGTAGTAGCTCGTGGGTATTTGATACCGGTGCAGTTGCTCACATTTGTAACTCAAAATAGGAGCTGCGGAATAAGTGGAGACTGGCGAAGGACGAGGTGATGATGTGCGTCGGAAATGGTTCCAAGGTCAATGTGATCGCCGTCGGCACTCTACCTCTGCATCTACCTTCGGGGTTAGTTTTAAACCTCAATAATTGTTATTTAGTACCAGCTTTGAGCATGAACATTGTATCTGGATCTCGTTTGATGCGAGATGGCTACTCATTTAAATCTGAGAATAATGGTTGTTCTATTTATATGAGAGATATGTTTTATGGTCATGCCCCGCTGGTCAATGTTTTATTTTTATTGGATCTCGAACGTGATGTTACACATATTCATAGTGTGAATGCCAAAAGATGTAAGGTTGATAATGATAGTCCCACATACTTGTGGCACTACTACCTTGGTCATATTGGTGTCAAACACATGAAGAAAATCCATGCAGATGGACTTTTGGAGTCTCTTGATTATGAATCATTTGAAACATGTGAACCATGCCTCTTGGGCAAGATGACCAAGACTCCGTTCTCCAGAATAATGAAGCGAGCAACCAACTTGTTGGAAATAATACATACTGATGTATGCGGTCCAATGAGTGTTGAGGCTCGCGGTGGCTATCGTTATGTTCTCACCCTCACTGATGACTTAAGTAGATATGGGTATGTCTACTTAATGAAACACAAGTATGAAACTTTTAAAAGTTCAAGGAATTTCAGAGCGAGGTAGAGAATCAACATGACAGGAAAATAAAGTTCTTACGGTCTGATCATGGAGGAGAATATTTGAGTCACGAGTTTGGCACGCACTTAAGGGAATGTGGAATCGTTTCACAACTCACGCCGCCTGGAACACCTCAGTGTAATGGTGTGTCCGAACGTTGTAATCACACTCTATTGGATATGGTGCGATCTATGATGTCTCTAACTGATTTACCACTATCATTTTGGGGCTATGCTTTAGAGACTGCCGCATTCACTTTAAATAGAGCACCGTCTAAATCCGTTGAGACGACACCATATGAATTATAGTTTGGGGAGAAACCTAGTCTGTCGTTTCTGAAAGTTTGGGGATGCGATGCTTATGTGAAGAAACTTCAATGTGAAAAGCTCGAACCGAAATCGAAAAAGTGTGTCTTCATAGAATACCCTAAGGAAACTATTGGGTATACCTTCTACCTCAGATCCGAAGGCAAGATCTTTGTTGCCAAGAATGGATTTTTATAGAGAAAGAGTTTCTTTCGAAAGAAGTAAGTGGGAGGAAAGTAGAACTTGAAGAGGAAATTGTACTCCCGCTTGTACCGGAGAGTAGCGCAGCGCAGGAAGATGTTTCTGTGGTGTCTGCACCGACTAGAGAGGAATTAATGATGATGATCATGAAAATTTGGATCAAGTTGCTACTGAACTTCGTAGATCCACGAGGACACGTTCCGCACCAGAGTGGTACGGCAACCATGTCTTGGAAATCATGTTGTAAGACAACGGCGAACCTTCGAACTATGAAGAAGCGATGGCGGGCCTAGATTCCAACAAATGGCTTGAAGCCATGAAATCCGAGATAGGATCCATGTATGAGAACAAAGTATGGACTTTGGTGGACTTGCCCGATGATCGGAAAGCCATAGAGAATAAGTGGATCTTTAAGAAGAAGACTGACGCGGATGGTAATGTGACCATCTATAAGGCTCGACTTGTCGCTAAGGGTTATCGGCAAGTTCAAGGAGTTGACTACGATGAGATTTTCTCACCCGTAGTGATGCTGAAGTCCGTCCGAATCATGTTAGCAATTTCTGCATTGTATGATTAGGAGATCTGGCAAATGGACGTCAAAACCGCATTCCTTAACGGTTTCCTTAAGGAAGAATTGTATATGATGCATCCAGAAGGTTTGGTCGATCCTAAGAATGCTGACAAGGTATGCAAGCTCCAGCGCTCCATCTATGGGCTGGTGCAAGCATCTCAGAGTTGGAACATTCACTTTGATGAAGTGATCAAAGCGTTTGGGTTCATGCAAATTTATGGAGAAGCCTGTGTTTACAAGTAAGTGAGTGGGAGCTATGTAGCATTTCTCATATTATATGTGGATGACATATTGTTGATGGGAAATGATATAGAATGTTTGGAAAGCATAAAGGCCTACTTGAATAAGTGTTTTTCAATGAAGAACCTTGGAGAAGCTACTTACATATTAGGCACCAATATCTATAGAGATAGATCGAGATGCCTCATTGGTCTTTCACACAGCACATATATTGACAAGATATTGAAGAAGTTCAATATGGATCAGTCCAAGAAGGGGTTCTTCCCTGTATTGCAAGGTATGAGATTGAGCGCAACTCAATGCCCGACCTCGGCAGAAGATAGTGAAAAGATGAGTGTCATCCCCTATGCCTCAGCCATAGGCTCTATTATGTATGCCATGCGGTGCACTAGACCTGATGTGAACCTTGCCATAAGTTTGGTAGGGAGGTACCAAAGTGATCCCGGAATGGAACACTGGATAGCGGTCAAGAATATCCTAAAGTACCTAAAAAGTACTAAGGATATGTTTGTCGTTTATGGAGGTGACGAAGAGCTCGTCGTAAAGGGTTACATCGATGCTAGCTTCGACACAGATCCGGATGACTCCAAGACAGAAACCGGATACATGTATATTTTGAAAGGTGGGGCAGTCAGCTGCTGTAGTTGCAAGCAAAGCGTCATGGCAGCATCTACATGTGAAGCGGAGTACATAGCTGCTTTGGAAGCATCGGATGAAGGAGTCTTGATGAAGGAGTTCATCACTGACCTAGGAGTGATTCCAAATGCGTCGAGCTCGATGACTCTCTTCTGTGACAACACTTGAGCTATTGCCATTGCCAAGGAGCCCAGGTTTCACAAAAAGACCAAGCACATCAAGCGCCGCTCCAACTCCATTCGTGGTTATATTCAAGATGGAGACATAGATATATTTGTAAAGTACATACATATGTGAATGTCACAAATCCATTGACTAAACCTCTTCCACAAGCAAAACATGATCAACACCAGAACTCTATGGGTCTTCGATTCATCACAATGTAACAAGATTATTGACTCTAGTGCAAGTGGGAGACTAGTGGAAATATGCCCTAGAGGTAATAATAAAATGGTTATTATTATATTTCCTTGTTCATGATAATTGTCTATTGTTCATGCTATAATTGTATTAACCGGAAACCGTAATACATGTGTGAATACATAGACCACAACATGTCTCTAGTGAGCCTCTAGTTAACTAGCTCGTTGATCAGTAGATGGTTGTGGTTTCCTGACCATGGACATTGGATGTCGTTGATAACGAGATCACATCATTAGGAGAATGATGTGATGGACAAGACCCAATCCTAAGCACATCACAAGATCGGGTAGTTCATTTGCTAGAGATTTTCTAATGTCAAGTATCATTTCCTTAGACCACGAGATTGTGCAACCCTCGGACCCATAGGAATGCTTTGGGTGTATCAAATGTCAAAACGTAACTGGGTGACTATAAACATGCACTACAGGTATCTCTAAAAGTGTCTGTTGGGTTGGCACGAATCGAGACTGGGATTTGTCACTCTGTATGACGGAGAAGTATCTCTGGGCCCACTCGATAATGCATCATCATAATGAGCTCAATGTGACTAAAGAGTTAGTCACGGGATCATGTGTTATGGAACGAGTAAAGAGACTTGCCGGTAACGAGATTGAACAAGGTATGGGGATACAGATGATCGAATCTCGGGCAAGTAACATACCGATGGACGAAGGGAATTGTATACGGGATTGATTGAATCCCCGACATCATGGTTCATCCGACGAGATCATCGTGGAACGTGTGGGAGCCAATATGGGTATCCAAATCCTGCTATTGGTTATTGGCCGTAGAGGTGTCTCGGTCATGTCTGCATGGTTCTCGGACCCGTAGGGTCTACACACTTAAGGTTCGGTGACACTAGAGTTGTAATGGGAATTGTATGTGGTTACGGAAAGTTGTTTGGAGTCCTGGATGAGATCCCGGACGCCACAAGGAGTTCCGTAATGGTCCGGAGGTGAAGATTTATATATGGGAAGCCCAGTTTCAGTCATCGCAAGAGTTTCGGGGGTTATCGGTATTGTACCGGGACCATCGAAAGGGTTCCGGGGGTCCATCGGGAGGGGCCACCTGCCCCAGGGGGACCTAATGGGCTGAATATGGGTGGGAACCACCCCCTTGGTTGGCTGGTGCACCCCCAGGGGCCGAAGGCGCGTAGGGTTGAAACCCTAGGGGTGGGGGCGCCCCCCACCAGCTTGGGGGGCAAGTTTCCCCCCTTGGTCGCCGTCCGCCCTCTAGATTGTGACGCCTGAATAATTAAGCTACAGTAATTCCACGCTAATGATGCCACGTCACCACGATCACTGTTCCTAATCTCGCATTAGTTCGAAACCGACTCAAATTCAACTTCAAAATAAACTTGAACGGTAAAATTTTCGAAGCATTAAAACTAAAATGTTCTAAATGTGTCAAATAATGCATAATAAGTATTGGTGAAGAAACGATATTTCTATAAAGTATTCTAATATTCAGAAGTAAATAAAACAGTAGTAGAAACAAATAAATAAATGCCTTCTTCAATTAATAAAGTATTAAGCTAAATTATTAATTGCCCAAAACTACAGGGGGCAGTGGAATATTTGTTAAAAATAAATTAGGAACTAGTTTTGTATTTTTTGTTAAAACTAAAATAATAGAGGAACTAAATTAAAACATTAAAAGAAAAATAAATAAAAGAAAAGGTAAAACAATCAAGTAAACAAAAATAATAGTGGGGGCAAAAGGCCCCCCTTCCCCACTGAGCCTCTTGGCCCAAATCGGCTCAGCTGTACAGGCCGGCCCACCAGGGGCGATCCCTCCCTCACTCCTGTTCACCGTGCGGTGGCTATCGCCGATGCCCTCCACGGCACCGGCGGACGCCGTGGCGACCATCCGCCGGTGCCCACGGCCTACTTAACCATGGCTACCCAGAAACCCTAACCGCTCTCCCCTTATCCCCAACTCTCCCTGGCGCCACTCTCTCCCTGATCTGGACGCGCCGCCGCCTGAGGAACTCGCCTCCTTGCGCCGCCCCATCGCCGCCGCTTCGCCCACTACGGCCATTAGAGCGTCGCAGCTGTTCGTCTACATCAAGCCCTCCCCGAGCCCGCGTTGCGCAACGACAGGCTCGCTGTGAGCCTCTTTTCCCCCTCGCCTCTCTTAATCGCCCGCGCTTCGAGCGTCCGCCGTGCCCCACTCGTGTCAACGTTCCCTGCCCGCGCCCACCAGCAGTAGTTGCTGCCGCACGCTGCCTCCAGCTTCGCCCGCACCAGCCACGCGCACCCCTGGCCTTGCGCTCGCTCGTAGCGGCCGCCTCTGCCCTCGCACGCCTGCGCTCATGTGATGTACCACTGCTCGCCGAGCGCCGGCAGGTTCTAGCCGCTCGGGCCTGCGCCCGCTCACCCCGCCGTGACCGGAGCTCGGCTCCAACATGCCCGCAAGCCCCTCCCGCACCGCTCATGCTCCCCATTGACACTCCACCCCATGGCTCGCCAGCCACCGCGCCCTGGCCTCTGCCCCGTGTCGGGGGAAACTTTCCTCCCACGAGCACCTATGGGACCGGAGCCCCTTCTACGTTGCGGTAAGGGAGCGGAGGGAGCACGAAGAGCAGATCGAGGGGCGCAGGTTCGGGCCGTGCGGACGCGTAAAACCCTACTCCTGCCTTGGTTGTATTGAGCTCGGGAGCTTGAAGAGCTACAGTGCTAGCTACACCGAGCGAGAGAGTTGCTTAGGATTCGAACCCTCTCTACGTTGTGCATGGGCCTCCTTTTATAGCTCAAGGGGTCACCGACAGGTGTCAACGTAGAGGAGGGCAAAAATGTAACTTTGGTGGTAGTTGTAACAGTGCGGGAACAATGGATGAACAGTGGTCTTCACCTAACTTTGACAGTGGGGGACAAGGGTATTAAATGCCCGTCACCGTCGACCCCAAAAGTGTCCGTCCATGCCTCTCCATTCGACACGGCGGTAGCCTCGTCACCGTGGATTGCCACCGTGTGCCCCAGGCTGCACAGCCTTCCGCCACGCGTCCCTGGAAGGGCCCCAGGGCGACGCGTGGATAGATGAGCTGGAGCGCGGGCACACAACATAAGTTCCCCCCGGCAAGCACCTTGCCGGGGCCGTGATCTTGCCGGGCCCGGAAGCTTGTCGCTCCCCGGGCCCGGCCCGGGCGCATGATGCGCCGAGGCGTGCATTCCTTGGTCTTCCTGGCAAGCTCCTCTTGCCAGGGTCTTGTATTAAAATGATATCCTTGAGCCTGGTGCGGCCTTCCCGGCAAGCTCCTATTGCCGGGGCCTTGATCTTCTGACTTGTATACTTTGTTCTTGAATGGCTTTATAGGGACCAGAAAGGTTTCCGGCGAGCACGTGGTGAACCCTGCCGCGGGAAGCTGCTACTGCCCGTGCACAAGTTGGGGTACTAAGGTACCCCTATCTTAGTACACCGACAGGAGCCCCCGGGCCTGGGCCACACACGGTGCCGAGCGCTGTTGGGACAGGCCCAAAACAGTGCACGGGCACACGCGGCCCACGGCAAGCCGTATCCCCTTCCGCATCCGCCGCGCTCCTCCCTAACGGCACACGTCGATTGCGGCGTCGTGGGAGAGATCGTGGCCTGTTGTTTAATGGGAAATGCGGAGCGTCCCCCACTTCTCCCTTAAAAGCAGAGGAAACAGGGGCAGTTCCCTCCTTCGTCTTCATTGCCTCTTAACTCTCCAGAAACCCCCGCTGCTCCTTGCCTCCACCCTCCTCCGCCGTCTTCTGCATCCGCGGCGCCGTCGAGCTCTTCGCCTCTTCCCTCGCCGCCTCCGCCATGGCTCCGAAGAGCGACAAGGCGAAAGCGGACAAGGCCAAGAAGGAGAAGTCTGAGCAGGCGGCGAAGCTGGCCGCCCTGCGGAAGAGGAATGTGGTCTTCGCGCCGAGGCTTGGCGCGAAGGAGCTGCGGAACAAGTACTATATCTTCTGGGCGGGGGAGACCAAAGCTCATCCCCGCACCAAAGCCTTCCCTGCTATCGCCAGAGACATGTTCCCCGGCGGGTACTTCTTCTTCGCTGCTTTCTTTCATTGTGGATTGTGCCCTCCGTACTCGGAGTTCTTTTGCGATATCATGAACACATACAACCTCCACCTCTTAGATTTCACTCCCAACGCCATACTTACGATGGCCGTTTTCGCACATCTGTGCGAAAACTATATTGGGATTCATCCAAATGTCGCCCTTTTCCGCCATTTCTTTATGCCTAGAGTAGAGGCTGGCGCTCCCCTCTCCGGCGGCATCTCCTGGATCTTCCGGTTGAACAAGAAGGATTCATACCTGAAGGGAGAACTCCGCGGCAAGTGGGAAGAATGGCGTGCAGATTGGTGTTGGGTAGTGGAGGATAAGCCGGAGCCCTTCACTGCGCCGCGCACAACAGCTATAGTGCACGGCAGGGATTGGAGCGAATTGGCCCCGGAGGACAACAAGCTCAGTATTGCCCTCGTCAGGATTATCCGTCTCCGGGTAGCCAATCTGACCATCGGAGAGGTTGGGGCAGATTTCCTCCGCCGCCGCATCGCCCCTTTACAAGAAAGGAAAAGGCCCGCCTGGGAGTTTGGCAATGTGGCGGATATCATGAGGCTGCGCCCTGGATTAAACTTCAATTTCACTGCTTTGGAGCTGAAAGGAATGGTCCGAGAGCTCTTCAAGCATGACCCGGCCCATCCGGAGTGGTTCAGACCGGCCAAGGGAGTGGTGCCACTGTGCAACAGCATCGCCTGTGATTCCTTGCGCGCAATGATGCCGGCGTGCGACTCCCATGGCATCGTCCCCACCTGGATTGAGCCTCCGCCGGATGCTGTGCTGAGCTTCTTCGACAACTTAGTTGAGACGCCCAAGAACACCGAGGAGAACAGGGGCCTCACCCGGGCCACTACGGCCCGGGATATAGCCTACATTGCTTCCAGGATGGAGGAGGCCGCCGCAGCTGCGGCGGCAGGTGACTTTGGATACACCGTGGACGATGCAGAGGTCGCGGACGCGGCGTGCCAAGTAGAGGAGGCAGAAATCCTCAGGCTGCTCAAGCTTCCGCCCGAGGAGTTTGCCGGGGTGCCTTCCCTGAGGCTTGCCGGGATACCCGGGGTTGCCGGGGTGAGCGAGGCCGCCGGAGGGAGCGGGGTTGCCGGAGGGAGCGGAGCCGCCGGAGGGAGCGAGGCCGCCGGAGGGAGCGAGGCCGCAGGGCATGATGCTGGACCCAGCGGGCCTGCCGGGGAGGAGGAGGAGGACGTCGAGGCCGATGAAGACACCGGTGGATCTCTGGGACTTGACGACGATGCCTCCTCGTCCTCAGAGAACTCCTCGCCTCCGGCAAGTCCTATGCAAACACCGAGGAAACGCCTCCGCAAGGCGGCTACAGCAACGAGGCCGCAGGCGCCTCGACAGCAGCCTGTTCGCCGGGCGACGCGCGCCACCAGGGCGAGCCAAGCCGCGACGGAGGCGCCCCGCGCACCAGCGCCAAGCGGAGGGGGATCCTCCTGGAGCGGAACGGCCGCTCCTCCTGCTCCTCGGGCCTCGGTGTCAACGGGGGCGGGGTCTTCGCAGCCCGCAGCCCCGGAGACCGCCAAGCGCCCGAGGGAACCTTCTCCTCCTGCTCCTCGCGCGGGAGCATCTCAGGTGGAGTTCGACTTCTCCGCCCTCAGCTCCGACGACGACGAGGAAGAGGAGTAAGTATTTGCAACTTGTAACTTCTTTGATTTTGTCTTGATCTTCCTTGATGATTCTGATCTTGTTCTTACTTTGCTTTCAGGACCCTGGCCCAGCGGATGGCGAAGAGGGCCAAGATCCCCGTGGTTGAGGTCGAAGACGACTCGCCCGCCGCGGCGACCGGAGACGCGCCAGCGACAAGCTTGCCGGATCAACCCGCTGCTCTGAGGAGCAGCCCCCAGCGCAGCCCCCAGCGTAAGTCTGGTAGTTATTCTTTTCTGTTGGTCGGGCGCGCTTGATGTTGTTATTTGTACTGATATTTTGTTGTCTTGTTTGTCTTGTGTAGAAGTGGAGCCGCAGCCGCAGGAGCGCCCGGAGACTGCCCCCGACGAGCTACTCGCTCCACCCTCCCCGCCAAGGGTGAACTCCCCGGCGAGGGAGAACGCTCCGCCAAGGACGGGCACCCCGCCAAGGGCGGGCACCCCGCAAAGGGTGAGCAGCCCGACAAGGGTGACCACCCCGCCAAGGGAGGGCGCGGGCGGCCCTCTGCCAGCAGGGGCCACTGCTCCACCGCCAAGGGAGGACTCCCCGGCGAGGGAGCCTGTCGTTGAAGAAGTCCGCGAAGGTGAGTCTTGTAGCTTCTTCTTCTCGGACTTATCTTTTTTGGATATTTGCTTGACTTCTTCTTTTCTTTTTCTTCTGCTAGATCCTCCTGCACCGGAGCGGATGGAGACAGGGACCGCCGGCGAGGAGGGCGCGCAAGGCGACGGCGGCAATGCCACTGCCGCTGAGGGCATGGCTGGAGCCGACGAGCCTGCCGTTGAGGAGACCGCCCCGACCGCAGACGCCGCGGCTGGGGAGGGGGGCGGCGACCACACTGCTGGCCCGGAGGCAGCAGGAGCGTCAAGCGCTGCACCGGCCGCCGACCCCTCCGCCACCACAGAGCGGCCAGGCGTCTATATTGAGGCCCCCAACGGGGTCTTTATACAAGTCCCGTGGGGGTCTTCGTCGCGAGCCCCTGTGGAGGGAGAGACCTACGACGGAGAGGTCCTCGCCTCCGCGGGGTTGAAGGTTGTTGAAGCACTTGGCGGTGGAGACGAGCCCGAGGAGGAGAAGTTCCTTCGCCGGCTCCTGGCCCTTTACCGGGCCAGGCAGGCGAAACTGGACTCCCGGGAAGCTCTTGCCGCCAAGGCTGGAGTCGACTTGGAGAAGCGGGCCGCGGAGCTTCGCGCCGCCAACCAGGCCGCCCTCCGCAACTTGGCGGAGGAGCGGGAAGAGCTTGCCGGGGAGCAGCAAGCCTTCCTCCTGGAGAAGGCGGAGGCAGAAGAGCGGCAGCGGCTGGCCGCCGAGGAGCTGTCTCGGCGGGAGGGGGCGCTCTACCAGCGGAAGGTCGAGCTCGATGCCCATGACGACGAACTCACCGCCCGGGAGCAGGCCATCGGCGGGGCCTTGAAGGAGGCAAAGGATGCCGCAGCCGCCGCGGAAACCGCCAAGAAGGACCTGGAACTTAAGGTGGATCAGCTGGAGCGGTACTTGAAGGCAAGCGAGGACAGAGTCACCGCGCTCAATGTGGAGCGGGAGAAAGACGCCCACACCAACTCTGACTTGCAGGTACGTCTCTCCAAGAAGGGCGACGAGCTCACTGCCGCCAAGGATTCAATTGCTGACTTGGAGTTGAAGGTCTCCACTCTGACCGATTCGCTCGACGCCGCTCGGGATCGCGAGACGAAGCTAAAGGACGAGCTCCGCAAGGAGCGGAACTTGGTGGAGAGCGCCGCCGTCTCAGCGAACAACTTCAGCCGGGCGGTGGAGCAGTGGACTGACGATCTGGTCACCTCCGCTGCCAACATTGACAAGGAGATGATGGCGCTGAGGGCGGAGCACCTTGTGTACTCTCCCGACGAGGACCTCCCCCACAGCGCCAAGCTAAGTCTCTTCTTCAGGGGAATCGCGCCGGCGCTTGCACGGCTGCGGGAGAAGCTCCCCGCGCAGCTGGTCGACGAGTCGCGTCAGCTCTGCGCGGGCACTTTGGAGCGCGTCTTGACGAAGATCGTCTACCGCAACCCCGGCATCAACCTTGTCAACGTCCTCCGCACCTTGCCGGACGATGCAGATCAGGAGACGTTGAAGGCGCAGGTCGCCCACATCGTCGCCAAGGTGAACAAGATCTCAAGGCGTGAAGGCGACCGCGTAGATTAGGCTTCTTTCTTTCTGTTTCCTTTGCCGCTGCAAAGTGTGTTATGAACATGAATCAATTAGTTATTGTGGCAAGTTATCTTTGTAACATACTATCTTATGTCTGAGCAATCAACGCAATGTTATCTCCCTTGCTTTTGGTCCTTCACTTTGTATGCTTTCTACCCTACGCTTTTAGGGGACTTGCCGGCAAGGGGCCCTTGCCGCGAGCGCTGAGTGCTGGACTCTTAGCAGCCTGCTGTCAAAGGACCCCGTCGGCAAGTAACCTTGCCGCAGCTAGTCGCAGCGCACTTAGCTTGCTGAGCGAACTCGAAAACGAAGTAAGGGCGCGACACTTGTCGCAGCTCACTTAAGTCGTTGAGCGTGCTCGAAAACAAAGTAAGGGCGCGGCTAGCCACGGGTAGGTTCCTCCGCGCACAGGTTTTCCATACAAAGTGTGGTTGTTCAAGGAAGATAACTAGAATTTAAAAATTTGAACTGCTCAAATTCTGGTAACTTAGCTTTCATATATGGTTTTGCTCCCCGACAAGTCTTCTTTCTTGAACAACACTTGGTTCATACCTCCATCTCCTTCCCCCCCGGCAAACTTGTGCACGAGGAATACTCTTTCTGCTTAAGAGGGAAAGAAAAAGAGGAGGAAAACAAGTATGTGGCCTTACGGCCTGCTAGTGCTTACCGGGGATGTGCATTGCACAAGGTGTCAGATAATGCATGCAAATAAGTAAGAAAAGCATGTAAACGACAAGTAGTGCGAAGCACAAAAGCTTTACTGATGCACGGGATCTGCGCCCGGCTTTGTACAGAGGTTTACATGCAACAGCGGCAAGACTTGTACAAAAGGTGCTTGCCGGAGCGGATCACGGCAACCGCGCCTTATGGGTGAAACTTGCGAAGATGCTCTATGTTCCAGGAGTTGCTCACCGGTAAGACTTCTTCGGTCTCAAGGCGGACAGCGCCGGGCCTTGTGACTTGTCTCACCCGATAAGGGCCTTCCCACTTCGGCGTCAACTTGTTGGAATTCTTGGCGGACTGAACACGCCGAAGAACAAGGTCGCCTTCCTCGAGACTCCTGGCCTTGACCTTGCGGCTATGATAGCGACGCAAGGCTTGCTGGTATCGAGCAGCTCGTACAGCATCCTGGAGACGTTCCTCCTCGAGGAGCAATGCATCATCTTGATGCAGTTGCTCTTGTTCGAGCTCATCATAAGCGAGCACTCGAGGAGATCCGTATACGAGTTCCATGGGGAGAACTGCCTCTGCTCCATAGACAAGAGAAAAGGGTGTCTGTCCGGTGGCTCGACTTGGTGTCGTCCTGATTGACCAAAGAGCCGCCAGTAGCTCCTCTATCCAGTTTCTTCCGCACTTGCGCAGCCTGTCGAAGGTTCTTGTCTTGAGTCCGCGCAACACTTCAGCATTGGCCCTCTCCGCTTGACCATTGCTCCTCGGGTGAGCAACAGAAGCGAAACAGACCTTGGCGCCAAGGTCTTGGACGTACTGCATGAAGGTGCGACTTGTAAATTGTGTACCGTTGTCGGTGATGATCCTGTTAGGGATTCCGAAACGGCAAAAAATTGACCTGAAGAACCTGACTGCTGACTGTGCTGTCACCTTTCTCACCGGTTCCACTTCTGGCCACTTTGTGAACTTGTCGATCGCAACGTACAAGTACTCAAAGCCCCCGACTGCGTGGGGAAAGGGGCCGAGGATATCGAGCCCCCAGATCGAGAAGGGCCAGGACAAAGGGATCGTCTGGAGAGCTTGAGCTGGCTGGTGAATTTGCTTGGCATGGAACTAGCACGCTTCACCCTTGGTTACTTGTGCAGTTGCATCTTGGAGGGCTTCTGGCCAGAAGAACCCTTGCCGGAACGCCTTCTCGGCAAGCGCCCTTGCGCCAATGTGGTGGCCACATATGCCTCCGTGTATCTCTGCCAACAGCTTCTGTCCATCTTCTCTGGAAATGCACTTGAACCTGACACCACTGAGCCTTCTTCTGTACAGTTCATTGCCAACGAACTGGTACATACTTGACTGCCTGGTTATTTTCTCTATCTCTTCTGGGTCGTCGGGAAGTTCTCCAGTTTGCAGAAAACGAACGATTTGTTGTGCCCATGTTGGAGCCTGAGGCTCAACAACAAGGACTAAAGGCATGAGGGCTGCTGCGGGAACCTCAGCTTCTACGGCAAGAACCTGCGGTTCTGTCGGAGCTGATGGTCCCCCGGCAAGCCTGCCGGGGCAAGGCTTGTCGGGAACGTTTGCTTCAACTGTACAGACCCTTGGATCTGCAGGAGCAAACTGTTCCTCAGCATCTTGGCTGCTGATCTTGGGGAACTTGGCGGCGGCTTCAGGAAGATCCACCGGCAAGTAGTCGCCGGAGACCAACTTTCTCTTCTTACTTTGCCCAACTGATGGTGTAACGGATGGTTGAGTTAGCTTGAGCAGGAAGGTCCCTGGTTCCACAGGCAACTTCATTGCAGCACACTTTGGAAGGCCATCTGCAATATCATTCTGAGCTCTTGGAACGTGCTCCATTTGCAGACCTTCAAAGTGTTCTTCAAGCTTCCTCACTTCATCAACATAGGCTTCCATCAAAGGGCTCTGGTAACTCTTGTTCACTTGTCGGACCACCAACTGAGAATCCCCTCGCACAATCAACTTCTTGATCCCAAGTTCGGCCGCAATTCTGAGGCCGGCAAGCAAACCTTCATACTCAGCAGTATTGTTTGTCGCTTGCTCCTTGGGAAAGTGCATCTGGACAACATACTTGAGGTGCTCTCCGGTGGGCGCTATGAGTACCACGCCGGCACCGGTGCCTTGTAGCGAGAAGGCACCATCAAAGTACATTATCCATTCACTGCTTGCTTCTTGTACGGGGACGCTTGTCTCTGGAACTTCTTCATCCGGCGTTGGGGTCCATTCAGCTATGAATTCTGCCAAAGCTCTGCTCTGTATGGTTGAAGTACTCTCAAACTTGAGACCAAAGCTTGACAACTCCAGTGCCCACTCGACGATCCTGCCTGTTGCGTCTGGATTCTGCAATATCCTCTTCAACGGAAAGCGAGTGAACACTGTTATCTCGTGTGCTTGGAAGTAATGGCGCAGCTTTCTTGAGGCCATGAGGAGGCCGAAAAGCAACTTCTGCACCCCAGAGTATCTTGATCTAGCCCCCTGCAGAAGGGAACTCACAAAATACACTGGGCGCTGCACCATCTTCCTTCGCACTTCTCCTTGTTCCTGCGCAGACTTGTCCTTGTCGGGGCCAGAGCTTGTCGGGGAAGCCCCCTGCTTGTCGCTGGACTCACTTGCCGGTGGTGTAGATTCCTCATCCGCCTCCCACTCCGCTACTAACGCAGCACTAACCACTTGATTGGTTGCTGCTAGGTATAGCAGCAACTTCTCTTGTGGCCTAGGTGCGACAAGTATTGGAGTGGAGGATAGGTATCCTTTCAAGTCTTGCAGCGCTGCCTCCGCTTCCGGAGTCCATTTCATGGGACCTGCCTTCTTCAAGATTTTGAAGAAAGGCAGGGCGCGTTCTGCAGACTTTGAAATGAACCTACTGAGGGCAGCCACACAACCAGCAAGTCTCCTTACGTCCTTGACGCGCTTCGGGGCTTCAATCTGCTCGATGGCTTTGATCTTGTCGGGATTGGCTTCAATCCCCCTCTGGGACACAAAGAACCCGAGAAGCTTGCCGGAGGGGACTCCGAAGACGCACTTCTCGGGATTCAACTTGAGCTGGATCTTGCGCAGATTCTCAAACGTCTCTTCCAGATCTTGTATCAGGGTATCTTTGCTCTTGCTCTTGACCACTATGTCATCCATGTAGGCTTCCACATTTCTGTGTATCTGTGGCTCAAAAGCAGTGTGCACCACCCTTGCAAATGTCGAGCCTGCATTCTTCAATCCAAAGGGCATGCATATGAAGCAATATGTGCCGCATGGAGTAATGAATGCAGTCTTCTCTTCATCTTCCTTGGCCATGAAAATCTGGTGGTATCCTGAATATGCATCAAGGAAGGAAAGCAGCTCACATCCGGCGGTGGAGTCAACAATCTGGTCAATACGCGGCAAGGGAAATGGATCCTTGGGACATGCTTTATTCACATCAGTGAAGTCTATACAAAGTCTCCACTTCCCATTGGCCTTGCGTACGACAACTGGATTGGCCAACCACGTAGGATGGATCACGCCTCTTACTAGGCCTGCTGCTTCCAACTTCTTTATCTCTTCCGCGATGAACTCTTGGCGCTCCACGGCTTGCTTCCTGACCTTCTGCTTGACGGGCCGCGCATGAGGACAAACAGCAAGCTTGTGCTCAATTACCTTCCTGGGAACGCCCGGGATGTCAGATGGTTGCCCCGCAAACACATCGACATTCTCCCGTAGGAAGGCAACGAGCGCGCTTTCCTATTTGTTGTCGAGCGTAGCACTGATGGTGAAGGTACCACCAGTGCCGTCCTCCTTGGCGGACACCTTCTTGGTTGCCGGTGGAGCGGCCATCCCCTTCTTGCACTTGCCGGTGGAGCTCGATGGTGCGTCCTCGACGGCAGCGCAGCACTCCGAGGAGGTGCGTTTGCCGGAGTGGGCCCCAGAGCCCTTGCCGGACTTGGTCTTGGTCTTCCCCCCGGGAGCTTCAGCGGCAAGTGTGCTGCTTTCTGCTGCGGCTGCTGCATCCCGGTATATCTTGTCGGTGCAGATAAGCGCGTCCTTCTTGTCGCCAGGGACAGAGATGACGCTTATCGGCCCCGGCATCTTGAGTACGTTGTAGGCATAGTGGGAAGCTGCCATGAACTTGGCGAGGGCAGGACGCCCAAGTATCCCATTGTATGGCAATGGGATATCGGCCACGTCGAAGGTTATCCTCTCCGTCCTGAAGTTGAGCTCCCCGCCAAAGGTCACGGGCAGTGTAATCTTCCCCTTTGGCTTGCTCCTTCCCGGGTTTATTCCTTGGAACGACCCGGTTTCTACGAGCTCGCCGTCTGGGATCTGGAGTTTCTTGATCACAGCTGAGGAGATCAAGTTCAGGCCGGCCCCGCCGTCAACCAACATTTTGGTGACCTTGAGGTTGCAGATAGTTGGCGAGACCAACATCGGCAAGCACCCGACCGCCGTGGTGCGGTCAGGGTGATCCTCAAGATCAAAAACGATGGGCGTGCTGGACCACTTCAGCAGCCTGCGTGACTCAACGGGCGGCTCAGCTGCGTTTACTTCCCGCACCCACTGCTTGAGTTGGCGGTGGGAAGTATGCAGAGAGGCGCCTCCGTCGACACATAGAACTTCTGTGGCCTTCTGGAACTCCTGCTCGCTGTTATCTCCTTCCTCCATGTCGTCGTCGTCGTCTTCTTCTTCCTCATCCTTGTCGCGGCCCCGGGGAGGTCGATCTCCTTGCCGCTGCTTGGCCTTGCCGCGGTGTCCTCCCCGGCCATTGAATGGCCGCTTCTTGCTGGGCTCTCCTCCGCCACCTTGGGCCTTCTCCTTGTCGCGACGCTCGTACTCAGCCTTCTGCTGTTCTACGAGGTACTCGACTCATTTGCAGTTCGAAAGGTCGTGGCCCTTGGTGCGGTGGATCTTGCAGTATTGCTTGTCGGAGCCGTCCTGCTTGTCGGCTGCCGCTACAGGGGCAGGCTCCTTGCCGGAACCGCCAGCCTGTGCCTTCTTGGCGGGAGCCTCCTTGCCGGACTGCTCGACGACCAGCACTTCCTTGCTCTTCTTCCTTCTGTTGTTCCGCCGCCGGCTCTTCTTTGCCGGGGCGGCATCATCACTGTCGCTTCCTCCTGCGCCAGTATCCTCTCCGGGGAGCCTCCTCCCCTCTTTGGCGCGCGCGCACTTGTCAGCCAGAGCGTAGAGCTCGCTGACATCCCGTATCTTGGTCATGGCCATCTCCTCCCTCATGCGGCGGTTACGCACGTTCTGGTGGAACGCGCTAATAACCGCGGCAGGGTGGACGTCGGGAATGTTGTGCTGCACGCGGCTGAACCTCTGGATGTACTTGCGCAGGGATTCTCCTTCCTTCTGGGCCAAGATGTGGAGATCGCTCTCCTGGCCGTGGGGTTTGTGGCCGCCCGTGAAGGCGCCAACGAATTGGTGGCACAGATCTGCCCACGAAGAAATGGAGTTCTCCGGCAAGTGCATAAGCAAAGAACGGACGTTCGGCTTAAGCACTAGCGGGAAGTAGTTAGCTAGTATCTTCTCGTCGCGTCCCCCGGCAGCCTGCACCGCGATGGTGTAGATGCTGAGGAACTCCGAGGGGTGCGTCTTGCCGTCGTACTTTTCGGGTACGTCGGGCTTGAAGTTTTTCATGCTGGGCCACTGGACTCGCCGCAGCTCACGGGTGAACGCAGGGCAACCTGCCGCGTACGGCAAGTCGCCTGGCTCACCGGGCGCGTACGTGTCGACAGCGGTCCCAGCGCGCTGATCCGATTGTCGCCGGGCTTCTCGTCGGTGCTCGATGCGCGTCCGAGCGTCTTCTTGCCGCCGATCGTCGAGGACTTGGCGCTGGTCCCGACGAGCCCGCGGATCTGACGATGCCGTGGAGTCGTCGTCGACGTTAATCCGGCGGGGTGGCGTCTTCTGCTTCGGCGGCGGGGAGTGCACGGTAGTTGCACCCCTGGCGGTCTTGTCGCCGTCGGCCTTCGTCTGGTCGACTTGCCGTGGCCGCGACATCGCAGGCTGCTGCGGCGTGTCGTTGTTGGCGAAGGCGATGAGGCTTTGGATCGTCGCCCTCCAGTCTTTGGCTTTGTCTGCCGCTGGAGGGAAGTCGAGAAGCAGTTGCGCTCTTGCTAGAGCTTCTGCTGGAGAGGAGGGGAGCGGGGGCGAGCGGTGCGAGGAGCGAGATATGCTCGGACTTCTAACAGGGTTAGAAGGAGCAGTCTCTCGCCCCGGCGACCACGCCTTGCTCATGCGAGGACGATGGCCTTGAGCGTCCCGCGATCCTCCGGTATGTCCTTGCCCCAGCAAGCGTATGGTACCTCCTGTACCACGATGCTGCTGGCCTGTCGTCTGCTGAGAGGGACGTGGTGCGTCTACGGACACCGAGGCTTTGGAGTTCGCCCGGTCGTCCATCTTGTCCTTGGATTTGGTGGCGCCGTGAGTTTCCTCGCCGGCGAACACCCTTCCGCCGGCGTCTCCTCCATCAACCGTTGGTTCCGGTGGCGGTGGAATCGACGCAGACGGGCCTCCGACCTCCGAAGCTTTCTTCTTCGGTGCCATGTTGTTGCTGATGAAGTTGATGAAGCTGGAGAGGTTGATGAAGAATGCGCCCGCGTGAGCGCCGGATCAGGTTCGCACAACCTCGACGCCCCCCTACCTGGCGCGCCAAAGATGTCGGGGGAAACTGTCCTCCCACGAGCACCTATGGGACCGGAGCCCCTTCTACGTTGCGGTAAGGGAGCGGAGGGAGCACGAAGAGCAGATCGAGGGGCGCACGCGGGCAGTTTACCCAGGTTCGGGCCGCGCGGACACGTAAAACCCTACTCCTGCCTTGGTTGTATTGAGCTCGGGAGCTTGAAGAGCTATAGTGCTAGCTACACCGAGCGAGAGAGTTGCTTAGGATTCGAACCCTCTCTACGTTGTGCATGGGCCTCCTTTTATAGCTCAAGGGGTCACCGACAGGTGTCAACGTAGAGGAGGGCAAAAATGTAACTTTGGTGGTAGTTGTAACAGTGCGGGAACAGTGGATGAACAGTGGTCTTCACCTAACTTTGACAGTGGGGGACAAGGGTATTAAATGCCCGTCACCGTCGACCCCAAAAGTGTCCGTCCATGCCTCTCCATTCGACACGGCGGTAGCCTCGTCATCGTGGATTGCCACCGTGTGCCCCAGGCTGCACAGCCTTCCGCCACGCGTCCCTGGAAGGGCCCCAGGGCGACGCGTGGATAGATGAGCTGGAGCGCGGGCACACAGCATAAGTTCCCCCCGGCAAGCACCTTGCCGGGGCCGTGATCTTGCCGGGCCCGGAAGCTTGTCGCTCCCCGGGCCCGGCCTGGGCGCATGATGCGCCGAGGCGTGCATTCCTTGGTCTTCCTGGCAAGCTCCTCTTGCCAGGGTCTTGTATTAAAATGATATCCTTGAGCCTGGTGCGGCCTTCCCGGCAAGCTCCTCTTGCCGGGGCCTTGATCTTCTGACTTGTATACTTTGTTCTTGAATGGCTTTATAGGGACCAGAAAGGTTTCCGGCGAGCACGTGGTGAACCCTGCCGCAGGAAGCTTCTACTGCCCGTGCACAAGTTGGGGTACTAAGGTACCCCTATCTTAGTACACTGACACCCCGCAGCCGCCGGCTCTGCCCGACCGCGCCGTCCTCACCCGCCGTGCATCGCCGCCGTGCCCATGTGACCCGCGTCTGCGCGCCGACCACCTACTCGTGCTACCTGCCCTGCGCGCGCCTGCTGCTCTCCTCCTTCCCCGCACAGTCCCGCCTCGCCCCTCGGCGCCGCCCCCTGCAGCTCGTCCTCCCGCAGTCGCGCGCCCGCCGCCACCGCCCTATCTCTAGCCCCCAGCCACCGCGCCCTTCTCCAGCCCGCACCCGTCCACCGGACGCCCGCCGTCGACCACCGGACGCCCACTGGCGACCACCTCCGGCGCCCGGCGCCGGCGCCGGGGCGGTACCCGGGCACACGCCCGTTCGGGTGGGCGCCCGCACCCAATTCGCCGCTCGCCCGCCGCCCGGTTGGCCTTCTAGGCCACTGGCCTATGGGCCCCCTCCACTGCCCTGTTTCAAAAAAAGGAAGATAGAATTTAAATAAATAAATAATTAAATTAATTAATCATGTTTAAAACACTAATTAAGATTAATTAGTCTGCTAATTAAATTAGGTTAATTTTGTATTTAGCTAAACGGTGTATGACGAGAGGGCCCCACCCTCTGTTGACCAGTCAAACTTTGACTGGTCAACTGGGTCCCACTGGGCCCGGTGCTAGCCTCTGTGTACAATTTGTGTACACAGAGCTGGGTACCCATAGCATTTTAATCTTTATTTTCGAATTAATAATAAATTCAGAATGTTATTAAAACTTTGAAAATTCATATAAAATAATCCGTAACTCGGATGAAAATGTTTTATATATGAAAATCGCTCAGAACGACGAGACGAATCCGAATACGTAGACCGTTTGACCGCCACACATCTCTATCATACCGAACGTGCAACATTCCCCCTCCGTTTCATCTGCCCGAAAACGTGAAACACCGGGAATACTTTCTCGGATGTTTTTCATCCTCGCCAGTACTCACCTCCTACCGCGTTAGGTCACACGTAGCACCGCCTTTTGCCATGTTATGCTTTGTGATGCTATTGTTTGCTCTGTTATTTATTTGTTTCCCCCTTCGTTGCTTATTTTCGGTAGACTCCGATACTGTGATAGACCTCGAGACCATTGATGCTTCGGTGTTCGACTACGGCTACGCTTCCGAAGATTCCTTTCGTCTGCACAGCTTCCAGGCAAGCCCCCCTTTGATCACCCGATATCGCCTATTCTTCTTTATACTGCTTGCATTAGAGTAGTGTAGCATGTTACTGTTCGGTTACTCCTATTCTGTTGCATAGCCTGTCATTGCTGCTACAACTGTTGATACCTGTACCTGCCATCCTAATGCTTAGTATAGGATGCTAGTATTCCATCAGTGGCCCTTCATTCTTGTCCGTCTGCCATGCTATACCATCGGGCCGTGATCACTCGGGTGGTGATCACGGGTATATACTATATACACACACTTTACATACACATCATGATGATTCGGAGATGGGGGCTGAAGGGGCAGGTGGTTCCACCCAGGTAGTGGTGGGCCTGGGTTCCCGAAATCCCCCTGATGGTTACTTTGTGGCGGAGCGACAGGGCGGGTTGCGACCACCTAGGAGACAGGTGGGCCTGGCCCTGGTCGTTGTCCGCGGTTATTTCATAATAACACGTTTAATGGGATCTTGGTATTTGATCTGAGTCTGGCCATTTGGTTTATACGCACTAACCAGCTACGTGGGAATAGTTATGGGTACTCGACGTCGTGGTATCAGCCGAAGCCTTCTTGACGTCAGCGACTTAGCGGTGTGCGCCGGGTTGGTCCGCGTAACGCAACTTCCTTAGTAATGGAGGTTGCTAGGTCTGTTCACCGGCCGCCCTCGCAACGTGCAGGTGTGCATTGGGCGATTGGCCCAGACCCCTCTGTACTTAGGACTTAGACCGACGTGCTGACCTCTCTATTGTGCTTAGGTAGGGCTGCGACATGTTGATCTTCCGAGGCCGGGCATGACCCTGGAAAGTGTGTCCGGCCAAATGGGATCAAGCGTGCTGGGTTATGTGGTGCACCCCTGCAGGGAAGTTAAACTATTCGAATAGCCGTGTCCCTCGGTAAATGGACGACCCGAATGACAACTAGAACTGGATACTTAATAAAACACACCCAGACAAGTTCCAGATATAACTCGGTGGTTGCTCTCTCACAGGGTGATGTGCGGGAGGATCGCCGGGTAGGATTATGCTATACGACGTTACTTGGTGAACTTACCATCTATTCCATTCTACTGCTGCAAGACGGAGGCTGCGAGAAGCGAGGACACTTGTTACATTCCAGCTACTCTCATCTATTGCTGCAAGACGGAGGCTGCCAGAAGCGTAGTATTCAATTGGATTAGCTATCCCCCTCTTATTCTGGCTTTCTGTAGTTTAGCCCACAGATATTACCCCTTTACACCTATATCATTGCATAGGTAGTGTAGCTCCTTGCTTGCGAGTACTTTGGATGAGTACTCACGGTTGCTTTTCTCCCCCTTTTCCCCTTTTGTCCCTTCTTCTCGGTTGATGCAACCAGATTGATGGAGTCCAGGAGCCAGAAGATCCCGATGATGTTTCTACGTGGAGTTCGGCTTCGAGGAGTAGTTAGGAGGTCCCAGGCAGGAGGCCTTGCCTTTTCGGTCGTTTCTATATTTGTGCTAGCCTTCTTAAGGCAAACTTGTTTAACTTATGTCTGTACTCAGGTATTATTGCTTCCGCTGATTCTTGTGTTTTCGAGCTTAGGTATTCGAGCCCTCGAGGCCCCTGGCTTGTAATATAAAGCTTGTATTATTTTTTTAATTTGTGTCTAGAGTTGTGTTGTGATATCTTCCAATGAGTCCCTGATCTTGGTCGTACACATTTGCGTGCATGATTAGTGTACGGTCAAATCGGGGGCGTCACATAGATGCATCTAGAGGGGCCGACCCCTCTCCACTTCCCGCTATAAATATAAGAGGGGTGGGAGGGCAGCCACACCCCTTCCCCCTCGTGTAGCCCTCCCGATCCTACACCTCCTCCTCCTCCTCCATAGTGCTTAGCGAAACCCTACCGGAGAACCACGAGCTCCACCGCCACCACGCCGTCGTGCTGCCAGAGCTCTCCCTCAACTTCTCCTCTCCCCTTGCTGGATCAAGAAGGAGGAGACGTACCCGGGCTATACGTGTGTTGAACGTGGAGGCACCGTCCGTTCGGCTTTAGATCGGATCTTCCGCGATTTGAATCACGACGAGTACGACTCCATCATCCGTGTTCTTTGCAACGCTTCCGCTTAGTGATCTTCAAGGGTATGAAGATGCACTCCCTCCCTCTTGTTGTTAGCATCTCCTATATTGATCTTGGTGACACGTATTAAAATTTTGAATTATTACTATGTTACCCAACAGGCTTGTCATCTTTGACCGTCAACGTTCAATTGTCGCCGCTCCTCCGACGGACATGGTACCTGACACACAAATCCTTTCAATAATTGGCACACCGTTTTCACCGCTAACATTGTACGCTAGAGCGTGTTAGTCACAACCGATATTCTATTGTTGCTGCTAAATGTGTGAGACACACTAGCGTCACGCCAGGCTGCTTGAGGAATGTGTGACATTGTCTTGGACTAAGGGGTCCTAGCCTAGTTGGCCTAGTCCATGGGCCGAACTGATGACCCGTTCACGAGGAAGGACTCCGGAGGCCTCCAACCTATGTGCATTCAGCTTCACCGACGACTTGGCGTGTACTCCAAGAAGGTCTACTAGATTCAGCATGTAATCCCTAGATGGCAACCGACCTTGTGCAATCGTAGATACCCTTAGTGCCTATATATATACTAGAGGGTTTAGTCTGTAGAGGGACCCATTCATACATTCATCATCATCGTCATACCCCTAGGGTTTAGACCACAACTCACGATCTCGAGGTTGATCAACTCTGTACTTTGCCACTCCCATAATATAAGCAAGAGCGGGACGTAGGGTTTACCTCCTTAGAGAGGGCCCGAACCTAGTTAAAGCATCATGTCCTCTGTCTCTTGTTACCCATTGATCTGATCTAACAGCGGCCTGCGATTTTTGACACCGACATTGGTGCTTTCATTGAGATCTCACTGTTTGACCGCCAAGGGTTGCTGGCTCATCTGCAGATTGATAGCAATATTGACAGCGGTGACATTTTTGTCCCCGACAAGCTTTTCGCCTTCGGCAACATTGTGTTGCATGCTGATCTGACTTGCCATCTAGGCCAGGTCGAGAGGTTCGCTCCAAACACTACAAAAAAGACACTTTCATGATGATACGTGTTTGTCGCAGTAGGTCATGATTTCTGTCATGCTTGTACATCCATGATGATTTTGTGACAGAATAAAGATAGTCATACTTGTGCTATTGTAGAAGTGTTACATGACAATTCTGAAATTATCATCACGTAAGTGTCCACTTCCATGGCGATAAATAGTGCGTCATGTAAGTGATTTCGTCAAGGGTGACCGACACGTGGCATCCACCGTAACGGGTCGCCGTTACGTTGTCGGGTCCGATTTTTGATCCGATAACCTGCTAACAGCCGCGACCAATGGCGATTTTCCAAGTGTAAAATTCTCATTGGCCGACGGAATCACATGTCAGCTCCTCGTTGGCATAGATGTCATTCATCCAATGGACAAGATGCGCCTATAATATGTTAACACGTGGACCAACCCAAAAGTGGCCCATCAAGATTAAGTGGGCCGGCCCATTAGTGTTTTGGGCCAAACTTTGGCCCATTTTCAATCCGGTCCATTGACAGCGTGTCACTTTCTGGGTCAAATTATGGCCCATATGAATCTAGACCTTTAATGGCCTACCACATTCTGGACCATATTACGGCCCATATCAGATCCGACCCGTTAGAACCCGACCAAGTTTTGGGACAAATGATGGCTCATATCCGATCCGGCCCGTATCAAATCTGGCCCGTTAACATCCTTTAATTCTATGGGCTAAATTATGTTTCATATAAGATTCGTCCCGTTACCAGGACAATGTGCTTTTGGGCCCACTGGAGGCCCGGTTAGGATTTCGGTTCGACGAAGGCCCATTTAACAGTTCGGCTCGATATTAGTTTCGGCATGTTAAAGGCCCATTTAACATTTCAGCCCGATATTTCTTTCAGCTTGTTAAAAGCCCGGGACATAGTTGGGCCTAATTATGGCCCGCTTTGCATTTGGCCTGCTTACAACCTATAATGTCATTGGGCCAAAAAAGGCCACCGAATTTTTTCGCCTGTTAATGGCCCGTCATGTAATTGGCCCAACCATGGGCCGTGGTCTACTTCAGCCTACTGTCGGCCCGTGAACAGTTCGACACATTTCAGGCCCAATGTACTTTTCACCCTACTAAGAGCCCATTGAATTTTCAGGCCAACCTAGGGTCGGCAATTTACTCGACATGTTAAAAGGCCCGAAACTACTAGTGGGACAGTTTACATTTAGGCCTGCTAAAGGACCGAGATGACTGGGCCAATGATGCGTCCCATATATAGTGATTTGCAGGCCGGCCCGATTATATACGGTAATTTTATGCTTTGGCCCATTTACTATTCATAGAGCAAAGACAAGATATATATACTGTAAATAAACTGCAACATCATGAAAAAAAACCTAGACTGTACAATAACAAAATTACGGCATATCACATTCACTAGGCATCAAAGTTCGCCAGCAGTGATAATAAAGCGCAAGCAGACATCGTATTACATACACTGGGCATCAACGATCGCCACTAGTGCAAATAAACACGCCGACATAATATTATACAAAACCGACATCACTCCAATAGAGTTCAAGAAAGGTTAGACCTGCTCAGGAGCTGCAGCGCAAGCAACTGAGCATGCTGACGAGACTACGCTTGTTTGATGCTTATACCCTCCAACTCTTGCTGCGTAGCAGCAATGGATGCACCGGACTTCTCGTTGATCTTCATAGAGATTAGAGTTCGAGCAGGTCTTCAGCTGAACCATGTCTTACCGCTTGAAGTTCAGACTGAAGGAGTGTAACAGATTCAGGTGGCGACTTCATCGAGCTTGTGTCACTACTATTAGCTAGTAAATTCAACACTACATCAAGACATGACTTTGGAGTTGTATCACTATCTCCAAGATATGTTGCCTTCTTCCCTGCAATATATGTTAGAGGTACATGCAATAGGTTTGTCTCACTATCATTGTGAAAGTTCTTCATGGGGTCAGAGGTATCACTCTAAAAGAGAAACAAGTAGACATATGACAGGTTTTGCACATATACGTATCAGTGCTGACAATTTATCACATTTCTTATTGGCAAATAAAGAGACAATTTAATATAGCATTAACATAATATGACATTGTTCAAGTTAAGACATGGCAGGAAATGACATTGTGAAGGAGTTGGCAGGTTCACCGCAACACTCGATTACAGATCAAGAACTCAAGTAGACATGCGGTGCTAAAGAGCACATAAGTATCAATGGTTAGTGTGCTGTCAATTTATCCCATTTCAGATTGGCAAATAAAGAGACAATTTAAGTAATAATATCATAATATGACCTTTTTCATAGTTAAGACATTGTAGACCATGACATCGTGCTGTAGTGGGTAGTTTCACCACACCACTGGATTACGGATCAAGAGCACGCATACATGAAGTGCAAAAGAAGATTAATTGCTCCGTATAGTTTAATTTACATGGTATGAATAAGGAACTTGGTTGTACAACTAAAAACTTAAATTGAGAAGGACAAACTTATGTTTATGAACTTCATAATAAACTTTAAACATGCAATTTGATGCAAGCACAAAAAATAAACAGCTGTTGCAGTCATGCCTATCCAAATATACAGAACAAAGTTTGAAGGCTTGAGAAAGACAAACTTACATTAGTGGTGAAGATCAGCTCTATAAAGCCCTTGTCCATGCTCAGGGGGGGGGGGCAATTCGAGAAGTTTACCACAAAATCTTCTTCATAAGCATGCCTTTATTCTACATTTTGTTAAGAGTAAATATATATGTGATAATATAAGAAAAAAAGGAGAATATTTAATATAAGATGAAGAGCGATGGTACATAACAAACTAGCTATAAATGTAAGTACAACGATAACCTAAAAATTCAAACTAAAATTCAAAATACACATTGAGGAAACAAAAAAGACAAATCTCACATGAATGTTTTGCATAAAACCCCCAAACATTCCAGAAATGACACGTTAGTCCACATCATGTGATGCTGCCCATTCGATCTCAGATCGACGACCGAGGTCGCGCGGGAGCACCTAATGTGAGGTGTTCCCGTAGCACCAGATATACCACCACCACACCCCACTCCTCCTCACCTTATCTCTCTTCTTTCTCGTCTCCCCCACTCCGCTCAGTCTACGTACTTACAGAGGTTAATGTCGGAGAGGATCTGCATCAGCGGTGTACGCGTTGAGTTATGTAAAACTACAGATGGTGCCAGAGCGGACGCGACCTCTCACTGGCGTAGGCATTGAACCGACACTCCAGCCAAGCGAGCCCCACTCACTGCATGCCACACGCCTCCTCGCCGCATTCAACGGGCTTCAGACTGCCCCGTCTACCTCCATTGAATCCGCGCGTGTGTCGGCAACACGCGTCCTTCCGCGAGCCCGTTAGTTCCTCTCGTCGGCCCACTATTTAAACGAGGCCAGACGCCTGGCAAGAACCGCACCACACCTCCGGTGCCCATATCCTCCTTGCACCATTTTCTCCACTCTCCATAGCATCCGGCGAGCACGAAGATGAGTTCTCCGGCATAAAAGCCGGCTGGGTGCCCCGACGAGCTAGGAAACTTGCTGCTCCACCTACCCCCGTGCCATGGGCAAGGCTACAGGCGGGCAAGCGGAGGAGCAAGCCGCCGCTCCAAGCTGGCCCGTGGTGCATCAACTCGACGCTCCAAGCCTACTCGCAGAGGAGTGGCCAGTTGCTGCATGCCAGCACACGAGGGACCATGGGCGAGGATGCATGTAGGTAAGCGGAGGACGAAGGATGTACCTCAATTTTAGTGGAAGTCCACAATATTATACGCGAGTCCCTACTCCACCCTTGTAGAAAATGCACCTTTTTCATCAATGCTCTCAGAAGGAATTTGTGTTTTGGGTGTGAACTAAATGTTGTTTTGGAGAAGCATTGATGTTGGTAGTAAGAACTAGAGATTTTTGCTTTATTTCCAATTCTCACATTTTTTTGCTTTCAAGTGCATCATGGTCGTGGACATTATCTATGAATGTGAAGATATCTGTGAACATGAGTTTGATGTGAAAGTTGAACTTGGAATGTTGGGCTTGCGCATGAACTATGTCATGTCCGATGGTTCGTCTGTTATTGTTCGGAAAGTAATGGATGTTATTACATGACCCGGAAAATATATATTTTGTGCACATCTCGGCATCATACTTACATAGATCTCAGTCGATGCACAGACATCACAATAGGCATGCTGACTGGATAAATACTTGAAGCGAGTTATTATGAATGAAAATTTGTATTGACAACCAGTTTAGATAGCAGGAGACGCCTAGCCTGCTCTGCCTCCGCTAGCTTCTTTCTGGATTCTTCCATCTCTTCTTTGGCTTGGGTGAAGAGAGCATCTGATTGCTCTTTTCGCTTCTTCGGGAACTCAGTTACATTCTCAAGGGCCGCTGCTTTTTCCAGCCTTTACTAGACCCACGAGGACACGAACAATTGACGACTCCACCTGGATTGTGTGTAATCCAACATCATCTAGGAATTTGCATCTTGTGAATAATCCAACATCATTAGGGAACGGGCACCTTGTGTGTAATCCAGCCTCATTTTGGAAACATGGTCTCGAGGTTGACCATACTCCCCTCCTCGCAGGAACTGCATCCTGACATGAAGTTACTTCTTTATTAGATCAATAGTTAGAGCTACCCAGATCCATTAAGTAGAAGCCAGATAAACAAGACTCGGAGAAGTGAATTTAGAAGGAGAAATATAAAAACAGAGTCCAAGGTGAGAACAGCCACTTCCTACATCAAGCTAAAAACAAAAGCATTAGGTCGATTAAGACTCTTCTTGTTACACATCGAAGAACACGAGGCTAAGAGAAATATAAACTACAACATAAATATATACACATCGAAGAACACGAGGCTAAGAGATAGAAAAACCAGGAGAGGGGTGCACCAAGACAAGGGTTGCTGCAGTAAAACAACCTGCAACCAGATGATCTCCAGGGCGTGTGTAGCCATATTTGACGGACTAGCTTCAAAATTAAATTACAAAGGATTAATCCTACGACATATTGGGTCTAGTGAGTAAATTGAGATCCTACAAATGATTGAGAGCCTAATCAAGTGTACATGAAATTGCTTATCTCGCCTATTATTATTTAATAATTTGCCACACTCCTGGATTGCATGGCAAGAACTCTAGCCAAGCAGACAACATGGTTTGACCCTATTTTCGGCTCGGGGCTTGCTCGGGGCCTGGCCTGGTCCAGTGTTCACTAATGTCAACGTTCTGGGAACCAGGGTGCCCAGACTTGCCTGCCTGCGGCCCATGGCGTTGCTCCATCGACGGCTTGGTACGACCCATCTACGACACCAACAAGACAAGACCCTCACGAGGGGCCAAGCCTCACGAGGCGGGCGCCATCAAGACCTCTCGAGGGAGCGGCCTCCCCGGGCTGCCTCCTGAGGAGTGGATATTTCTATGCATGTGTCCACCTCATGAGGTTGAGGTGACGCAAGCCATGACGACAAAGGCCAGGCAGGCGCCAGCGGGCGCATATGAGTAGATTTCCTCTTTGGTGCTAAGGAGGCAAGTGCATGCGCGGGGTCCCGAGGAATCAGCCAAAGGTTTCCATTCCCGTGCAACGAGACCAGGACCGCTGGGACGGCATGACGGATGTCATGGTCGAGCCCACTGTAGTGTTACGACCAGGGACTTTGCAGATGAAGACCACCTTTCGTCAGGATAAGATGTATTACTTGTCCCCTTTGAAACTGGCCACTGTGGAATCCCTTCCTGACTATGTTTTGGGGGAAGAGGACCAAGGCCACTATAAGAATAGGTTAGCCACCACCAAGGAGAGGGATCCGGTCCATCCTCTCCCTCGTCGACTCATTCTCCCACCAAAGCAAACCTCGCGAGGTTGTTCTTCCCTTGTACTAGTCCATCCTCATCCCCTCATGAGGCAAATCCACCACAAAGCAGGAGTAGGGTCTTACACCGCAAGGTGGCCCAAACCTGGGTAAACTACAGTGTCCATCTTCTTCCTTGTTCCTCGAGCTAGGCCATGGGTGTCCATCTTCGCACATGCCCCAGAGTTCGAACCTTTTTTGGGTCTGTGGAGCCCTGAATCCGACATTTGCCGCGCCAGGTAGGGGGTGTGTCGAAGTCCTGCTTCTTCGTCAACCTCGCACCGCCAGTGTCACACAGTCCCCATGGCGGATGCCGCTCTACCTGCCGCACTGCCAGGTGCTTACGGAAACACTACATGCCTCTGCGCATTCACCTTTGGCCTGCAAGCGGTGACAACCAAGTCATGCCGAACTGGCTCCCTATGGCCCTTACAGGCATGCCGCGCTCCTGGCTGCTCAACCTGCTGGAGTCCTCGGTGGCCTCTTGGGAAGGGGTGACGATCTGTTCATCGCGCGCTTCGCGGCGCCGGTACCCCACGCCATCGCGGCCATCCTCGGCGGGTCACATATGCCAGCCTCGCGCCGCCATGTAAAGCAGCTCTTCCGGCAGGTGGGGGTCGCCCAGCCGCGGCAGGGGGCTCCCCTAGGTTGGGCAGCACCGGAGGCCGACATCGTCTTCGATTCCAGGGATCACCCCAAGACTACGGTCGGTGCCGGCGCACTACCCATGCTCTGCACCCCCACCATCTGCATCATCGTAGTGACCAGGACCCTCATCGATGGTGGCGCTTGCCTCAACATCCTCTCCATGGAAGCCTTCGATCAACTTCATGTGCCTAACGGCCTGCTCGCCCCCAGCAAACCCTTCTCGGGGGTGGGCGATGGCTCCACCCTCCCTCTGGGGCAGATCCGCCACCCCGTCACCTTCGGCACTCGCTACAACTACCGCACCGAGCTCATCGACTTCGACGTCGCCCACATCAGCCTCTATCGGCGTTCCGGGAACTAGGGTACCCAGACTTGCCTACTCGCGGCCCACTGCGTGGCTCCATCAATGGCTTGGTACATCCCATCTTCAGCATTAACAAGATGAGACCCACGAGGGGCCAAGCCTCGTGAGGCGGACAATGCCAAGACCTCCGATGGGAGCGACCTCCCCAGGCGGCCTTCTGAGGAGCGGAGTTTCCTATGCAAGCACCCACCTGATGAGGATCAAGTGATGCAAGCCTAGACGACCAAGGCCAGGCGAGTGCCAGCAGCCGCAGAGAAACAGGTTTCCTCTTTGGGGCTAAGGAGGCAAGCGCAGCCGTGGAGTCCCGGGGAATCAACCAAAGGTTTCTATTCATGTACAAGAAAACCAAGACCTCCAGGACGACAGGATGGATGTCATCACCGAGCCCACCGCAACGTCACGATGAGGAGTTTTGTAGGCGAAGACCACCTTTCGTCAGGATAAGATATACTTCTTGTCTCCTTTCAAATTGGCCATTGTGGGATCCCTTCTCGCCTTCATTTTCGGAGTACGAGGACCCGGGCCACTATATATAGGCTAGCCACTATCGGATCTAGGGTTCCAGCAAAACCCTTGAGGTTCGAACTCTGGGGTGCGCACGAAGATCTCTCCTTCCGCCCTAGCTCGTCTACTCGCCGATCACTAGGCCTAGCTCGTCAGATCCGAAGAACAAGGGACACAAGTTTATACTGGTTCGGGCCACCGTTGTGGTGTAATACCCTAATCCAGTTTAGTGTGGTGGATTGCCTTGTAGGCTGAGGAAGAACTAGTACATTGATGAACTGCCTCCTGAGGAGAGCTGTTCTTGAGCTCGGGTGAGCTTGTGGGTGTGTGGATGGTCTCAATGATTTGGTCCCTTTCTAAGGTAGTGGCTAGCCCTATTTATAGTGGCTTGGGTCCTCTTCCCAAATATTGAGCGGGAAGGGATCCCACAACGGCCAAATTTGAAGGGGGACTGAGGGATCGAAGAAGGTGAGAGTGTCTAGAGGGGGGGTGATTAGACTACTCGACAAGATAAAAAATCTGTCTTTTATCAAGGACAGATTTTGGCAGATTTTGCATAACACACAAGTCAAGTAGCACACTACACATGCAATTCTAGAGTATGGGCAGCGGAAAGTAAATTGCACAAGTAGTAAAGAGAAGTGGAGAAGATCAAACGCAATTTGGAGACGCAATGATTTTTCCCGTGGTTCCGATAGGTGGTGCTATCGTACATCCACGTTGATGGAGACTTCAACCCACGGAGGGTAACGGCTGCGCCAGTCCACGGAGGGCTCCACCCACGAAGGGTCCACGAAGAAGCAACCTTGTCTATTCCATCATGGCCTACGCCCACGGAGGGCTAGCCTTACTCGGGGTAGATCTTCACGAAGTAGGCGATCTCCTTGCCCTTACAAACTTCTTGGTTCAACTCCACATCTCGATGACGGAGGCTCCCAAGCGACACCTAACCAATCTAGGAGGCACCACCCTCCAAAAGGTAATAGATGTTGTAGATGATGATGAACTCCTTGCTCTTGTGCTTCAAATGATAATCTCCCCAACACTCAACTCTCCTCACTAATTTGGCTGTGGTGGAAGAAAGGATTGAGTGGCAAGCAACTTGGGAAGGCTAGAGATCAAGCTTCATATGGTGGGAGTGGAGCAACTTGATCTCAACACAAGGGTAGGTAGTTCTCTTCTCAGAAATGTAAGGTAGGAGTGGTAGTTCTTTCTGATGGCTCTCTCCACGAATGAAGAGGGGGTGGAGGGGTATAAATAGCCTCCACACAAAATCCAACCGTTACACACATTTGAGCAATCTCGGTGGGACCGAAGTGGACAACTCGGTGAGACCGATAGTTCAAATAATGTGAACGTTGGGGTTTTCGGTGGGACCGAATATACAATCTCGGTTGGTCCGATTCGTGCAATGACAAGAGCATGCCAGTTTCGGTGGGACCGACTTCATCATCTCGGTGACACCGATTTGATGACAGAAGGTTACAGAACCTTGGCAACTCATGTTTCGGTGAGACCGAGTTCAGAATCGGAAAATCCGAGTTTACTAGGGTTTGGCTTATGGCTGAGGTGGTTCATCTCGGTGTGACTGAGTTTAGAATATCGGTGGGACCGAGACTACTTATGAGTGTGTATGGCAGTGAAAGTTGCTGATAGTTTAGGAGATGTATCACTAAGCACTTGAGCAACCAGATCATCATCATAACCTCATCCCCTTTTAATAGTATTGGCTTTTCCTATGGACTCAATGTGATCTTGGATCACTAAACCAAAAATGGAGTCTTGAGCTTTTGCCAATGCTTGCCTTAGCATTTTGAGGGGTCCACTTCTTTAGTCCTTTTGCCATGCCAATGTGATTGAATTTCCTGAAACATACTTGATAAAAGCATTAGTCCAACCACAAAGTATGTTGTCATTAATTACCAAAACCACCCGGGGAGCAAATGTGCTTTCAATCTCCCCCTTTTTGGTAATTGATGGCAACACACTAAACAAGACACCAAAGCTTATTGAAAGAAAGACAGAATTATCACGAAAGCTTTGACAAACATGTAGTACACAGGCTCCCCCTACAAGTGTGCAAGATTATCATAAATTATGGTTTTGGACTACCACAAGCACACAAGAGAGATAAGCAAGATGTGCTACATGCAGCTTGGCTATATGCATCAGAGCAGATGAAAAGAAGTGAGTGATAATGCATATGTGCATGGTGATTTCTTGCAAACAAGTATTCACAAGCAAGTCACCATCATGCACATTCTGCAAAGTGCATATACTTACCTTGAGGTTCCTTGGCATTGTACTTGAAGAGATAAACTTGGGAAAACAAGGTTAGATAACACAAGAGTATTTCTTCAACCGACTGCAAGAACATCAAGAGTACCAAGCCAGGGATGACATGTATAAAGAGTGTCTCATATTGAGCACAAGCTTGAATCAGCAAACATGTCTCCGAAACTAAAAGATTTTCAATGAACTCTGAGAGATTTTGCTTTCCATAAGATATCAATTGTGAAGATTCCTCTCCCTTTGAGTTCTCTCAGATCAAGGGGTTTGATGGAAAGAGCAAAATCAAAAGAATGATGCCAAATGAGAATGACGCCAATTGTAATGTCCAATGTGAAACACGGCAAAGCTTTGATGTGATTCTCTCCCCCTTAAGGTAAGATTGCTCTTCTTCTCCCCCTAAATCTTCTCTTCTCCCCCTAAGTCTTCTCCCCCTTTGACATCAAGTGCCGAAAAGGACAGCAAACTAGGAAGGTCAGGGAAGATGGAAAGAAAGGAGTGGGATCCTTAAGAATCACAACAGGGCAAAAAGGAACATGCATAGAGAAACATTGAGTGGAGCTGCAGAAGATGATATCCTGGAAGAAATAAATCGGTGACACCGAATTGAGATGGATCGGTGGGTCCGAAAGTCACAGACTTAGGGTAGATCCTTTTCGGTTAGACCGAAATATTTAAATCGGTGACACCGAGTTTAATTCCAAGGAAATACAGAAATAATTCAGCTCACTTTGCGAGGAATGTTTCAAAGGATTTGCAATGAATTTGTGAAAGATTTTCGAGGAATTGATCATATCCAGAAGGATATTCACAAAGACAGAAGAATAGAAATGAAAAAGATTCCTAGATGAAGTTTTTTTTTGAAAACTCAAAGAGAGGACATAAGAGAAAATAGAAAGACTCCAAAACATATGTACTTCATCTAGATAAAGGTCGGCGACAAGGTCACCTATGTTTGAGTATATTGACTTAGGAGTCGAATGAGGACATTTGATCATAGGTCATACTCATCATTTAAGCTCAAAATGGGGTTGCCATTTTTCGATTAAGCATTCGATGTGATCACATCTTATGAAGCTTCTTGTACTCATGACTTTGAGTAAAGCTCCTTAAAGATGTGAAGAACATACCTTGGGCTTGTTGTTGCTTTGCTCATGTAGGTAAACTTGATGTAGGTGCTCATTGAATGTGAAGTTGGAGCGCCATTTCCACTTGTGTAGTTTATCTTCCTACATGGGTTAGACAAGCAAGGAAATACTCAAGGATATCCAAGATGACAAGAGTGAAATACTAGATGTATAAGATGTCAAAAAGGATATGTGGAATTTTGTTCCTTGAGCTCAACATCCCAAAGGGCTAGATACTTGGTCAATGACAAGATTACTCATGATTTGAGTGTGTGGTAATCTTGTGGAATGTAGATCATCCAAGTACCTGCAAGGAGTTAGATGCAATACAAGGAGGCAAATGTGTCCAAGACATATGATCACCATCATAAGAGAAATATCAAGGATTAGACAAGTGGGCTCATGCCTTGCATGCATCAATGGAGTTTTCACTCCAAGTTTGAAGCATCAATGGAGTTTTCACTCCTTAAGCGACAAAACACCTTCTCATCAAGAGGTTTTGTAAAGATATCAGCGAGTTGTTTGTCAGTACGAACATGCTTAAGATCGATGTCACCTTTGGCAATATGATCACGAATGAAATGGTGACGAACTTCAATATGCTTCGTTCGAGAGTGTTGCACGGGATTGTGTCCAATTTTAATCGCACTCTCATTGTCACAAAGCAAGGGAACATGTCTCACATGTATCCCATAATCCTTAAGAGTTTGTGTCATCCATAGCAATTGAGCACAACACGAACCAGCAGCAATATATTCCGCTTCGGCAGTGGATAATGATACCGAATTTTGTTTCTTGGAGGACCAAGATACAAGGGATCGACCAAGGAATTGACACGTACCCGAAGTTGACTTTCTATCAACCCTGTCACCGGCATAGTCCGAGTCGGAATAGCCAACAAGGTCGAAAGAGGCCCTCTTAGGATACCAAATGCCAAAGTTTGGTGTGTGAATCAAATATCTCACAATCCTTTTAACAGCTATAAGATGACATTCTTTAGGGGCTGCTTGATATCGAGCACACATGCATACACTCAACATTATGTCAGGACGAGAAGCACAAAGATATAGTAGAGAACCAATCATAGATCGGTAAACCCTTTGATCAACGGGTTCTCCATCTTTTGTCAAGTCATTATGTCCACTTGTAGGCATGGGGGTTCTCATACCTTTGCTTTCTTGCATGTTGAACTTCTTGAAGAGATCCTTGGTGTACTTTGTTTGTGAGACAAAGGTACCCTCCTTAGATTGCTTGATTTGCAACCCAAGGAAGAATTTGAGTTCACTCATCATGGACATCTCATACTTCTCCGACATGAGCTGTCCAAACTTCTTGCTAAAATGAGGGTTAGTTGAACCAAAGATAATATCATCAACATATATTTGGCACACAAATAGTTCACCATTAACCCTTTTCGTGAACAGCGTTGAGTCTATCTTTCCAATCTCAAAGCCTTTTTCAAGAAGAAAGCTAGTCAAGCATTTGTACCAAGCTCTAGGAGCTTGTTTAAGACCATAAAGAGCTTTGTGCAACTTGTAAACATGATTAGGTTTTTTGGGATTCACAAATCCGGGAGGTTGTTTCACAAATACTTCCTCCTCAATTTCACCATTTAGGAAAGCACTTTTGATATCCATTTGATAGAGAGTAATATCATGGTGATTGGCATAAGCAAGAAGAATGCGAATGGACTCAAGTCTAGCAACGGGGGCATAGGTCTCACCATAGTCCATACCTTCGACTTGTGTGTAACCTTGAACTACGAGACGAGCCTTGTTGCGGATGACTTGTCCATCTTCATCTTGCTTGTTCCGAAACACCCATTTGGTTCCAATGACGTTTTGATCATCCTTGGGCTTCTCTACCAAAGTCCATACCTTGTTCCTCTCGAAGTTGTGTAGTTCTTCGTGCATAGCGTTCACCCAATCCGGGTCTTCAAGTGCTTCTTCTACCTTCATAGGTTCAATACTAGAGATAAATGAGTAATGCTCACAAAAGTTAGCTAAGCGAGTTTTAGAGCGAGTAATTCTCCCGGAGTTGATGTCGTTCATCATTTGTTCCACGGGATGATTTTTCTTGACTCTTGCTCGGACTCGGGATAGCTTTTGTTGAGGTTGTGGCTGAGCTTCCTCATCATCTTCATCTTCCTCTTCTTCTTCTTCATTGTTGTTGGTGTTGTCTTGAGGCGGTGGAGAAGGAGGTTGTGGTGGATCTTCTTGTTGCACTTCCTCATCTTGGTGAGTTCCACTTGTGGAGGCCTCCATGTTGCCTTGAGGTTCATCTCGCCGTGAGGTAGGGGGCTCCACATATGTAGATGAGGTACTCTCCTTCACTTCCATGGGACGGATCTTTCCAATAGATAAATCTTGGATAGCTTCCGATGGGTCCTTGTCTCCTACATCAATAGGCATTTGCTCTACTTGCGAGCCATTAGATTCATCAAACTTCACGTCTACCGTCTCTTCAACCTTTCGGGTGAAATTATTGTAGACACGGTAGGTGTGAGAGTTTGATCCATAACCAAGGAAAAAGCCTTCATGAGATTTAGGAGCAAATTTAGACCGATGATGCTTATCAAGGATATAGCATTTAGAACCAAAGACACGAAAGTATCCCACTTGGGGTTTGTTACCGGTGAGGAGCTCGTATGATGTCTTGCCGAGGAGCTTATGAAGATAAAGCCTGTTTATAGCATGACAAGCTGTCTCGACCGCTTCCCCCCAAAAATGCTTCGGTGTCTTGTATTCCTCAAGCATCGTTCTCGCCATCTCTATGAGCGTTCGGTTCTTCCTCTCAACAACTCCATTTTGTTGAGGAGTGTACGTAGCCGAGAACTCATGTAGAGTTCCTTCCTCATCGAGAAAAGAGTCTACATTGGCGTTCTTGAACTCCGTTCCATTGTCACTCCGAACTTTCTTGATCTTCACCTCAAATTGATTTTGGGCCTTTTTGGCAAAGGTTTTGAAGATTCTCTGAACCTGCGATTTGTCATCAAGGAAAAATACCCACGTAAATCTGGAATAATCATCAACTATAACTAGACCAAAGGAGTTACCACCAAGGCTTTTGTAAGCATTGGGACCGAAGAGATCCATATGAAGAAGCTCAAGTGGTCTCCTTGTGGTCATGATGTTCTTCACGGGATGACTTCCACCTACTTGTTTTCCTGCTTGACAAGCACTACAAAGTCTATCTTTGTCAAAGAAAACATCTTTAACGCCAAGAATATGATCACCTTTGATCAGCTTGTCTAGATTACGCATACTAACATGTCCAAGCCTTCTATGCCATAACCAACCTTTAGAGGATTTAGCAATGAAGCAAGCTCTAGGTTGGGCTTTCTTAGTGAAATCAACAATATATAGATCACCTCTACGGATACCGGTAAACGCCATGTTATGATTGTCATGACGAAAGACTTGGCAATCTACTTCGGTGAATAGCACATTGAATCCAAAGTCAGCTAATATAGACACGGAAAGTAAATTGTATCCAAGAGATTCTGCAAGCATGACATTTTGAATAGAGCTATCATGAGATATGGCCACCTTACCAAGGCCAAGTACCTTACCCTTGGAGTTGTCTCCAAAAGTCACATACTTGCGTGGACCATCGTTCTTTGCAAGCTCTCGAAACATGTCTTTGTCTCCAGTCATGTGGTCGGTGCATCCACTATCAAGAATCCACTCTTTTCCGCCGGACATGTAGTCTCTCAGATTTGCCATAAGATTGAGACTCTTCATGATCTTGTCTAGCTCGGTGTCCGAATCGGAGTAATCATCATCATGTTCATGCTCATCATCATATTGACCCATAGATTGTCCATCATCAACACCTAGGTCAATTTGATAACTACTTGCATTAGTTTTGTCAATGTGACAATAATCTTCGGAATGCAATACAAGAGCATTTCTAATTAAAACATTGATAAGACCGGGATCACCCTTCTTTTTCATAAGATCACGAAGCTCAAAGAAGCATTTATCAAAGTTGGGATCATTGGGGCGCATCATATCAAATTCAATAGTCTTGTATAGAATTTCATCAAGACCTCTCAAAGAGTAGTCCGGATAAAGTTCTTCCAAGAACTTCCACATAGCATAGGCGCACTCAAAGTTCGTAACGAGCTCAAGCAAGTTATCGGGTAACCCTCTAATGATAAGATTTACAGTCCTAAGGTTAAGAATCAAATCAAGCTCTTCATCCATGGTAGGGTGCAAGGGGTCGAATGAGGCACATAGGGGGTCTCAACATATTTGCGCAAATTGTACGTCTTAAAGATACTAAGCATTTCAATCCTCCACGAGTTATAGGACACTCCATTAAGAATAGGCACTCTATGGCTAACACTCCCAAACGTAGACACGTCCATCTTCCTCCAATGGTGTGTAAACCAAAGCAATGGAGACCAAAGCTCTGATACCAATTGAGGGATCAAAGAAGGTGAGAGTGTCTAGAGGGGGGGTGATTAGACTACTCGACAAGATAAAAAATCTGTCTTTTATCAAGGACAGATTTTGGCAGATTTTGCATAACACACAAGTCAAGTAGCACACTACACATGCAATTCTAGAGTATGGGCAGCGGAAAGTAAATTGCACAAGTAGTAAAGAGAAGTGGAGAAGATCAAACACAATTTGGAGACGCAATGATTTTTCCCGTGGTTCCGATAGGTGGTGCTATCATACATCCACGTTGATGGAGACTTCAACCCACGGAGGGTAACGGCTGCGCGAGTCCACGGAGGGCTCCACCCACGAAGGGTCCACGAAGAAGCAACCTTGTCTATTCCATCATGGCCTACGCCCACGGAGGGCTAGCCTTACTCGGGGTAGATCTTCACGAAGTAGGCGATCTCCTTGCCCTTACAAACTTCTTGGTTCAACTCCACATCTCGATGACGAAGGCTCCCAAGCGACACCTAACCAATCTAGGAGGCACCACCCTCCAAAAGGTAATAGATGTTGTAGATGATGATGAACTCCTTGCTCTTGTGCTTCAAATGATAATCTCCCCAACACTCAACTCTCCTCACTGATTTGGCTGTGGTGGAAGAAAGTATTGAGTGGAAAGCAACTTGGGAAGGCTAGAGATCAAGCTTCATATGGTGGGAGTGGAGCAACTTGATCTCAACACAAGGGTAGGTAGTTCTCTTCTCAGAAATGTAAGGTAGGAGTGGTAGTTCTTTCTGATGGCTCTCTCCACGAATGAAGAGGGGGTGGAGGGGTATAAATAGCCTCCACACAAAATCCAACCGTTACACACATTTGAGCAATCTCGGTGGGACCGAAGTGGACAACTCGGTGAGACCGATAGTTCAAATAATGTGAACGTTGGGGTTTTCGGTGGGACCGGATATACAATCTCGGTTGGTCCGATTCATGCAATGACAAGAGCATGCCAGTTTCGGTGGGACCGACTTCATCATCTCGGTGACACCGATTTTATGACAGAAGGTTACAAAACCTTGGCAACTCATGTTTCGGTGAGACCGAGTTCAGAATTGGAAAATCCGAGTTTACTAGGGTTTGGCTTATGGCTGAGGTGGTTCATCTCGGTGTGACTGAGTTTAGAATATCGGTGGGACCGAGACTACTTATGAGTGTGTATGGCAGTGAAAGTTGCTGATAGTTTAGGAGATGTATCACTAAGCACTTGAGCAACCAGATCATCATCATAACCTCATCCCCTTTTAATAGTATTGGCTTTTCCTATGGACTCAATGTGATCTTGGATCACTAAACCAAAAATGGAGTCTTGAGCTTTTGCCAATGCTTGCCTTAGCATTTTGAGGGGTCCACTTCTTTAGTCCTTTTGCCATGCCAATGTGATTGAATTTCCTGAAACATACTTGATAAAAGCATTAGTCCAACCACAAAGTATGTTGTCATTAATTACCAAAACCACCCGGGGAGCAAATGTGCTTTCAGGGACATCTAGTACAAGCTATCCTAACAAAAGGGGTCTTCGCCTGCCAAAGGCTCTGGTAGTGACGTCGTCGTGGGCTCCGCGATGACCTCCATTCTGCTGTCCTGGTGGTCTTGGTCTTGTTGCACTGATATGGAAACCTTTACCCGATGCCTCGGGACTCCGCGCCTACACCTGCTCCTTTAGCTCCAAAGAGGAAACTGGCACTCTGCGCTCGCTGGCGCCCGCCTGGTCTTGGTCATCACTGCTCATGTCACGAGGACCTCGCGAGGTACCCCTTGCCTTGATATCTCCGATCCTCATGAGCCGGCCTAGTGAGGCCTCCCTAGGGGATGTCTTGCGTCGTCCGCCTCGTGAGGCTTGGCCCCTCGCGAGGGTCTTGAGTGGTTCCTGAAGATGTTGGGCCATACCAGGCCGCCTGATGAGTCACGCCCTGGGCCGCAGGCAGGAAAGTCTGGGTACCCCCGTTCCCAGAATGCCGACAGTAGCCCCCGTGCCCAAGGTGCGCTCGGGCTTGGCTTCGCGGCGAAGCCAAGGGCCAAGTGCGAAGCTCCGTGGGCCCCAAAAGCCTGCGGCCTCGACTGGCACGTGGCGATTGACGGGACGTGGGCGTCTCCACTTCCTCATGCAGCCTCAGCAAATGCGCGACTTGACAAGTCCGTGCATGCGTAGAAGATCATCATTACCCACGATTATGGAGGGCGGCGGTTGGCCTTCTCCTGACTATAAATAAGGCGGCGAGCGGGGGTGGGGGGGGGTTCTCGGGGCCATCTTCTTCCTTCGCTCCTCTCGCTTCTTCTTCTTCCTTGACCTTCGCTTGGCCGAGCCATTCATGGCGCCGACCAGGAAGTTTTCGTCCGTGGAGAAGGGGAAGGCCCGATAGGAGGGTCCTGGCTCACCACCAGCCAAGAGGGGACGAGGCCGTCCTCGTAAGTGTGCCGCGACTCCCGTCAGGGCTGCTAGCGGGCGTGGGTGGACCCCCACAGCGCCCGTAGCCACCGTGGGTAACCGCGGCGGCTGATCTTCGATCGGCGGGGGCCGCCGTGGTGTTGGCGGTCCTATGAACAAAGGGAGGTGCTCTGGGGTCATCAGGCCTCCCCAGCCGCGCTCCCACTTGGCAAAGGTGACGTTGGAGTTCGTTGTGTGGTCAGAGAGCCCAGCCGGCACCCGGCTCTAGCTCCCGTGCTCCCTAGCCGGTGAACACCTTGCTGGGAGCCCCGACTTCTTTTGGCTGCATGCAGATGGTTGTTGTAGCAGGGCTTCGTGGGTCGTGGTGGAGGTCTCCGCCTCGGGCGCCGTGACTTTCGCTCGTGGCTGGCAGACGTTCGCCCGCGCGCGCAGCTTGGGCGGATGGTGCACCCTTCATTTCAGGTATGGCGACGACTCGACCCTCTTTGTGATGGTGTTTGGGGAAGATGGGCACCGCGTCGAGTGCTGCCCCAAGGACAACGGCGGAGGCGAGGTGCTTGGCCTGGGCAATGGCCGCAACTCGTCCAGCTACGACGGCTCCTCCTTCAGCGGCAGCTCCAGCAGCGGTGGCTACGACCAGCCACCATGCCTCAGTGCCCGCGTGTAAGGTGGCACTGGGTCGTCTCGTTGTCACGCTCGAGTGAAGCGTGAGGAGGGCTCCGGCTGAGCTTGGGGTGTAGGTCCTCATGAGCAGCCGTGCCTCGAGGGTCGTTGTCAGCCGTTCTTGGTCTTTCTTTCTTCCTGCATCGTTCAAACAAACAAGTATGGGGCCATTGAAGGGCATGTAATGAACTGTGATTTTATGATGTTTAGCACCATGCTTAGTGTCCCTGTCCATCATTGCGTGATCTGTGTACTATGCGCTCTTAGGGTGAGGAGACTTATCTTGGCACATTCGGGATTGCCCTCATCTCATGACGCTTGATCCTTCGTGAGGCTGGAAAAACTCGTTAGGTGGCTATTATCCTTTACCGCCTGAGGCCCTTGATGCGGGCAGAGCATGGTCGGCCGCCCCTTGTCGCGCTACCCATGGGGCACGGACATAAGGAGGGGGGACGTGCCAATCACAAGCCCAGGCTTGGGCGCCTCGTGAAGGCTAAGGGAGACCGCTGGGGAGAGCGCCCGGCAACTGCCGCTCTCCCTGAGCTAGCCCGAAAACTGAGGGAAGGACCACATAGAAAAATCAAACCGAGCAATCGAGGAATGCCAGAACTTTCAGAATCCATTAAAAGAGAAGACAGGGGCAAGCCAACTCTAGAAAGCAAATGAACAGCCGCATCCGGCACCTAATCTAGTCTTTTCACCAGCGCGGAGCTAAGTGTTGCCACTAGGATGTGGGTGGGAGCCCCCGAGGCCCGAGGGCGACTCTCTGGAGACTTCGGGGCATGTACAGCCCCACTCCTTATTACGTGAGAGTGTCACGAGCGGAGATCTTCACAGGCGTGAGCCTTGCTTCACAGGCACTTGGCCATGGCTTCTCAGGCGCAGGGCCTTGTTCCTCGCAGGCATGGATCCTAGTCTTCTCAGGCGCATGGCCTTGTTCCTCGCAGGCACGGAGCCTAGTCTTCTCAGGCGCATGGCCTTGTTCCTCGCAGGCACGGATCCTAGTCTTCTCACGCGCAGGGCCTTGTTCCTTGCAGGCACGGAGCCTAGTCTTCTTAGGCCCAGGGCCTTGTTCCTTGCAGGCACGGAGCCTAGTCTTCTCAGGCGCAGGGCCTTGTTCCTCGCAGGCACGTATCCTAGTCTTCTCCGGCGCAGGGCCTTGTTCCTCGCAGGCATGGAGCCTAGTCTTCTCAGGTGCAGGGCCTTGTTCCTCGCAGGCACGGAGCCTAGTCTTCTCACACACAGGGCCTTGTTCCATGGATAGAACCTCCAGAGGTGCCGGATGTTCCACGCGTTCAGGACGGGGACGCCGTACCCTATTTCCAGGCACAAAGCGCCAGGTCTGGAGATGTGGGTGATCTTAAATGGGCCTTCCCACATAGGTGAGAGCTTGTGCGGCCCCTCTCTGGAGAGGACTCTCCTTAGGATGAGATCACCTACCTCGAGTGTCCTGGGGAGGATGCTGCGGCAATGGTACCGCCACAACGCCTGCTGGTATCTTGTAGCTCGGAGCGAAGCGTCACGCCGTCGCTCCTCCCCCAGCACGTGGTACGTCCCTTGCATGGCGCCCTGCTGTGACTCATCGAATGCTAGGACTTGCGGGGAGCGGTGCTTGACCTCGTGAGGGAGGACTGCTTCAGCTCCGTAGACGATGAAGAATGGGGTCTCGCCTGTTGGCTTGGTGGCAGTGGTGCGGATTGACCATAGCACGGACGGGAGCTCATCGTGCCAACCCCTTTCGCAAGCTTCGAGCTTATTCTTGAAGGCCCTAGTCTTGAGGCCTCTCAGGACCTCCACATTGGTGCGCTCGGCCTGGCCATTGCTTCTGGGGTGTGCTACGGAAGCGTAGCAAATCTGCGTTCCAAGGTTAGCACAATATGTCTTGAAAAGGTTGCTGGTGAACTGTGAGCCATTATCAGTGATGATGCGGTTGGGAACCCCGAACCGGTTTACGAGGCCCTTGATGAACTTGACTGCGGAGCCGGCTGGGATGGTTCGGACAGCTTCCATCTCCGCCCATTTGGTGAATTTTTCGACGGCGACGTAGAGGTATCGGCAGCCCCAAGACGCTCGAGGGAAAGGGCCTAGGATGTCCAGCCCGCAGACTGCGTACGGATAGGAGAGTGGGATGGTTTGGAGGCCCTAAGCCGGTTGGTGGATCTGCTTGGCATGGAACTGGCAAGCCTCACAAGACTTCACTTGTTCGGCGGCATCGTTGAGTGCCGTGGGCCAGTAAAAACCACTGCGGAACGCCTCTCCTACCAAGATGCGCGATGATGAGTGATGCCCACAGTCCCCGGCGTGGATGTCAGCTAGCAGCTCACCTCTCTACTTCCTAGAGATGCATCGTAGAGAAACATCATTTGGTCGCTTCCTGTAAAGCTCACTGTCTTGGATGCAGTATGCCGTAGCCTGTCGGGCCACACGTTCGGCATCCTCCTCCTTTTCTGGTAGTGCTCCTCGCACCAGGTATGACTTGAATTCCTCGGTCCAGCATCCCTCCTGAGGCTCGAGCGCCAGGAGCAAGCGGGTTCCTGAGGCCGGGCCGCAGGCGGGGGCTCCCGAGGTCGATGGCTGGGGGAGTTCCTCCTAAGGCTTCGCCGGCCCTTCTTGCGGGGGTGATGTCGAGGGCCTGAGGAGCCTCTCCTCGAAGACACCCAACTCTTGGGCCAGGCGCCTGGATGCCCTCTTGGCAATGTCATCGGCCTCCTTGTTAGTGCCACGGGGCACGTGCTCCAGCTCCAAGCCCAAGAACCGCTTCTCCATTTTACGTACCTCCGCGAGGTACGCCTCCATATGCTCGTCCTTCGGTTCGTACACCTTGTTGGAGAAGTTGACGGGGAGCTGGGAGTCGCCCCTGATGACGAGGCATTTCACCCCCAGGGCCATCGCCACCTTGAGACCGGTGATGACACCCTCGTACTCCGTGATGTTGTTTGAGACCTTATCGCCTGGCTGAAAGCAGAACTGCACGACATAGTAGAGCTTGTCTTGAGTGGGCGAGATGAGCACAGCTGCAGCCCCCGCGCCCCGGCGGGCGAACACACCGTCGAAGTACATGACCCAGCCATCTGGCGCTTCGCTCCCTAGCGCGAGGGACCGGTTCGCTTCGGGCCCTGGGGCATCGGTCCATTCTGCCACAAAGTCAACGAGTGCGGCTCCCTTGATGACCCTAGTTGTGCTGAATTCTAGCTGGAATGCCTACAACTCTATATTTCACACCGTGACCCTTCCTACTGCGGTTGGGCTCTGGAGTACCCTTTCCAGGGGGTAGGCTGAGACGTCCTTGATGGGGTGTCCTTGGAAGTAGTGGCGCAGCTTACGTGAAGCGACGAGGAGCTTGAGCAGGTGCTTCTGCGGCATGGGGTAGCGTGCTCGGGCATCATGGAGCACCGTGCTGACAAAGTATACCGGGTACTTGACGGGAGTGAAGTCCGGACTCGCCTGTGGCTGTGCAGTCTGACTGGATAAAGGTGCTCCAGGGGCTTGGTCGTCAGTTGGGGCAGCTGTGGCCTCAGAGAGTCGTCTTGAAGGACGTGGTCGTCCTCTGGCCCTACGGGGGCCTCAGGAGCGCCTCCCTTGGGTTTTAAGGTCTTGTCTTGGCACTCCTCTTGGACAGCCACCGGCAATGCACTCGCTGAATGTGGTGTTGCAGCCAGGTAAAGTACCAATGGTTCTTGAGGTTTGGGTGCCACCATTATCGGTGGACTAGTGAGGTATATCTTGACGTCTTCGAATGCCGTGTCAGCCTCAGGGTTCCATTCGAACGGGCTCTTCCTTTTCATCATATTGAAGAAGAGGAGGGCTCTCTCCCCTAGCTTGGAGATGAAATGCCCGAGTGATGTTACACAGCCGGCCAGCTTCTGCATCTCCTTGAGGTTCCTGGGCGGACTCATCTTTTCTATGGCCTTGAGCTTCTCGGGGTTTGCCTCGATGCCTTGGTGCGACACCAGGAAGCCCAAAAGCTTGCCTGACGGGACGCCGAACGCGCACTTTTCAGGGTTGAGCCACAGGTCTACCTTGCGCAGGTTGGCGAAGGTTTCTTCCAGATTTGTGATAAGGGTTGCGACCTCGTGAGATTTTACCATGATGCCATCTACGTATGCCTCAGCGTTCCCCCCCCCGAGCCATTTTCCTAGTGCAATGTGCATCAACCGCTGAAAGGTTGCTCCCGCATTCCGCAACCCGAACGACATGTAGGTGTAGCAGTATACTCCACACGGGGTGAGGAAGGTAGTCTTCTCGACGTCTTGCAGCGCCATCTTGATCTGATGGTAACATGATAAGGCATCCAGGTTGCACAATAGTTCGTACTCGGCGGTGGAGTCAACGATCTGGTCAATGCGGGGCAGAGAAAACAGGTCTTGCGGACAAGCTTTGTCGAGGTTGGTGAAGTCGACACACATGTGCTCCTTTCCCCCTTTCTTGGACACAACGACGGGGTTTGCCAGCCACTCCGGGTACCGGACCTCGCGGATGACACCCGCCACTTCCAGCTTACGAGTCTCCTGCATGATGAAGGACTGCTTCTCCGTAGATTTGCGCCTGGCCTTCTGCTTCACGGGGCGCATATTGGGGCATACGTTCAGGTGATGCTCGATCACCTCCCTCGGGACTCCCGCCAGGTCCTTGGGTTCGCCCGCGAACACATCCCTGTTCGCGCGCAGGAATCCAACCAGCGCCTCTTCTTGAGCTGGGGGAAGACCAGCACCTATGGTGAAGGCGACGCTTGACGACTCGTCTTCAGCCACCGACACCTGCTTCGTCTCGGCTCAGTCTTGAGAGAAAAGCTGCTTCTTCTTGGCCGGTGCAGCCCCTCGGTCCCAGGCACGGTTTCACCGGCCGGATGCACCGCCACAGTAGTCCGAAAGACGTGCTTGAGGGCCGCCAGAGCTTCCTTCGTGTTCCCCGCCATGGTGAGGACACCGCTGCTCCCCGGCATCTTCATGAGGTTATAGGCCGGATGGGTCGCGGCCATGAACTGAGCCAGCGTGGGGTACCCGAGGATGGCGTTGTACGGGAGGCCAATGTGAGCGATGTTGAAGTCGATCAGCTCGGTGCGGTAGTTGTTTCAGGTGCCGAAGATGACTGGGAGGCGGATCTGCCCCAGAGGACTGGCGGAACCGCTGCCGACTCTCGAGAAGGGTTTGGTGGGGCGCAACCGCTCGAGCGGCACGTGAAGCAAGTTGAAAGCCTCCATTGAGAGCACGTTGAGGCCAACCCCACCGTCGATGAGGGTCTTGGTGACTGCCACTTTGCATATGGTGGGGGTGCAGAGCATCAGGAGAGCGCTTGAGCCTGCGGTGGAAGCAGGGTTGTCCCCTGAGTCGAAGGTGAGGTTGGTCTTGGGCGCCGCCCATCCAGGAGGATCCCCCTAGCGTATGGAGGGGACACCTGCCTGACGAAAGATCTGCTTGATGTGGCGGCCAGAGGGTGGCGCTTGGGAGCCACCGAGGAGGGCCACGACGATGTGGGGCACCGGTGCCCCGAAGCGTGCGACGAGGAGGTCGCGCAGCTCCTCCCAGGACGCCACGGATGATTTTGGCAAGCTAAAAACCCAGGCACGCGGCACGCCGGTGAGAGCCATGGGGAGCCAGCTGGAATTGACCCTTCTGTCGCTGCTGACCACCGAGATGGCCTCTTCATAAGCCTGGAGGAAGACGGCCGGGTCTGCCGCCCCGTTGTAACGCGGTGGCAGATCTGGGCTAAACCTGGGTGGCAACTGCACCCGTCATAAGGCGGGGGTGTAGGCCCCGTGGCACGTAGCGTCGCCGCGCGCGGCCGCCAAGCCGGTCGGAGGAGGGACGCCCGCCATGGGAACTTGGCGGACGGAGAGCGGGACAGACGGGGAGGAAACTTTGACACACCCCTACCTGGCGCGCCAAATGTTGGATCTAGGGTTCCGGCAAAACCCTTGAGTTTCGAACTCTGGGGTGCGCACGAAGATCTCTCCTTCCGCCCTAGCTCGTCTACTCGCCGATCCCTAGGCCTAGCTGGTCAGATCCAAAGAACATGGGACACAAGGTTTATACTGGTTCGGGCCACCGTTGTGGTGTAATAACCTAATCCAGTGTGGTGTGGTGGATTGCCTTGTAGGTTGAGGAAGAACTAGTACATGGATGAACTGCCTCATGAGGAGAGGTGTTCTTGAGCTCGGGTGAGCTTGTCGGTGTGTGGATGGTCTCAATGACCCGGTCCCTTTCTAAGGTCGTGGCTAGCCCTATTTATAGTGGCTTGGGTCCTCTTCCCAAATATTGAGCGGGAAGGGATCCCACAACGGCCAAATTTGAAGGGGGACAGCTAGTACAAGCTATCCTGACAAAAGGGGGTCTTCGCCTGCCAAAGGCTCTGGTGGTGACGCCGTCGTGGGCTCCGCGATGACCTCCGTTTTGTTGTCCTGCTAGTCTTTGTCTTGTTACACTGATATGGAAACCTTTACCCGATGCCTCGGGACTCCGCGTGTACACCTGCTCCTTTAGCACCAAAGGGGAAACTAGCACTCTGCGCCCGCCTAGCCTTGGTCGTCACGAGGACCTTGCGAGTTACCCCTTGCCTTGATATCTCCGATCCTCATGAGCCGGCCTAGTGAGGCCTCCCCAAGGGATGTCTTGTGTCGTCCGCCTTGCGAGGCTTGGCCCCTCGCGAGGGTCTTGAGTGGTTGCTGTAGATGTTGGGCCATACCAGGCCGCCTGATGAGCCACGCCGTGGGCCGTAGGCAGGCAAGTCTGGGTACCGCCGTTCCCAGAATGCCGACAACCACCACCATAGCCAAGGGAGGACCCGAGCTAGCGAGCACTCACCCAAGAACATGCCTCCTTAGGCTGTTCTTCCTCTGTACTAGCTCATCCTCAGCCCCCCGCGAGGCTAATCCACCCCAAAGCAGGAGTAGGGTCTTACACTGCAAGGTGGCCCGAACCTAGGTAAACTACCGAGTCTCTTTCCCTTCCCGTTCATCGAGCTAGGCGATGAGATCGACGAGTTAGTAGGTTGGAGAGGTTGAGTTCTTCGCACACGCCCTAGAGTTCGAACATTTTCTTGGCTCTGTGGAGCCCTGAATCTGACATTTGGCGCACTAGGTAGGGGCGTGTTGAAGCCTCCTCTCCACCATTCGCTCCATCACCACCATGGGGGGAGACCCTCGACCTCACGCTGACCATTGGGCCGCTTGGCCTGCCCGGGCGACATCCCCCGCCCAAGAAACTCTCCACTCCGTGCTCCTTGCGGCCCGCACGGCGGCCAGCATCGTCAACCGTCGGTGGCACGGGCCACCTCCACCCTCCCCCGTGCGGTGCCGCGACCGTGCCATCGCGCGGTCTTCAGGCTACGTCGTGGCGTCGACTCTACACACTAGCTGGGAGCAGGCGACCACGCGAGCCGCGCTCATCGTGGCACGGGAGCTGCTACAATGAAGGCTGGCAGTAGGCGGACACAACGCCTTGCTGGAATGGGTCACCGAGCTGCTAGATGCCGCCTGCGAGGCCGCATATTTTTGCACCATGCTTATGTTGCAAGCGCTACCGAGGGCACGCGCCTACACCCGCTGCACCCGCATGCCCTTCCTCAGGGGGTCCGGAGGACCTTGCGGCGGCAACCTGGCCCATGGCACCGCTTGCCCAATCCAGTATGCATTCCCCAGGGTACGGCTGGGCCGGGTGGCCCCTCCCGGGGCCGTGCCGAGATGCCACCCCTCGGTCGTCGGGACCTGGCGCCAAGGATGGCACACAACGGAGCAGGGCGGCCAGGTGCCAACTTAGGGACGACGACCCTCGGCGCCCCCGCACCTCCGCTGATGGGCTTAGTGTACGCTTCAAGAAGAAGCCCCTGCCCGTTCCCCTCACCGGCCTGGGCATCGGGACCGTCGGGGCTGCACGAGGCCGAGGCCCCTCGCAAGCCACTCCGACGCTTCGCCAGTGCCTTCGACAACAACAGCCATCGGGTACAACCAATATCTTTGGGACATGATTGCGCTAACCTTGGATCGCAGGTGAACCAAGCCGCGACAGCGGCCATGAACCTCAGGACTTTGGGCCTGCCACAGGCGGGCGGAACACACTGGGGGCTGCGCGAGGGGAGCCCGGTGCAAGAGCCTACCCCCACCATGCAGCGTAGGGCGCCACCATGATGGTGGCATGCGGCGCTCAGAGGTAGGTCCTCCACCTGGGAAGACGCCGGCGAGCCCTCCACCCCCGGTAGAGGGCCTGCGACCGCCGGGGCACCACTAGTGTACCCCCTTGCCCCTTGGTGTCGTCCTGGTTTTCGGACGCCCCAACGGTGGTCGGGGGATGCACCTGGCGGGGTCCTCGCCAGGTGCCAGGATTGCCTGTCAAGATCTCCGCTCATGACACTCTCACGTAATAATGAGTTGGGGCTGTCCATGCCCCAGAGTCCCCTGAGCGCCGCCCTCGGGCCTCATCTGGGCTCCCACCCACATCCAAGTGGAAGCACCATGCTCCGCACTGGCAGTCGACAATGTCCCCCAATGACTATGCCCACACCCAGTGGAAGCACCGAGCTCCGCACTGGTGAGAAGACTAGTGTAGGCGCCAGACGCGGCTGTCTCATTTTGTCCTTTGTTTTTTTTTGTAACCCAATTCGCCGTCTTTGGAATGAAATTTGGAGTTTCGTGTGCTTATTTAAAAAGGGGGGGGGGGCTTTTCGATTCGCGTTATTTTCTTGCCCTTTGGTTTGTGTTAAGAAGCATGGCTTATGCCTGCTACTCCCCCTCGAGTGCCCCGCGAGAGGGGGCTATGTGTGGTGTGCGCACTTGGGCTAGCCCAAGCAATGTCAAGGCCCCCTCGGGGCCAAGGGCGCAACTGCTGCAGGGCCGCCGTGCGCACACCTTGCTGAAACTCGACAGGCGGCTCCTTGCACGACACTCTCGATCGGGCCAGCAGGCGGCCCAGGAGGCTTAAGCCCTCGCGAGACCCCAAAGGGACCACCTCAGGTGAGGAGTGTCTCTGCGACACAAGAACCCGTTCAAGACCACGAGCACAAAAGATAAGTCACGGCAACTACTCTAGTCGGGAGCCTCTGACTTATGACGAAATGTTTTCGGAATTAATTTGGGGAGCATATCATTATTTCATACTTTATAAGGGATCCCCCCAAATGCTTTCACGCCCTTACGGGGCTATACCCGAAATCTTGGCAGGAAAAGCAGGGGGTTACGAGCCTAGCGAGGCGCGCTATCACCAGCGTCACCGTCATTGTCATCATCGCCACCCTCACCCTCTTCGGCCGCAAGTACAACCAGATCATCAGCCTGGGCGAATTTCTTGATCAGGTCATCTACATGGTCGTCCACCCAACTGGCCAAATCACCCTGGGTCATCCCGGGCACGGGGGCTATCGCGGCGTTGAAATCAACGTCTGGGTCAAGGCTGAGGATGTAGCTGAAGACGCACGAGAATGCACACCCGAGGAGGTCCCGACTCCTCTCTTCAACAAGCTGGCATGTCCTCGCAGCCCTGCCTTCGAGGCAGGTCACGACTTAGGTAAAGAAGCGGAGGTAGCCTGCGTCGTAATCTTCGTATGGGCGGCCTGGGCGAATTCCCTGATCAGGTCATCCACATGGTCGTCCACCCAACTGGCCAGAGCGCCCTAGGTCACCCCGGGCACGGGGGCTATCGCGGCGTTGAAATCAAAGTCTGGGTCAAGGCTGAGGAGGTAGCTGAAGACGCGTGAGAATGAATGCCCGAGGAGGTCCCGACTCCTCTCTTCAACAAGCTGGCGCATCCTCGCGGCCCTGCCTTCGAGGCAGGTCACGACTTGGGTAAAGAAGCGGAGGTAGCCTGCGTCATCATCTTCATACGGGCGGGCGACGCTTTCTTCGCATATGGTTTCCAAATCCCGGTTCGCCATGACCCTGAGGTCCTCGAGCATTGAGGAACACTCGCGCTGCAATGTGCGACGGTGACTTGCGTCATCCGAAGACCTCTCTGTTGGGGAACGTAGTATTTAAAAAAATTCCTACGAACATGCAAGATATATCTAGGAGAAGCATATCAACGAGTGGGAGAGTGTGTGCACGTACCCTCGTAGACCGAAAGCCGAAGCGTTTAGTAACGCGGTTGATGTAGTCGAACGTCTTCGCGATCCAACCGATCAAGCACCGAATGCACGGCACCTCCGCGATCTGCACACATTCAGCTCGGTGACGACCCTCGAACTCTTGATCCAGTTGAGGCCGAGGGAGAGTTTCGTCAACACGACGGCGTGGTGACGGTGTTGATGAAGTTACCAACGCACGGCTTCGCCAAAGCACTGCGACAGTATGACCGAGGTGTGTAATAGTGGAGGGGGGCACCGCACATGGCTTAAACAATTGTCAACTTGTGTGTTCTAGGGTGCCCCCTGGCCATGTATATAAAGGAGGGAGAGGAGGAGGCCGGCCGGCCAAGCTAGGCGCGCCGGGAGAAGGGGTATCCTACTAGGACTCCAAGTCCTAGTAGGTTTCCACCTAAAGGAGAAGGGGGAAGGAAGTAAGAGGGGGGCCGCACCCCAAACCCCTTGTACAATTCGGACTGGGCTTGGGAGGGGCACGCGCCACCTCCTGGCTGCCGCCTCTCCTTCCCACTAAGGCCCACTAAGGCCCATCAACTCCCCGGACGAATTCCCGTAACTCCCCGGTACTCCGAAAAATACCCGAATCACTCGAACCTTTCCGATGTCCGAATATAGCCTTCCAATATATGAATCTTTACGTCTCGACCATTTCAAGACTCCTCGTCATGTCCGTGATCTCATCCGGGACTCCGAACAAACTTCGGTCAACAAATCACATAACTCATAATACAAATCGTCATCGAACGTTAAGCATGCGGACCCTACGGGTTCGAGAACTATGTAGACATGACTGAGACACATCTCCGATCAATAACCAATAGCGGAACCTGGATGCTCATATTGGCTCCTACATATTCTACGAAGATCTTTATCGGTCAAACCGCATAACAACATACATTGTTCCCTTTGTCATCGGTATGTTACTTGCCCGAGATTTGATCGTCGGTATCATCATACCTAGTTCAATCTTGTTACTGGCAAGTCTCTTTACTCGTTCTGTAATACATCATCTCGTGACTAACTCATTAGTCATTTGCTTGGAAGGCTTATTATGATGTGTATTGCCGAAAGGGCCTAGAGAGACCTCTCCAACACTCGGAGTGACAAATCCTAATCTTGATCTATGCCAACACCACAAACACATTCAGAAACACCTGTAGAGCATCTTTATAATCACCCAGTTACATTGTGACATGATAGCACACAAGGTGTTCCTCCGGTATTCATGATTTGCATAATCTCATAGTCAGAGGAACATGTATAAGTCATGAAGAAAGCAATAGCAGTAAAAATAAACGATCATTGTGCTAAGCTAATGGATGGGTCTTGTCCATTACATCATTCTCCTAATGATGTGATCTCGTTGATCAAATGACAACACATGTCTATGGTTAGGAAACACAACCATCTTTGATTAACGAGCTAGTCTAGTAGAGGCATACTAGGGACACTCAGTTTTGTCTATGCACTCACACATGTATCAAGTTTCTGGTTAATACAATTCTAGCATGAATAAAAGACATTTATCATGATATATAAGGAAATATAAATAACAATGTTAGTATTGCCTCTAGGGCATATTTCCTTCAGTCTCCCACTTGCACCAGAGTGAATAATCTAGTTCACATCGCCATGTGATTTAACACCGATAGTTCACATCGTGATGTGATTAAAACCCAAATTTCACATCGCCATGTGACCAACACCCAAAGGGTTTACTAGAGTCAATAATCTAGTTCACATCGCCATATGATTAACACCTGATGTCTACTACGCGACCTTCTTCTTGTAGACGTTGTTGGGACTCCAAGTGCAGAGGTTTGTAGGACAGTAGCAAATTTCCCTCAAGTGGATGACCTAAGGTTTATCAATCCATGGGAGGCGTAGGATGAAGATGGTCTCTCTCAAACAACCCTCCAACCAAATAACAAAGAGTCTCTTGTGTCCCCAACACACCCAATACAATGGTAAATTGTATAGGTGCACTAGTTCAGCGAAGAGATGGTGATACAAGTGCAATATGGATGGTAGATATAGGTTTATGTAATATGAAAATATAAAAACAACAAGGTAACTAATGATAAAAGTGAGCGAAAACGGTATTGCAATGCGTTGATACAAGGCCTAGGGTTCATACTTTCACTAGTGCAAGTTCTCTCAACAATAATAACATAACTGGATCATATAACTATCCCTCAACATGCAACAAAGAGTTACTCCAAAGTCACTAATAGTGGAGAACAAACGAAGAGATTATTGTAGGGTACGAAACCACCTCAAAGCTATTCTTTCTGATTGATCTATTCAAGAGTCCGTAGTAAAATAACACGAACTTATTATTTCCATTCGATCTATCCTGGAGTTCATACTAGAATAAAACCTTAAGACACAAATCAACCAAAACCCTAATGTCACCTAGATACTCCATTGCCACCTCAAGTATCCGTGGGTATGATTATACGATATGTATCACACAATCTCAGATTCATCTATTCAACCAACACAAAGAATTTCAAAGAGTGCCCAAAAGTTTCTACCGGAGAGTCCAGACGAAAACGTGTGCCAACCCCTATGCATATATTCCCAATGTCATGGAACCCGCAAGTTGATCACCAAAACATACATCAAGTGAATCAATAGAATACCCCATTGTCACCATGGGTATCCCACGCAAGACATACATCAAGTGTTCTCAAATCCTTAAAGACTCAATCCGATAAGATAACTTCAAAGGGAAAACTCAATCCATTACAAGAAGGTAGAGGGGGAGAAACATCATAAGATTCAACTATAGTAGCAATGCTCGCGATACATCAAGATCGTGCCAAATCAAGAGCACGAGGGAGAGAGAACAAACACATAGCTACTGTTACATACCCTCAGCCCCGAGGGTGAACTACTCCCTCCTCGTCATGGGTGGCCACCGGTGATGGATCCCTGCTACGAAAGGGTGCCGGAACAGGGTCCCGATTGGTTTTTGGTGGCTACCGAGGCTTGAGGCGGCGGATCTCCTGATCTAGGTTTCTTTCTAGAAGTTTGGGTATATATAAGAGGTGTTGGAGTCGGGAACAAGTAAGGGGGGTCCCCGAGGCGGCCACAAGATAGGGGGGCACGCCTAGGGGGTAGGGCGCGCCCCCACCCTCGTGGTGGCCTCGGGACTCCTCTGGTCCATCTCCGGTACTCCGTGGGCTTCTTCTGGTCCAAAAACAACCTCCGTTGAGTTTCAGGTCAATTGGACTCCATTTGATATTCCTTTTCTGCGATACTCGAAAACAAGGAAAAAAACATAAACTGGCACTGGGCTCTGGGTTAATAGGTTAGTCCCAAAAATCATATAAAAGTGTATATTAAATCCCATTAAACATCCAAAACAAATAATATAATAGCATGGTGACGAGGTTACACACCTAGGGTAGGGTCACAGGCCTGATCGAGGTACCCCACCCAAGGTCACTACCCTAGAAGATCAAAAGACAAGACCCATGACAGTGGAGACAGTCGACTGAGACGGTCCAAGGAGACACTTCACTCGACTGACTCATGTGCGCAGGACGACTCAACTCCACTCGACCGGATCAGGCACTCGACCTCCGAGGGTCAAGCGCCTCTTGGAACAGCAACGGTCCTATATTTACTCTCTGTAGTAAACACCTTAATTATCCTTTACTGCAGGCGTTATCAGTAACGCCTGCCTTAATGTACCTTTAAACTCTTGGTAACGTGGAGCATGGCTGGGGTCCTGGCACACTATATAAGCCACCCCCTCCTCCAGAATAAGGGTTCGCACCTCTGTAACACATACATACACCTATCAGTCGACCAAGCCCCCGGGCATCGAGACGTAGGGCTATTAATTCCTCCGAGAAAGGCCTGAACTCGCAAAACACCTTGTGTACAACCTCGCCATAGCTAGAACCTTGCCTCTCCATTCGTACCCCTACCCTTACTGTCAGCCTTAGAACCACGACAGTTGGCACCCACTATGGGGCAAGGCGTCTTAGCGATATTTGGTGAAGTTGCGATCTCTTCTCCGACCGCTTTCATCATGGTGTCAGGCAGCGTTTTGGTGTTGGGCCACGAGATCTGGCTCGGCGCGCTGGTCTTCGTCGCCGACGACTCCGCGTGGCTCCAGGAAGCCCCTCTCGACGTTGAGGCTCTGCCCGCCCGCGGAACTACGCACTTTCGCGCCGGTGCCAGCGGCGTCCTCCTGCTACAGCCATCGACTCGGTACTCATTGTCCCCCATCCCCGTTGGACGCCGCCGCAAGCGATCCGGTCGTTCGCGGCTCCAGCGGTGGGTGAAACATGCGGTGGCTCGTCAAACGGCCACCCCACAAGTCGCGGCTATTGAGCCCGACGGCTACCTCTACGGGCCAGCCAACCAGTCGACCGGGCCCGAAGATTCCATTTCCGAATGCGGGAGCAGCGACCCCGCGGCAGAAATCCTTATGGTCGATTCACGCCGCAGCCCGCCGGGTTTTCCTCGCGATGGGAATGGCGGCAGCGGCGGCGGTCGATCGCACGACAACGACAGTTACATTCCTCAGCCGCTCACCTCCGAGCAAAGGGGTGAGCTTTGTCGCCGCAATGGAGATGCACTCTTCACTCCCATCGTGTTAGATTCCCCAGAAGCTTTGGCTCTCGAAGACACGCGCGTGGCCACCTTGGCCGAGCGCGCGCTTGGAAAACATCCAACGCTCACTCGACGAACAGGCTCGCCGACTGGTCCCCGAGTCCAGTCGACGGCCACGGCAATCGCTTCAGCGCGAGACTCAGGTGTTCCGCACACCAGTCCAAAACCTCGAGGCCGTGGCTTGTATCGCGGAGTCGATTCAACCCTCCTAGTCGGAGGCTAGGAGAGGTCTTCAATAGATCCGAGCTTTGCTCCGAACGGCTGAAGAGCAAAACGCGGCTGTTTCTCAGTCACGCAACAGGATTCACAACAGATCGGTGGCTGCAGACACCGTATGGTCGGCCCACAGTCCAAGATCGCCCCTGAGGCGTGAGGAACATGGCCCGCAGCAAGACCGGCACCTGGGTCGGAACGACGATCCACTCGACCGTCGACACGGATGCTACGACCACCGTCGAGCGCCTACCCCTCCTCCAGGAAGTGGGTCACACTCGCCCCAGCGGCACGTGGGCAAGCGCCTGCGTGATGACGAGCGTAGGCTTCCCCCGGATCCCCGGCGGCTAGGTTTCGATGCGAGGTACATCCTTGTACAAGGTCGAGTCGACCGTAACCGGGCATCCAGGGACGAGCGAGGCGGAGACCAACCTAGTGGCAGCCGAGCGCCGGCCTCAGGGCCTGAATGTTTCTGAAGTGCAATCAGGGTCGCGGAGATCCCCCGAACTTCAGGCTGGCGGCAGGAGTAAGCAAGTTCACCGGTGAGTCGAACCCGGACACTTGGCTGGAAGACTACCGAGTGGCCGTGCAGATCGGAGGCGGCAACGACGACGTGGCCATGAAGCACCTCCCCTTGATGCTGGGAGGCTCCGCTCGGGCGTGGCTCAACCAGTTGGCCCCCAGGAGTATATACAGTTGGGAAGAGCTCGCTTGGGTTTTCGTTCGGACCTTCGAAGGCACCTGCAAGCGGCCTGCTGGACTAGCTAAACTTCAACACTGCACGCAGAAGCCGAGTGAGACTTTGAGGGACTACATTCATCGATGGACCACTTTGCATCACACGATGGAAAACGTGTCTGAGCACCAGGCGGTGTGCGCCTTCAAGGAAGGCGTGCGTAATCGAGAGTTAAATCTGAAGTTCGGCCGGACAGGCGACATGTCCCTGTCGCGGATGATGGAGATTGCCAGTCGGTACGCCAACGGCGAGGAGGCCGATTGGCTCCGCAGTGGCAAGAAACCAGTCGGGCAGGACGACCAGAATCACAATCGAAAGAATAAGCGCAAGGCCGACCCAGCCGCTCAGGGAGAGGGTGCGGTGGTTAATCAAGGGAAGGGCAAAGGGAAGCCAAAAGGCTCCTGGGCCCCCAAGAAAGGAAAGGGTCAGGCTGGAGATGATATGCTCGACCAGCCGTGCCCCATACACACGAAGAAAGATGAAGAGGGGAACTTGGTGTATCCCAAGCACACCACTCGACAGTGTCGGCTCTTGATCCAGAGTTTCCAGAAGGATCAGTCGACCGAGAAAGAGAAGGAATCAGAAGAGTCCGAAGACAAGGAAGGGGACGGAGGATACCCCCGCATCAACTCCACCTTGGTGATTTTCGCAGACGTCGAGAGGAAAAGTCGACTGAAAATCATCAACAGAGAAGTAAACATGGTTGCCCCGGCGACCCCCATGTTCTTGAAATGGTCAAAGACCCCCATCACATTTGACCAGTCTGATCATCCAGCGCACATTGCCACCCCTGGGCGGCAGGCACTGGTGGTCGACCCAGTAATCGAAGGCACGCGCCTGACCAGAGTTCTGATGGATGGGGGCAGTGGCTTGAATATCTTGTATGCAGCAACCCTCCGGGATATGGGCATTCCGATGTCCAAGCTGAGGGAAAGTAACATGAGGTTCCATGGGGTAATCCCCGGGAAGAAAGCCGACTCACTTGGCCAGATCTCACTCGACGTAGTCTTTGGTGAGTCCAAGAATTACCGAAAGGAGAAGCTGACGTTCGAAGTGGTGGACTTCAACATCGCCTATCACGCCATCCTGGGTAGGCCCGCCTACGCGAGGTTCATGGCTCGACCATGTTACGTCTACCTCAAGCTGAAGATGCCGGGACCAAAAGGCGTCATAACCATCACCGGAACCGGCAGAAAGCAGAAGAATGCTTCCAGAAAGGCTCGAAGATCGCCGACGAGCAAATGGCAGCAGTAGAGATGGAGGAGTACCAAAAGAGAGTGGATCCGGGTGACCTGCTAAGGGCGAAGAAGCCAGCTTCCGAGTCAGCTTTTCAGTCGGCCGGGGACACAAAACCTGTGCACATCCACCCCACCGACCCCAACACAGCACCGACCCACATCTCCACCACACTCGACAGCAAATAGGAAGAAGCGCTCATCCAGTTCCTCCGTGAGAACTGGGACATCTTTGCATGGAAACCATCAGACATGCCGGGTGTGCCCAGGGGGCTGGCTGAGCACCATTTGCGAGTCGACCCTAAAGTGAAACCTGTGAAGGAACATCTCCGTCGATCCACTGCGGAGAAGCGAAAGGCGATTGGCGAAGAAGTGGCTCGACTCCTAGCAGCAGAGTTTATCCGCGAGATATACCACTCCGAGTGGCTCGCCAACGTCGTCATGGTCCCCAAGAAGGACAAGTCTCTCCGCATGTGCATAAATTTCAAGCACATCAATCGGGCCTGCCCGAAAGATCATTTTCCTCTTCCCCGCATCGATCAGATAGTCGACTCGACTGCGGGATGTGAACGTTTGTCCTTTCTGGACGCATATTCCGGGTACCATCAGATCCGTCTGTATGGGCCCGATGAGATAAAGACAGCTTTCATCACCCCTTCCGGGTGTTTTTGTTATGTCACCATGCCTTTCGGCGTCAAAAATGCCGGCGCCACCTTCAACCGCATGATCCAGAAGTGCTTGATAAAGCAAATCAATCGGAACGTCGAGGCATACATGGATGACATCGTGGTCAAGTCACGGAAAGGTTCCGACCTGCTGACTGACCTCGCCGAGACATTCGCAAACGTTAGAAGCTACGATATCAAGCTCAACCCGTCAAAGTGTACATTTGGAGTTCCTAGTGGCAAGTTGCTCGGTTTTCTCATCTCTGAAGTTCCTGGTGGCAAGTTGCTCGGTTTTCTCGTCTCTGAACGGGGAATCGACGCCAACCCAGAGAAGTTCAGCACCATCCTCCGAATGAAATGCCCCGAGCGTATTCACGACGTCCAAAAGCTTACTGGTTGCTTGGCCGCATTGAGTCGATTCATTTCTCATCTTGGTGAGAAGGCACTGCCTCTCTACCGACTCATGAAGAAATCCGACAAGTTCGAGTGGAATCCCGAAGCCGAAGCAGCATTTGAAGAGCTCAAAGCCCTGCTGTCCACCCAGCCGGTGCTCGCTGCCCCAGTCAGCGGAGAGCCTCTTCTGCTGTACATTGCTGCCACCGGACAAGTCGTCAGTACTGTACTCACGGTCGAGCAGGAAGAAGAGGGCAAGGCATACAAGGTCCAATGCCCGGTCTATTACATATCCGAAGTTTTGACTCCCTCCAAGCAAAGGTATCCACATTACCAAAAGCTTGTGTACGGGATTTACTTGACTGCAAAAAAGGTTGCCCATTACTTCTCGGACCATTCAAACTCAGTCGTCAGCGACGCCCCACTATCAGAGATACTAAACAACTGAGATGCAACCAGTCGAGTGGCAAAATGGGCGATTGAACTTCTTCCGTTAGATATCAAGTTTGAAGCGAAGAAAGCCATCAAGTCTCAGGCCATAGCGGATTTCGTGGCTGAGTGGATAGAACAAGAGCTGCCGACTCAAGTCCAGTCGGACCATTGGACTATGTTTTTCGATGGGTCCAAGATGTTGAACGGATCCGGCGCAGGCGTGGTCCTGGTCTCTCCCAGGGGCAACAAGCTTAGCTACGTCCTTCAGATCCATTTCGATTCATCAAACAACAAGGCCGAATACGAAGCACTTTTGTATGGGTTGCGTATGGCCATCTCACTCGGCATTCGTCGCCTGATGGTCTACGGCGATTCCGACCTGGTGGTGAACCAAGTGATGAAAAAATGGGACATCAGGAGCCCGGTAATGACCAGTTATTGCAGCACAGTGCATAAGCTTGAAAAGAAGTTCGAAGGCTTAGAGCTCCATCATGTGCCCAGAGCAAAGAATCAGCTAGCCGACGATCTCACAAAAATTGGATCGACTCGGAGGTCTATACCCAAGAATGTGTTCCTAGAGCATCTGCACACCCCCTTTGTCAAAGAAGACCCCTTCACGGAAGAGCCCGCGCAGCCAGTTAGCGCGACGGATCCAACTGAGGTCGAAGTGCCTGCCGTGGTCGACTTGATCATGGAGGTCTTAGTGATTACGCCAGACTGGACTGTGCCATATATATCATATCTGCTCAGGCAGGAACTCCCAGAAGACGAAGAAGAAACACGCCGGATCGTCCGCCGATCCAAGGCGTTCACAGTCATTCAAGGACAGCTCTACAAAGAAAGCGTCACCGGAGTCGCCCAGCGCTGCGTCGATCCAGAGGAAGGTCGACTGATCTTGGATGAAATCCACTCGGGAACTTGCAGACACCACGCCTCCTCTCGGACTATCGTGGCCAAAGCATACCGAGCCGGATTTTACTGGCCCCGTGCCAATGAGATGGCCAAGGATATTGTGGACAAATGCGCAGGTTGCCAGTTCTACTCCAACATGTCACACAAGCCGGCGTCCGCCCTGAAAACCATTCCGCTAGTCTGGCCCTTCGCTGTTTGGGGCCTGGACATGGTCGGCCCCTTCAGGACAGGCAGAAGCGGATTCACCCACCTTCTGGTAGTAGTCGACAAGTTCACCAAGTGGATCGAGGCCAAGCCCATCAAGAACCTCGAGTCGAGCACCGCCATAAGCTTCATCAAGGAGTTAATATTCAGATATGGAGTCCCTCACAGCATCATCGCAGACAACGGCTCCAACTTTGACTCGAATGAATTCAGAGCTTTTTGTGCTTCCCGAGGAACACGAGTCGACTACGCCTCCGTGGCACATCCGCAGTTGAACGGACATGCAGAAAGAGCAAATGGTTTGATTCTCCAAGGCCTAAAGCCATGGTTCATGCGTGACCTTAAGCATGCCGCCAGAGCTTGGGTAACTGAGCTGCCCTCTGTCCTATGGGGTCTGAGGACGACTCTGAATCGGTCGACTGGCCGTACCACTTTCTTCTTGGTCTATGGAGCCGAAGCTGTGTTGCCGAGCGACTTATTACACAACGCCCCCAGAGTGGAACTCTTCTCCAAAGCCGAGGCAGAGCAGGCTCGTCAACATGCAGTCGACCTTTTGGAAGAGGAAAGAGAGATGGCCCTGATCCGGTCGACCATCTACCAACAGGACCTGCGTCGATTCCATGCTCACAACGTAAGGAGCCGAGCATTCCAGGAAGGAGACCTGGTCCTTCGAGTGCATCAGAAACGTTCGCACAAGCTCGCCCCAGCCTGGGAAGGCCCGTTCATCATCACAAAGGTGCTGCGCAACGGAGCGTACCACCTCTACAATGTAGCCCAGAAGAAAGACGATCCTCATTCGTGGAATGTGGACCTGCTCCGCCGCTTTTACACTTGAAACACTCGACGGTCGAGTTGTAATAAATATTTCCCAATTTGTTTCAAAGACAAGATAGCAATGATCCCCTAATGATCGGTGTCCTCTAAATCCCCTAGTGGGTACTTAGCCGCGATCCTCCGAGCTACGCTACAAGTACAAAGCGGCTCGGTCCTCCGAGCTCCGCCACAAGTACAACGTAGATTGGAATCGCCTAAGTTATAAACATTCCTCTCCGAGTGAAGAGCGACCCTCTCACTCGGGGGCTTAGCTGCGACCCCGTGACTCGCCTAAGTTACAATCTTTTACTCCGAGTGAAGAGCAACCCTCTCACTTGGGGGCATAGCTGCGGTCCTCCAAGTTATGCTACAAGTATAAAGCGGCTCGGTCCTCCGAACTCCGCCACAAGTACAACGTAGCTTGGAATCGCCTAAGTTATAAACATTCCTCTCCGAGTGAAGAGCGACCCTCTCACTCGGGGGCTTAGCTGCGACCCCGTGACTCGCCTAAGTTACAATCTTTTACTCCGAGTGAAGAGCAACCCTCTCACTCGGGGGCTTAGCTGCGATCCTCCAAGCTACGCTACAAGTATAAAGCGGCTCGGTCCTCCGAACTCCGCCACAAGTACAACGTAGCTTGGAATCGCCTAAGTTATAAACATTCCTCTCCGAGTGAAGAGCGACCCTCTCACTCGGGGGCTTAGCTGCGACCCCGTGACTCGCCTAAGTTACAATCTTTTACTCCGAGTGAAGAGCAACCCTCTCACTCGGGGGCTTGGCTACGGTCCTCCAAGCTACGCTACAAGTATAAAGCGGCTCGGTCCTCCGAACTACGCCACAAGTACA
>LR738715.1:158999380-159058508 GCA_902687465.1 Secale cereale | reverse complement strand
TTATAAACATTCTACTCCGAGTGAAGAGCGACCCTTTCACTCGGGGGCTTAGCCGCGACCCCGTGACTCGCCTAAGTTACAATCATTCTACTCCGAGTGAAGAGCAACCCTCTCACTCGGGGGCTTAGCTGCGGTCCTCCAAGCTTCGCTACAAGTATAAAGTGGCTCGGTCCTACGAGCTCCGCCACAAATACAACGTAGCTTGGAATCGCCTAAGTTATAAACATTCTACTCGAAGTGAAGAGCGACCCTCTCACTCGGAGACCTAGCTGAAGACGTCGACTCAAAGATTCGAGCAATCAAAAGAAGAGCGACAAACCAAAGGATCAAAATCAAATAAAAGCCTCGCAAGGTTCGGGCAAGAGTACTTGGGCCACAGACCCACCAAAGTTTAACGAGTACAAATCCACGCGGCATTCCGCGGCAAATGAGATTAATGTATCAAAGTCATGTCTTGGGAGGAGGCGGGCTTGCAGGCGCAACGAATTCGTCCAGATCGATCCCATCGGCGATGCGAGTGGCAGCTTCCAGGAAAATCTCCATAAACGATTGGAATTGGAGCTCCTTAGTGTTTGCGACCTTCATCGCGGCAAGCTTCCTCTCCTTCACCTCCCTGTAGTGCACACGGACCAAAGACAGCGCCACGTCAGCTCCTCCCCGGGCTGCCGACTTCTTCCACTCCAGCACTCGGTCGGGGATCTCGTTGAGTCGATTCATCAAGGACTCGAGGTCGTTCTCCTGCACGACCCCCCTCCAGAGCGTGGTGTCGATTCGGGCCATCACTGCCTTCAGTCGTCCTAGATAATCCGTGGCCGCAGTGAGGCGGGACTCCAGCCTCAGTATATTCATGGACACCTCGTCCTTCATGATGGAGTTGGTGGGGTCCAAGCCGGGCTCGACCCGTCCAGTCTCCTCCTCGAAGTTACGACAGAACTCTGCACCAAAAATAGCAAGTCGAGTCAACGGATAAGATACGGGTCGACCGATCCAATTTTAACCAAGCCAAAGGAGGCATACCTTCGAGCACGAGGTACCATTTCTTGGTAATGTCGCCCAGATACGCCTCAAGATCAACCCTCTTCGGAAAGAGATCCTCGTACTTGTCGTTCGGGACGGCCTTGGACTTCTTCAGCTGAATCACCTCATGGTTGGCCACGTCGAGTGAGCCTCTCAGTCGGATGATCTCCGCCTCGAGCGCACCCATGGAAGCCAGCTTCTTCGCCGCCAGTTCCGACTTCTCCTGAGCCGCCTGCTGCGCCGCCGCCAGGTCAATATCCTTTTGCTCCAAGGCTGCCTTCAGTTGACCTACCAAAGCCGCCACTGGACAGATTAACATGAAGGAACACAAGGCACATCTATCGAAAAGTCAGTCGACAAAAGATAGGAGTAAGTTACCAGCCGCATCATCCTGCGTCTTCTTCAGGTCGTCCCAATCCAACTGCAAGTCAAGATTAAGCTGGATTTGCTTCTTCTCAAGATCTGCAAACTTGGCCCCGAACTCGCAAGATTTCTGCATCGACACAACAAAGCAAGATTATAAGACTACATTCGAGGTAAACTACTCAACCGCAGTCTCGGGGACTACACCTAGTGGGTGCACTGAGCGTGCTTCCACTGGTTTCACTCGGCCAAGGTCAGTCCGGTGCGAGCCAAAAAAAAATTTCACAACCAGAAAGAATGGTTCTATAGTAAGACCATGGCCGACCGCCAGCAGTCGACCACGGTCTCGGGGACTACACCCAGTGGGTGCACTGAGCGTGCCCCCACTGGTTTCACTCGGCCAAGGTCAGTCCAGCGCGAGCTCAAAGAAGAGAAGAAAGGAAGAACACCCAGTGGGTGTGGTATCTTATGAAACAAAACAAGCAGATTCTCTCGAAATTAAAGACTTCTTCAATGAAGACAACATACCTGGACGTTAGCCCGAAGAGCAGAGCTGGCATCGTAAGCCTCCATGCTGGCCTCGTATGCTGCCTTCGTCCTCCCCATCATCACCTCCGCCTGGCGAATGGCTTCTTGAGCCACCCCCACAGGGTCCTCCGGGAGGCGGTAGGTAGAGAAGAGGACTGATGAAGCGGCAGGCGTCGGGTCGGCCGCAGGCGCGGGCGCTGGATCTACGGCACGAACCAGCGCTGAGTCGACGGCTGGAGTTGGCACTGGGTCGGCGGCTGGAGCGGGCGCTGGGTCGACGATCGGCGCAGGCGTCGAGGCGGGCGCTGGGTCGACGTTCGGCGCAGGCGATGGGTCGACAGCACGCACGGCAGACACAGGGACGGCGAAAGAGATCGTGGCTCGGGCCGCGTCCTCCTGTCGCTGGGCCTCTGAGCCAGAAGGCACCTTCCGGCCCTTCTTCCCTGCGCGCCGACGGTCCCCTCCCAACTGCTCCTCGTCTTCGTCGTCATCCGACAGCTCTATGACAAGGCGTGGCACTTCGGGTCAAGCGGAGAACTAAGTCAGTCGACCATCGCCCGCAAAAGAAAAGAAGGATAAGACAAGTCTCATAGAGCCCACACCTGCGCGAGAAGTCGCGGCATCCGCGGTCTCCTCGTCGTGTCGACCCCGGTCGATGTCCATCTAGGTCGTGGAAGCAGCAGCTCTGAGAGATTCAGTCAAGAGATGAGTCGACTGAAGTTGCAGTCGAACTCCAAGAAACAAGTCCAAGTGACACTTACGTGGAGGCGATGGGTACATCCACCTTAATCCTAGGCAGGGCCTTCCGGGGCTTGGTGGTGGCGACCTTGGGCTGCTTGGGCGTCTTTTCGGCGTGGTCGGGAGTGGCCGTTCGAGTGCGTTTGGGCATCCGAGACCCCGAAGGACCCGCCTGGAGGCGTGCGGGCCCTGGGTCGTTCTTCTCCTTGGATCGGCGCTCGACACGGGGAGGTGACTCGACCTCCTCCCCGCTGCTATAATCCTCGCTCTCCTCGGTCTCCTCCTCCGACTTCCACTCGGCGGCGTCGCCCGTGCCCTCCTCGTCCTCCTGGTCCAAGTCCCCATTGGGCAGCGAATACATCTCTGTATAGATCTGCAAAGAAAAGAAGTTTGACCAAATATCAGTCGGATCCATCAAGACAAATCACAAGCCAGTCGACAAACACGTCACTCGGAAGCAGAAGACTAACCTTGTCTGGAAGGTGGTCAGCATCGAACGGGATGATCCTCCCAGACCCCCTGGGGTTGTCCTTGTTCCCGATGATGCTCTTCAAGCACTGTACCACGTACTTCGGGTCGGCCGCCTCCGAGTGGACTCGCGACGAGTCATCGGTGCCGGAATACAGCCACATCGGATGGTCCCGAGCTTGGAGCGGCTGGATCCTCCGCACAAGATACACCTCAAACAGGTCCATCCCTGTGACCCCCTCGCGGACTAACTAGACGACCCTCTCCATCAACATGTCTACTTCGGCCCTCTCAGCCTTACTCACTATCATCGAAGGAGGTGGGCTGGCTTGACCTAGAGTGAATGGAGGAAGGCCAGTCGACTGACCCGGAGTCGGACTGTCCTTGTAATAAAAGCAGGTTGACTGCCAGCCCCGAATCGACTCCAGAAGGTTCATGGGGGGAAAGGCGCTCCTATTCCTAAGCTGAATCCCGAGCCCGCTGCACGCCTGGAGGACGTGTGTCTTGCCGTCACTCGGGTTCACCCTCTTGACGGTTTGCGAGCGACAGGTGAAGATGTGTTTGAACAAACCCCAGTGCGGTCGGTAACCGAGGAAGTTCTCACACATAGAAACGAAGGCAGAGAGGAAGGCGATAGAGTTGGGCGTAAAGTAATGCAACTGGGCACCAAAGAAGATCAAGAACGCGTGGAAGAAAGGATGCGGGGGCGTAGAGAAACTTCGGTCGACGTGGGTGGCGTGGAGTACATACTCGCCCTCCCGCGGCCGAGGCTCGAGCTCTCCCCCCGGCGCCCGCCAAGAGTCGCGGGAGATCAACCCTTCCTCCTCCAGCTCCTCCAGATCCTCCAACACGACGGTGGACCGGATCCAATCCCCCTTGATCCATCCAGCGGGGAGTCCGGACCTCGACGACGAACCGCTCCGGCCAGCTCGCCTCCCCTTCCCCGACGCCGCCTTCTTGGAGCGCTCCATGGCCGCGGTCTTGTCCTTGCCCATGGCTCGCGCGACGGCGGTCGCTACGGAGAGAGGCAGGAAGGAACGGGGGCGCAGCGGAGAAGCAAGAGCGCTGCAGAGAAGCTGAGGCGAACGGGAGAAGATTGGGCGCACAGTGCCGCCCGCTGCGGGCTCGGCGCGCCTTTATAACGGCTCGGTCGAGTGGCTGACCGGTGGCCCCGAGTAGTCCTATCTGATCCCGTAACAGACGCTGACGTGATACGTGGCGAAAAAGGAGGCGCGGGAATCGAGGCGTTCGAAGCGCACCTCTCCGATTGATGCGGCACGTTCCGCCCCGCGCGCTCCCCCAAATTTCGAAAGCCCCGCCGAATCTGGCGACCGAAGGGCAACCGATCACGTCGAAAACGACACGCGCTCACGACGCCCGACGCCTAGCGCAAAGTCCAGTCGACGCAGGGAGTCCAATCGACGCAAGAAGTCCAGTCGACACAAGAGGCAACTAATTCACCGATGACTTCAGAATCAATCGAGGCGACCAAGACACAACTGAGGGAGCCTGCCCAAGTCATGAGCTCCGAAACAATATACCCCAAGGACGTCGAACCAAGACCAGAGCTTCTCTCAGCATCCCCTTGCTCAAGCCTTGATCCATTCGGGGGCTACTGATGAGGTTACAGACCTAGGGTAGGGTCACAGGCCTGATCGAGGTACCCCACCCAAGGTCACTACCCTAGAAGATCAAAAGACAAGACCCATGACAGTGGAGACAGTCGACTGAGACGGTCCAAGGAGACACTTCACTCGACTGACTCATGTGCGCAGGACGACTCAAGTCCACTCGACCGGATCAGGCACTTTACCTCGGAGGGTCAAGCGCCTCTTGGAACAGCAACGGTCCTATATTTACTCACTGTAGTAAACACCTTAATTATCCTTTACTGCAGGCGTTATCAGTAACGCCTGCCTTAATGTACCTTTAAACCCTTGGTAACGTGGAGCATGGCTGGGGTCCTGGCACACTATATAAGCCACCCCTTCCTCCAGAACAAGAGTTCGCACCTCTGTAACACATACATACACCTATCAGTCGACCAAGCCCCCGGGCACCGAGACGTAGGGCTATTACTTCCTCTGAGAAGGGTCTGAACTCGCAAAACACCTTGTGTACAACCTCGCCATAGCTAGAACCTTGCCTCTCCATTCGTACCCCCTACCCTTACTGTCAGACTTAGAACCACGACACATGGAACAATAAAAAATTATACATACATTGGAGACGTATCAAGCATCCCCAAGCTTAATTCCTGCTCGTCCTCGAGTAGGTAAATGATAAAAACAGAATTTTTGATGTGGAATGCTACCTAACATATTTATCAATGTAATTCTCTTTATTGCGGCATGAATGTTCATATCCGAAAGATTCAAGACAAAAGTTTAATATTGACATAAGAATAATAATACTTCAAGCATACTAACAAAGCAATGATGTCTTGTCAAAATAACATGTCCAAAGAAAGTTCATCCCTATAAAATCATATAGTTTGGCTATGCTCCATCTTCATCACACAAAATATGCAAATCATGCACAACCCCGGTTTCAGCCAAGCAATAGTTTCGTACTTCAGTATTCTCAAAAAAATTCAACTTTCACGCAATACATGAGCGTGAGCCATGTATATAGCACTATAGGTGGAATAGAGTGGTGGTTGTGGAGAAGAAAAAAAGGAGGAAGATGGTCTCACATCAACTAGGCGTATTAATGGGCTATGGAGATGCCCATCAATAGATATCAATGTGAGAGAGTAGGGATTTCCATGCAACAGATGCACTAGAGCTATAAATGTATGAAATCTCAACAAAAGAAACTAAGTGGGTGTGCATCCAACTTGCTTGCTCACGAAGACCTAGGGTATTTGAGGAAGCCCATCGTTGGAATATACAAGCCAAGTTCTATAATGAAAATTCCCACTAGTATATGAAAGTGACTAAACAATAGACTCTCTATCATGAAGATCATGGTGCTACTTTGAAGCACAAGTGTGGACAAAGATAGTCGCATTGTCCCCCCTTTTTTTGGGCCTTCCTTTTTTTATTTGGCCTTTCTCTTTTTTTTGGCCTTTTTTTTCTCGGGACAATGCTCTAATAATGATAATCATCACATTTCTATTTATTTACAACTCAAACATTACAACTCGATGCTAGAACAAAATATGACTCTATATGAATGCCTCCGGTGGTGTACCGGGATGTGCAATGAATCATGAGCAATGTTGAGGATATCGCTTATCGTTATCGTCTCGGTCAGCTGGGGATTAGAGATTAATCGATTTTATCGGTCGACTATTAATCGGCCATTTTTTTCAAATCCCAGGTCCCCAACACTAAAATATGCTATATTCAACACCAAAACAAGATTCGACAGAAGTGTTACCTTGAATCCTAGCCTTTGAATCTTGATATAATGACAAATAAAGTGGAAAAACATTACATATTGCGTAACAAGGTCCACAAAACACAAATAAACATAGTTCTTTTAAACATAGTGCTATGAATATGCCCGATTTATCGGTAGATTCTCGATAAATCGTTTGTCATAGCGATAAATCGGCCCAAACGATAAATGATGAAGATAAGGCATAATCTTATTGGTCACCCTAAGAGTAGAGATAAATCGGACGATAAATCTCTGAATCGGAAGATTTCTTGAACAGTGATCAAGAGTGACATGTATGAAAAATTATGCATGGTGTGGCCTTGCCACAAATACGAGGTCAACTACATGATCATGCATGTCAATATGACAATGATGAAGCATGTCATAATAAACGGAACAGTGGTAAGTTGCATGGCAATATATCTCGGAATGGCTATGGAAATGCCATGATAGGTAGGTATGGTGGCTGTTTTGAGGAAGGTATATGGTGGGTGTATGGTACCGGCGAAAGTTGCGCGGTACAAGAGAGGCTAGCAATGGCGGACGGGTGAGAGTGCGTATAATCCATGGACTCAACATTAGTCATAAAGAACTCACATACTTATTGCAAAAATCTACAAGTCATCAAAACAAAGTACTACACGCATGCTCCTAGGGGAAGGGTTGGTAGGAGTTAATCATCGCGCGATCCCGACCTTCACACAATGGATGACAATCAATGAAATACCTCATGATTCAAATTTGTCACACAACGGTTACCATACGTGCATGCTACGGGACTTGCGAACCTCAACACAAGTATTTCTCAAATTCACAACTACTCTACTAGCATGACTCTAATATCACCATCCTCATATCTCAAAACAATCATCAAGCATCAAACTTCTCATAGTATTCAATGCACTTTATATGAAAGTTTTGATTATACCCATCTCGGATACCTATCATATTAGGGCTAAATTCATAACCTAAGAAAATTACCATGCTATTCTAAAAGACTCTCAAAATAATATAAGTGAAGCATGAGAGTTCATCAATTTCTTCAAAATGAAACCACCGTCGTTCTCTAAAAGATATAAGTGAAGCACTAGAGCAATGACAAACTACTCCAAAAGATATAATTGAAGATCAATGAGTAGTTGCATAATTATGTAACTATGTGAAGACTCTCTAATATTTAAGAATTTCAGATCTTGGGATATTATTCAAACAACAAGCAAAACAAAATAAAATAAATTGATGCTCCAAGCAAAACACATATCATGTGGTGAATAAAAATATAGCCTTAAGTAAAGTTACAGATAGATGAAGACGAAAGAGGGGATGCCTTCCCGGGGCATCCCCAAGCTTAGGCTTTTGGTTGTCCTTGAATATTACCTTGGGGTGCCTTGGGCCTTGCAGGAGGAGTTTTATTCAAAGTCAAAGTGTCAAGGGGTCAACATATACCCATCGTGTAAGGAACGCAAAATCAAGGAACATAATGCCGGTTTATCGGCGCCTAAGGTGGCATGAGTGGAACAAAACACCGAGCAAAAGGCCAAGCCTTCCACCCATGCCCAGTATATAGGTGTGTTAATAATAATAATAGATATTGTGATATTCCAAAAACAAGTTCCCTCCTGGAACGATCTTCATCTTCACCTGGAACTAACAACGCTATAAGAGGGCTGAGCAAGCGGGTAACATAGCCAAACAATGGTTTTGCTAGGAAGGTGTCAAAAGGTTAGAGGTTTCATGGCAACAAGGAGAGGGCTGACAATAAGATGGGTAGCGCGACATATAACAATAGCATTGATACAACTAAGCATGGCAATGGTAGTAAGGGTATCCAAGGGTATGATCATCTTGCCTAGGATTTCGCGAGGAAGAAGAACAAGTCAAGCAGTAGTAGAACAGAACCTCACAACTCCGGAACGAACCCGAAGCTAACGAGGGAAGCAAACCGGAAAGAAACAAGCAACACGGTAAACACACCACACGAGACATGACAATGTGCTCAAACAAGTATGATGCAACACAAGTCTTCATCAGATGCACTACAAGTCCATACAGGAAGCAAAACATGGCAACGTAGGAAGCACAGAAAAACAACAAGTCTATATGATGCAATACATGGCAAGGTATGATGCATGACAAGTCTATATAGGAAGCAATACATGGAAAGGTAGGAAGCACAGAAAAACTACACAAGCCTATATGATGCAATACATGGCAAGGTATGATGCATAATAAAACTACACTATTTAGGCATTTTAAATGAGGCCGGAAATAACAACAACAATTCTGGAAAATCCCCATGTGCATATTATGAATTTGGTACTGTTCTACCTAGAACCACATTTTATTATTGTTAAACAGGAAAATAAAGTGCATCATGTTATTCTACACATTTTTCCACCCCATATACATATAAAGTTTATTAAAAACCGAGCTACGGTTATTTAGTTATGAAATAAACCATTTTAGCAAGTTATTTACACAAATTAATGAAAACAGCAAGTTAAACATTTTTTAACAGGGGTGAAAGTGGCAAATTATTAATATACACAAAATTCTAAGCATTTTTCATATATAAAGTTCTTACATGTGATGCACATATGTGAAGTTATTATATGCATGAAGTTTAGGGTCCAAACTGTAAAACTGCAGCAACCAGATAAAAACTAAATTCGCAACAGAGGAAAAAAAACATGCACTGGGCCGAATCTGGGCGGACTGGGCGCTCACCATGGGGCAAAAAGGCCCGTCGGTGTGGCGGCCCAAGTGGAGAGACGATGCGTACTGTGCCTGGCGAGCTGGGCCTTGGCGCGTGCGACGCAAGACGCGGCCCAGGCGCAGGCACGAGGAGGCCGAACCGCTTGCTGCATTGACGACGTGGTCAACGGGAGCGGGGGATCGGGCGCTCGTCTCCCGCTCGATGCAGAGAGCTGCGAGCGGCGCCCGGAGTTGGAGGGAAGCAGCGACGCGCACAGGAGGTCGGGGATGGATGGGTCCAAGGCGGAGGCGGCGAGATCCGGCGACGCGGTGGCGGTTCCCTGGGCATAAGAGAGAAAACAGAGGGAGAGGCAGACGTGAAAGACCCAGAGGAGGAGGATGGGTAGGGGCACGGTGACCTGAGGGGCTCCGGCGTCGCGCTCGCCGGCGCAGTGGCGGAGGCCAGGATGGCGAGGTCGTCGGGACCCTGGACGGCGGAGGCCCTTGCCCGATCTGGCGGATGCGTCAACGAGGCAAGGGAGAGCCCGGGTGCGCGGCGAAGCAGAGGCTGTAGACGGGACGGCTCGAGCAGGAGGAGGCGCTCGGGATGGAGGTGGTTCTCGGGGAGGAGGCCTCGGGCGTCGACTGCAGGAGCGAGAGGCCTCAGGCGCGGGGCTGCTCAGCCTTGGCTGATGCTCGCCGGTGGCCACGAGGGCGGGGTCCAACGAGGAGGGAGGTAGCTACGGGTGGTGTTTGGCGGTCTAGATCGAAGGGATTAGCTGGTTGGGTGGGGATGGATCCCAAGGTGGGAGGAGATAGGAGGAGGATCTGGACAGGGGTGGCGGCGGCGATTTGATAGGGAGGATCCCTAGAAAATAGGGTTTGGTCTGATTTGGGTAGGTTTGGTCTATATATAGTGAAAGAGAGAAAATCTAGGACATCCGATCGGGATCGGAGGGTAGAGAAATAAATAGGTAGGGAGCCCAAATAAGAAAACGCAGATGTTTTAGGGATGTTTGGGGATGATCCGGACCCATCGGTCACGACTGCCCGGGTCGGGTTCGGGACAGTCTCGGACGTGCCGTCGAGGGGGGTGAAAGTGGGATGGTTAGCGGGTTGTGTAGAAGGCATCGGGCTGATACAAGAGAAGAGAAAGAGAGAGATGGCAGCCCGGCAACAGGTCTCACAGCACTGAAATGTCCGACGAATAAACCGGCTATAGTGCCACTATAAGTTAAACGGTTGGGCTATCAAACAGACTCCGAATGCGATGAAATTTGACAGGCGGTCTGCCTATACTATAATAAGACCACACGTCAAGTTTCATCCCATTCTGAGAACATTTTGAGGCCACTTATAAAATAAATATTCGGAGGTGCCGCGGGCGCGTGCGAGTGTGTCTGGGCTCAGAACGGACAACGGAGAGGACAGGGCAACTATGGACGGAGGCAAGTTTTGAAAACATGCTAATGAAATGCACATGATGACATGACAAAGTGCAACACGCAAGCAAATGACATGGCAACGATAATGAATAACTGGCTTACACCTGGCGCATCGGTCTTGGGGCGTCACAACTCTCCCACACTAACAGAGGATCTCGACCCGAGATCCTGGAGATGGCACCGGATAAAAGAGGATAAAGGAAGTGGTAAAACAAAGTTGCTTCTTTGACAAACGAGTGAAACCATTAACTTTGAGAGGTTAAACAAGTTGAATAAAGAATACAATGGAGATGAACGAAGATGAAAACACTCCGTTAGAAAAATGGAACAAGGAGCATTACGAGAACCTTGTAGGTTGAAAGACATGAAACAAAAGCTTACGAACCAAAAGAATATGAAACTGCAATTGCATAGCCAAGGAATAAGAATGACATAATTTGGACAGCACTCCGTCTGAAAATCGAAGGAATTAACATGAGCTTGAGGAGATTGGATGATCTTGATGAAATCGACAGCATATTGCCTCTGAAACAATTGAAAGGATGGCACAAGAGGTAAGAAAGATTTCAGACAGCACTTCGGTTGAAAAGAGAGGCAAAACATGAAAAGGTGAGAGAATTAGAATGGAGGACACAACACTCCGGTTAAATGGATAAACAAGGAAAAGAACATGATCTCGATAAAACGAGATGATGGTTTGGAGAGACCAACATCACAATGCCTCCGGAATGAAAGAATATATGCTAGGTCGTTGGAAAGAAAAGAACGGAGAAGAAAAAGACAACTTCTCCGACAAATGAATTTTGAAAAACATCCTTACGAAGAAGGGTTGGGCAGAGTTGTTGGAAAAATCAACAACAAAAGAATAAGCTTGTTGTGGGCTTATGGAAAACATCTCAAAATTAAGGTGAAATTCTGCCACTACAAAATGATTGATTTGAGATGAGCGAAGAGATGAAAACTTTCTTCCACCCAGATGATAAGGAGATAACTTGGATCATTGATAATCACCACAATTAGCAACAATCCTTAGGAAAAACTTTTAGGTGAAATACAACCCAAGATAACTCCAACGAAGAAATTGACGGGGTTAAAATCTCATTCTTGATAACTTGTGAATCATAATTCATGAAGGAATTGTCAAGAATGACATGACACCGTCTGAAAAGATAAGGTAGAAAGGATTGCAATTGGAATGCATGATGAAGAATGCTTGAGCTCCAACAAGATTCTTGATGAAGACTTCGAGGATGAATTAAATCATGATCAACCATCATGAGAACTCCGGTAATGAAAGCATGAGAAGCGAAAGATGAAAAGAATAAGATTCAAGGCCTACGATGAATTAGATGGAGGTTTGAAATGATATAATTGAAATAACTTGGAGCTCCGGAAAACAAGATGAACAACTTAGGACCGAGAATATGATATGATGAACAAGCTCTGGAAAAAGAGATTAATCACTTCGAGGAAAAATAAGAATAAGATTTACTGTATGCTTATCCTTCATCAAATTAAATTGATGACAAGCAACGGATTTGGCATACTACTTATTCTCGTTGCAAAGAATTAAAGAGAGATCTTGCACAAGCTTGAGAAAGTATTCAAGGAACCACTGGTAGGATTTTAGAAAGAACGAATTAATTGATATGATGACAAATGGGAATGAATGTTGAATGAACCACCGGTAGGATTATGAAAAGAACAAATGAATTAATACGATAACAATGGAAGATTAATCTTGAAAGAACCACCGTAAAAATATGGAGACGGACGAAGAGACATCAATTAAGAATAGTTGGAGGACGAAGTTGAAAACTGAGAACGAAGAAATCTTCTGAAATGATGGCCTTCGGAGGACCACAATAGGAAGAATTCATGAAGAATCTTGAGAGAACGGCCAAGATTTAAGAGAAACACTTCTCCGATCTTCAAATGTTGAGACTGAAGACGAGAATGCCATGAAGAATTTCAAGATACTCCGGACAAATGACAAGAGGAAGGTGAATCTAAAGATGGAAAATAATTGAAAACAAGCTTGGATAAGGCGTGTGACTGATGGAAATCATTCTTACGTCACACTTTGAAAAGAATTCTCCGGAAAAAGAAGAGTCAGGTAAGATCCTGGAAAGACTTGTGGTTTAGGGCCCACTAAACAGAAATCACCGTTGAAAAATATTGCTTAAGAGATGTTGCACCGGTTGAATTAAATGGCTTGAATAAGATGATAATCCTCAAAATAGCTTGAACGGATTAAGAATGGAAACACGAATCTTCTGAGATACCTTGTACATACCGGATATGGATAGGAGAGTAGAATGAATAAGAGAGCCTTCAGATAATAAATTTCAACATGGGAAAACATGTTAAACAAAAGGAATAGATTTGATCATGACCGAAGCTTGAATTTAGTCCACCGGAGAAGAATATTAGAATTAAGAATGATGAACTTGAAGCTCCTGAGCATCTTCACGATAATTCACCGGATAAGAACATTGAAGGAAAAGAATGAAGAAACCTCACATGAATAACATGGATACTTGATTAAGAATTCTGGCTCCGAGAAGAAAAAGGGTGGGAGGGTGGGGAAAACAAAGACAACTTGAGACAAACAAAATGGACACCGGTTGGAAAAGAATTTAACATGACCATCTTGATGATTAATAAGGACTAGCACTCCCATAGAAATATGAGAATACCGATTAGGAAAGGTATGGATTCAACACTTGACATCGAAGCAACTCGAATACCAGAATCAAAACAAAAACAAAGGATAGATATGTTGCAACATTAACTTCACAATATCATTCGAACAGAGAATTGAACGAATGAATTATGTAGGTACATCAACTTGACGAGAAGCCACTTGGGAGAACAAAAGGTAAATAAAAAAACAAGGAGCAGATAGAACAAATACAAGATAGAAGCTTCGTCCCACATATTCGTGCTGAAAGCTTATGGAACGTGTTACAAAAGGGTTTTGCAATCCCCGGATCAGCATAGCCAAGGACCCTTTAAGATGCAACTCCCGATCGGAACAACGCCCATAAACCACTTCACTCAATGTAGAATCCCGAACTCCATATCATGCATTCGTTGGAAGAATGCCTAGAACTACTAGATGAACCCACCTATTAATTTCCAAAAGTTTCCAGTTATGCAATCAGGTGTTGGGGATACAGGGGAAGCATCGCACACTCAACTCTAATACTACATCCAGTTGCATCCATCCTTCAACACATAACCAATTATTTCCGGAAACCGTTTACCTCGGACCTTCGAAACGCATCTACTATACAAGCTATGGCAATACTCCCGAACTACCTCCCCAGTACTGGGTGATGTCGGGGTTATCTTGCCACTAACCGCATAGGAGAGTTTTTGATGTCGGCCGTCTTAAGTATTCCAGAACTGCTGCGATATATTTGTGACGACAACACCTCGGAGCTCAACTCCCCGGGACACTGCCAAACCCCTAAATGACAGGAGGCATCGAGAACAATGTTCTCGTCACAAAGACATCGGAACAATCCAAACAATACTCGCGTGATCCTAAAAAAAATTGGTGAATTTTTGAGAGTAGAAGAGATAAAAGTAATCGTCAGGAGTCCTCACCAGAGTAAAAAGGGATGAGGAGCAAAAAAATCCTACTCTCCGATATATATATAGGACTCAAAAGATTTTAAGTGTGTGCCTTGACTCAACCGTCAACGATTCGATCAATCAGTGGGGGCTCCTAGGTCGGAGAAGGCTCTGAATACCAACTTGTAATGCCCAGGATGGGACTATACCTCCTACGTGTCGAGGCACAACTTAAAGGTATAAGCCCATTCTGGAATGATCTCAAGTTTGGTATCTTTGCACGACTCATGTAAAAATAGGGATGAAATTGCAGAAGGATAGTTGGCTTACACTCGCCACATCACACAATACAATACATAAGCAATTCATCACCCAGAACACATCACAACCCGACTACGGGTGAAGATCCAAATGAAAGATACCAAATACATAAAGCCACAGGTCCGAATCACCCCTAGTAGAAACCACTACTGATCGTCGAACACGTCACACACAAACGGCCACTCTCTTCATCGAGCTCCCAGAAGTACTGATCCATCTCCTGCATCAATCTCGGCTGAACCTGCATCTGGTGTTGTAGTATCTGTGAGTCACGAGGACTCATCAATCCCATAACCATGGGTATCAAGACTAGCAAAGCTTTATGGGTAGGAGGAGGTAAAGTGGTGAGGTTGCAGCAGCGGCTAAGCATAATATGGTGGCTAGCTTACGAGTACAAGAATAAGATGAGCATCTACGCAAACGGTCGCAAACTAGTAGTGATCGCTAAAGATCCTGAACTACCTACGAGTCAAAAATGACCCCACCGTGTTCTCTTCTCAAAGTGAAAAGAGACAGTCACAGTTACTCACACAGTTGTGTGTTTTACTTCAGATCCTCTATCAAGTTTTCTACAACCGGACATTAACAAATTCCAATCTGCCACATAACCGCGGGCACGACTTTCAAAAGATTATAACCCTGCAGGGGTGTCCCAACTTAGCCCATCACAAGCTCTCACGATCAGCTAAAGTGATAAATATAATATCATCACCCCTTATCTTAGGGAAATCCGATCAGGCTCGGCATCCCGGTGCACAAGACATTTCGACAATGGTAAAACAAGTCCAGCAAGACCTCCCGGCGTGCCGACACCCTGATTGTAGCCGCGCGTATCTCGTCTCAGGCCACAACCGGATGGGAGAAGCTACGAGTAAAACCAACCCTCGGGTTTCCCCAAGGTTGGGCCTTGCTGGAGGAGTTTTATTCAAAGTCCCCCTTATGCAATTTAATTAATTAATTAAGTTATTATTATGAGGCAAATTCAAACCAATGTTGGGCCTTGCTGGAGGAGTTTTATTCAAAGTCAAAGTGTCAAGGGGTCCCCATATACCCATCGTGTAAGGAACGCAAAGTAAAGGAACATAATGTCGGTTTATCGGCGCCTAAGGTGGCATGAGTGGAACAAAACACCGAGCAAAAGGCCAAGCCTTCCACCCATGCCCAGTATATAGGTGTGTTAATAATAATAATAGATATTGTGATATTCCAACAACAAGTTCCCTCCTGGAACGATCTTCATCTTCACCTACAACTAACAACGCTATAAGAGGGCTGAGCAAGCGGGTAACATAGCCAAACAATGGTTTTGCTGGGAAGGTGTCAAAAGGTTAGAGGTTTCAGGGCAACAAGGAGAGCGCTGACAATAAGATGTGTAGCGCGACATATAACGATAGCATCGAGACAACTAAGCATGGCAATGGTAGTAAGGGTATCCAAGGGTATGATCATCTTGCCTGGGATTTCACGAGGAAGAAGAACAAGTCCGGCAGTAGTCGAACAGAACCTCACAACTCCGGAACGAACCCGAAGCTAACGAGGGAAGCAAACCGGAAAAAAAACAAGCAACACGGTAAACACACCACACGAGACATGACAATGTGCTCAAAAAAGTATGATGCAACACAAGTCTTCATAGGATGCACTACAAGTCCATACAGGAAGCAAAACATGGCAACGTAGGAAGCACAGAAAAACAACAAGTCTATATGATGCAATACATGGCAAGGTATGATGCATAACAAGTCTATACAGGAAGCAATACATGGCAAGGTAGGAAGCATAGAAAAACAACACAAGCCTATATGATGCAATACATGGCAAGGTATGATGCATAATAAAACTACACTATTTAGGCATTTTAAATGAGGCCGGAAATAACAACAACAATTCCGGAAAATCCCCATGTGCATATTATGAATTTGGTACTGTTCTGCCTAGAACCACATTTTATTATTGTTAAACAGGAAAATAAAGTGCATCATGTTATTCTACACATTTTTCCACCCCATATACATATAAAGTTTATTAAAAAACCGAGCTACGGTTATTTAGTTATGAAATAAACCATTTTAGCAAGTTATTTACACAAATTAATGAAAACAACAAGTTAAACATTTTTTTAATAGGGGTGAAAGTGGCAAATTATTAATCTACACAAAATTTTAAGCATTTTTCATATATAAAGTTCTTACATGTGATGCACAGATGTGAAGTTATTATATGCATGAAGTTTAGGGTCCAAACTATAAAACTGCATCAACCGGATAAAATCTAAATTCGCAACAGAGGAAAAAACATGCACTGGGTCGAATCTGGGCGGACTGGGCGCTCACCATGGGGCAAAAAGGCCCGTCGGTGTGGCGGCCCAAGTGGAGAGACGATGCGTACTGTGCCTGGGCGAGCTGGGCCTTGGCGCGTGCGACGCAAGACGTGGCCCAGGCGCAGGCACGAGGAGGCCGAACCGCTTGCTGCGTTGACGACGTGGTCAACGGGAGCGGGGGATCGGGCGCTCGTCTCCTGCTCGATGCAGAGAGCTGCGAGCGGCGCCCGGAGTTGGAGGGAAGCAGCGACGCGCACAGGAGGTCGGGGATGGATGGGTCCAAGGCAGAGGCGGCGAGATCCGGCGACGCGGTGGCGGTTCCCTGGGCATAAGAGAGAAAACAGAGGGAGAGGCAGACGTGAAAGACCCAGAGGAGGAGGATGGGCAGGGGCACGGTGACCTGAGGGGCTCCGGCGTCGCGCTCGCCGGCGCGGTGGCGGAGGCCAGGATGGCGAGGTCGTCGGGACCCTGGACGGCGGAGGCCCTTGCCTGATCTGGCGGATGCGTCGACGAGGCAAGGGAGAGGCCGGGTGCGCGGCGAAGCAGAGGCTGCAGACGGGACGGCTCGAGCAGGAGGAGGCGCTCGGGATGGAGGGGGTTCTCGGGGAGGAGGCCTCGGGCGTCGACTGCAGGAGCGAGAGGCCTTAGGCGCGGGGCTGCTCGGCCTTAGCTGATGCTCGCCGGTGGCCACGAGGGCGGGGTCCAACGAGGAGGGAGGTAGCTACGGGTGGTGTTTGGCGGTCTAGATCGAAGGGATTAGCTGGTTGGGTGGGGATGGATCCCAAGGTGGGAGAAGATAGGAGGAGGATCTGGACAGGGGTGGCGGCGGCGATTTGACAGGGAGGATCCCTAGAAAATAGGGTTTGGTCTGATTTGGGTAGGTTTGGTCTATATATAGTGAAAGAGAGAAAATCTAGGACATCCGATCGGGATCGGAGGGTTGAGAAATAAATAGGTAGGGAGCCCAAATAAGAAAACATAGATGTTTTAGGGATGTTTGGGGATGATCCGGACCCATCGGTCACGACTGCCCGGGTCGGGTTCGGGACAGTCTCGGACGTGCAGTCGAGGGGGTGAAAGTGGGCTGGTTAGCGGGTTGTGCAGAAGGCATCGGTCTGATACGAGAGAAGAGAAAGAGAGAGATGGCAGCCCGGCAACAGGTCTCAGAGCACTGAAACGTCCGACGAATAAAGCCGCTATAAGTTAAACGGTTGGGCTATCAAACAGACTCCGAATGCGATGAAATTTGACAGACGGTCTGCCTATACTATTATAAGACCACACGTCAAGTTTCATCCCATTCCGAGAACATTTTTCGGCCACTTATAAAATAAATATTCGGAGGTGCCGCGGGCGCGTGCGAGTGTGTCTGGGCTCAGAACGGACAACGGAGAGGACAGGGCAACTACGGACGGAGGCAAGTTTTGAAAACATGCTAATGAAATGCACATGATGACATGACAAAGTGCAACACGCAAGCAAATGACATGGCAACGATAATGAATAACTGCCCGACACCTGGCGCATCGGTCTTGGGGCGTCACATTCATACCCTCCTATACTACTCATAGATTCATCAAAATAAGCAAACAACACATAGAAAACAGAATCTGTCAAAAACAGAACATTATGTAGAATTCTGAAATAAATGGTGGATGTGAGGAATTTGTCTATTAGTCATCTGCAAAAACAATCAACTTAAAAGCACTCTCTAGTAAAAAAATGGCAGCTAATCTCATGAGCGCAAAAGTTTCTGTTTTTTACAGCAAGATCGCAAAGACTTTTACCCAAGTCTTCCCAAAGGTTCTACTTGGCACTTTATTGAAACAAAAGTTATAAAACATGATTACTTGTCACGCCCAAGATGCGATTCTATCCCGATCACGTGATACACTCGTGATTGGGGCACAACCGCATTTCGGGCGCTTAGCAAGATGGATATCATTACATCGTACCATACATAAATACATGGGGATACATACAAATCATTCAACTCACACGAATACAACATCACATACAAGACATCCGACTACGGATGCAAACATGAAAAACACAACGACATCCATCCTGCTATCCCAGGCTGCCGACCAGGAACCTATCCCAAGATCGACGAAGAAGAAGAAGAAAGAACTCCAACACAAGTACACATCGCTCTCACGTCAAGTCATCGGAAACCTGCACCTGCAACTGTTGTTGTAGTATCTGTGAGCCACGAGGACTCAGCAATCCCATAACCATGGGTATCAAGACTAGCAAAGCCTTATTGGGTATGGAAACGATAGTGGTGAGGTTGCATCAGCGACTAAGCATATGTATGGTGGCTAATTTACGAGTACAAGAATAAGATGAGCATCTACGCAAACGGGCGCTAACTAGCAATGATCGCTAAGAGATCCTGAACTACCTATGAGTCAAACATAACCCCACCATGCTCTCTTCTCAAAATAAAAAGAGACGGTCACGGTTACTCACACGGTTGGTGTGTTTTGTTTCGGATCCTCTATCAAGTTCTACAACTGGACATTAACAAATTCCAATCTGCCACATAACCGCGGGCACGGTTTTCGAAAGATCATAACCCTACAGGGGTGTCCCAACTTAGCCCATCACAAGCTCTCACGATCAACAGAGGTAAAAAATAATAATACCCCCTATCTTAGGGACAACCCGATCAAACTCAGAATCCCGGTGCACAAGACATTTCGACAATGGTAAAACAAGTCCAGCAAGACCTCCCGGCGTGCCGACACCCTGATAGTAGCCGCGCGTATCTCGTCTCAGGCCACGTCCGGATCGTCCAAACTTCCGGTAGGCCAAGTCCAAGGTTGCCCCTGGTGGTCACCGGCGGTTGACAGGTTTGGACGAACACTCATGAGGAGCACTAGCTCGGGATGTAAATTAAGTCCTCGGGGTCTGGAAAGTCCCTATGAAAGTTTTTAGTTATGGCAAATGGAAAAACCAAAGTTGGGCCTTGCTGGAGGAGTTTTATTCAAAGCGAACTGTCAAGGGGTCCCCATATACCCAACCGCGTTAGGAACGCAAAATCAAGGAACATAACATTGGTTTATCGGTTCTTAAGGCGGCATGAGTGGAACAAAACACCGAGCAAAAGGGCAAGCCTCCCACCCATTGTCAAGTATATAGGTGTGTTAATTTAATTAATAGATATATTGTGATATTCCAACAACAAATATCCGACATGGAGCAATCTTCATCTTCACCTGCAACTAACAATGCTATAAGAGGGGCTGAGCAAGCGGTAACATAGCCAAACAACGGTTTGCTGGGATGGTGTCAAAGGTTAGAGGTTTCATGGAAACAAGGAGAGGCTAACAACAATAGATAGGAAGCGCGACATATGGCGATAGCATCGAGACAACTAGCATGGCAATGATACTAATGAGATCCAAGGTGATGGTCATCTTGCCTAGAATCCCGGAAGGAAGAAGAACGAGTCCAAGAAGAAGACGAAGAAGAAGCCACGAAGACGAGCCAAGTGTAGTTGAGCGAATCCTCACGATCGCAACAAAACAAGCATTAACGAGAAGAAGCAAGCAACACGATAAACACACCACACAAGAAGATGACATAATGCTCAACCAAGTATGATGCAAGACAAGTCTATATGATGCAAAACATAGCAAGGGATGAAGCATGCAAGAACATCACACAAATCAAGTTTAAATGAGGCCGGAAACAACATATAACCATTCCGGTAAGTCCTCATATGCAAATTTTGAAATTGGTCCAGATCTTAACAAACTTTAAGTTAAAGTTGTTAAACAGCAAGTTAATATGCACCATGATGATCTACTCAAAATTCTAATCAAGTTCCTTATAAAGTTCATTTAATTCCGAGCTACAACCTAGAAGATATGAGCAAACCAAGATGAACATGGCAAAGATGCAAAATGCATCCACACATTAAGCAAACACACTCCAAACAGGTATTCAACATGTTATTATGCATCTACATGCAAAAACACACAAGTTTCATATAGGACACGCTCAAAACGGAGCAACGGTTCATCACATACATATGAAACAAGATATAACAACAATCAGCCCAGAACAACAAGTAGGCATATAGTTGACATCAAAACAACATGATACAATAACATTTCATGGCATCAAAGGGCATGGAAAGCATGTACATATCAAGCACTACAAGTATGATCACTGAGCTACTACCAAACACCACTAGAACATGCTCGAAACATCATGGCAAGATTGCAAAAGATAACAGTTTCACAGACTTGGTGAAATAAACTAAACATGGCAGCAACAACGACAAGTAGGCATGTTTGCAAGCTTGTGCAACTCATCTCAAAGCTTATCATGGCATGTGAATATAACCAACAGCAAGAAGACATGTTTATGAAGCTACTCATGGCAAGAACATGGTCATAGGATGCATAGAACACTACCTATTCACATGGCAAACTGAACTTGCTGATAATAGGCTGATAGAAACATTTTATAGCAACTTGAGAGCATGAAAACAACAAGCTACAGCAGGCCATATATGCAAACAAAGGCATGGATGGATATAGCATAACATTGACATCAAGACTTGATCATTGGACATCCCAAAACATTCATGGATTTGAGTGGGGCATCAAGCAAACATGGCATCAGGTTATAACAGTTTCAAACTTAGCAGTTTTCAACAAGTCATAGAAATCAGCAATAGCGAGTAGGCCACTTTGCAAGCTTGTTGCAAACACCACAAAGCATATCATGAAAAGTGGATTGCACCACAGCAAAGATGGCATGATTTTGCTACAAACACATGTTGACATGTTGCTCAAACAAAAATCACACATAAAGATACAAAAATGACAAATCAGTATCTTATAACAAGTTTCAGCACTTAACAGCCACATGCACTTTTGCAACAGAGATAAACATGGAAATATGGCGCCTAACATGAATGCTACAACCACCAACATGTAGAGCACTTCACAATGAAGATTTTGACATATCATACACTCCATTTGAACCAACATGCACAAAGTTACGACCTCTCAAACATGCTAACATATTGGTTTCAGACAACGAGGACTTGACAATAACATCACATAGCAGTTTTGCAACGAAGATTAAGGCATCAAGATGAACAGTAACATGCATGCAAATGCAACTAACATGTAGAGTACTTCGAGACGAACATTTTGATATATCATACACTCAGTTTGGGTAACCGTGCACAAAGTTACGAGCACGCGAAGTATGCAACATATGATAGTTTTTTGAGGACTTGCCATATTTCGCATGACAGTGGAAAAGGAAAAAACCCTACACTCGCCTAAACTGAAACTGGATCAGACCCACCAGTGGAGAAAAAAACGGAGGCGCTAGGGGGCTCACCATGGGTCTTGGCCCGTTCGGTGCAGAGGCTGGAGAAGGCCGGTGGCTAGGCCTAGGACGGCGATGGAGCGGCCCACGGGGTCGCTGGGGGCTGCCACGCTCGTGCGCTCGTTCCCGAGCGGAACGGCACCAGGCGGCGGCGCTACAGCCGCGGCGGTGGTCCAGGGCTCCGGCGGAGAAGCGAGGAGGCGTAGGCGCGGGGTTGGGGTCGCCGGATCGGGCCGCGGGGACCCATTCCCGGCCGGAGTTGGGCAAGGGCGGCGGGGGTGAAGGCCATGGCGGCAGCGGCTGGCTGCTGCTCCGGCAAGGGCCCGACAGTGTCAGATCTACAGCGAGAGGGAGGGATATCAGAGAGAGAATGGAGAGGGAAGGTGGAGGAGAGGGACGGGGCGACCTGGGGGTCTGGCGACTCGCCGATGTGGCTGTCGGGGCAAGGAGCAATGAAGGCGAGGTGCCCTCCAGCGCGGCGACGGAGGAAGGGAGCGAGGGGCCTGGGGTGGCTCAGGCGCGCGCGTGCGCCTGCGGGCTTTGGCGGCGGCTCGGGCCCGCTCCGGCCCTGGGGCGGGTAGCGGATGGGCCTCGCGGGCCTTGCGCGGTGGAGGTGGGATCCTGGCGGCGGGGAGGCGATGTGGCGCTCGCGGGTTGGCTGCGGGAGCTTCTTAGGTGGTGACTCGCCCTATGGGATGACACCAAGTGGCAACGGCGAGGTGGCGGCGCCGGATTTCGAGGGAGATGCGGGTGGAGGCTGTTGGTGGCGTGGTTTTCGAGGGGGATCTGGTGGCTGGAGGTTAGGGGAGGGTTAGTGGGGCTAGGGATGCCCAAGATGGCAAGGGGATGGGCTTAAATAGGTAGTTTTTGCTAGGGTTAGGGGATTTGCTCTGATTCGGACAGTTTGATCACGTTCGGACGGCTCCGAACGTGAGGAGGGGTAGGTTGGGCCTAGTGAGTGGTAGTGGGCTATGCAAAGAAGGCCTTGGTTGGGAGGAGAGAAGAGAAGGCAGCCCAAAAACAGTTTCCGGGGACCGAAAACGTCCGACGTTTTAACCGGCTATAGTGCCGCTATATTTGACGGTTGAGCTATCAAACGGACTCTGAATGCGGCGAAATTTGACAGGCAGTCTACCTACACTAAAATAATACCACACACCAAGTTTCATCCCATTCCGAGAACATTTTTTGGCCACTTATAAAATAAATATTCAGAGGTGCCGCGGGCGTGTGCGAGTGTGTCTGGGCTCAGAACAGACAACAGAGAGGACGAGGCAACTACGAACGGATGCAAGTTTTGAAAACATGCTGACGACATGCACATGATGACATGACAAAATGCAACACGCAAGTAGATGACATGGCAACGACGGCGAATAAGAGGATGACACCTGGCGCATCGGTCTCGGAGTGTCACATTACTACAGTAGCTTAATCATGTGAACACACACAAAACAATATGGGTAAATATTGGGTTGTCTCCCAACAAGCGCTTTTCTTTAATGCCTTTTAGCTAGGCATGATGATTTCAATGATGCTCACATAAAACATAAGAATTGAAACATAAAGAGAGCATCATGAAGAATATAACTAGCACATTTAAGTCTAACCCACTTCCTATGCATAGGGATTTTGTGATCAAACAACTTATGGGAACGAGAATCAACTAGCATAGGAAGGGAAAACAAGCATAGCTTCAAAACTTTTAACATATAGAGAGGAAACTTGATATTATTGCAATAGGTAGAAACATATGTTCCTCTCTCATAATAATTTTCAGTAGCATCATGAATGAATTCAACAATATAAACATCACAAGAAGCATTCTTTTCATGACCCATAAGCATAGAAATTTTACTACTCCCATCATAAGCAAAATTCTTCTCATTCATAGTAGTGGGAGGAGCAAATTCAACAAAATAATTATCATGTGAGGCATAATCCAATTGAAAACTAAAATCATGATGACAAGTTTCATGGTTATCAAAATTCTTAATAGCATACAAGTCATCACAATAATCATCGTAAATAGGAGGCATGCTTTCACCAAAATAAATTTGCTCATCAAAACTTGGGGGACTAAACATATCATCTTCATCAAACATAGCAACCTCAATCTTGTGGCTTTGCATATCATTAGCATCATAGGTATTCAAAGAATTCATACTAACAACATTGCAATCAGTCTCATCATTCACATATTTTATGCCAAGCATTCTATGTAATTCTTCTTCTAGTACTTGAGCACAATTTTCCTTCCCATCATTTTCACGTAAGATATTAAAAAGATGAAGCATATGAGGCAACCACAATTCCATTTTTTATAGTTTTATTATATAAACTAAACTAGTGATAAAACAAGAAACAAAAAGATTTGATTGCAAGATCTAAAGATATACCTTCAAGCACTCACCTCCCCGGCAACAGCGCCATAAATGAGCTTGATGTCTACTACGCAACCTTCTTCTTGTAGAGGGCCTCCAAGTGCAGAGGTGTGTAGGACATTATCAAATTTCCCTCAAGTGGATGACCTAAGGTTTATCAATCTGTGGGAGGCGTAGGATGAAGATGGTCTCTCTCAAACAACCCTGCAACCAAATAACAAAGAGTCTCTTGTGTCCCCAACACACCCAATGCAATGGTAAATTGTATAGGTGCACTAGTTTGGCGAAGATATGGTGATACAAGTGCAATATGGATGGTAGATATAGGTTTTTGTAATATGAAAATAAAAACAGAAAGGTAACTAATGATAAAAGTGAGCGAAAACGGTATTGCAATGCATTGAAACAAGGCCTAGGGTTCATACTTTCACTAGTGCAAGTTCTCTCAACAATATTAACATAACTGGATCCTATAACTATCCCTCAACATGCAACAAAGATTCACTCCAAAGTCACTAATAGTAAAGAACAAACGAAGAGATTATTGTAGAGTACGAAACCACCTCAAAGTTATTCTTTCTGATCGATCTATTCAAGAGTCCGTAGTAAAATAACACGAAGTTATTCTTTCTGTTCGATCTATCATAGAGTTCGTACTAGAATAACACCTTAAGACACAAATCAACCAAAACCCTAATGTCACCTAGATACTCCATTGTCACCTCATGTATCCGTGGGTATGATTATATGATATGCATCACACAATCTCAGATTCAGCTATTCAACCAACACAAAGAACTTCAAAGAGTGCCCCAAAGTTTCTACCGGAGAGTCAAGACGAAAACGTGTGCCAACCCCTATGCATAGATTCCCAAGGTCACAAAACCCGCAAGTTGATCACCAAAACATACATCAAGTGAATCAATAGAATGACCCATTGTCACCACGGGTATCCCACGCAAGACATACATCAAGTGTTCTCAAATCCTTAAAGACTCAATCTGATAAGATAACTTCAAAGGGAAAAATCAATCCATTACAAGAAGGTAGAGGGGGAGAAACATCATAAGATCCAACTATAGTAGCAAAGCTTGCGGTACATCACGATCGTGCCAAATCAAGAACACGAGAGAGAGAGAGAGAGAGAGAGATCAAACACATAGCTACTGGTACATACCCTTAGCCCCGAGGTTGGACTACTCCCTCCTCATCAGAGCGCCGGGATGATGAAGATGGCCACCGGTGATGGATCCCTGCTCCGGCAGGGTGCCGCAACAGGGTCCCGATTGGTTTTTGGTGGCTACACAGGCTTGCGGCGGCGGAACTCCCGATATAGGTTTCTTTCTGGAATTTTGGGTTTATATAAGAGGTGTTGGAGTTGGGAACAAGTAGGGGGGTCCCTGAGGCGGCCACGAGATAGGGGGGCGCACCCCCACCCTCGTGGTGGTCTCGGGACTCCTCTGGTCCATGTCTGGTACTCCGTGGGCTTCTTCTGGTCCAAAAACAACCTCCGTTGAGTTTCAGGTCGATTGGAATCCGTTTGATATTCCTTTTCTGCGACACTCAAAAACAAGGAAAAAAGAGAAACGGGCACTGGCCTCTGGGTTAATAGGTTAGTCCCATAAATCATATAAAAGTATATATTAAAGCCCATTAAACATCCAAAATAGATAATATAATAGCATGGAACAATAAAAAATTATAGATACGTTGGAGACGTATCAACACTCAAAGAGTAATAAGGTGTGATCATGTTTTGCTTGTGAGAGAAGTTTAGTCAACGGGTCTGTCACATTCAGATCCGTATGTATTTCGCAAATTTCTATGTCTACAATGCTCTACATGGAGCTACTCTAGCTAATTGCTCCCACTTTCAATACGCATCCAGATTGATACTTAGAGTCATCTGGATTTAGTGTCAAAGCTTGCATCGGCGTAACCCATTACGACGAACACTTTGTCACCTCCATAATCGAGAAACATTTCCTTAGTCATCCAGTTACTAAGGATAATTTTGACCGTTGTACAGTGATCTATGTCGGGGAAACTGACCGCCCACGAACACCTATGGGACCGGAGCCCCTTTTCGGTACGGTGAGGGAGCGGAGGGAGCACAAAGAGCGGATCGAGGGGCACACGCGGGCAGTTTACCCAGGTTCGGGCCGCACGGATGCGTAAAACCCTACTCCTGCCTTTGGTTGTATTGAGTTCTTGAGCTCGGGAGCTTGAAGATCTACAGTACTAGCTACACCGAGCGCGGGAGTGATCAAGTTTCTGGAATCGAACCTCCCCTACGTAGTGCATGGGCCTCCTTTTATAGCTCAAAGGGGTCACCGACAGGTGTCAACGTAGAGGAGGGTAAAAGTGTAAAATCGGTGGTAGATGGAACAGTGCATGAACAGTGTATGCACAGTGGTCTATACCTAACCCTGACGGTGGGGGACAAGGGCATTGAATGCCCGTCGCCGTCACCCCAAAAGCGTCCGCCCGGGCGTCTCCGTTCGCCACGGCGATGGCCTCGTCACCGCAGCTTGCCACCGTGTACCCCAGGCTGCACAGCCATCTGCCACGTGCCCCTGGAAGGGCCCCAGGGCGACGCGTGGCCAGATGAGCTGGTGCGCAGGCACACATTGTAAGCTTCCCCCGGCAAGCACCTTGCCGGGGTCGCTATCTTGCCGGGCCTGGAAGCTTGTCGCTCTCCGGGTCCTGCCGGGGCGTGTGATGCGCCACGATATATCTTCTGAGGTGTTGTTCTTTAGCCTTCCTGGGAAGCTCCTCTTGCCAGGGTCTTGTGCTGGAATGATAACCTTGAGCCTGGTGCGGCCTTCCCGGCAAGCTCCTCTTGCCGGGGTCTTGTTTCTTAACTTCAATACTTTGTTCTTGAATGGCTCCAAAGGAACTAGAGCAGGTCTTGGCGGGCGCGTGGTGAGCCTGACCATGGGACGCTGCTACTGCCCGTGCACAAGTCGGGATACCAAGGTACCCCTACTTTAGTACACCGACAATCTACTCCTGGATCACTATTGTACCTCCCTATCAAACTCATGGCAAGGTACACAACATGTTTGGTACACAGCATGGCATACTTTATAGAACCTATGGCTGAGGCATAGGGAATGATTTTCATTCTCTCTATATTTTTCTGCTGTGGTCTAGCTTTGAGTCTTACTCAACTTCGCACCTTACAAGTCAGGCAAGAACTCCTTCTTTGACTGGTCCATTTTGAACTACTTCAAAATCTTATCAAGGTATGTACTCATCGAAAGTCTTATCAAGCATCTTGATCTATCTCTATAGATGTGGATGCCCAATATGTAAGCAGATTCACCAAGGTCTTTCTTTGAAAAACTCCTTTCAAACACTCCTTTATGCTTTCCAGAAAATTCTACATCTTTTCCGGTCTACAATATGTCATTCACATATACTTATCAGAAAGGTTGTAGTGCTCCCACTCACTTTCTTGTAAATACAGGCTTCACCGCAAGTCTGTATAAATCTATATGCTTTGATCAACTTATCAAAGCATATATTCCAACTCCGAGATGCTTGCACCTGTCCATAGATGTATCGCTGGAGCTTGCACATTTTGTTAGCACCTTTAGGATTGACAAAACCTTCTGGTTGCATCATATACAATTCTTCTTTAATAAATCCATTAAAGAATGCAGTTTTGTTATCCATTTGCCAGATTTCATAAAATGCGGCAATTGCTAACATGATTCGGACAGACTTAAGCATCGCTACGGGTGAGAAAGTCTCATCGTAGTCAACTCCTTGAACTTGTCGAAAACCTTTCGCAACAAGTCGAGCTTTGTAAACAGTAACATTACCGTCAGCGTCAGTCTTCCTCTTGAAGATCCATTTATTTTCGATTGCTTGCCAATCATCGGGCAAGTCGACCAAAGTCCACACTTTGTTCTCATACAAGGATCCCATCTCAGATTTCATGGCCTCAAGCCATTTTGCGGAATCTGGGCTCATCATCGCTTCCTCATAGTTCATAGGTTCATCATGGTCCAGTAGCATGACTTCCAGAACCGGGTTGCCGTACCAATCTGGTGCGGAACGAACTCTTGTTGATCTACGAAGTTCAGCAGAAACTTGATCTGAAGTTTCATGATCATCATCATTAGCTTCCTAACTAATTGGTGTAGTAATCACTGGAAGTAGTTTATGTGATGTACTACCTTCCAATTCGGGAGAAGGTACAATTACCTCATCAAGTTCTACTTTCCTCCCACTCACTTCTTTCGAGAGAAACTCCTTCTCTAGAAAGGATCCATTCCTAGCAGCGAATATCTTGCCTTCGGATCTGTGATAGAAGGTGTACCCAACAGTCTCCTTTGGGTATCCTATGAAGACACATTTCTTCGACTTGGGTTCGAGCTTATCAGGTTGAAGCTTTTTAACCTAAGCATCGCAGCCCCAAACTTTAAGAAATGACAACTTTGGTTTCTTACCAAACCACAATTCATAAGGCGTCATCTCAACGGATTTAGATGTTGCCCTATTTAGCGTGAATGCAGCTGTCTCTGATGCATAACCCAAAATGATAGTGGTAAATCGGTAAGAGACATCATAGACCGCACCATATCTAATAAAGTACGATTACGATGTTCGGACAGACCATTACGCTGTGGTGTTCCGGGTGGCGTGAGTTGTGAAACTATTCCACATTGCTTTAAAGAAGGTCAAACTCGTAACTTCAAATATTCGCCTCCGTGATCAGATCGTGGAAACTTTTATTTTCTTGTTACGATGATTCTCTACTTCACTCTGAAATTTCTTTGAACTTTTCAAATGTTTTAGATTTGTGTTTCATCAAGTAGATATACCCATATCTGCTCAAATCATATGTGAAGGTCAGAAAATAATAATACCCGCCGCGAGCCTCAACACTCATTGTTCTGCATACATCAGTATGTATGATTTCCAACAAGTCAATTGCTCGCTCCATTGTTCCGGATAACAGAGTTTTAGTCATCTTGCCCATGAGGCATGGTTCGCAAGCACCAAGTGATTCATAATCAAGTGATTCCAAAAGTCCATCACTATGGAGTTTCTTCATGCGCTTTACACCATTATGACCTAAACGGCAGTGCCACAAATAAGTTGCACTATCATTATTAACCTTGCATCTTTTGGCTTCAATATTATGAATATTTGTATCACCACGATCGAGATCCAACAAACTACTTTCATTTGGTGTATGACCATCGAAGGTTTTATTCATGTAAACAGAATAACAATCATTCTATGACTTTAAATGAATAACCGTATTGCAACAAATATGATCAAATCATATTCATGCTCAACATAAATGCCAAATAACATTTATTTAGGTTTTTACACTAATCCCGAAAGTATAGGGAGTGTGCGATGATGATCATATCAATCTTGGAACCACTTCCAACACACATCATCACTTCACCTTTAACTAGTCTTTGTTCATTCTGCAATTTTCGTTTCGAGTTACAATTTTAGCAACTGAACCGGTATCAAATACCCAGGGGTTGCTATGAACACTAGTAAAGTACACATCAATAATCTGTATATCAAAATATACCTTTGTTCATGTTGCCATCCTTCTTATCCGCCAAGTATCTAGGGCAGTTCCACTTCCAGTGACCATTTCCTTTGCAGTAGAAGCACTTAGTTTCAGGCTTGAGTTTAGCTTTGGGTTTCTTCATGGGAGTGACAACTTGCCTATCATTCTTCTTGAAGTTCCCCTTTTATCCCTTCGCCCTTTACTTGAAACAAGTGGTCTTATTAACCATCAACACTTGATGCTCTTTCTTGATTTCTACCTTCGCCGATTTCAGCATCGCGAAGAGCTCGGGAATTACCTTCGCCATCCCTTACATATTATAGTTCATCACGAAGTTCTACTAACTTGGTGATAGTAACTAGAGAACTTTGTCAATTAATATCTTATCTGGAAGATTAACTCCCACTTGATTCAAGTAATTGTAGTACCCAGACAATCTGAGCACATGCTCACTGGTTGAGCTATTCTCCTCCATCTTGTAGGCAAAGTACCGTCAGAGGTCTTATACCTGTCGACACAGGCATGAGTATGAAATACTAATTTCAACTCTTGGAACATCTTATATGCTCCGTGGCGTTCAAAATGTTTTTGAAGTCCCGGTTCTAAGCCGTAAAGCATGGTGCACTTAAACTATCAAGTAGTCATCATACCGAGCTTTTGTCAAAACTTCCATAATGTCTGCATCTGCTCCTGCAATAGGTCTGTCACCTAGCGGTGGATCAAGGACATAATTCTTCTGTGCAGCAATGAGGATAATCCTCAGATCACGGAACAATTCCGCATCATTGCTACTAACATCTTTCAACTTAGTTTTCTCTAGGAACATATAAAAAATAAATGTGGAGCAACATAGCGAGCTATTGATCTACAACATAGATATGCTAATACTACGAGGACTAAGTTCATGATAAATTAAAGTTCAATTTAATCATATTACATAAGAACTCCCACTTAGATAGACATCCCTCTAGTCATCTAAATGATCACGTGATCCAAATCAACTAAACCATGTCCGATCATCACGTGAGATGGAGTAGTTTTCAATGGTGAACATCTTATGTTGATCATATCTACTATATGATTCATGCTCGACCTTTCGGTCTCCAGTGTTCCGAGGCCATATCTGCATATTCTAGGCTCGTCAAGTTTAACCCGAGTATTCTGCCTTTGCAAAACTGGCTTACACCCGTTGTATTTGAACGTAGAGCTTATCACACCCGATCATCACGTGGTGTCTCGGCACGACGAACTTTTGCAACGGTGCATACTCAGGGAGAACACTTGTACCTTGAAATTTTGTAAGGGATCATCTTATAATGCTACCATCGATCTAAGCAAAATAAGATGCATAAAAGATAAATATCACATGCAATCAAAATATGTGACATGATATGGCCATCATCATCTTGTGCTTTTGATCTCCATCTCCAAGGCACCGTCATGATCACCATCGTCACCGGGGCGACACCTTGATCTCCATCGTAGCATCGTTGTCGTCTCGCCAACTATTGCTTCCATGACTATCGCTACCGCTTAGTGATAAAGTAAAGCAATTACATGGCGACTGTATGTCATACAATAAAGCGACAACCATATGGCTCCTGCCAGTTGCTGATAACTTTACAAAACATGATCATCTCATACAATAATGTATAACTCATCATGTCTTGACCGTATCACATCACAACATGCCCTGCAAAAACAAGTTAGACGTCCTCTACTTTGTTGTTGCAAGTTTTACGTGGCTGCTACGGACTTTAGCAAGAACCGTTCTTACCTACGCATACAGTTTTACGTGGCGGTTGATGTAGTCGTGCACCTTCATGATCAGTCCCGATCTAGTACCGAATGTACGGCACCTCCACGTTCAGCACACGTTCAGCTCGATGACGTCCTCGCCTTCTTGATCCAGCAAGACGGGCGAAGTAGTAGATGAGTTCCAGCAGCACGACGGCGTGGTGACGGTTGTTGATGAAGAACAATCTCTGCAGGGCTTCGCCAAGCACTACAGAAACTAGACGGAGAATAAACTAGAGGGTCGGGGTAGCCGGCACACGGCTTGGTGTATCTTGATGTGTCCCAGGTGCTAGCCCTGCCCCTCTATTTATATGTTGACCCCTGGGGTCGAAACTTGGAGCAAAAGCCTCCTCAAAGTCAGTTTTTCCCGAAAGGCAAGAGTCCCACTCGGACTCCAGGACCCCAGGGCCAGGCGCCAGGGTCTCCGGCGTTTGGCCCCCCGGCCTCCGCAAAACACCTTATGCATCGACTTAATGCCCTGTGGGCTTGACCCCTTGGCCTAACCATATCATCATATATATCAAATTTTACCTCCGGACCATTCCGGAGCTCCTCGTCATGTCTGTGATCTCATCCGGGACTCCGAACAGCATTCGGTCACCAACATACATAACTCATTCAATACTATATCGTCAACGAAACGTTAAGCGTGCGGACCCTACGGGTTCGAGAACTATGTAGACAGGACCGAGACACTTCTCTGGTCAATAACCAATAGCGGAACCTGGATGCCCATATTGGCTCCTACATATTCTACGAAGATCTTTATCGGTTGAACCGCATAACAACATATGTTGTTCCCTTTGTCATCGGTATGTTACTTGCCCGAGATTCGATCATCGGTATGTTACTTGCCCGAGATTCGATTGTCGTTACCAGCAAGTCTCTTTACTCGTTCCGTAATACATCATCTCCTGACTAACTCATTAGTCATTTGCTTGCAAGGCTTATTACGATGTGCATTACCGAGAGGGCCCAAAGATACCTCTCCGACACTCGGAGTGACAAATCCTAATCTTGATCTATGCCAACACCACAAACACCTTCGGAAACACCTGTAGAGCATCTTTATAATCACCCAGTTATGTTGTGACGTTTGATAGCACACAAGGTGTTCCTCGAGTATTCGGGAGTTGCATAATCTCATAGTCATAGGAACATGTATAAGTCATGAAGAAAGCAATAGCAGTAAAACTAAACGATCATAGTGCTAAGCTAACGGGTGGGTCTTGTCCATCACATCATTCTCCTAATGATGTGATCCCATTGATCAAATGGCAACTCATGTCTATGGTTAGGAAACATAACCATCTTTGATCAATGAGCTAGTCTAGTAGAGGCATACTAGGGACACTCTGTTTTGTCTATGTATTCACACATGTACTATGTTTCCGGTTAATACAATTCTAGCATGAATAATAAACATTTATCATGATATAAGGAAATATAAATAACAACTTTATTATTGCCTCTAGGGCATATTTCCTTCAAAAGCCAGAGGCGCAAAAAATGCGCTATGACGAAGATGCATACATGGACGATGCACCTTGCGGATGTCAGAGGGTGTAGTCGGCTATGAGTCCATTGGTTTTGCCAAGACCGAAGGAATCCCATCGAGCACACATCGGTTTTGCCAGAACCATGTGGCCATGTAGGGTCGTTACTATAGTGACGCCGTGTCGATGCAGTCGTGACGTCGTGGATGACGCGGTCACTGGCGTCGTTGAGGTCGCGTCTTGCAGAAAAGTCTGTCAGAGGACGCTAGGTGTCCATCTTGTGGACGAGGTGGCGGCGGTGTGTTGACGATGATGGTGATGAATACCACGTTGATGAAGACCTTGGCGATGAAGTGTTGGCGATGCAGCGGCATGCCGACGATGATGCGTCGCTTGGAGGCGTCCCTTCGTGGCGACGAAGCGTTGATGTCGTGCCATGCTGAAAAAGTATGTTGGCTCATAGCCTGGCGTAGTCGTACAGCTCGATGAATTGTCACAGGGTCAATGCAGAGGTGTCGATCGGTGGTGTAGATGTCGATGTAGTTTTTTTTGATAGAAAGACTGTAAGGGAACCCCTTACAGTATAATTGGTGCAACAAACCCAAATTGCAAGTACCGTGCCTTGAACCTGGGTGGGTGGGAAGGCATCAGCCCCTTCCCACCACTAGGCTATGCCTTAGTCTGCGATGTCAATGTAGTTGCAGCAGGCCGGCTCGGTATAAATGTGTTCGGCTGGCTGCTCCGTGTTGGCATAGATGTGCCACAGAACTGTTGTTGCTTGATGGCGCGTCCGTGAGATGCTGATGCTAGATATCGCACGGGTCGATGAAGTTGGAGACGCGCGGAGCTAGGTCTCGATGAAGCTCGATGCCGATGCTATCTGGTTGGAGCCCGGAGCAGATAATGTGCATGGGTCGTCGTTGTGGTCACCCTGCCTAGATGGAGCTCTGTATCCATGTGTTGACATGACTGGGCTTGCTTTGCTCACACACCCACGTTGGTCATGCCTGCATGCACGCACCTGATAGAAGGACATCTCGGTTGGACAATATTGAATAACTCGCAGCGGATCTGCGTGGAGCCATGCGGAAAATTTGGATCCCTCCCACAATCATTGCGCGTCATCGTGTTTGAGGCGATCGATCGAGGGCTTGGCTACGTGACCGCGTGGCGCCGCTCCATCGGGCTGCCTGGGCCGTGCCCGTTGAGCGGTTTCATCGGCCGGCTGCTCTAACGCTCGGTCATGCCTCCACCTTTGGAACGCCAGCGCCCGGGCTTGCTCCAGCGATCTGCGGTCGCTCTTTTGTACTGTCGATGGAGTTCTTAATGGCGATGGCTAGTGGAGTTCCGATCTTGAAGCCGTATGCATACAACGGCACGTGGTCGACCGTGGCATCATGATCGTCACTGAATCTTGCAGCATATTCCCTGCGATTGTGCTCAAGTCCCCGGCCACTCGTAGTTCGCGTGTGTCAGCCGCGCACTTGTGCATACCTGGCGACGTGTGCTGTCAGACTGCTGAAGGTCGATGTCGAGAGGATTTGATGTGCGCGTGGTAAGGACCACAAGTCGATGCACGTCGCGCCGTCCAGACGATGGCTGTAAATATTTTGTTCACCGGAGTAGATCCGATCATGGAGTTTTGGTAGCTAATGGAAAAACTAATCTATGAGAATTTCAAAATTGTAATTGTTCTAATCTATGGAATCGTTTTAATCTACGGAACTGATCTGATCTTTGATCAATCGGGTGCCGCACCCCCGTGGAGAAGAGATTAATCTCCCCGGGGGCGGCGAGTTGCGGAAGTGGTGGAAGGTCCTAGGATTGGTGTCATTGGACAAACCGCTCTGATACCATATTGAATTCATGCTCTAGCCAACTCATCCAAAAGTCCGAACTGATGGAGGGAGGTGGGAAATATATTTCAACACTGCCCCTCACATCTAGGCTATTTCAGTCCTTAGACGTGGGATCGATGTAGGCCACAAAATTGTTTTATTTAATACTATCTTGGCAGGGTCTTGAACTCAAGATCTCTTGGCTCGGATACCATATTGAATTCATGCTCTAGCCAATTCATCCAAAAGTCCGAACTGATGGAGGGAGGCGGGCAATATTGAATAACTCGCAACGGATCTGTGTGGAGCCATGCAAAAAACTCGGATCCCTCCCGCAATCATTGCACGTCATCGTGTTTGAGGCGATTGATCAAGGGCCTGGCTGCGTGACCGCGTGGCGCCGCTCCACCGGGCTGCCTGGCCGTGCCCGCTGAGCGGTTGCATCGGCCGGCTGCTCCAGCGCTTAGTCATGCATGCGCCTTTGGAACACCAGTCGCGGTCCCCGGCCTCCTCCAGAGCACGGGTGCAAGCCTCCCGAGAAGCTGCCAGGGATCCCTCCGCCTCTACGAGGGCGCGCTCATGCTGCAGGTGTCCAAGGTTAATGGCAACCTTCAGTTGATGCCACTCGCGAGCGAGCCGGAGGCCCTCCACCTCGAGGCGTGCATCGACATCAGCAAGCTCCACCCCAAGCCGACCTAGCGCGCTCGTCACCTCCCAGAGAAGGTCGTGGCGGACGGTGCTGCGCCCGCGCATGAGCCCTAGCGTGCGGCCGAGCCCCTCCTATGTGCCCTGGGTTGTCGAAGAAGCACAAGATGACTCACCCGTCTTCGGCTATAGGCTACTGGTCAGAGCCCCTCCGATCTCTTCCCGGACCCTGGCCGGGGTGCGGCGGGGTGCAGCCCCGTCGCTTGAGGACGAAGTCGTCGCAGGGGTCACCCAACCACCAGCTGGAACCGATGGAGGAGCCCTCGGCACGACCCCTGCGACCTAGGGGTTGCTTCAGAGGAGGGGTGTCGGGGGGACAGGCTCATGGCCTTCCAGCAGGGCCTTGGCCCATGGACTGATGTTGCCTCCCATGCGGTCATCCGGCCTAGGAGGCCTGGAGCTGCGAGCGAACCTGTGACCTCCGGAGGCCGCACCTCGGGCGGCTTCACCGCGGTGGCAGAAGGGATCTTGAGAAGCAAAAGTCAGGAAAGGACGCGATACATGGGAATCCGGGAGGCAAGGTACTTACTCATCCACAGCTATCCACTTCCTCTATTTCAGGGCCCATGGGGCGTCGCCGTGGCAGTTCTCGAACCCCTTCCTCTTGCGCCATCCCCTGGCGTTCGGAAGGGGTGCATTGAAGGATGGCGCGCTGCCCTTTGTGACAGGAGTGGCGGTCGCATCCACGGGCAGAGCTTCCCCGCTCTGCCCGCGGGGGTGAGGACTGCCTCAGGAGCTCTTGATGGCGCCTCCTCTCCAGCGACTACCTTAGTAGCACTTGGTGGTGTCTGGTCCCCAGCGGCCACCTCGGGAGCGTGTGGCGGCTCCTGCCCTCCAGTGACTGCCTCAGGAGCGTGTGGCGGCTCCTGCCCTCCAGTGACTGCCTCAGGAGCGCTTGGCGGCACCTGTGTTTCAGTGGCCACCTTAGGAGTGCATGGCGGCGCGCGTCCCCCTGTGACCACCTCAGGGGCGCGCCCCTCCGAGTCGACAAGTACGGGTGCCACCAAGATAGGATTATCGTGAGGCCCCTTAAGGCCCGCGGGGAGGAGCCCCCATTCGTCGAAGCGTGGCATCTTCTCGGCGAAGGCCTTCCCAACCGGGTAATTATACAAATTGAATCCCCCGAGGGGAAGCGCGCCCGGATCGCCGCCTGACAGAAGCCCCAACACATCTCGGAGCGTGTCACGGGGGAGCGGAGGCACCTGAAGCCTCATGGGATCGCCCGGACCAAAGAATGCCTGAAGGAAATATGCCCTAGAGGCAATAATAAAGCTGTTATTTATATTTCCTTATATCATGACAAATGTTTATTATTCATGCTAGAATTGTATTAACCGGAAACTTAGTACATGTGTGAATACATAGACAAAACAGAGTGTCCCTAGTATGCCTCTACTAGACTAGCTCATTAATCAAAGATGGTTATGTTTCCTAACCATAGACATGAGTTGTCATTTGATGAACGGGATCATATCATTAGGAGAATGATGTGATGGACAAGACCCGTCCGTTAGCTTAGTAATGATCGTTTAGTTTTATTGCTATTGCTTTCTTCATGACTTATACATGTTCCTCTGACTATGAGATTATGCAACTCCCGAATACCGGTGGAACACCTTGTGTGCTATCAAATGTCACAACGTAACTGGGTGATTATAAAGATGCTCTACAGGTGTCTCTGAACGTGTTCGTGGTGTTGGCATAGATCAAGAATAGGATTTGTCACTCCGAGTGTCGGAGAGGTATCTCTCGGCCCTCTCGGTAATGCACATCATAATAAGCCTTGCAAGCAAATGACTAATGAGTTAGTCACGAGATGGTGTATTACGGAATGACTAAATAGACTTTCCGGTAACGAGGTTGAATTAGGTATTGAGATACCAACGATCGAATCTCGGGCAAGCAACATACCGATGACAAAGGGAACAACGTATGTTGTTATGCGGTTCGACCGGTAAAGATCTTCGTAGAATATGTAGGAGCCAATATGGGCATCCAGGTTACGCTATTACTTATTGACCGGAGAGATGTCTCGGTCATGTCTACATAGTTCTCGAACCCGTAGGGTCCGCACGCTTAAACGTTCGTTGACAATATAGTATTTAATGAGTTATGTATGCTGGTGACTGAATATTATTCGGAGTCCCGGATGTGATCACGGACATGACGAGGAACTCTGGAATGGTCCGAAGATAAAGATTAATATATGGGATAATAGTGTTTGACCTATGGAAGGGTTTCGGAATTCACCGGAAGGGGTTCCGGATGTTTCCTGAAATGTTTGGGTACGAGAGCACTTTATTTGGGCCAAAGGGGAAAGCCCACAAGGTTTTTGGAAAGCGCAAAAGGAAGTTTTGCGGAGTCCAGGGGCCAGACGCCAGGGTCCCTCGCGTCTGGGTTCAGACGTCGGGAACCCTGGCGTCTGGCCCTGGAGTCCGAGAAGGACTCTTGCCTTTCGGGTGAAACCGACTTTGTGGAGGCTTTTACTCCAAGTTTCAACCCCAAGGCTCAACATATAAATAGAGGGGTAGGGCTAGCACCCAAGAGAGATTAAGATACACCAAGCCGTGTGCCGACAACCCCGACCCTCTAGTTTATCCTCCATCTAGTTTCTATAGTGCTAGGCGAATCCCTGCAGAGATTATTCTTCATCAACAACCATCACCACGCCGTCGTGCTGCCGGAACTCATCTACTATTTCGCCCGTCTTGCTGGATCAAGAAGGCGAGGACGTCATCGAGCTGAACATGTGCTGAATGCGGAGGTGCCGTACGTTCGATACTAGACCGGGACGGATTGTGAAGGTGTACGACTACATCAACCGCATTGATAAACGCTTCCGCTTTCGGTCTACGAGGGTATGTAGACACACTCTCCCCTCTCGTTGCTATGCATCTAGTAGATAGATCTTGCATGATCGTAGGATTTTTTTTTAAATACTACGTTCCCCAACAGTGGCATCATGAGCCAGGTCTATGCGTAGATGATATGCACGAGTAGAACACAGGTGAGTTGTGGACAATAATAGTCATACTGCTTACTAGCATGTCATACTTTGGTTCGGCGATATTGTGAGATGAAGCGGCCCCGACCAACATTATGCGTACGCTTACGCGAGACTGGTTTCACCGTTATGAGCACTAGTTGCTTAAAGGTGACTGGCGGGTGTTTGTCTCTCTCACTTTAGTTGAATCAAGTTTGGCTACGCCCGGTCCTTGTGAAGGTTAAAACATCACATACTTGACGAAAAATCATTGTGGTTTTGTATGCGTAGGTAAGAACGGTTCTTGCTAAGCCCGTAGCAGCCACGTAAAACTTGCAACAACAAAGTAGAGGACGTCTAACTTGTTATTGCAGGGCATGTTGTGATGTGATATGGTCAAGACATGATGAGTTATACGTTATTGTATGAGATGATCATGTTTTGTAAAGTTATCGGCAACTGGCAGGAGCCATATGGTTGTCACTTTATTGTATGAAATACAGTTGCCATGTAATTGCTTTACTTTATCACTAAGCGGTAGCGATAGTCATGGAAGCAATAGTTGGTGAGACGACAACGATGCTACGATGGAGATCAAGGTGCCGCACCGGTGACGATGGTGATCATGACGGTGCCTTGGAGATGGAGATCAAAAGCACAAGATGATGATGGCCATATCATGTCACATATTTTGATTGCATGTGATGTTTATCTTATTATGCTTCTTATTTTGCTTAGTACGACGGTAGCATTATAAGATGATCCCTTACCAAATTTCAAGGTACAAGTGTTCTCCCTGAGTATGCACCGTTGCGAAAGTTCTTCGTGCTGAGACACCATGTGATGATCGGGTGTGATAGGCTCTACGTTCACATACAACGGGTGCAAGCCAGTTTTGCACACGCGGAATACTCGAGTTAAAGTTGACGAGCCTAGCATATGCAGATATGGCCTCGGAACACTGGAGACCGAAAGGTCGAGCGTGAATCATATAGTAGATATGATCAACATAAGATGTTCACCATTGAAAACTACTCCATCTCACCTGATGATCGGACATGGTTTAGTTGATTTGGATCACGTGATCATTTAGATGACTAGAGGGATGTCTATCTAAGTGGGAGTTATTAAGTAATATGATTAAATTGAACTTTAATTTGTCATGAACTTAGTCCTGGTAGTATTAGCATATCTATGTTGTAGATCAATAGCTCGCGATGTTGCTCCCCGTTTATTTTTTATATGTTCCTAGAGAAAACTAAGTTGAAAGATGTTAGTAGAAATGATGCAGACTAGGTCTGTGATCTGAGGATTATCCTCATTGCTGCACAGAAGAATTATGTCCTTGATGCACCACTAGGTGAAAGACCTATTGCAGGAGCAGATGCAGACGTTATGAACGTTTTGACAAAAGCTCGGTATGATGACTACTTGATAGTTTAAGTGCACCATGCTATTCCAGTGACTGACACCAGGACTACAGCTTCAGCACCTCCCACAGTTCCAGCAGTTACTCCAGCTCCAGTATCCACTCCTCCAGCACAGACATCAGCTGAAGTCTTCGCCGATGCTGTCATATCCACTCCGACATCAACCCAGACGGGAGCCGCCAGCAGAGTCCACAGTGACGCTAAGCTCTATGTTTTTTCGAACTTTTTGGTAACTGGTTGCCAAAGGGGGAGAAATTGTATAGATCATAGGGCTTCGAGAGAGAGAGTGTTGTTGTCTTTGCGCTTTTGCTCTTTCATTCTTTTGCGGTTTCTTTGAGATACTTTTGGTTTTCGAGACATTCAGTGTGCTTGATACTCCATTTGATGCTACCTTAATGAGTGCTTAGTCGTACTATGCTTTAATGTGTGCTTAATGCTTATCATATGCCATTCCTATCTCGTATGACTATTTACTCATGTCTTGGTGATTGGGTGCATGCTGTTCATTCTTATCATTTTGTGCGCTCCACCAAGATGTATGTGACATGGAAGAGTGACCCATGATCCTAATCGATTGTGCATTTGCATTCAAACGCAAATCTTAAATAATGCACAAATTTAGGGGGAGCTCTTGCTTATCACATACTTCTCAAAGCGACGATATTATTCATTGATTATATCCTTTGTCGAAGCTTTGATCTATATGTTGTCATCAATTACCAAAAAGGGGGAGATTGAAAGTGCAACTAATCCCCGGGTGGTTTTGGTAATTAATAACAACATATATATCATTGAACTAATAGTTACTTGAAGATCATTTCAGAGAAGTTCAGTGATATGGGTATGGCAAGGACTGAAGAAGTGGACCCCTCAAAATGCTAAGGCAAGCATTGGCAAAAGCTCAAGACTCCATTTTTGGTTTAGTGATCCAAGATCACATTGAGTCCATAGGAAAAGCCAATACTATTAAAAGGGGATGAGGTTATGATGATGATCTGGTTGCTCAAGTGCTTAGTGATACATCTCCTAAACTATCAGCAACTTTCACTGCCATATACACTCATAAGTAATCTCGGTCCCACCGATATTCCAAACTCAGTCACACCGAGATGAACCACCTCAGTCATAAGCCAAACCCTAGTAAACTCGGATATTCCGATTCTGAACTCGGTCTCACCGAAACATGAGTTGCCAAGGTTCTGTAACCTTCTGTCATCAAATCGGTGTCACCGAGATGATGAAGTCGGTCCCACCAAAACTGGCATGCTCTTGTCATTGCACGAATCGGACTAACCGAGATTGTATATTCGGTCCCACCGAAAACCCCAACGTTCACATTATTTGAACTATCGGTCTCACCGAGTTGTCCACTTCGGCCCCACCGAGATTGCTCAAATGTGTGTAACGGTTGGATTCTGTGTGGAGGCTATTTATACCCCTCCACCCCCTCTTCATTCGTGGAGAGAGCCATCAGAAAGAACTAACACTCCTACCTTACATTTCTGAGAAGAGAACTACCTACCCTTGTGTTGAGATCAAGTTGCTCCACTCCCACCATATGAAGCTTGATCTCTATCCTTCCCAAGTTGCTTTCCACTCAATCCTTTCTTCCACCACAGCCAAATCAGTGAGGAGAGTTGAGTGTTGGGGAGATTATCATTTGAAGCACAAGAGCAAGGAGTTCATCATCATCTACAACATCTATTACCTTTTGGAGGGTGGTGCCTCCTAGATTGGTTAGGTGTCGCTTGGGAGCCTCCGTCATCGAGATGTGGAGTTGAACCAAGAAGTTTGTAAGGGTAAGGAGATCGCCTACTTCGTGAAGATCTACCCCGAGTAAGGCTAGCCCTCCGTGGGCGTAGGCCATGATGGAATAGACAAGGTTGCTTCTTCGTGGACCCTTCGTGGGTGGAGCCCTCCGTGGACTCGCGCAGCCGTTACCCTCCGTGGGTTGAAGTCTCCATCAACGTGGATGTACGATAGCGCCACCTATCGGAACCACGGGAAAAATCACCGCGTCTCCAAAATTGTGTTTGCTCTTCTCCACCTCTCTTTACTACATGTGCAATTTACTTTCCGCTGCCTATACTCTAGAATTGCATGTGTAGGGTGATGCTTGACTTGATCAAAATTGTGAATCTGCCAAAAACTGTTCTTTGTCAAAAGGCAGAATTTTTATATTTACAAGTAGTCTAATCACCCCCCCTCTAGACATACTTTCGATCCTACAAGTGGTATCAGAGCCTTGGTCTCCATTGTATTGGTTTCCATTGCATTGGACTCCATAAGCTTGGTTTCACAACCTAGGAGAGTATGGCGTCTAGTGAGGGTAATTTTCGTAGAGGTCCTTACTTTGATGGTACAAATTTTGCTAGTTGGAAGCATAAAATGAAAATGCATATTCTTGGTCATAACCCAGCCGCATGGGGCATTATTTGTGTTGGTATGCAAGGTGAATTCTTCGAGGAAGGAAAAGTTCCGGATCGCGAAGCTACACCGGAAGAATTGCGGATGTTGCAAAACAATGCTCAAGCTTGTGACATTCTCTTCAATGCCTTGTGTCCCGAGGAGTTCAACAAAATCAGCCGTCTTGAGAATGCAAAAGAGATTTGGGATACTTTGGTTGAAATGCACGAAGGTACCGAGTCCGTGAAGGAATCAAAGCTAGATATTCTTCAAGGTCAACTTGACAAGTTCAAGATGAAGGATGGTGAAGGAGTCGCTGAAATGTACTCTAGGCTTGCTCTCATCACAAATGAGATTGCCGGCTTAGAAAGCGAAGAAATGACCGACCGATTCATCATCAAAAAGATTCTCAAAGCTTTGGATGGAAAGTATGACACCGTGTGCACTTTGATCCAAATGATGCCAAACTACAAGACTCTCAAGCCAACCGAAGTCATTGGAAGAATTGTTGCTCATGAGATGACACTTAAGGATAAGGAAGAGCTTCACAACAAGTCGAGTGGTGCTTACAAAGCTACAAGTGATGCTCCCACAACCTCAAGTGACAAGTTAGTTTCCAATGAAGAGATAAGCCTAATGGTTAAGAACTTCAACAAATTCTACAAGAATAGAGGCAAAGAGAGAAGCTCAAAGTCTAGATCATATGATGAAAAGAGATCTTCTAGTCGTGATCGAAACTGCTACAGTTGTGGAAGACCCGGACACTACTCAAATGAGTGTACGGCTCCCCACAAGAGAAGAGAAGAATCTCCAAGAAGAAGAAGTTCAAGAGATGAGTCACCTCGGAAAGAGAGAAGGAGTAGAGATGATCGTTATGAACGAAGACCCTCTCGGAGAAGCAAGGATTCGGAGAGGAAAGACAAGTCATCAAGGAGCTACACAAGAAGAAAACATCAAGCTCATGTAGGTGAATGGGTCTCCAGCTCCGACTCCGACAATCAATCCGATGGAAGCTATTACTCCGACTCCGACTACAGTCAAGATGAAGGTGTTGCCGGTCTTGCTCTCGTATCCTCCAACTCCAACTCCTACGACTTATTTGATTCACCAAATGAGGGAATTGGAAGATGCTTCATGGCTAAAGGCCCCAAGGTATCACACCCTGAATTCATTGACTTCAATAGTGATGAGGATGACTTGCTTGGTGAAGATGAGCTCTTGCATGATAAATCCAGTGAGCCTAGTAACGATGAACATGCTAGTAGTCTTTATAGTCGAGAAGAGTCGAATGACAATGCTATGAAGGAGATTGAGCGTCTAACTAAAGAACTAAACATTCTTAAGTTAGCTCATGAAACAACTCAAGAAGATCATAGAGAGCTCCTAAGATCTCATGAGAAGTTACGCTTCGAGAAGCTCACTCTAGAGCAAGAACATGAGTTTCTAAAAGCAATCAATGACGATCTTTGAAAGAAGAGTTCTTCATATCTTGCCAAACGACTTCTCTTGTCTAATTTCTTGCCACTCATTAAGACTAAGCATGACAAGCATAAGAAAAATTCTTCCTCTAGCAGTAACAATAACCATGCTAAATCCAATGTTGTTGCTTCTAGTAGTTCTCTTGATTCCACTAACAATGTTTCAAGCCAAGTTACACTTGAGCAAGAGAATAGTTTATTGAAAGGGATCATAGAGAAAGGTGTCTACAAGAGCCTTGCCGGAAGCAAGAACTTTGAGGAAATTGTTCGCAAGCAAGGAAGGCACCGGAAGAATCAAGGAATTGGTTTTGAGCGAAAGTTCAACGCCGAAGGTGTTGAGTGGGAAGAAGGTCAATATCCTACTCCACAGTTTGTTTCTCAAAAGGAGAAGTATGATCCTACTTCTTCCAATGTGGAACAAGCTCAAGATGACCTTCCACCACAAGACCACAAGCTAAAAGCCAAGGACAAGCTTCAAGAGGAGATTGATGCATTTGTTGAAGCACCTCAAGCCATGGTCAAGTGGGTTCCCAAGGAAATGTTAAGTTCTACTTCGTCAAGCTCAACTACAACCCCAAGGATTCCCATCAAGATGATGTGGATCCCGAAGAAGAAGAACTAGAAAGTTCTTGAGGGTGACTCCGCCAACATACTTCACTCACATTCATTTTGGCGAAAACTTGTGCAATCAACTTCCACATCATGCACTAGTTCATGGAGTCACAAACCCTCTTGTTGGTAAGTCAAGGGACAAGGTAATCATTGCTTTCATGGACATCATCTATTGTGAACGTCAATCTATGTCCATGGATATCCGTGTTTGTTCCTTGTGGGACTAACCCATGTAGGTATTGAAAGTGCCCGAATCCAAAGGATAGCTCCCAACTCTTGATGATCTCCATCAACATTGAGCATCCACATCTTCAACATCTACATGAAGTCTTCTACGACAACCCAAGGTTAGTTTGACCCTTTAAAAGGGGTTCTCACATCTAGGGGGAGCTTTGCTCTAAAAAAGAATTGAGCTAAAGCATCTTCAAATGGTGTGAACACATCAATGATTTATGTAAAAGTGGTAACCCCACTTGTGCTTAAACGATGAGTATGACCTATGATCAAATGTTCTCATTTGGCTCCTAAGTCAATATACTCATATAAAGATGACCTAGTCATCGACAAATTGTGTGTTAATTGCTAGAGTTTTGGTTGTGCATGTTTGACATATATTTCATTTGCTATCTTATTGTGTGAGCATGTTGGATGCATGATTTTATCCATTCGAGGACATCCATTTGTTGTTTTGGTCGTTTTGATTTTTCTGACCAAATGGATGGACAAGAATGCCTAAGTACCTCCCCTAGCTATCTATGATTTCTTGTCTCAAATTCTATTCATGCTTACATCACAAACTTTGAACAAGTCATTTTCGGACCCTCCGGGTGAGGAGCACTCGGAGCCACCGATCCGTCAAGGGCTAATCTCCAAAACCTTCTAATTGATTTCGGTCAGACCAACTCACTCAAACTCGGTCGAACCGAAAGCATTTAGACTGATCTAGGTTTTCATCTCGGTGAAACCGAGTTGTGATTTTCGGCGTGACCGAAGTGCATAACTGCCTAGCAGTTATCCATCTCGGTGCCACCGAGTTTTACAACTCGGTCCCACCGACAGCAAAGGGGTATATATTCCAAGGGCCGCGCGCGTTGATTCCTCCTTCAAACGTTTCGCCCCCCACATCCCCTGCTGCCGTCGCCTTGGTCCCGGATCGTTGCCGTCGTCGCCTGTGCGCCCTCGCCGCAGGTCTCCGTCGCCGTCAACGGGCATCTCCTCCGCGCCGTTGCCGCCGTAGAAAAACTCCACCAAGTTAGGGTGAGTTTTGATCCCACTCGTGCTCCCATCTCCGATTCAATGCACGTTTGGATTGCCTAGTATCTTGCCACGATTGAAATTCTCCTGTTCACCAGATTGGTTCGCTTGAACTAGATTCGAGTAAAAGTTTTAGGGTTAGGTTTCCACGGAACACATCTCGGTGAGACCGATTTTATATTTTCGGTATGACCGATTTGGCCTATGGCCATTGCACTGCACCCTTCGGTCCAACCGAGTTGTGCAAAATCGGTGTGACCGAAATATAGATTTTGTGATACCCTAGTGTTTTCGGCAGGACCGAAACCCACTTCGGTCAAACCGAAAGTGGTGTGCCAAGCTCCTGTTTAACACTTCGGATTCACCGAAACTTAAACTCGGTCTGACCGAAATGTCTTCTGTGAAAACTTAATACTAGAATTTGAACTCATTTTTTTTGCAAAAACTTCTGCAGTTTGTGATGACTCTTCTTCTCTGCCTATACCTTATCTATTCACAGGTTGTCAGCCATGTCAGATGCCAGTGACAGTGAAAACAGGTCAGAGACACCCATTGCAGACATTCCAGAGGCAGACACTAGTCCTGATCCTAGTAGCTCATCCGATGATGGTGAGAGGAGTACACCAAGTGGCATGCCTCCTGCAGCCACCAGAGCTAGAAAGGAGAAGAATTCAGATGATGAGGACTCAGATTTTGTTGTTGAGGAAGAGGTGACCTCAAAGCCTAAAAGGAAGGTTGTTGCCAAAGAGCAACAAGGTCAACAATCTAAGAAGGGCACCAGCAAAGTCAAGCAGTCAACTGTTGCTAAGAAGCTGAATTTGGGAGAGGCAGCTGCAAGCAAAGTGAAGAAAACCACCAAGAGAAAGAGGGTAGTGTATATTGATTCTCATGCAGATGCAGCAGTAGAAGATGAGGATGAGGAAGCACCCCAGCCTGCTCCTCAGAAGCCTAAGCTCATGGGTGATGCCATTAAGGCTGGAGCCACATCAAAGCCCAAGAAATCTGCTCAAGCTAAGGCAGCTCCAGCAAAGCTTGCTGCCAAGCCCAAGAGGACCGTCAGAAACATTCCAGCGTCTGAAAAGAACAAGGATGATGTGCCACCAGCTGAGTCTGATGATGAAGGACAAGTTTTGCTGAAACTTCGTCCAAAACTGCCACTCCATAATGATGCTCATCCTCAAGCTGAGGATATGAAGGCGAGGAAAGATAGAGGTCTCAGGCTATGGAGACAAACTGACCCATATGCCGTGAGGAGAAGAACTGCTGTAGATCCCAGATTTCACACCAGAGAGCAGCAGGACTTCTATGAGACCGTGCTGATGGACAAGAAGCCCATAGTCGCAGACACCAGATATGTTGACTGGAAGTACATTGACAGCGAAGAGCACAGAGATTTCTTTCCACATGTGCATGAAAGTTTCACTGCATGTGGAGTTGCAGATTTTGTTGGTCAGAAATTGACCAGTTGGAACGATGAGATGATAATGCAATTTTATGCCACAGCTCACTTCTACCCTGATGGAAAGATTACGTGGATGACTGAAGGTCAAAGATTTTCTTCTTCTGTTGAAGAATGGGCAGAAATTCTGAATGCTCCAGTGCAACGAGAAGATGATATAGATGTATATGGGATTCCAAAGAAGAATCATGAATCCATGAAAAACATGTACAAAGAGATTCCAGCAGAGGATTTGGAAATCTGGAAGCTCGGCTCAGTCTACCATCTCCTGGCAGGCTTACCTACCACTAATACCATTTTGAGGCATACTTTGATGCCCAAGTCTGGAGATCATCGCATGATCAGAGGATACTCTATCAACATGCTGCATATACTTGATGAGAAAGCACCTCTCAAGGTGATGGACTTGATGGTAGAAACCATTAAGAGGACTGCAGCTGACCAGAAAAGGTCATGTGGATTTGCCCCGCAGATTCAGATGCTTATCAATGCCAAGTTTGGCACGGGCACATTCTTGTTGGATAGAAAACATTTACCGTTGCAGCCAGAGAATGAAGACAATGTTGTTGTGATGGATGAGGAGGATCCGACATCTGTTGAAGGTCAAGCAAAGATCGAAGCTGCTAAGAAAGCCAAAGCTGACAAAGCAGCAGCAGCAGCAGCTAAACCAAAGAGTTTCGGAGAGCAAATTCTTGAAGCTACTCAAAGGATTGAAAAACGCCTGGCTAGCATTGAACAGTCTCAGGAGAGCTTAGAGAGGATTGTTGATGAGAAGATCCACGCTCTGGACGTGAAGCTGACTGAAATACAAGTGACCGTCAACAAGCTCGAGGCAGACATTGAGGAAGCAAAGCAGGACAAGGCAGAGCTTATGCGTGAGTTGCAGGATGACTTAGTCCAGGACTCTCATCGACAGACTGCTCCGGTTCCCAAAGGATCCCGATCAGCTGCTATTCCAATGACTGACACCAGGACTACAGCTTCAGCACCTCCCACAGTTCCAGCAGTTACTCCAGCTCCAGTATCCACTCCTCCAGCACAGACATTAGCTGAAGTCTTCGCCGATGCTGTCATATCCACTCCGACATCAACCCAGACGGGAGCCGCCAGCAGAGTCCACAGTGACGCTAAGCTCTATGTTTTTCGAACTTTTTGGTAACTTGTTGCCAAAGGGGGAGAAATTGTATAGATCATAGGGCTTCGAGAGAGAGAGTGTTGTTGTCTTTGTGCTTTTGCTCTTTCATTCTTTTGCGGTTTCTTTGAGATACTTTTGGTTTTCGAGACATTCAGTGTGATTGATACTCCGTTTGATGCTACCTTAATGAGTGCTTAGTCGTACTATGCTTTAATGTGTGCTTAATGCTTATCATATGCCATTCCTATCTCGTATGACTATTTACTCATGTCTTGGTGATTGGGTGCATGCTGTTCATTCTTATCATTTTGTGCGCTCCACCAAGATGTATGTGACATGGAAGAGTGACCCATGATCCTAATCGATTGTGCATTTGCATTCAAACGCAAATCTTAAATAATGCACAAATTTAGGGGGAGCTCTTGCTTATCACATACTTCTCAAAGCGACGATATTATTCATTGATTATATCCTTTGTCGAAGCTTTGATCTATATGTTGTCATCAATTACCAAAAAGGGGGAGATTGAAAGTGCAACTAATCCCCGGGTGGTTTTGGTAATTAATAACAACATATATATCATTGAACTAATAGTTACTTGAAGATCATTTCAGAGAAGTTCAGTGATATGGGTATGGCAAGGACTGAAGAAGTGGACCCCTCAAAATGCTAAGGCAAGCATTGGCAAAAGCTCAAGACTCCATTTTTGGTTTAGTGATCAAAGATCACATTGAGTCCATAGGAAAAGCCAATACTATTAAAAGGGGATGAGGTTATGATGATGATCTGGTTGCTCAAGTGCTTAGTGATACATCTCCTAAACTATCAGCAACTTTCACTGCCATATACACTCATAAGTAATCTCGGTCCCACCGATATTCCAAACTCAGTCACACCGAGATGAACCACCTCAGCCATAAGCCAAACCCTAGTAAACTCGGATATTCCGATTCTGAACTCGGTCTCACCGAAACATGAGTTGCCAAGGTTCTGTAACCTTCTGTCATCAAATCGGTGTCACCGAGATGATGAAGTCGGTCCCACCGAAACTGGCATGCTCTTGTCATTGCACGAATCGGACTAACCGAGATTGTATATTCGGTCCCACCGAAAACCCCAACGTTCACATTATTTGAACTATCGGTCTCACCGAGTTGTCCACTTCGGTCCCACCGAGATTGCTCAAATGTGTGTAACGGTTGGATTTTGTGTGGAGGCTATTTATACCCCTCCACCCCCTCTTCATTCGTGGAGAGAGCTATCAGAAAGAACTACCACTCCTACCTTACATTTATGAGAAGAGAACTACCTACCCTTGTGTTGAGATCAAGTTGCTCCACTCCCACCATATGAAGCTTGATCTCTAGCCTTCCCAAGTTGCTTTCCACTCAATCCTTTCTTCCACCACAGCCAAATCAGTGAGGAGAGTTGAGTGTTGGGGATATTATCATTTGAAGCACAAGAGCAAGGAGTTCATCATCATCTACAACATCTATTACCTTTTGGAGGGTGGTGCCTCCTAGATTGGTTAGGTGTCGCTTGGGAGCCTCCGTCATCGAGATGTGGAGTTGAACCAAGAAGTTTGTAAGGGCAAGGAGATCGCCTACTTCGTGAAGATCTACCCCGAGTAAGGCTAGCCCTCCGTGGGCGTAGGCCATGATGGAATAGACAAGGTTGCTTCTTCGTGGACCCTTCGTGGGTGGAGCCCTCCGTGGACTCGCGCAGCCGTTATCCTCCGTGGGTTGAAGTCTCCATCAACGTGGATGTACGATAGCGCCACCTATCGGAACCACGGGAAAAATCACCGCGTCTCCAAAATTGCGTTTGCTCTTCTCCACCTCTCTTTACTACATGTGCAATTTACTTTCCGCTGCCTATACTCTAGAATTGCATGTGTAGGGTGATGCTTGACTTGATCATAATTGTGAATCTGCCAAAAACTATTCTTTGTCAAAAGACAGAATTTTTATATTTACAAGTAGTCTAATCACCCCCCCTCTAGACATACTTTCGATCCTACAACTATAATATGCAAGGGATGACTAAAGTAATTCCAGAGCTCTTCGCGATGCTGAAATCGGTGAAGGTAGAAATCAAGAAAGAGTATCAAGTGTTGATGGTTAACAAGACCACTTGTTTCAATTAAAGGGCATAGGGATAGAAGGGGAACTTCAAGAAGAATGAAAATCAAGTTGTCACTCCTGTGAAGAAACCCAAAGCTAAACTCAGGCCTGAAACTAAGTGCTTCTACTGCAAAGGAAATGGTCACTGGAAGTGGAACTGCCATAGATAATTGGCGGATAAGAAGGATGGCAAAGTGAACAAAGGTATATTTTATATATAGATTATTGATGTGTTACTAGTGTTCATAGCAACCCGTGGGTATTTGATACCAGTTCAGTTGCTAAAATTAGTAACTCGAAACGAGAATTGCTGAATGAACAGAGACTAGTTAAAGGTGAAGTGACGATGTGTGTTGGAAGTGGTTCCTAGATTGATATGATCATCATCGCACACTCCCTATACTTTCGGGATTAGTGTAACACCTAAATAAATGTTACTTGGCACTTGCGTTGAGCATGAATATGATTTGATCATATTTGTTGCAATACGGTTATTCATTTAAAGTCATAGAATGATTGTTATTCTATTTACATGAATAAAACCTTCGATGGTCATACACCCAATGAAAGTAGTTTGTTGGATCTCGATCATAGTGATACAAATATTCATAATATTGAAGCCAAAAGATGCAAGGTTAATAATGATAGTGCAACTTATTTGTGGCACTGCCTTTTAGGTCATAATGGTGTAAAGCGCATGAAGAAACTCCATAGTGATGGACTTTTGGAATCACTTGATTATGAATCACTTGGTGCTTGCGAACCATGCCTCATGGGCAAGATGACTAAAACTCCGTTCTCCGGAAAAATGAAGCGAGCAATTGACTTGTTGGAAATCATACATACTGATGTATGCAGATCAATGAGTATTGAGGCTCGCGGCGGGTATCATTATTTTTTGACCTTCACAGATGATTTGAGTACATATGGGTATATCTACTTGATGAAACACATGTCTGAAACATTTGACAAGTTCAAATAAATTTCAGAGTGAAGTAGAGAATCATCGTAACAAGAAAATAAAAGTTTCCACGATCTGATCGTGGAGGTGAATATTTGAAGTTACGAGTTTGGCCTTCATTTATAATCAATGTGGAATAGTTTCACAACTCACGCTTGCCGGAACACCACAGCCTAATGGTGTGTCTAAACGTCATAATCGTACTTTATTAGATATGGTTTGGGTTATGCATTAGAGACAACTGCATTCACGTTAAATAAGGGCACCATCTAAATCCGTTGAGACGACGCCTTATGAACTGTGGTTTGGCAAGAAACCAAAGTTGTTGTTTCTTAAAGTTTGGGGCTGCGATGCTTATGTGAAAAAGCTTCAACCTGATAAGCTCGAACCCAAATCGGAGAAATGTGTCTTCATAGGATACCCAAAGGAGACTATTGGGTACACCTTCTATCATAGATCCGAAGGCAATATATTCGTTGTTAAGAATGGATCCTTTCTAGAGAAGGAGTTTCTCTCGAAAGAAGTGAGTGGGAGGAAAGTGGAACTTGATGATGTAATTGTACCTTCTCCCAAATTGGAAAGTAGTACATCACATAAACTGGTTCCAGTGATTCCTACACCAATTAGTGAGGAAATTAATGATGATGATCATGAAACTTCAGATCAAGTTACTGTTGAACCTCGTAGGTGAACCAGGATGTGTTCCACACCAGAGTGGTACGGTAACCCGGTTCTGGAAGTGATACGTCCAAAACGTATCTATAATTTCTGCTTGCTCCATGCCACTTTTGGGTGATATTGCTATGATATTCATACACTTCCATACACTTTTGATCATATTTGGACTAACTTACTAATCCAGTGCACCCTAGTGCCAGTTTCTGTTTTCGGCTGTTTTTGTATTTCAGGTTTTCACGTTTCGAGAACTGCCCAGAAAAATCCAGAAAAATTATATAAAAAATCAGCGTACCGGAAACAACACTGCGTCCGAAGGGCAGCCTGGGGGGGGGCACAGGGGCTCCAGGCGCCCTGTGGGCGCCCCCCCCCCCGGGCCGCGCCGGGGGGGCGCCTGGGCCCCCCGAGGCTCCCCCGGTGCCCTACTTTGGCATATATTTAAAGGGTTCCCCGTAACCCTCAGAACAGGACTTTTTTTCGCGATCCCATCTCTGTTCCGCCGCCGCCGCCGCTTCCAAGATCGGGAGCACCAGGAGAACTCTTCCCGGCACCCTGCCGGAGGGGAGGATCACCACCGGGAGCTTCTCCACCACCATGGACGCCTCCCGGATGACTTGTGAGTAGTCTCCCTTGGACCATGAGTCCATGACCAGTAGCTATGTGATGTTCTCCTCCCGTTCTTGTGCTTCACTAATTAGTCCTCGTGAGCTGCCCTACATGATCGAGGCACCTATGTAATCCTTATGCTGTTGCTATGTTGAGTTTGCTGGGATCCGATGGATTATGAGATTATGTTCAGATTGATCTTGAGTAATATATTTGATTCACCTCTTTTATATTTTAGTTCATAAGTAATTCTTGCATGTTCTCCGTTGTTATTTATTGCTTTGGCCGAGTAATAGGTAGTGACTCCAAGAGGGAACGTTATGCTCGATTGTGGGTTCATGCCCCTCGATGACTAGCTTGAGTGACAGAAACATGAGTCTAGGGGATGTGTTGTTGCCACAAGGGGGAAAACAGCGGTGCTTGTGCCCGCGGGTGCAAGGATTGTTTACTTTACGCAAAGTTCTTTTAATGCAGTTGTCTGTTGCATTGAGTTTACACTATGGGTGGGAGTCGCAACTTAAAACCAGCGAGATGTTCTGGATAGATATCTCAAGGTGGATGATTAGTAGTAGATATTGATGGATTTCGGTCTACTTACTTTGGCGTACCGCCCATGCTTTGAACCTCAACCTTTCTTGCAATGTAGTCAGCATTGGTTTGTGTTCGTGGTCCTGTCAATTGCCCAGCTGTAATTTGTTACCTCACATAGCTGTTTTATCGTCTTTTGGGAGAGAGACATCACTAGTGAACATCATGAGACTCCGGTCCATATTACCATCATTGATCACATCCACTATTTACTTTCCGTTATTACTTACTATTGCAAAAACTATCTATCACTACTATCATTGCTTTTAACCCTTTGTGAACTACAAGGCCGGAGGGATTGACAACCTCTCTGTACTCGTTGGGAGCAAAGTTATTTGTATCTGTGTGCAGGTCCACGTTGGTTGCTACTAATCTGGCGCCGTAGCAATTGACACCTACTTGTTGAACCTAGGAGTCTCTGGGGAATCAATCCTTGGCATCTTTGCTAAGGGAAAACACTTCTACTTACTGCATCTTACACCTTCCACTTGGGGTAACCAACGAGGGGTTCGAGGCCCATCAAGGAGTATTTTCTGGCGCCGTTGCCGGGGACTCCACTCTTCAGGATAGGGGAGTTGCATGCTATCTTTTACCTTTGCTTTTTAGTCTTGTTAGTTTACCTTACATTTTTGCTTTAGTTCCTTTTTTTATCAAAAATCACAAAAATAGTTATCTTGCTTGCTTGCTACTATGGGTTCCACCGAGAACACCAAGTTGTGTGACTTCACTAGTCACAACAACGATGACTTTATCAGCAAACCTATCACTACACCTGCCACTTCAGCACCTTCATATAAAATTAAACCTGCTTTACTTAACTTAGTCATGAAAGAACAATTCTCTGGTGCTGGAGATGATGCTGCTTTACACTTGAACAACTTTGTAGAACTTTGTGATATGCAAAAGTACCAAGAAATAGATGGTAATATTGTTAAGCTTAAGTTTTTTCCTTTCTCTTTGAGTGGAGGAGCTAAAATTTGGTTTCAGTCTTTGCCTAGAAATAGCATAGATTCATGGGACAAGTGCAAAGATGCTTTTATCGGAAAATACTATCCACCTGCTAAGATTATCCAACTTAGAAGTAACATCATGAATTTTAAACAATTGGATAATGAACAAGTTGCCCAAGCTTGGGAACGTATGAAGTCTCTTATCAAAAACTGCCCTACTCACGGTTTGACTACTTGGATGGTTATCCAAACTTTTTATGCAGGCTTGAACTTTACCTCGCGGAACTTGTTAGATTCGGCCGCGGGAGGAACTTTTATGTCAACTACACTTGGTGCTGCCACGAAGCTTCTCGATGAGATGATGACTAACTATTCCCAATGGCACACCGAACGCGCTCCAACAGGTAGGAAGGTAAACTCTGTCGAGGAGATTTCCTCCCTCAATGAAAAAGTTGACTTGATTATGTCTCTACTTTCGAAGCAATCTACTGTTTATCCTCGTGATGTTCCTTTAAATTCTTTGATTGCTCAAGAACAAGTAGATGTTAACTTTATCTCTAGAAACAATTTCAACAACAATGCTTATAGGAGTAACTTTGGTAACAATTCTAGACCGTTCCCCTCTAACTCTTATGGGAACAACAATGCTTATCCTAGTACCAAGAACTCCAATACTGAACTAGAGACCATGATTAGAGATTTCATCACTACCCAAAAAGCCTTTAATAAGAATGTAGAAGAGAAACTACATAAACTAGATGATCTTTCTTTTAAGGTAGACCACTTAGCCAATGAGTTAAAATTGCTAAAAATTGAAACTTCTCTACTTAAGGAGAGGGAAGTCGTCCCTATTAATGCTACTCAAGTACAAATTAATGAAAACATTAGGATGATGGCTAAGCTTAAAGAAAGATGGGCTAGAGAAAGGGAGGAAGAGGAAATAATTAAGAGCCTTCCTACCCACCACACTGTTGCTACTATCCAAGTTATTGAGGATGTTCACACTCTTAGCACCCAATGTACTCCTGGTCCCAATGGACCTATTAATGGTGATGCTATAGAAACTACCAAACAGGTGAGCCTTAAGGACACCACTACCACTTTACTTGATGCTCGTGACCTTGATTTTGATAATTGCACTCTTACAGAAGTTATTGATTTCCTTCACAAGATGTCTAGAGATCCCCGCACTAGCACGCTTAACCTTGCCTTCACAGAGCATATCACTAATGCTCTCATCAAAGCTAGGGAGGAGAAACTTAGAGTAGAAGCCTCCATACCTAGAAAGCTAGAAGATGGTTGGGATCCTATGATAAAAATTTATTTAAATGACTTCTCTTGTTATGCATTATGTGATGTTTGTGCTAGTACCTCTGTTATGCCCAAAAGGATATATGATATGCTTAAATTGAAACCTTATGATTCTTGTTCTTTTGGTGTTCGTCTCGTTGATTCTTCCATAAATAAACCTTTGGGGAGGATCGACGATGTTCTTATTGTTGTCAATGATAATTATGTGCCCGTTGATTTCACTATTATGGATATTGAATGTGATCCTTCATGTCCAATTATTTTGGGACGTCCCTTTTTGCGCACCGTTGGTGCTGTCATTGACATGAAAGAGGGTAATATAAAATTTCAGTTTCCTCTCAAGAAAGGGATGGAACACTTCCCTCGTAAGAAGGTCAAGTTACCTTTTGAGTCCGTTGTACGGGCTAGCTATTCTTTTACGTTTGATAAAACTTGATCTATGCATTATGCCTAGCTTAAAGGCATAAAAGAAAGCGCTTTTGGGAGGCAGCCCACATGAATAAAATTTTTGCTTTTGTTGTGTCTTGATGTTGTTTACTGCTGTAGCATCATCATTGTATCTTTACTTTTCATATTTGTGCCAAGTATAGCCTCTGATTGCTAGAAAGTTCAAAAGTTGTGAGGTGCTGTCCAGGAAACAGATTCTGTCCTTGGATAGAAAAATTCGTATAAAATCACCAGATCGTCTTTTTGGTCTGAATTTTTTCGACAACGTTCTCTATATAATTGTCTTTCGTGCGTCAGTTCTGAGTTTTTTCATTTGAGTTGCAGAAGTATCCCGAACAGGTCAATTACTGCCTGCTGTTCTGTTTTTCACAGATTCTGTCCTGTTTTGCCTTACCTTCACTTTGCAAATTGAGAACTTGCTTTTTCTTTGCAAAAACCTTTTGGCAATCTTGAGAAACAGTAGAACTTCAAGAATATCCTTATTTCCAGCAAGGTATAATTATTTTATTAAGGGTACTAACCTCGCTAATCAGATTATGATGAGTTGTGTATGAAGGGAGTTTTCAAGTGTGCGAGGGAAGATGATAAAAAGATTCAGGAGTGTCAAGCGCTCAAGCTTGGGGATGCCCCCGTGCACCCCCAAGAAATATTCAAGGAGATTCAAGCGTCTAAGCTTGGGGATGCCCCCGTGCATCCCCTTCTCCATCAACATTATCAGTTCGTCTTTCGTTTCGCTATATTTTTATCACTTCATATGTTATGTGATATGCTTGGAGCGTCTTGCTTTTAGTTTTCCTTTTAGTTTTTCATAACGAGTCGGAACCCAGCATTCATTTATGTGGGAGAGAAACACGCTCCACCTCTACCTAGAACATTACATAGAATTTTCATGTCTATCTATGATGTGTGTGTTCTTTGTCTTTTAAATAGCTACTATCGTGCTTTGCTCTTAGTATTCATGCTTATCTTTTCAAGAGCTTTTATTTAGCTGGTTGCTTGAACTCTCTTTAATTACCATGCTCACCTTATTAAGAGAGTTTGCTTCCGTTGCATGGGGTTAATGTGTCTATGATAAAGATGCCACTTTCATGATGGTGCTTAGTAGTTCAGGCTTTCTTTTGGTTAATCTCAAATAGCTGGGGGGTTCCCAATGTGTTATTGGAGTACCAACTTGGTTTGTTTGCCTATGATGTGGTATGGTTTAGTAATATCTTCCTTCGAGAATTTATTTTGATTGACTTGGCGTATGCTCACGCATATTCAAGACTGTAAAGAAAGTCTGTCAAGCCTTGATGATCTTTTGTTCTGAGTAGCGATATAACTACCATGCCTGATTCAATATTGCTTTGTCGCTCTGCATGATTATGACCATCATTGCTCTCTTAGTTGGTCGCTCCCAGTCTTTTGCTAACCTCCACCTGCACTAAGCAAATTAACCATGCAATACATAGCTCATGGGAAAGTAGCCTAAAAACTATTGTGGTAAAGAATATGTTGCCTGTGTATCTTATTTCTTATGAGTTGCTTGCTGAGCGGTAACCATGTTTCTGGGGACGCCATCAACTGTCACACTTTTGTTGAATATCATGTGAGTTGCTATGCATGTTCGTCTTGTCTGAAGTAAGGGTGATTTACCGTGGGTTGAATTAATATGCATATTGTTAGAGAAGAACATTGGGCCGCCAACCAAAGCCATGCATCATGGTGGAAGTTTTAGCTTGGACCTTAATCCTCAATCTCTCATGAGAATATGCTTATGCATTTAAGAGGAGTCCATCATCTATTTTCTATGTTGTCCCGGTATGGATGTCCTCAAGTTGAGATCTATCAAAAACGAGAAATCAAATGCGATCTATCTCCTTGGACCTTTGTACAGGTGGCATAGAGGTACCCCTTTGTGACACTTGGTTAAAACATATGCAATGCAATGATAACCCATGGGGATCCGAGCTAATTAGGACAAGGAGCGAGCACTATTAGTATTCGATGCATGAGGCTTGCAACTTATAGGATGTTTTATGCATGACACATATGAAGTACTACTACTGTTGACACAATTGCTTCCATGTTTCAAAATAAAAAGCTCTAGCACTTCAAGCACCAACTACTGAGAGCATGATTGTCATTCCGAGTGTAATGTGCATTGTCCCAAAGTAGCATTGTCTTTTGCATGATTGTGATATCGTTTATTCTGAAATGATTATATCTAGTCATCACTTAAACCTTGAAGGTGCCCCTGCATTTATGTTTTCACTAAAGGGGGCAAGCTAGATATCACTTGATCATATTTGCACATCATGTTCATTGCAAATCTTTTTGATGTTTCAGTTTCATGTTGTAAAACTTTCAGTCATTTGTGATTTTCTCTTGAGACAACTTAGTTACTTTAGAATCATTGTCTCAGTAAGCTTTTGTCATATGACTATGAGAAAGTCCTATATGGTTAATAGCATGTCACCACAGAAATTATTCTTGTTATCATTTACCTACTCGAGGACGAGCAGGAATTAAGCTTGGGGATGTTGATACGTCCAAAACGTATCTATAATTTCTGCTTGCTCCATGCCACTTTTGGGTGATATTGCTATGATATTCATACACTTCCATACACTTTTGATCATATTTGGACTAACTTACTAATCCAGTGCACCCCAGTGCCAGTTTCTGTTTTCGGCTGTTTTTGTATTTCAGGTTTTCACGTTTCGAGAACTGCCCAGAAAA
>LR738715.1:158968692-158999370 GCA_902687465.1 Secale cereale | reverse complement strand
CGCCCCCCCCCCCCCGGGCCACGCCGGGGGGCGCCTGGGCCCCCCAAGGCTCCCCCGGTGCCCTACTTTGGCATATATTTAAAGGGTTCCCCGTAACCCTCAGAACTGGACTTTTTTCGCGATCCCATCTCTGTTCCGCCGCCGCCGCTTCCAAGATCGGGAGCACCAGGAGAACTCTTCCCGGCACCCTGCCGGAGGGGAGGATCACCACCGGGAGCTTCTCCACCACCATGGACGCCTCCCGGATGACTCGTGAGTAGTCTCCCTTGGACCATGAGTCCATGACCAGTAGCTATGTGATGTTCTCCTCCCGTTCTTGTGCTTCACTAATTAGTCCTCGTGAGCTGCCCTACATGATCGAGGCACCTATGTAGTCCTTATGCTGTTGCTATGTTGAGTTTGCTGGGATCCGATGGATTATGAGATTATGTTCAGATTGATCTTGAGTAATATATTTGATTCACCTCTTTTATATTTTAGTTCATAAGTAATTCTTGCATGTTCTCCGTTGTTATTTATTGCTTTGGCCGAGTAATAGGTAGTGACTCCAAGAGGGAACGTTATGCTCGATTGTGGGTTCATGCCCCTCGATGACTAGCTTGAGTGACAGAAACATGAGTCTAGGGGATGTGTTGTTGCCACAAGGGGGAAAACAACGGTGCTTGTGCCCGCGGGTGCAAGGATTGTTTACTTTACGCAAAGTTCTTTTAATGCAGTTGTCTGTTGCATTGAGTTTACACTATGGGTGGGACTCGCAACTTAATATCAGCGAGATGTTCTGGATAGATATCTCAAGGTGGATGATTAGTAGTAGATATTGATGGATTTCATTCTACTTACTTTGGCGTACCGCCCATGCTTTGAACCTCAACCTTTCTTGCAATGTAGTCAGCATTGGTTTGCGTTCGTGGTCCTGTCAATTGCCCAGCTGTAATTTGTTACCTCACATAGCTGTTTTATCGTCTTTTGGGAGAGAGACATCACTAGTGAACATCATGAGACTCCGGTCCATATTACCATCATTGATCACATCCACTATTTACTTTCCGTTATTACTTACTATTGCAAAAACTATCTATCACTACTATCATTGCTTTTAACCCTTTGTGAACTACAAGGCCGGAGGGATTGACAACCTCTCTGTACTCGTTGGGAGCAAAGTTATTTGTATCTGTGTGCAGGTCCACGTTGGTTGCTACTAATCTGGCGCCGTAGCAATTGACACCTACTTGTTGAACCTAGGAGTCTTTGGGGAATCGATCCTTGGCATCTTTGCTAAGGGAAAACACTTCTACTTACTGCATCTTACACCTTCCACTTGGGGTAACCAACGAGGGGTTCGAGGCCCATCAGGAAGTCATGTTACTAGACCATGATGAACCTACGAACTATGAGGAAGCAATGATGAGCCCAGATTTCGCAAAATGGCTTGAGGCCATGAAATCTGAGATGGGGTCCATGTATGAGAACAAAGAGTGGACTTTGGTTGACTTGCCCGGTGATCGGCAAGCCATTGAAAATAAATGGATCTCTAAGAGGAAGACTGACGCCGATGGTAATGTTACTATCTACAAAGCTCAACTTGTTGCGAAAGGTTTTCGACAAGTTCAAGGTGTTGACTACAATGAGATTTTCTCACTCATAGCAATGCTTAAGCGTGTCCGAATCATGTTAGCAATTGCCGCATTTTTATGAAATCTGGCAAATGGATAACAAAACTACATTTTTAATGGATTTATTAAAGAAGAGTTGTATATGATGCAACCAGAAGGTTTTGTCAATCCTAAAGGTGCTAACAAAGTGTGCAAGCTCCAGCGATCCATCTATGGACTGGTGCAAGCATCTCGGAGTTGAAATATACGCTTTGATAAGTTGATACAAAGCATATAGTTTTAAGCAGACTTTCGGTGAAGCTTGTATTTACAAGAAAGTGAGTGGGAGCACTACAACATTTTTGATAAGTATATGTGTATGACATATTGTTGATCAGAAATAATGTAGAATATTCTGGAAAGCATAAAGGAGTGTTTGAAAGGAGTTTTTCAAAGAAAGACATCGGTGGAGCTGCTTACATATTGGGCATCAAGATCTATAGAGATAGATCAAGACGCTTGATAATACTTTCGATGAGTACATACCTTGATAAGATTTTGAAGTGGTTCAAAATGGATCAGTCAAAGAAGGAGTTCTTGCCTGATTTGTAAGGTGTGAAGTTGAGTAAGACCCAAAGCCTGACCACGGCAGAAAATATAGAGAGAATGAAAGTCATTCCCTATGCCTCAGCCATAGGTTCTATAAAGTATGCCATGCTGTGTACCAAACCTGTTGTGTACCTTGCCATGAGTTTGGCAAGGAGGTACAATAGTGATCCAGGAGTAGATCACTGGACAGTGGTCAAAATTATCCTTAGTAACTGGATGACTAAGGAATTTTTTCTCAATTATGGAGGTGATAAAGAGTTCGTCGTAAAGGGTTACACAGATGCAAGCTTTAACACTAATCCAGATGACTCTAACTATCAATCTGGATGCGCATTGAAAGTGGGAGAAATTAGCCACAGTAGCTCCATGTAGAGCATTGTAGACATAGAAATTTGCGAAATACATACGGATCTGAATGTAACAGACCCGCTGACTAAACTTCTCTCACGAAGCAAAACATCATCACACCTTAGTACTCTTTGGGTGTTAATCACATGGCGATGTGAACTAGATTATTAACTCTAGTAAACCTTTTGGGTGTTGGTCACATGTCGATGTGAACTATGGGTGCTATTCACATAAGGATGTGAATTATCGGTATTAAATCACATGGTGATGTGAACTAGATTATTGACTCTAGTGCAAGTGGGAGACTGAAGGAAATATGCCCTAGAGGCAATAATAAAGTTGTTATCTATATTTCCTTATATCATGATAAATGTTTATTATTCATGCTAGAATTGTATTAACCGGAAACTTAGTACATGTGTGAATACATAGACAAAACAGAGTGTCCCTAGTATGCCTCTACTAGACTAGCTCATTTATCAAAGATGGTTATGTTTCCTAACCATAGACATGAGTTGTCATTTGATCAATGGGATCATATCATTAGGAGAATGATGTGATGGACAAGACCCATCCGTTAGCTTAGCAATGATCGTTTAGTTTTATTGCTATTGCTTTCTTTATGACTTATACATGTTCCTCTGACTATGAGATTATGCAACTCTCGAATACCGAAGGAACACCTTGTGTACTATCAAATGTTACAACGTAACTGGGTGATTATAAAGATACTCTATAGGTATCTCTGAAGGTGTTCGTGGTGTTGGCATAGATCAAGAATAGGATGTGTCACTCCGAGTGTTGGAGAGGTATCTTTGGGCCCTCTCGGTAATGCACATCATATTAATCCTTGCAAGCAAATGACTAATGAGTTAGTCACGAGATGATGTATTACAGAACGAGTAAAGAGACTTGCCGGTAACGAAGTTGAACTAGGTATTGGGATACCGACGATCGAATCTCGGGCAAGTAACATACCGATGACAAAGGGAAGAACGTATGCTATTATGCGGTTCGACCGATAAAGATCTTCGTAGGATATGTAGGAGCCAATATGGGCATCCAGGTTCCGCTATTGGTTATTGACCGGAGATGAGTCTCGGGCATGTCTACATAGTTCTTGAACCCGTAGGGTCCGCACACTTAAACGTTCATTGACGATATAGTATTTAATGAGTTATGTATGTTGGTGACCGAATGTTATTCGGAGTCCCGGATGTGATCACGGACATGACGAGGAACTCCGGAATGGTCCGGAGATAAAGATTAATATATGGGATAATAGTGTTTGACCTCCGGAAGGGTTCCGGAATTCACCGAAAGGGGTTCCGGATGTTTCCCGAAATGTTTGGGTACGAGAACACTTTATTTGGGCCAAAGGGGAAAGCCCACAAGGTTTTTGGAAAGCGCAAAAGGAAGTTTTGCGGAGTCCAGGGGGTGATTCCTATATAACGCTCGTTAGCGTCAAATCTTCGTAGCTTCGCTGAAGAGAGAGAGTTATCACTTCCACTTGGGCCGGCCCACGATTCAGATTCGCACCTGTTTCTTCGTTGCGGTTGTTTCTGTTTCTTCGTTGCGGGATCTTGGGAACCTCCGGTTTTGGGAAGTTTCTAGAAGGTTCCCTGGACCTTTTTTATGTTATGTTCTTACTAGGGTTTATTCTATTTTCGATTTTTCTTCTTCTTTTTTCTTTTTCTCTTGCTTATTCCTTTCTTCTCTGTTTTACATTTTTCTAGTATATAAAAGGTCCACCACGTATTAAAAGATGTTCATCGTATATAAAAAAAGTATTCACCTTATATTATTAAAAAATTGTTCATCGTACATTAAGAAATTGTTCACCTTGTATTTTAAACTTGTTCATCGTATATCAAGAATTTGTTCAACGCATACTACGAAACTTTCATTGTGTATTTGGAAAACTTGTTCAGCGTATATCACAGAAATGTTCAATGCATTTTTAATAATTGTTCAGCGTATATTACAAAAACGTTCAATGTATATTTAAAAATTGTTCACCCTATATAACAAAAATTGTTCATGTTTTCAATTTTTGTTCACTTTTTTCAAAATTCGTGTTTTAGAAGTTGTGCGAGTTTTTATTTTTATTTTCACATTTCGAAAATTATTGGCTTCTTGGAAGGAAATTTGTTCACATTTTCCCAAGTGGAACCTTTTAAAAACGGGTCCGCCTCTGTAGCTATTACTTCAAAATTTCCGCTGCATTGTGGCCAAGTAGAGATGGCTAGCTCGACTGGTAAGCAAACGTAGTTTGCAGCATGCGGGATGGAGTTCGAGTCCAGGATCCTGCTTAATTTTCGTGAGTTTTTACATTCAGCGCCTACAAATGGGCCAGCCCGTTTGGCGTGCTCTTCAGCGAATGCTCTCCTGTTTGCCGCTCGCAAGCGTCCAGTAGGACCTCTCGTCCAGGGGCCAGACGCCAGGGTCTCTGGCGTCTGGGTCCAGACGCCGGGGCGTCTGGCCCTGGAATCCGAGAAGGACTCTTGCCTTTTGGGTGAAACCGACTTTGTGGAGGCTTTTACTCCAAGTTTCGGCCCCAAGGCTCAACATTTAAATAGAGGGGTAGGGCTAGCACCCAAGAGAGATCAAGATACACCAAGCCGTGTGCCGGCAACCCCGACCCTCTAGTTTATCCTCCTTCTAGTTTCTGTAGTGCTTGGCGAAGCCCTGCAGAGATTATTCTTCATCAACAACCGTCACCACGCCGTCGTGTTGCCGGAACTCATCTACTACTTTGCCCGTCTTGGTGGATCAAGAAGGCGAGGACGTCATTGAGCTGAACGTGTGCTGAACGCGAAGGTGCCATATGTTCGGTACTAGATCTGGACGGATCATGAAGGTGTACGACTACATCAACCGTGTTGATAAACGCTTCCGCTTTCGGTCTACAAGGGTACGTAGACACACTCTCCCCTCTCGTTGCTATGCATCTAATAGATAGATCGTGCGTGATCGTAGGATTTTTTTTTGAAATACTACGTTCCCCAACAAGGCCCACATCGCGCGGGTGTGGCGCTGGAGCAGGGCAATGCGCTGCTGGACAAACTCCATCACTACCATCGCCATTGTCACCCCAGCCTGCTTCAGCTCTGCCAGTCTAGACAAGACGCGCATGACATGTGGATCGGCGAGCTCTGCGTGCCCCCAACCGGAGCTTGTTTCAACTGGCACCGTTGGAAGAATAAGAAGGGGGCTGCGCACGGCAGTGTCTACGTATGGCCAGTGCTTCCAGAACCCCCTCACATCCCGGCGGTGGGAGAAGTCGATGCCGGAGCCGGTAGTTGCCGTCACTGCCTGAAGTGACACACACCCCAAGCGTTGCTTGCCATCAACCAGGCGAAGCAAGAAGGAGTGGCGACGCAAGGCCACGGATGGAGCGATGCCTATGAAGGCCTCGCACGAGAAGGCGAAAGCGGAGAGGAGGACGATGGAACCAAGATCCAGATGCAGCGCGTGGATCTGGTAGTGCAAAAGCACGGTGTTAAAGAAGTCAGAGAACAGGGGCACAAGGCCGGCGAAGAGAGCATGGAGGTGAAGAGGGATTTTGGTGGCCTCCATGTCGGCCAAGGCCCGGGAGGCAGGCCAGATCGTCGTCGCCCTCCACTCATTGGAATCAGCGACTAGAGCTGGCTAGACCTTGTCCAACCCCTCTTGGGTGACCACTGTGGACCGGTCCAGCGCTGGCTCTGAACCCGACGCGAGCTCCGTGATCACGCGGATTTTCCCCTCTTCGATTTGGTAGCCATGGCAGCAAGGTGGGCTGGAGCAGGCAAGGAGTCTGGTCAGGATGACGCGAGCTCACGGGAAAGGAAGAAGAAGACAAGCGCCCCAAACATTGATGGCCTTTCTGCGTGCACCAGGCAGTTGTCCAATTGAGCAGTAGCCGGGGCTGCGTGGGGAGGTGGAGACGCCCACGTCCTATCAAGCGCCACACGTCAACTCGGTTCGTAGGCGATTGGGGCCCACGGTGCTTTGCCCTTGCCCCTTGGATTCGCCTCGAAGCCAAGCCAGAGCGCGCCATGGGCCCGAGGGCTACTGTCAGCGTTCTGGGAACCAGGGTACCCAGACTTGCCTGCCTGTGGCCCACCGCATGGCTCCATCACTGGCCTGGTACAACCCATCTACAGCATGGACAAGACAAGGCCCTTGTGAGGGGCCAAGCCTGGCAAGGCGGACGACGCCAAGACCTCCGATGGTAGCGGCCTCCCCAGGCGGCCTCCTGAGGAGCGGAGTTTCCTATGCAAGCACCCTCCTCATGAGGATCAAGTGGTGCAAGCCATGACGACCAAGGCCAGGCGGGTACCAGCGGGTGCAGAGCAGCATGTTTCCTCTTTGGTGCTAAGGAGGCAAGCAGAGTCGCGCAGTCCAGAGGAATCATCCAAAGGTTTCCATTCAGGTGCAACAAGACCAAGACCGCCAGGATGGCAGGACGGATGTCATCACCGAGCCCACCACATGTTTGTTTAATGTTGTTATCCTGTCCAACTTACAACTGAACTGGTTTACCAAAATGAGTTTCGTATACAACATGGTAAACATGTGATGTGTCTACTTGTTCCTCTTGTAGAATGCCGACAGAATATTGGAGAAGAGCACCCCATTATGCAATGGTAGAGGAAGTAATGCAGATAAGGTTCAAGATAGTGAGACAACCCTGTTGGTACCCAAGAAAGCTGATAAAAACTATCTTGTAGACTGTGAGAAAACCACAAAGTCGTGCCTTGATGTAGTGTTTGAGTTATTGGCCACTACTGCTGGCACAAGCTCTTCGAACTCGCCGCCTAAATCAATTCGGCTTCTTGAGTCTCAAATTCAAGTTGAAAGACATCGATCAGATGTGTTGCGACAGGAAGCCGAAGGACTGAGGAAGTCCCTGCAGAATTCAGATGCATACTTTTTGGTGCAACAACAAGTGCTGGAGGATTTAAGCGCTAAACAAGAGAAAGCTAATAAGCTTTCTAAGCATCTTGCCAGCATGGTGGATACCCAGGATATTGTTTCTTGAGCATTTGTGAAGTGGTTTCAGTTCTGGACATGTTTTGATGCGGCGTTGATTTGCACTGGCCGCCTACTTTGACAACCACTGTATGAAATATGCTGCTTTGTTCCCCATATTTGCACTGGTGGCCAACTTTGATGCCGAGTGGTTGTAATATGTGTAATAGCTGTAATAGCCAAGTGTATGTTGCTTGCTTATTTATTTCCTTGTTATCTTTTTATTTGTTTGCTTGTAGAGTTGTAGTCAGTGAAGTTCTTTTTCCGCGGTGTGCTAGTAGCCGCAATAACATATTTTTAAAAACTAGGCCACAATAACCACGGGTAACATACGGACCGTTATCACCATGGTCCTGCTACCTGCTGTAGTGACCATGGGCCTCTTACGGGCCGTAGAATCAATGGGCCTTCTACGGGCCGTATGATCGATTGGCGAAACATGGGCCAATAACGGACCACATTATGGGCCGTAAATGAGCTAGAGTGGCAGCCGTCCATTCATTGGCCGACCATAACGGGCCTTTAAGAGACCGACAAGTATAATGGGCTTAATTCCATCGATGGGCATAACATGTAGTTAATGGGACATATTTGATGAAGCTATGAAAACGGCCCAATGGATTATCGGGCCACAAACGGGCCGGCTTTAACCACACACTGAATTTGGCCCACAAGCGGAAAAGGCCAGTAATGGACCATAAGCAACCGAAAGCTACAAATCAGCCCAAGAATAAATGGGCCCTTAAAAGGCTGAAAGATAACACGAGCTGGGAACGACCCAATGTAGTAATGGGCCGTTAATGGGTATAAAGCGATATGTTGTTCATGATGGGCCAGTTTCACTACGGGATGTTAATGGGTCAAGAGTTACAAAGGGCATCATATGGGCAGAAAGACGTCATGGGCTGAAAGTTACAATGGGCTCAAATCATATTGGACGGCCCAGATAAAGCTAGTGGGTAGAATTTGTAAAGGCCATAATGGGCCATGAGTTGTCGGGCCTGAATGGGCTATATGCGAGCATGCCGTTAGCAGGCTTTTGTTGGGCCGACCTGTTATCCCTTGACCAAATCAAACGGGCCGGCCTTTTGACCTGAATGGGCCATTGCTGGGCCATGCCACGTGTCGACGTATCATTGACGCCTACTGTCCATTGGTTGGTTAACATCTATTTGCACGTGGTTCCTTCGGCCAATGGGAATTTTACACGTGGAAAATTCCCATTGGTCCTCGCGGTTAGCGGGTTATTGGATCCAAAACCGGACCCGATAGCTTAACGGCGACCCGTTATGATGGATGCCACATGTCGGTTACCCTTGACGAAAGCACTTCCATGATGCGCCATTTATCGTCATGGAAGTGAACACTTCCATGATGATAATTTTCGTATTGGCATGGAACACTTCTACGACAGCACATGTACGACTATCTTGATTCTTTCATAAAATCATCATGGATGTACATGCATGACAGAAAACGTGATCTATTGTGACAAACACGTATTATCATGGAAGTGTTTTTTGTAGTGTCTCGTCATCACAATCCTTCTTCTTGCGGCCCCTGGCGGGTTTTCCTTGATACTGAGATGCCTTGCCGGGGCAATTTGCTCCACCACTGCGGCCCTTCCCACTAGCATCATTCTGATCCTTTTCCTGGTCACGCTTCTCATACTCAGCCCTCTGCTTCTTGACAAGCTGCTCAACATGACGACAATCTTGAAGATCGTGGCCTTTAGTCCGATGGATCTTGCAGCACGGGCCATCACCTTTCCTAGCTTGTAGTTGCTAGTCGCTCCCTCCCGAGCATCCCACGAGTGGGGGCTAGGCACTATGTGTGCTCCTGAGCGCCTGAGGTAGCCCCGAAGGTGTCAAGGGCCCCCTGATGGCCTATGCCACAACAACCATGGGTCTGCCCGTGCACACACCTCGCCAAGATCTGGTGGCCGACTCCTCGCGCGACACTCTTGAGCGAGCCAACAGGCACGCGCCGCCTTCGGCCCCTGGCCTCAGGAGCGCTCATCTCCTGGCCTTGCCGGACACCACGACCCAGCATACCAAAGACGATCGACCCTACGTCGATGGGCACCAAAGAGACGCAGCAAAAGAAAAGAGTAGCCACAGCCCGGCTGTTTATCAAAGGATTCGGGATCCTACGTCGAGTGATTTCTACATCTCCGTGAGGTCCGATGCCTGGCGGGGGTGTCTCCGGAGGCCCTGAACCTTCGCGAGCCCCCCAGGGATATCGCGAGGATGTGAGGCGTTTGACTGAATGTGTTGCCGCACTGAGCAGTTTCATTTCCATGTCCACGAAGCGCGCCTTGGCTTTCTTCAAAATCTTAAAGAAGGCATGGACCGTGGAGTGGACCCCGGAGGCAGACGCTGCATTACAAGATTTGCAGTCCTACCTTTCCTCTGTCCCTACCTTGGTCGCTCCCAAACCACAAGTGTCGTTGCTGATGTACTTAGAAGCAACCAACCAAGTGGTTAGTGCAGCACCGGTGGCGCAGCGGGAGGTAGATGACACGGCATCCACCGCCGCAGTCCCCTCCGGAAAAAAGATGAACCCATCCCGGCAGGATCGGAGGCAGTTCAAGGCAAGGAAGAGCAAGGCAGTGGAGGCAGCTCCATGGTCGCGGCAAGGAGTAAAGTAGTGCAGCGCCCAGTGTACTTCATCGCGACCCTATTCCAGGGGGCTAGATCGAGGTACTCTGGTGTGCAAAAGTTGATTTTTGGCCACAAGGAATCTGCGCCACAACTTCCAATCTCACGTGATCACAGTTGTCACCCGCTTCCCCCTCCAATGTATACTCCGGAACCCTGAGGCCACTGGCAGAATTGTGGAATGGGCTTTGGAGTTATCCAGCTTTGGTTTGAAGTTTGAGAGCACATCAACTATCCAGAACAGAGCACTGACTGAATTCATTGCGGAATGGACACCTACCCTTGACGAAGAAGTATTGGAGACAATTATCCTCGGCAGGAAAGCGCCCCAAGAATGGATTATGTACTTTGACGGTGCCTTCTCCCTATAGGGAGCAAGGGTTGGCGTGTTTTTTGTTGCTCCCACTGGGGAGCACCTCAAGTACGTCGTCCAACTGCATTTGCCACGGGAGGAGGCCACCAATAACACGGCAGAGTATGAGGGACTCCTTGCCGGGCTCAGAATTGCCACATAATTGGGAATCAAGAAGCTGATCATTCACGGAGATTCACAGCTTGTGGTGAGACAAGTAAACAAAGATTATCAGATCCCGTTGATGGAAGAATACGTCGAGGAAGTGAGGAAGTTAGAGGAGTGCTTTGACGGGTTACAAACAGAGCACATACCTCTTGCGGAAAACAACATAGTTGATCACCTGTCAAAGTGCGCTGTGCAAAAACTCCCTGTGGAACTAGGGACTTTTGTTATCCATCTGACTCAACCCTCCGTATCCCCAACAACAATGACCAGGAAGAGGAGGAAACTGGACTCTGCCAAGCCTCTCCCGAAATAGTTTTCTGAAACCCCCAGCAGGGGGCTTAGCGGGAACAACTCCCCTTTGATCGCTAAGCCGCACCCTCCCGCCAAACTTTCAACATCTGCGGTTGAGGAGTGCGCTTCCGAGAATGAGGAGGTGCCGCTAGTCCCCGTTGCCGAGCCACAGGCTCTAACTTGGGCACGACACATTGTCCAATTTCTCCAAACAGGAGAACTTCCCTAAAGGCAAGAAGAAGCTGAAAGAGTAGCCCGGAGGGCCAGTATGCATCAGTTCATTGGCGACACGCTATACAGAAGAAGGACCAACGATGTGAAATTGAAGTGCATCTGTCGAGAAGAAGGAAAGGAACTGCTGGCGGACATACACAAGGGTATGTGCGGCCACCACATTGGATCGAGGGCTCTGGTTGGGATGGCTTTTTGACAAGATTCTATTGGCCCGCCACCCTCCAAGATGCAATTCAGCTTGTCACCATATGTGCAGCCTACCAGTTCCATTCCAAGAATATCTACCAGCCTGCCCAAGCTCTTCAAATGATCCCTTTGTCATGCACATTTTCGGTCTGGGGGCTCGATATATTGGGCCCCTTTCACCATGCCGCGAGGGCTTTGAATTCTTGTTCATCGCAATCGACAAGTTTACAAAGTGGCCGGAAGTGGAACCAGCGAGAAAGGTGACCGCTCAGTCAGCTATGAAGTCCTGGAAAGGATTAGTGTGCCGCTCCGGAGTTCCTGCCGGGATCATCACTGACAACGACACCCAATTTACAAGTTGCCCCTTCATGCAATATGTTCATGCCCTCGAAAGCAAGGTTTCATTTGCATCAGTGGCTCATCCAAGGAGCAATGGACAAGCCGAGAGGGCAAACGATGAATTATTGCGAGGCCTCAAGACAAGAACATTCAATATGCTGTAGAAGGGTGGCACGTGATGGATCGATGAGCTGCCGGTAGTTCTCTGGTCCCCCTGTACGACACCAAATCAGGCTACCGGACAAACTCCCTTCTCCCTAGTCTAGGGGGCAGAAGCAGTTATCCTCACAGAACTCATTTACGGGTCTCCTCGAGTGCTCGCCTATGATGAGGTAGCGCAAGAACAGCACCGGCGTGATGATGCTGTGCTACTTGAGGAGAACCATCTCTGGGCAGCTGCGCGTGTTGCATGCTACCAGCAAGCCCTGCGTCGCTATCCCAGTGCAGGGTTAATGCCCAGAGTTTTCAGGAAGGCGACCTTCTGCTTAGGCGCACTCAGTCCACCAAGGGTACAAATAAGTTGACACCGAAGTGGAAAGGCCCTTACCGGGTACGTTACCAGACTGGGCGTAGTCCGTCTAGAGACCGGAGATGGCATTCGATTGCAAAACTCATGGAACATTGAGCATCTCCGTAAGTTCAACCCATAAGGCGCGGCTGTCGGGCCGTGCCCGGCAGCCACCCTTTTGTACAAGATTTGCCTCAGTTGCATGTAACCCTTTGTATAAAGCCAGGCATAGACCCTGAGTAACAGAAAAATAAATGAAGCGCTCGGGGGGCCCTGAAGAAGATTGCATGCATGCATGAGCATAGCATGTTCATATAGATAAGATCACACATGGTTTTGTTTTCATCTGCATCAAACTCCATGATTCTTACCGCAAACTTGGTCCCGAAGAAAAGAAATGAACACAAACCTACACAACTATCCTCGGCAAGCCAAATAGATAAGTTTTCTTCTTATCCATGTGTGTTGTGTAAAATAAATACTTGTGCATATGAAAACTTCATCACCCTTGAAACTTAGGTGCTCCCATTCCTTGGCTCGAACGTTGCTTCAGTCGGGATGGTGCTAGGCTTCTCGCCCCTCGTTGGTTACCCCAAGTGGAAGGTGTGAGATGTAGTGTTGCGGAAGTTTTTCCCTTGGCAAAGATACCAAGGATCGAATCCCCAGAGACTCCTAGGTTCAACAAGAAGGTGTCAACTGCTACGGCGCCAGATATTAGCAATCAACATGGACCTGCACACAGATACAAATAACTTTGCTCCCAACGAGTACAGAGAGGTTGTCAATCCCTCCGGCCTTGTAGTTCACAAAGGATTAAACGCAAGTGATTGTAGTGATAGATATAATTGCAATAGTAAACAATAGCGAAAAGTAAATAGAGGATGTGATCAATGATGGTAATATGGACCGGAGTCTCATGATGTTCACTAGTGATGTCTCTCTCCCAAAAGACGATAAAACAGCTATGTGAGGTAAACGAATTACAGCTGGGCAAGCGCAAACCAATGCTGACTACATTGCAAGAAAGGTTGAGGTTCAAAGCATGGGCGGTACGCCAAAGTAAGTAGACCGAAATCCATAAATATCAACTACTAATCATCCACCTTGAGATATCTATCCAGAACATCTCGCTGGTATTAAGTTGCGAGTCCCACCCATAGTGTAAACTCAATGCAACAGACAACTGCATTAAAAGAACTTTGCGTAAAGTAAAACAATCCTTGCACCCGCGGGCACAAGCACCGTTGTTTTGCCCCTTGTGGCAACAACACATCCCCTAGACTCATGTTTCTGTCACTCAAACTAGTCATCGAGGGGCATGAACCCACAATCAAGCATAACGTTCCCTCTTGGAGTCACTACCTATTACTTGGCCAAAGAAATAAATAACAACAAAGAACATGCAAGAATTACTTACGAACATAAATATAAAAGAGGTAGATCAAATATATTACTCAAGCACAATCTGACATAATCTCATAATCCATCGGATCCCAGCAAACTCATCATCGCAACAGCATAAGGATTACATATGTGCCTCGATCATGTAGGGCAGCTCACGAGGGCTAATTAGTGAAGCACAAGAATGGGAGGAGAACATCACATAGCTACTGGTCATGGACTCATGGTCCAAGGGAGACTACTCACAACTCATCCGGGAGGCGTCCATGGTGGTGGAGAGGCTCCCGGTGGTGATCCTCCCCTCCGGCAGGGTGCCGGGAAGAGTTCTCCTGGTGCTCCCGATCTTGGAAGCGGCGGCGGCGGCGGAACAGAGATGAGATCGCGAAAAGAGTTCCTCCCTCGAGGGTTTCGGGAGACGCTTTAAATATATGCCAAATGGGGGCATCGGAGGAGCCTCGGGGGGCCCAGGCGCCCCCCCGGCGCGGCCCAGGGGGGGCGCGCCGCCAGGGCGCCTGGAGCCCTGGTGCCCCCCCCCCCCCGGCTGTCCTTCGGGCGCACGGTAGTTTCTGGAACGCTGATTTTTTATATAATTTTTCTGGATTTTTCCTGGCAGTTCTCGTAATGTGAAAACCTGAAATACAAAAACAGCCAAAAACAGAAACTGGCACTGGGGTGCACTGAGTTAATAGGTTAGTCCAAATATGATCAAAAGTGTATGGAAGTGTATAAATATCATAGCAATATCACCCAAAAGAGGCATGGAGCAAGCAAAAATTATAGATACGTTTTGGACGTATCAACATCCCCAAGCTTAATTCCTGCTCGTCCTCGAGTAGGTAAATGATAACAAGAATAATTTCTGTGGTGACATGCTATTAACCATATAGGACTTTTTCATAGTCATATGACAAAAGCTTACTGAGACAATGAATCTATAGTAATTAAGTTGCCTCATGAGAAAATCACAAAGGACTGAAAGTTTTACAATATGATACTGAAACATCAAATAGATTTGCAATGAACATGATGTGCAAATATGATAAAGTGATATCTAGCTTGCCCCCTTTAGTGAAGCAAAACGTAAATGCAGGGGCACCTCCAAGGTTTAAGTGATGACTAGATACAATGATTTCAGAATAAACGATATCACAATCATGCAAAAGACAATGCTACTTTGGGACAATGCACATTACACTCAGAATGACAATCATGCTCTCAGTAGTTGGTGCTTTTAAAAGAAGGTGGAGACTCTCGAACCGTGGCTTTTGTTGGCAAGGTTGAAAACCCGTAGTCGGAAACAAAGACAAAACATGTACCAGAGCTCTTGGCTTTAAAACAGAGGTAATAATTTATTTTAGATCATGCATGTTTCGTCAACGAATGCTAGCAGACAACTCAATCACTTTTCGAGATGGACTAGTTTCGAGGAACGGCTCCCGAATGAGGACGATCACATCTTCTTAATCTCCTTTGTTTATCACTGCCAAAGATTTCTGATTTCTCATGAACAAAGCGTGAAGGAGGGTTTGTTTGTTATATTATATTTTTGAGCCGGGCGCACTCAATGCCAGTTCCTTCTCGTATTATGGGTTTGCACATTATACATGCAATCCCGGGGTGAAGCTTGTCCAACTTAAAAAGGTCATGAATTAACCACTACTTCCTCATGAACTTACAACAGAGGCACAAAATAAGAATGCTTTTTCTTTGAATAATTTTGAGATGGCACATGCAAGTCTCCATTAGGAATGGCAGGTAAATACCATGTAGGAAGGTATGGTGGACTCATATGGCATAACTGGATTAAAGGATGTGGATGCACAAGCAGTCAGTCCGCTTAGTACAGGCGAAGGTTAGCAAAAGACTGGGAGCGACCAACTAAGAGAGCAATGACGGTCATAATCATGTAGAGCGACAAAGCAACATTGAATCAGGCATGGTAGTTATATCGCTACTCAGAAACAAAAGATCATCAAGGCTTGACAGACTTTCTTTATAGTCTTAAATATGCGTGAGCATACGCCAAGTCAATCAAAATAAATTCTCGAAGGAAGATATTACTAAACCATACCACATCATAGGCAAACAAATCATGTTGGTATTCCAATAACACATTGGGAACCCCCCAGTTATTTGAGACTAACCATAAGAAAACATGAACTACTAAGTGCCATCATGCACGTAGCATCTTTATCATAGACATATCAACCAATGCAACGGAAGCAAACTCTCTTAATAAGGTGAGCATGGTAATTAAAGAGAGTTCAAGCAACGAACTAAACAAAAGCTCTTTGAAAAGATAAGCATGAAAGCTAAGAGCTGAACATGATAGTAGCTATTAAAAGACAAAGAACACACACATCAAGGATAGACATGAAAATTCTATGTTATGTTCTAGGTAGAAGTGGAGCGTGTTTCTCTCCCACATAAAGAAAGCTGAATTCCGACTCGTTATGAAAAACTAAAGAAAACTAAAAAGCAAGACGCTCCAAGCATAGCACATAACACATGAAGTGATTAAAATATAGTGGAACGAAAGACGAACTGATAATGTTGATGGAGAAGGGGATGCACGGGGGCATCCCCAAGCTTAGACGCTTGAGTCTCCTTGAATATTACTTGGGGGTGCATGGGGGCATCCCCAAGCTTGAGCGCTTGACACTCCTGAATCTTTTTATCATCTTCCCTCGCACACTTGAAAACTCCCTTCATACATAACTCATCATAATCTGATTAGCGAGGTTAGTACCCATAATAAAATAATTATACCTTGCTGGAAATAAATATATTCTTGAAGGTCTACTGTTTCTCAAGATTGCCAAAAGGTTTTTGCAAAGAAAAAGCAAGCTCTTGGTTTGCAAAATGAAGGAAAGGCAAAACATGACAGAATCTGTGAAAAACAGAACAGCAGGTAGTAATTGATTTGTTCGGGGCACTTCTGCAACTCTAATAAAAAAACTCAGAACATACGCACGAAAGACAATTATATAGAGCATGCTATCGAAAAAATTCAGACCAAAAAGATGATCTGGTGATTTTATACAAATTTTTCTATCCAAGGACAGAATCTGTTTCCTGGACAGCACCTCACAACTTTTGAACTTTCTAGCAATCAGAGGCTACACTTGGCATAAAATTGAAAAGTAAAGATACAATGATGATGCTACTGTAGTAACAACATCAAGACACAACAAAAGCAAAATAAATTTATTCATGTGGGCTGCCTCCCAAAAGCGCTTTCTTTTATGCCTTTAAGCTAGGCATAAGACTTTAATGATGCTCTTGTAGGAATAAGAATTGAAGAACAAAAGAGAGCATCAAGAAGCAAATAACAAACACATTTAAGCCTAACATGCTTCCTATGCATAGGAATATTGCAATAGAATAATTCATTGTAGCACAAAGCAATAAGCATAGGAAGACAAAACAAGTGCAGCTTCAAAACCTTCAACATAAAGAGAGGGAACTTAATATTATTGAAATATCTATAAGCATATGTTCCCTTCTCATAATAATTTTCAGTGGGATCACGAATAAACTCAACAATATAAGCATCACATAAAGCATTGTTACCATGATCCACATGCAAAAAGGTACTCTTACTCTCCACATAAGCATCATGAAGAGGATAAAACTTAGTATAAAAGAGAGACATAAGCTCTTGCCAATCAAGCAAGTGCGAGTTATCGAGAAGCTTATACCAATCTGAAGCTTTATCTATAAGTGATACGGCGAACAATGTCCTCATGAAAAACTCTCTTGATACACCTGCAAGCTTAAATAATGAACATAATTGTGACAGATATAGCAAGTGTTCACCGGGATGTCTGTCTCCTGCATAACGATTAGCCAAAACATAATCGATAATACCAGCTGGTATTTTATAGGGCACAATTTCAGTAGGGGGAGGTGCAACCACCACAGGTGTGCGGCGTCTTCCCACAAGCAATGATCCAATAGCAAGGTTGTCCATAAGCATAACTAGTGAAAAGACATAAAGAAAACTGAAAGGTAAACTAACAAGACTAAAAAGCAAAGATAAAAGATAGCGTGCAACTCCCCTATCCTGAACAGTGGAGTCCCCGGCAACGGCGCCAGAAAAACTCTTGCTAGGCTTCTCGCCCCTCGTTGGTTACCCCAAGTGGAAGGTGTGAGATGTAGTGTTGCGGAAGTTTTTCCCTTGGCAAAGATACCAAGGATCGAATCCCCGAGACTCCTAGGTTCAACAAGAAGGTGTCAACTGCTACGGCGCCAGATATTAGAAATCAACATGGACATGCACACAGATACAAATAACTTTGCTCCAAACGAGTACAGAGAGGTTGTCAATCCCTCCGGCCTTGTAGTTCACAAAGGATTAAACGCAAGTGATAGTAGTGATAGATATAATTGCAATAGTAAACAATAGCGAAAAGTAAATAGCGGATGTGATCAACGATGGTAATATGGACCGGAGTCTCATGATGTTCACTAGTGATGTCTCTCTCCCAAAAGACGATAAAACAGCTATGTGAGGTAAACGAATTACAGCTGGGCAATTGACAGGACCATGTGCGCAAACCAATGCTGACTACATTGCAAGAAAGGTTGAGGTTCAAAGCATGGGCGGTACGCCAAAGTAAGTAGACCGAAATCCATAAATATCTACTACTAATCATCCACCTTGAGATATCTATCCAGAACATCTCGCTGGTATTAAGTTGCGAGTCCCACCCATAGTGTAAACTCAATGCAACAGACAACTGCATTAAAAGAACTTTGCGTAAAGTAAACAATCCTTGCACCCGTGGGCACAAGCACCGTTGTTTTCCCCCTTGTGGCAATAGCACATCCCCTAGACTCATGTTTCTGTCACTCAAACTAGTCATCGAGGGGCATGAACCCACAATCAAGCATAACGTTCCCTCTTGGAGTCACTACCTATTACTTGGCCAAAGCAATAAATAACAACGGAGAACATGCAAGAATTACTTACGAACATAAATATAAAAGAGGTAGATCAAATATATTACTCAAGCACAATCTGAACATAATCTCATAATCCATCGGATCCCAGCAAACTCATCATAGCAACAGCATAAGGATTACATATGTGCCTCGATCATGTAGGGCAGCTCACGAGGGCTAATTAGTGAAGCACAAGAACGGGAGGAGAACATCACATAGCTACTGGTCATGGACTCATGGTCCAAGGGAGACTACTCAGAACTCATCCGGGAGGCGTCCATGGTGGTGGAGAAGCTCCCGGTGGTGATCCTCCCCTCTGGCAGGGTGCCGGGAAGAGTTCTCCTGGTGCTCCCGATCTTGGAAGCGGCGGCGGCGGCGGAACAGAGATGAGATCGCGAAAAGAGTTCCTCCCTCGAGGGTTTTGGGAGACGCTTTAAATATATGCCAAAGGGGGGGGGCATTGGAGGAGCCTCGGGGGGCCCAGGCGCCCCCCCGGCGCGGCCCAGGGAGGGCGCGCCGCTAGGGCGCCTGGAGCCCTGGTGGCCCCCCTCGGCTGTCCTTCGGGCGCACGGTAGTTTCTGGAACGCTGATTTTTTATATAATTTTTCTGGATTTTCCTCGCAGTTCTCGTAATGTGAAAACCTGAAATACAAAAACAGCCGAAAACAGAAACTGGCACTGGGGTGCACTGAGTTAATAGGTTAGTCCAAATTTGACCAAAAGTGTATGGAAGTGTATAAATATCATAGCAATATCACCCAAAAGAGGCCTGGAGCAAGCAGAAATTATAGATACGTTTGGACGTATCAGATGGTCGCAGTTGCCCTTGACGGAAAAGGGTTGGCAGGGGGCTGGTCCCTCTTTATGGTTTAATGCCCAGCAAGCCTAGCCCTGCGGCAACAGACCGAGGGTACCGGCAGGATAGCCGGCCGGGGGAAAACTTGTTTACTTGAGTGTATAGAGGCATGCCACCTCTAAATGGATACCACACATGCACAAGTACCGAGAAAGGCTTGTCTTTTTCATTAATATGGTGATAAGCAAGTAAATATTTTACATAACACAAACATGGATAAAGAAGACTACATAATTTAGACTAAAGTTTGCCAATCGCCTACACATTTTAACATGAGAAAAGATAAGTGCCCCGTAATCCCCTTTATTTTTCCCTTTTTTCCCAAGCACTGCGGTGGGAATAGGAGAAGGCGGAAGGGACACCTAAGCAGCAGCCCGGCCGAACCCCATCAGGACCTGCCAAGGGCAACCTAACAAGATCAGGAGCGGCGAGGCTTCGAAGAGAAGGGGCGCAGAGGATGGCTGGGCGGTGCCCCAGCCTCCACCACCAAGGCCGGCGGGGCGCTCCGGCATAGGCGCCAATAAGGAGAGCCTACCAGGCCCCCTCTAGAGGATTTCTGGAAGAGGCGAAGGCACCAAGAGAACATCCCTCCCCGGCAGGGAAGAGCGGAGGGATGTCGGAGAACCAGGGCGGAGGGGCAACGAGCAGACAGTACGAGATGAAGGCGTCGGTGCCATCATACTCCGACCTAACGGCCCGCACGCCACCTCCACCAACCCAAGAAGGTCGGGCATGTGCCATAGCAATCCCCTCCGCCCCCGCATCATACACCTCCATTACCTACCCCGCGCAACGCATGCGGCATATGTGGCGGAGGGAATAAGTGCAGTGGGAAGAGTAAATTGACAGTTACTCCCCCATGTGTTAAATCCATTCATGGGCCATTACAAAGGTAGCCCCACTACAATTGGCGTTATGTGACACGCGGGGGAGGCAGAGATTCATTCAATCGCTGGTTAATGAAGAAGCAAGAAAGATATCAAGCCAACTCCAAGACCATTGCCTGTGTACCTGTTAGAGTCTATCCCGACGACGCCCAGCGGCGGGTTCGTCCCAGGCTCAGGGGCTTCTTGATGACCCACAAGTATAGGGGATCAATTGTATCTCTTTTTGATAAGTAAGAGTGTCAAACCCAACGAGGAGCAGAAGGAAATGACAAGTGGTTTTCAGCAAGGTAATGTCTGCAAGTGCTGAAATTGTACGTAACAGAGTAGTTTGATAGCAAGATATTTTTATAACGAGCAAGTAACGATAGTAGTAGCAAAAGTGCAGCAAGGTAGCCCAATCCTTTTGAAGCAAAGTACATGCCAAGACGGTCTCTTATAATAAGTGAAGCGTTCTTGAGGGTACACGGAATTTCATCTAGTCACTTTCATCATGTTGGTTCGATTCGTGTTTGCTACTTTAATAATTTGGTATGTGCGTGGATCGGTGCTTAGGTGATGTTCTTACTTGAACAAACCTCCTACTTATGATTAACCCTCCAGCAAGCATCCGCAGCTACGGGAAAAGTATTAAGAATAAATTCTAACCATAGCATTCAACTTTTGGATCCAATCGGTCCCTTATGAAATAGCGCATAAACTAGGGTTTAAGCTTCCGTCACTCTCGCAACCCATCATCTAATTACTACTCCACAATGCATTCCTTAGGCCCAGATATAGTGAAGTGTCATGTAGTCGACATTCACATGCAGGCCCGTCCACGAGGTAGGCCAAGGTGGACGACCGCACAGGGCCCCCAAAAATTTGGGGCCCCCAAATAGCTAGCTACTTAGTATACTTTATATTGTTCGTATAATCAGAAACTTAATCCGGCTAGATAAACGTACTACCCAACAGCAAGGAAGGTCTAAGCAAACGTACTCTTCAGCAACACCATCCCAGGAGGGCTGCTAACACACGGCCTGACCGTTCTATTAATCGCTAACACGTCGCCTCGCTACTACCAATCTCATCTGCTGTGGCGTTGCCTTCAGCCATTTGCCCAGGACGTCGCCTCTGCCTTCCGCCATCAGCGATCACCCGTTTGCTTTAGTCCTCCACTACAAGTCAATTAGGTATCTCCACATGTAGTTTACTTAACTTTGTCCCTTCCTTTATCACTTGTAATTGATTAAGTTTGATCTCACTGACCTAGGTTAAGAGTAGTCGAGTAGGACAAAATTATGTATTCCTGGGCATGGTAGGTAACCAATTTATTTGTTCATGGTGTTAGATTAGGAGAAGGCCAAAATTAAGGTTGTTCCTGATCAGTTGTAGTACTTGTTTTGATATCTTTATTCACACTAATTAGACAATGTCATGTTTAAATAATTAGTCGTTAAGTTTCTTTGATTTATAAAAACAGGAAGATGTTTATTTTGCGATCCTCGTAATGTTTGCAACAAATAGAAAGTATGATTCAGATTGTGAAGAGCGTAAGAAGAATCAGAAACTAGAAGCACACGTTCAATCTCAATGGGGTGCTCTTGACAGATTTGTTATGGAAGAATCTCCATTAAATTCTGAAAATTAAACTCACAATGATAATGTTGATGATGGCCTTGGTGATGAATCTGATGGTCATTGAAGTTCGGATTGAGACTGACAGTGCAAGTGAAGATGTTGGTGCTAATATTGTAGATGAAGGTGATGGTGCTAATATTGGTACCCGAGATATGATTGAAGGATTCTTCTTTTTGATAGAACATGAGGTTAGTTTATTCCTTTAGCCCCATTTTATTATATTTTTGCATTAGTACATCATATATGTCTAAATATAGTGCAAAACAAAACATACTTGAAATTATGTAATAAAGTGAAAGTATGCTTTAGGTACATTAGTTCTTCTGTTATATGGAATTTTGAAAAGGTTTTCCCAATTTTGATTTTCGCCCCGGGGCCCCGAATTTCTGGAGACGGCCCTGTTCACATGACACCACTAAGGGAATCACAATATACATACTCTCAAAATATCGAACACATATCAAATTCACATGATTACTCGCAACATGATTTCTCCCGTGACCTCAAGAACAAAGGTAACTACTCACAAATGATAAACATGCTCAAGATCAGAGGGGTATTGAATAGCATATTGGATCTGAACATATCATCTTCCACCAATAAACCATATAGTAATCAACTACAAGATGTAATCAACACTACTAGTCACCCACAAGCACCAATCTATAGCTTCGGTAACAAGATTGAACAAAAGAGATGAACTAGGGTTTGAGATGAGATGGTGTTGTTGAAGATGTCAATGGAGATAGCCCTCCCCAAGATGGTGATGATGATGACGATGATTTCTCCCTCCGGGAGGAAAGTTCCCCCGATGGAATCGCTCCGCCAAAGGACAAAAGTGCTCCTGCCCAAGTTCCCCCTCGAGACGGTGGCGCTCCCTCCCGAAAGTCGTCTCCTTATTTTTTTCTAGGTCAGAAGGGCTTATATACCAGAAGATGGGCACCGTAGGTGGGCCTGGGTGAGCATAACCCACCAGGGCGCGCCTGGGCTCCCTGGCGCGCCTAGGTGGGTTGTGCCCACCTGGTGGGCCCCCTCTGGTACTTCTTTGCTCCAATATTCTTCAAATGATTCTTAAAAATTCTCCATGAAGTTTCAGCTTGTTTGGAGTTGTGCAGAATAGGTGGCCTGACGTAGCTTTTTCAGGTCCAGATTTCCAGCTGTCGGAATTCTCCCTCTTGGTGCATACCTTGCAAATTATGAGAGAAAAGGCATTAGAATTACTCCAAAAAGCATTATTATGCATAAAAACAACACAAATAACAGTAGGAAAACATGATCCAAAATGGACGTATCAACTCCCCCAAGCATAGACCTCGCTTGTCCTCAAGCGAAAACCAAAATCAAAAAACATGACCACATGCTTTGAGAGAGATGTGTCGACATAAACAAAATATGGACATAGAAGCATCATGTATATTATTATAACAGCAACACTTAAACATAAGACTTTTATCAAAGGACTTTTATCATAGACTTCTCATGAATAAGTAATAGTTCATCACATAATCGAAGTATAGAGCATAAACTCTATTAAAAATCAACAAACAATGTTCTCAGTCAACTTTGAAACTACAATTCTTCATCTTTTCAGGAATGGTCACGTATCGGAGCCTTTAGGCAAGTCCACATACTCAACCATCATATAGTCTTCTATGATTGCTAACACTCACCAAATACACATGAGCAAAAGGTTTCAACCGGACACATAGAAATATAGGTGCTTATAGTTTTGCCTCTCAACGTACTCACCTCAAGGGTGATGTCAACAATAATAACTCATGCCACCCATATTCAACTGGACATATGTGCCTAAATCTTTCCTAACCACATGATGCTTGTCAAAGGATAAAATAAAAAGGAATAGAGAGAAAACTTTGACTCTTTGCATAAAAGTAAAAGATAGGCCCTTCGCAGAGGAAAGCAGAGGTTGCCATGCGTTTATTTGTTTGTATGCTCAACCCCTTAGTGCAAAAGAACGTCAGGTTGGATTGCCCCTTGGGATAGCAACCATGATTATGCAGTCTGTCGCTTTTATTCTTCACCATCACAAGTTCGTGCAACGCTCAATTTTCTCTTACACTAAATGATCTCAAACTTTTAGAAGCAATTTTTATTGCCTTATTGCACCAATGACAACTTACTTGAAGGATCGTACTCAATCCATAGGTAGGTATGGTGGACTCTCGAAAAAGTTTTGGGTTTAAGGGTTTTGGATGCACAAGTAGTATCTCTACTTAGTGCATAATTTTTGGCTAGAAAAGATATTGAGCAAGCACCACATGTTAAAGGATCTATGACAATATGACTTCTATGTGAATATGAACAAACATAAATCATTAAGTTGTCTTCCTTGTCCAATGTCAACAATTTTGGCATATAATATTTTGATGGGGGCTCACAATCACAAAAGATTTCTAGGATAGTATATTTATATGTGATCTTCTCTTCCCTTATTAAAAATTTCATGAGTTGCATCATTGACCAATGCTATGTTTGTCAATCTCTAATAAAACAATTCTACTTATACTTTTAATTATGTGGTGCCATCACCTACCATAAGATTAGCATATGATCTTCTTAATTTATTTCCTTTCTTTTATTTATTTGTTTATTACCTTTCTTTTATTATAACATGAAAGTAAAGAAAGCGAAACCTCAAACTAAACTTTATTATATAGCTCGCACACGATTACAAGGATAGATCACTAAGCAAACTCTCGAAAATAAAGGATCGAACTAAGTTTTATTCACTCTAAAGAAAAAGATCGAACTAAAATAAGTAAAGGTAAAAGGATAGTGGGGATGATATGATACCGGGGCACCTCCCCAAGCTTGGCGAAAGCCAAGGGGAGTGCCCATACCCGTACTCAATTTTCTTTTGGTGGTGAAGAAGATGGTGGTGGTGATGATGTAGAGGCAATCTTATCCTTGGGCTTCCATGGCATAGGTTCACCATCATAGGAGGAAGAATGAGTCCCACGGGTCCTGCAACTGGCAGCCAAACTCATACCTTCAAACCTCGCCACGTATTCAAAGACTTCGTTTTGGAGATCATAAATCTAGCTTTGGAGGAAGCCGATTTGCTTGTTGAAGGTGAAAACGATGTCCTTCATGGGTTTGCCATCCACCTTGAGATCACGAGAAAGGTCCATGATCATGAGGTGATTGGCATTGAGCCCACGCTCCACCATCCCCTTGCACTGGAAGACCTCCTGCTCCATAGACTCAAGCCTGGCCTCAACGGTTCCCATCCCCTTGGGTCCTTGCACATCGCGGATGTGCAACACCCCCTCATACATCTGGATGGCCTGAGGGTGCTGCACCACCTCCCGCAAATATGGGTTGATGACGTTCTTGAAGAGCTTGTCCTTGGAGGAGCTTGAGGACGCCATAGTAGATGGGATCTCACAGAAAATAGCAAGGAAAAGAAAACAGAAGATTTCTCCGCGATACGGTGGTCAACAGGTTTGCGGGGTATATAAAGATTTTTTATCTTGGGAAACAAGCAAACTATAGAAAAACAAAGTCTGGAAGGTGCCCGAGGTGGGCACAACCCACCTGGGCGCGACTGGTATATTGTGCCCACCAGGGTACGCTTCCTGGAAGTTTCGCATTTTCCTAATTTTCTAAATATTCCAAAACTGATAAAAAAAATATTTTTGCGGATTTTTTGGAGTCTGTTTACTTACCGTATCATGTACCTCCTTATTTTTATGATTCTGGAGTGTTTCGGAAGGACTCTTCCAGTGTCAAAGTTTGGATAATATTGCTGTCAATATTAATAGGCATACCTGAAATATAATGCTTTATTCCATGCCCATTAACAACCTTCGGGTTAGTACCTTCGGAATTATTTTGATAGCTCCAGACCGATAAACCTCCTTGATGACATAGGGACCTTCCCATTTAGAGAGGAGTTTTGCTGCAAAGAACCTGAAACGAGAGTTGTACAAAAGAACATATTCTCCAACTTTGAACTCACGCTTTTTGATTCTTTTATCATGCCATCTTTTAACTTTTTCTTTAAATAACTTGGCATTTTCATAAGCTTGGGTTCTCCATTCATCTAATGAGCTAATATCAAATAACCTCTTTTCACCGGCAAGTTTGAAATCATAGTTGAGTTCTTTGATTGCCCAAAATGCTCTATGTTCTAACTCAAGAGGCAAATGACAAGCTTTTCCATAAACCATTTTATAAGGAGACATACCCATAGGATTTTTATAACCTGTTTAGTAAGCCCAAAGTGCATCATCTAATTTCTTTGACCAATTCTTCCTGGACCTATTGACAGTCTTTTACAAAATTAATTTTATTTCTCTATTGCTGAGCTCAACTTGACCACTAGACTAAGGATGATAAGGTGATGCAATTATATGGTTAACATCTACTTGGCAAGCATTTTACGGAAAGCACCATGAATAAAGAGTGAACCACCATCAGTCATTAAATATCTAGGGACTCCAAACCTTGGGAAAATAACTTCCTTAAGAATTTTAATAGAGGTGTTGTGATCGGCACTACTGGTTGGAATAGCTAATACCCATTTAGTAACATAATCATCAGGAACCAAAATAGTGTATATCCATTAGAGGAAGGATAAGGGCCCATGTAATCAAATCCTCAAACATCAAATGGTTCAATAGCAAGTGAATAATTCATAGGCATTTCTTGACGCTTACCAATATTACCTATTCTTTGACATTCATCACAAGATAAGACGAACTTACAGGCATCCTTGAAGAGAGTAGGCCAATAAAATCCAGATTGCAAGACCTTGTGAGCAGTTCTATCTCCAGCATGATGCCCTCCATATGCTTCGGAGTGACATTTTCGGAGGATTTGTCCCTGTTCATGCTCAGGTACACGCCGTCTAATAATACCATCTACGCCTTCGTTATAAAGAAGTGGGTTATCCAAAAATAGTGTCTTAAACCATAAAAGAAATTTTTTTCTTTTGTTGGTATATAAAGCTAGGAGGTAAATATTTAGCAACAATGTAATTAGCATAGTCAGCATACAAATGAGTATTATGAGCAACATTTATTGCGGCTAACTGCTCATCAGGAAAACTATCATCAATAGGTAGTGGGTCATCAAGCACATTTTCAAGCCTAGACAAGTTATCAGCTACGGGGTCTCAGCTCCTTTTCTATCAGTGATATGCAAATCAAATTCTTGTAGCAAGAGAACACACTGAATAAGTATAGGTTTAGCATCTTTCTTTTCCATAAGGTATTTAATAGCAGTATGGTCAGCATGGTCAGTGTGAACAATGTAAGATCTAAATTTGTCACAAGCAAACACCAATGCTAGGAATTCTTTTTCAGTAGTAGCATAATTATTTTGAGCACTGTCTAGAGTCTTACTAGCATAATGAATAACATTTAGTTTCTTGTCAACTCTTTGTCCTAGAACATCACCAACAGTAGAATCACCAGCATCACACATAATTTCAAAAGGCAAGGTCCAATTAGGTGGTTGAACAATAGGTGCAAAAATTAAGGCTCTCTTGAGTGTTTCAAAGGCTTCAAAGAAATCATCATCAAAAACAAAAGGAACATCATTTTGCAAAGATTTGTAAGAGGCCTAGAAATTTTAGAAAAGTCTTTAATAAATCTCCTATAAAACCAGCATGACCTAGGAAACTACGAATACCTTTGATATCCTTAGGACATGTCACTTTATCAATTGCATCAACCTTAGCTTTGTCCACTTCAATACCCTTTTCAGAAATCTTATGGCCCAAGACAATACCTTCATCTCTACTCCTAATGTCTGAGTTGGTGAATAGCATCCATGTTTTTTTGTCAGGTTAATTTGTGTCCAGTTTATTTTTGTCTCACCTCCCACCACCCCTCCCACGTTAATTTTTATTCTTCGCACTTAAAACCGAATGGCGTCTGATACTCCTTCCATTTATTCGTGCTTCCTTTGGCAGATGTCGATTCAATTCAATCATGTAAATATTTGTTAATAAGAATTCAGAAATAATACCATCTACATGAAATCACCTTCCAAACAGATCACCTCCCTCTCCGATATTTGTTCCACCGATCTTCTTCAATACTTAGCTCCACTAGAGAAAAAAACACAAAACGTCAAAGCCACACCCTTATGTGATCACGTATCACAATGAGAAAATCTCGAGTTGGTAATCTCGCCCCACTGGTTTATTTACGTCCGGTTTATTTTCATCCCACCTCCCAACACCCCTTCCATTGGTTTATTTTTGCCTCATCTCTCACACAACCGAAAAAATATAAATGGATCAGAACATGTTATGCAGGTGTAACTTATTTAGTAATGTATTTATATGCAAAAGAATCAATCACAATGAATCTCTAAAGACCTTACCATAATTCGTTCAATCAAATTAATTAATATTTCCATACATCTCTACTCCTAACACCACCGCCACTCGAGTACTCCACCTCCTCTTTTTCTCCCTCCACCGATTTGTTTCTATACAGAAACCCCTCCATTGATTTTATTCCCAAACTGAAACCCCTCCGGTCCTGTCATCTACTAGAACGCACCCTCAGACGACTAGGGTTTGATCCCCCTTCGCCTCACATGCAACAACCCAATCTCCTCGCCCCACGTGATTCTCGGGGTGCTGTTCCTACGGCGATGCATGGGGACTCTGATGCGGAGGCGCGCAAGGGGGAAGCGTAGGACCGGAGGCCATGGCTGGGAGACAGGGCGCGCACTGCCGTAGGGATTGGAGCGTCAGCGCCTGATCTAGGTATGCCTCGGCTAGGTCGCGCGCAGGATGCCCTCAAGTAGGTCCATGTCGTAGCCCAGGTCAGGATCAGACTAACAATGGCAACGACGACCACTCCGTTCGACCACGTCCATATGGTCCCAAGCCCCCAAGTCTGATCCCGGGTTTAGAACAAACCAAAATTTGGTCCACTTCAACACTGATCTCCCATCTTCAGTAGCTGTGGCAGCGGCTCTGGCTATGACCGGCATCAGTCACGCCTCTACAAGAGCTTCTACACCATTCATCTTCCTTAAGATGGGCTTGAGGAATCTACCTCTTTTATTTATGTACAAATTGGCTTATTTTTCAGACGGCACAACCTCACAAGTACCATTAACAACATGATTGGACCAATGGGTATTTTGATCTTGCAATGTTGACCAGACGATGTATATGGAGGTGTCTTCAGGATCGATGGTGCATCGCTACGCAGTTTTCCTTATGCTGCTTCTCATTGATTTTTTTAGTATTACCTTTGTTCCCATATGGCTGCAAGCAACCTTGAGAACAGAAGCTAGCTCGCTCAATGTGGGTCCGCCGAGGATAACGCCCATCTCTCTACGAAGGTCATCCGCACATAGGCGTTGTGGAATAGAAGGAACAACACTGACAGCAGCACAGAGAGAAAGTTGTGATGCATGTGGCGACTTGAGGATATGTATCTGTCTGCTCCTCCGCCTTCAACATGTCGATTACATGTGAGGGCTTTTTTCCTTTCCCCTTTTTACTTTTTATGCAAGTGGATAAATATTTTAGGCTGTGTGTCCTCTCTTTTCTTTTAATGCTCAGGTGTGTCATCTTGCAATGGTAGATTATCCATATTGGCAGCTCCTATTTTTTATGTGTGCTTTACTCTTCATATTTTGATGCCTATGCATTTAACTGAAAATGTATATGGAGGAACAAAATGCTTCCTGGGAAAGTAACCAGAGCAGGAACAAAAATTATTCTACCTAATTTTTTATGTGTGCTTTATTTTTACCTTTCTAGCAGTGTATAATTGTTGTTTGCGGATGTTATAATTGAATTAAACTTCATCCAAATAGAATATCACATCTACTTTTCTAGCAGTGTATAATTTTACTTTTCTAGCAGTGTATATATGTCTATTGGGTTTCCAATAGTGTAACATCCCAAATTTTCAATTTGGAATGTTATACATTAGATCATCATGCATATCATATTTTCTTGCTTTTGGTGATCCAAGAAAATCCTAAGCAACTCAAGGACCCTCGGAGAGAGTTGGGGATTTCAATATTTTCATATTTGAGGTTTCTCAAATTTTGAAAATAGGATCATTTGATTTTATTTATTTTATCTTCAAGTATTCTATCATAAAAATATGAGAGAGGGAGTAAAACGACTCTCCCAAAAATAAAGAAATACGGAGGATATAATAAAAAATCAAACAAGTTTTTTTGGAGTTTTATTTGAATTAGGAAAAATAGCATGTTTTCAAAAAAAATGCATTTTAGTGCCAAGAAAATGTTCGTCTTGTTCTAAATATTCCATTTAGACGGTGAAAATTTGTTTTGGCAATTTTAGATTTTTATTTCTTTTTCTAGAGTTTTTCTTTCTTCGTAGCGCCGGCGTAATTAGAAAAAAAAAAGAGGACCCGACCCGACTGGGCCGAAGCCCAGCCGAGCCAGGCCCATGCCCGCCGCGCCGCCTTCCTTCCCCGCGCCGCGCGCCGCCGTGCCCGCGTCGGACACCGCCCCGCCGCCGGTTTGCTTGCCCCGTCCCCCAAGCCTCCAAGCCCCCCTATATATATAGCCCCCCTGCCCCCTGTCGCACCCCGCAGCCGCAAGCACCGCTGCCGCCGCAAGCCACCACCGCCGCCGCGAGCTTCGCCGCCGCCGCAATCCACCGTCGCCGTAGCAGCCTCGCCACCGCCC
>LR738715.1:158918968-158967108 GCA_902687465.1 Secale cereale | reverse complement strand
CGCCCCGCCGCCGGTTTGCTTGCCCCGTCCCCCAAGCCTCCAAGCCCCCCTATATATATAGCCCCCCTGCCCCCTGTCGCACCCCGCAGCCGCAAGCACCGCTGCCGCCGCAAGCCACCACCGCCGCCGCGAGCTTCGCCGCCGCCGCAATCCACCGTCGCCGTAGCAGCCTCGCCACCGCCCGCCGCCGCCGACGCCGCCGTCCGCCGGCTGTTCGACGAGGTAGCCGCCCGCCGGCCGGTTTTCTGTAGAAGACAGTCGTTTTTTCCTTTTAGAACCCAAGTTCGTTTTTTTATTAGATCGGTTTTCTGTTTTTTCGGTTTAGTTAATTAGTACATGTTCAGCCATTCGTTCGTTCTAATGAACGACTTCGTTGTTTAGTCTCAGCTGACGAACGTCCGTTCGTTAAGCTGTTTTAGTTTTCTTTTTCGTAGTTTAGTTTCTGATCGCGATCTCTGATCCGATCTTCGTTTTAGTTTATCTTTTCGCTCGTTTATCGGAATCAGGTGATTCAAGCGCCTGGAGTTTCATCTCAAAATTCTCTTTTCGTTTAACCTAGTCACTCAAGCGTTTGCCTCTACTAAATTTAGACTTAGGTCCAGATTGGTTCGGTAGTTGTTTCTCTTTCGCCATTTGTCTTTCGTTGTTTTTCGTTTGCCGTTTCTTTTGCAAACCGGAGTTCTGAAGTTGAACTTTCTGGTTAGACCTCTTATTTGAGTTTTACCCGTGCATTAGTTAAGTACTTATTGTATGCTTGTTTGTTTGCGATAGAGTACCCGGAGTGCGCCGCTTGCTACTTTGAATCTCTAGGTTTTGCGGATCATCAGCAAGGCAAGTAACACTTTGATCATACTTTCCAAATACCCAATTTTCATTGCATTAGTCAAACCCTCACACATTGCATGAGTAGGAGCTATTAACATGTGGGACTGGGAAGTAGATTGAGGTAGTACCTATTACCTGCATTACATTCAAACCTTTGGGAGTTACTTCTACATTTGCTGTTAGGCCATGCTATGCTCGTAGACGTGGATTGGGTGAGTGTATCCATGACAGATGTGAGTTTGTTAATTAATGGTTCAACTTAAGGTGGCAACTTTAACACACATCTGGGTGGACTGAGGCACCTGGGTATTCCAGCGATTGCCTTTTTTTTGGACCGCCACCCAGGCTCAAAGGGATCATGGGATTATTCATACTAGAAACTTCCGTGTGCAGCCACATGCCAATATGGGCTCTGGCATAGTTGAGTAAGTTGTGGGAAACCTTTCCATGATGGGCTAGCAGATGTAGAGGGATTGTAGGTGTACCGGCCTATCTATCTGGTTAAGGGGACCTCTTCGGAAAGAGTGTGTCTCGGTCATCCGTTTCTCAAACACCATGCAGTGCGAGAAAACAAACGGAGGTGATCGAGTCTTGTGGGAAAAGTGCACAAACCTCTGCAGAGTGTACAAACTGATCATGATTAGCCGTGTCCCCGGTTATGGACGTCTTGAGTATCTAGTACCTGGATATCATGTGAGTCTCATCATGTTACTTTAATTAATATTGTTGGGTTTAATGATGATTTTAATTGGGGTTGAGAGGATGTCTATCTTCTCAACGATGTTTCAACTACCATGATAGTTAATTAAAATCTATTCCTTTGTAGTAGGGAAAAATTTTCTTTACGCAAAAACTGTAACCATAGAGCTTTCCACCAGCCATATTGCATATAGTATAGCTTTTCTTTTGTTGCTCTCTTTGTGTTACTTTGCGAGCATATTCCATGTGATGACCCGTTTTCGGGCTGCAACGTTCATGTTGCAGACTTTTCAGACGACGAGTAAGGTGCATTATAGGTCATGGTTCTATACTCAGTGATGCCGTTGGAATTGATGGACTCACTTATCTTCCAAGCCTTCCGCTGTTATCGTGTTAGATGGCCTTACGCCATTTTTATTGTAATAAGTTCATCGTTGGAACTATCAATGTAATAAGTGTGTGATTGCTACTCTGTTGTAAATCCTTCAAGTCCTGCGCGTGTCAGCATTACTGATCCAGGGATGATACTGATGCACAGAGATCAGACTGTTTGAGGTCTGGTCACTACAAGATGGTATCAGAGCCCACGCTGACTGTAGGACACGACCACTAAGCTAAAACCCTAGAGCACTATTCACTCTTCTCTTTTCTGACTCCTCATCTTTTTTACTCTTTTAGGATGGTGGATGCAAGGAATAAGTTCACGCAACCGGATGAAGATACACCATTTGGACGACACCTGAAGGAAGTCACCAGATATCTAAACATCGGACTACCAAGTTTCACCGAAACCTACAACGCCACTCTACCCGAGGAGGAGCGTTGGATGATTCAAGCTCAAGTTCCAGGAAGGACGTTCAAGCCCGTCACCGCCCCCACAGAATTTTCCTTTAATGAGCCTACATGGAGCTTAGGAAGAAGCATGGCAGCCCACATCGCTATGGGAAGGATTGGAGAAGTCTACAAGCAGGAGCTAAAGGACACCATCTACCAGATTTGTGGACGTCGAGATGAGAATTGGGATATGATCAGCACCCGGAAGGATAGATCCATTGCAACCTTCATCCAGGAGTTGAACCATCACATTCGTCACCAGGAGCACCAGATGTGTGCAGGGATGATAGATTTGAAGAAAGCACTAAACAGAAACTTGGAGTTAGAAGAAGAACTCAAGTCTACACGCGATGGATATGAGGAGGAGATGCTAATACTTGTGGAGAAGAATGATGATTTGACACGGAAGTTAGGGATACTCATGGGAGAAGAAGAATAGGAAGAAGAACCCAAGGAGATTCCACCTGAAGACTACATCATCATTGACGACACGGACTCAGAACCTGATGATAGTGATGATGAGGACTATGAAGATGAAGCTAGAGCGGATATCATGGAATCCTCTGTCGATCAAAATTTCTAGAAGACCTTCCTATGACTAGTAGTTTTTCCCATTTAGTAGACTTAGAACACTTTTGTAACGATTAGATCCGTGTAAGCCCTTGTTTGAAATTGATATTGGTGTGATAGTATGTGTGTTTGCCTCATGTGCATTGGGTAGTGATTTCCCTTAGATCTCTTTTCTATTCTAAATCTCTTCCCTCTACACCCATCAGATGCCTCCAAGACGTGAGCCCGGATTTGAGTTTCCCCCTGAGCTCACTGAGTTGATCCAACAGCAGAACACCCTGATGCAACTTCTTGTCCAGAACACTCAGAACAACCAGAACAACAACAACAACCCTCCCCCACCACCGCCCATGGATAACCTGACCCGTTTCTTAAGGTTACAACCATCGGTGTATGCTAGTAGCATTGAACCAATAGTCGCTGATGACTGGCTGCGCAAGATTGGAAGGGATTTGACCACTGTTAACTGCTCATATGCTGAGGAGGTGCGTTTTGCCGCACATCAGTTGTCTGGACCAGCCGCAGCATGGTGGGAGAATTACACGGCCACTTTTCCCATAGCTAATGTGACTTGGTATCAGTTTCAGCAAGCTTTTCGTACCGCCCATGTCTCAACTGGAGCTATGAGTATGAAGAAGCAGGAGTTTCGCAATTTGCACCAAGGCAACCGTACTGTGGCTCAGTACGTGGATGAGTTCAGTACCATATCTCGTTATGCCCCAGATGATGTGGCCACAGATGCCGCTAAGCAGGAGAGATTCATGGAAGGGTTGAATGATGAGATGAGTGTACAGTTGATGGTGGCAACTTTCAATAACTACCAGGAGCTGGTTGATCGTGCTCTAATGATTGAAAGGAAGCACCAACAGATTGAAAGTCGCAAGAGGAAGTATGGACAAGGAAAGTATACTTCTGGAGCTCAGCAGAAGCCTCGTTTTACCCCTAAAACTGTAGGACAATTCCAACATACCCATGGAGGAGGTAGCTCACACAATCATAATGGCCCCAAGAATGGAAATGGGAATGGAGCAAGTAGTAACCAGAGCCGCCCTACCCCGTCCACACCCACCAAGAAGGATTTCAGCCATGTCACCTGTCACAAGTGCGGGAAGAATGGACATTATGCCAATGAATGCCCAGAAGCTAAGAATGGGAACGGCAATGGAAGCACCGCGAAGAAGCCCAACCCATTCAACAAAGGGCAAGTGAACCACGTGACCGTGGAGGAGGTAGAAGAGCAACCAGATGCTGTTGTCGGTAAGTTTTTGGTTAAGACATTTACCGCAATAGTTCTTTTCGATACTTGTGCATCGCATTCATACATTTCAAGGGGATTCGTAAATAGACATAGGATGTCCACCCGAGTTATTAAGACCCCCATGTTAGTAAGTTCACCTGGAGCAGAGTATATGGCACACCAAGGATGTTTTCAGACACCGTTGACCATAGGACGCCACACTTTCCCCTCTGACCTAATAGTCCTGGAGTCACAAGGATTGGATGTGATATTAGGTGTGGATTGGCTATCGAAGTATGGAGGTAACATTGACTGTGCCAGTAAGTCTATTTTGCTCACCACCCCGGAGGGAAAAAGGATTAAGTATGTATCTAGGCATTCGCCTATAAGGACTCAAGTACATTCTCTCACGGGAGTTGTTCAGGAGGAAGTGCCAGTAGTGAAGGATTATCCGGATGTGTTCCCACAGGAGTTACCTGGCATGCCACCGGATAGAGATATAGAGTTTTTGATTGAACTTTTGCCAGGCACCGGGCCAATTTCTAAGAGACCATATAGGATGCCCGCAAAGGATTTGGAGGAGATTAAGAAACAAATTAAGGAGTTACTAGATAAAGGATTCATACGCCCAAGTTCTTCGCCTTGGGGTTTGCCGGTACTTCTAGTGGAGAAGAAGGACGGATCGTTAAGAATGGTTGTTGATTACCGAGGACTGAATGAAGTAACGATCAAGAACAAGTACCCACTGCCGATGATCAATGATCTGTTCGATAGATTGCAAGGAGCTAAGGTATTTTCCAAGATCGATCTGCGATCAGGGTACCATCAATTGAAGATTCGAGAGCAGGATATACCTAAAACGGCCTTTACCACCAGGTATGGGTTGTACGAGTATACCGTTATGTCTTTTGGTCTGACTAACGCACCATCATACTTTATGAACTTGTTGAACAAAGTGTTTATGGAGTATTTGGATAAGTTCGTCGTGGTGTTCATAGATGATATATTGATCTTCTCAAAGGATGAACAGGAGCATGCAGAGCATTTGCGTTTGGTATTGGAGAAGCTGAGAGAACATCAGTTGTATGCCAAGTTTAGCAAATGCGACTTTTGGTTGAAGGAAGTTGGATTTCTCGGACACGTTATATCTGGAGAAGGAATAGCAGTAGATCCCGCCAAGGTGGACACTGTGACAAATTGGGAATCACCGACGACAGTTGGAGAGATCCGGAGTTTTCTTGGACTGGCAGGATACTACCGGAGATTTATTGAGAATTTATCGAGGATTGCCAAACCAATGACGGAGTTGTTAAAGAAGGACACCAAGTTCAGTTGGACAGAAGAATGTGAGGCCAGTTTCCAGGAATTAAAGAAACGTTTGGTCTCATCACCTGTGTTGATTCTGCCAGATCAACATAAGGACTATGAGGTGTACTACGACGCTTCACATCGAGGACTTGGAGCAGTTCTTATGCAGGAAGGAAGAGTTGTTTCGTATGCTTCACGACAACTAAAACCTCATGATTTGAACTACGCCACTCATGATTTGGAGTTAGCTGCCGTAGTGCATGCATTGAAGACTTGGAGACATTTTCTCATCAGAAACCATTGTGAAGTATATACGGATCACAAGAGTTTGAAGTATATATTCACTCAGAAGGAATTGAATCTCAGGCAAAGGAGATCGCTGGAACTCATTAAGGATTATGACATGAGATTGCATTATCATCCCGGAAAGGCTAACGTAGTAGCCAATGCGCTAAGCCATAAGAGCCATGTCAATACCCTAATGACGGAGGAATTTCCAAAGGAGTTAGCCGAGGACTTACGAGAACTATGTTTGGAGATAGTTCCGAGAGGCTACGTAGCAACACTAGAGATCCAGTCTACCCTGATGGATAAAATCAGAGAAGCTCAGAAGACTGACGAGGAGGTTGCCTCTATAAAGGAGAGGATTAGCGAAGGAAAAGCTAAAGGATTTCGTGAGGATGAACACGACACCTTATGGTTTGAAGACTGCATTTATGTGCCTAATGACCCGGGGATCAGGATGTTGATTCTACAGGAGGCCCATAACTCACCATACTCGATTCACCCAGGAAATACTAAGATGTATTTGGATTTGAAGGATATTTTCTGGTCGACCGGTATGAAGAAAGATATTGCGGAGTATGTAGCAGTTTGTGATGTATGTCAGAGAGTGAAGGCAGAACATCAGAAGCCAGCATGATTATTACAACCATTGCCAATACCCAAATGGAAGTGGGATAAGCTAGGTATGGATTTCATTACGGGATTACCCAGAACTCGTTCTGGCTATGACTCGATTTGGGTCGTAGTCGATCGTTTGACAAAGGTAGCTCATTTCATCCCCGTAAAGACTACTTACACCAGTGCAAAGTTGGCAAAGATATATATGACCAGAATCGTATGTCTGCATGGAGTTCCGAGGAGCATCGTATCCGACAGAGGAACCCAGTTTACCTCAAGGTTCTGGAATCAGTTACACGAAACTTTGGGTACCAGGCTAGAGTTTAGCACAGCTTTTCACATGCAGACAGATGGACAGACTGAAAGAGTCAATCAGATTTTGGAGGATATGCTGAGAGCCTGTGCACTAGATTATGGATCTAGTTGGGACGACAATTTGCCGTATGCCTAATTTTCTTACAACAACAGTTATCAATCCAGTTTGAAGATGGCCCCTTTCGAAGTGTTATACGGAAGGAGATGTAGGACTCCGTTGTCGTGGGACGAAGTTGGAGACCACAAGTTGTTCGGGCCAGATTTGATCAAGGAATCGGAACAGAAGGTGAAGTTGATTCGCGATAGGCTCAAGATAGCTTCGAGTATCTCCACTTCGAGGAGTTAAGCGCTTTGGAGTTAAGGGAAAACTAGCGCCCCGTTTTGTAGGTCCATATAAGATTATGGAACGTATGGGAGAAGTAGCCTACAAGTTGGAACTGCCCGAAGGATTGTCAGGAGTTCACGACGTATTCCACGTTTCGCAGTTGAAGAAATGCCACGCAGAGATGGCCGAGATACCGCTGAGGGATACTGTGCCATTGGAAGCTATCCAGTTGGACAACGACTTGACCTATGAAGAGAAACCAGTCAAGATTCTTGAGTATGCCAGTCGAGTCACCCGCAGTAAGGTTATCAAATTTTGCAAGGTTCAGTGGAATCACCACACCGAGGATGAAGCCACCTGGGAACGAGAGGAAGACCTGCAGAAGGACCACCCTCACCTATTTTCTAGCCAACCCGAATCTCGAGGGCGAGATTCATCTTAAGGGGGGTAGGTTTGTAACATCCCAAATTTTCAATTTGGAATGTTATACATTAGATCATCATGCATATCATATTTTCTTGCTTTTGGTGATCCAAGAAAATCCTAAGCAACTCAAGGACCCTCGGAGAGAGTTGGGGATTTCAATATTATCACATTTGAGGTTTCTCAAATTTTGAAAATAGGATCATTTGATTTTATTTATTTTATCTTCAAGTATTTCTATCATAAAAATATGAGAGAGGGAGTAAAATGACTCTCCCAAAAATAAAGAAATACGGAGGATATAATAAAAAAATCAAATATTTTTTTTTGGAGTTTTATTTGAATTAGGAAAAATTGCATGTTTTCAAAAAATGCATTTTAGTGCCAAGAAAATGTTCATCTTGTTCTAAATATTCCATTTAGACGGTGAAAATTTGTTTTGGCAATTTTAGATTTTTATTTCTTTTTCTAGAGTTTTTCTTTCTTCGTAGCGCCGACGTAATTAGAAAAAAAAAGAGAGAGGACCTGATCCGACTGGGCCGAAGCCCAGCCGAGCCAGGCCCATGCCGCCGCGCCGCCTTCCTTCCCCGCGCCGCGCGCCGCGGTGCCCGCGTCGGACACCGCCCCGCCGTTGGTTTGCTTGCCCCCTCCCCCAAGCCTCCAAGCCCCCCTATATATATAGTCCCTGTGCCCCTTGTCGCACCCCGCCGCCGCAAGCACCGCCGCCGCCGCAAGCCACCGCCGCCGCAAGCCACCGCCGCCGCAGCAGCCTCCCCACCGCCCGCCGCCGCCGACGCCGTCGTCCGCCGGCCGTTGGACGAGGTAGCCGCCCGCCGGTCGATTTTCTGTAGAAGGCCGTCGGTTTTTCCTTTCAGAACCCTAGTTTGTTTTTTTATTAGATCGGTTTTCTGTTTTTTCGGTTTAGTTAATTAGTAAACGTTCACCCGTTCGTTCGTTCGTTCTAAGGAATGAATTCGTTGTTTAGTCTCAGCTGACGAACGTCCATTCGTTAAGCTGTTTTAGTTTTCTTTTTCGTAGTTTAGTTTCTGATCGCTATCTCTGATCCGATCTTCGTTTTAGTTTATCTTTTCGCTCGTTTATTGGAATCAGGTGATTCAAGCGCCTGTAGTTTCATATCAAAATTCTCTTTCCATTTAACCTAGTCATTCAAGCGTTTGCCTCTGCTAAATTTGGACTTAGGTCCAGATTGGTTCGGTTGTTGTTTCTCTTTCGCCGTTTGTCTTTCGTTGTTTTTCTTTTGCCGTTTCTTTTGCAAACCGGAGTTCTTAAGTTGAACTTTCTGGTTAGACCTCTTATTTGAGTTTTACCCGTGCATTAGTTAAGTACTTATTGTATGCTTGTTTGTTTGCGATAGAGTACCCGGAGTGCGCCGCTTGCTACTTTGAATCTCTAGGTTTTGCGGATCATCAGCAAGGCAAGTAACACTTTGATCATACTTTCCAAATACCCAGTTCTCATTGCATTAGTCAAACCCTCACACATTGCATGAGTAGGAGCTATTAACATGTGGGACTGGGAAGTAGATTGAGCTAGTACCTATTACCTGCATTACATTCAAACCTTTGGGAGTTACTTCTACGTTTGCTGCTAGGCCATGCTATGCTCGTAGACGTGGATTGGGTGAGTGTATCCATGACAGATGTGAGTTTGTTAATTAATGGTTCAACTTAAGGTGGCAACTTTAACACACATCTGGGTGGATTGAGGCACCTGGGTATTCCAGCGATTGCCTGTTTTTTTTGGACCGCCACCCAGGCTCAAAGGGATCATGGGATTATTCATACTAGAAACTTTCGTGTGCAGCCACATGCCAATATGGGCTCTGGCATAGTTGAGTAAGTTGTGGGAAACCTTTCCATGATGGGCTAGCAGATGTAGAGGGATTGTAGGTGTACCGGCCTATCTATCTGGTTAAGGGGACCTCTTCGGAAAGAGTGTGTCTCGGTCATCCGTTTCTCAAACACCATGCAGTGCGAGAAAACAAACGGAGGCGATCGAGTCTTGTGGGAAAAGTGCACAAACCTCTGCAGAGTGTACAAACTGATCATGATTAGGCGTGTCCCCGGTTATGGACGTCTTGAGTATCTAGTACATGTATATCATGTGAATCTCATCATGTTACTTTAATTAATATTGTTGGGTTTAATGATAATTTTAATTGGGGTTGAGTGGATGTCTATCTTCTCAACGATGTTTCAACTACCATGATAGTTAATTAAAATCTATTCCTTTGTAGTATGGAAAAATTGGCTTTACGCAAAAACTGTAACCATAGAGCTTTCCACAAGCCATATTGCGTACAGTATAGCTTTTCTTTTGTTGCTCTCTTTGTGTTACTTTGCCAGCATATTCCATGTGCTGACCCGTTTTCGGGCTGCAACGTTCATGTTGCAGACTTTTCAGACGACGAGTAAGGTGCATTATAGGTCGTGCTTCTATAGTCAGCGATGCCGTTGGAGTTGATGGACTCACTTATCTTCCAAGCCTTCCGCTGTTATCGTGTTTGATGGCCTTACGCCATTTTTATTGTAATAAGTTCATCGTTGGAACTATCGATGTAATAAGTGTGTGATTGCTACTCTGTTATAAATCCTTCAAGTACTGTGCATGTCAGCATTACTGATCCAGGGATGACACTGATGCACAGAGATCAGACTGTTTGAGGTATGGTCACTACAAATAGGTTGGAGACCGATCTTTAAAAACTGAGGTGGAGAGTCAATTATCATGTACTATAGACAACCGATCCAATTCTCGAAATGGGTCAATTGCTAGTCCAAAGAATGAGAGCCAACAGTGGACGTTTAATTTATCTTCACCTAAGGTATTAATTATTTCAAATGAAAATTTGTGGTTACTATGCAGTACAAGTGAATATTCTTCACACACATAAGCCATGACATATTTGAGCCAGGCACGCTCACCTTCTTGGGATGCTACTTTGGGGGTGGCAAATCGAGTTAACTGATCTAGGTGAAATACATAAGAGCTAGAAAACACTATTGTAAGAGATCAATACTCATTCGTGGTCATTAGAAGTATGGTCTTCCCAGGTTTTTACAGTTACACCATTACTGTTAAACTTGTAGCAGGAAATACACTGATACAGAACGCCAGCATTGCAAATACCCTCTTAACAATTGAAGATGTAGGCTTCATGACCAGGGCATTGGGGTTTGGGAAAGACGCCCATATCTTGCATCAGGGGATGTATATGGAGCATCAGAGACATTAGCACCTGGGATAGACAGTAGGTCTGAGGAGATCGTTTCACTGTAGGAAATGTATTTGAAGGTCTTCATGATGGAATAACTCTATGTAGAATGACATGTCGATTATTTTGGCATGCATTTATTTTCTCAACATTATACATATGGTTATTTAAATTACTATGACATCATGCTTAATTTATTTCACAAAGTGATTGCTCCATCATCCACATAAAAGGAAATTGCACAAATGCACCATGGCTATCCAGTATATCAAGCAAGCTTGGGTTCCGATATCTAATGTAGATGGAGTCACAAATTTGAGTAGAAGATATTCTTAATGTTGACAAGTAACTAATTCTTTCATTTCTATGGAATATGTTCATTCATATGTAGGTAAGAAGGTTAATGTAAACATGTCTTTCAGTATCCCATTGCTCCTGTCGAAGTATTGTACTGTTAGATAGTCCGAGTTATCACACAAGGCATCGTGGTCGTCGACGTTGTCAGAGGGGTCGGAGAGGACGATGAGCCCTTGAGCTGTCGGACACCCCTATCCTGCTGCTGCTTGAGCTTCGCGAGCCGCCTCCACCACTGCCTTCTCCGCCTTGTGCTTCGACTGCGGTGTTCTTCCAGTGGAGCCGTCGAGCGCCCGTCTCCGCCTTCGTAGGCGACCGGCGGTAGACACAAGCGAGGAGCCTCTCATCCTCATCGGCTCCACCGGCTAGTCGCAGTGGCGATGCATGGATTACTCTGATGCGTCACTCTTCCTTGCACATCGCTTCTAACGGTGGGCGGCGCACACCTCCTATTCTGGCATCTGCGTCCGGGCCGGCGGGGCGGGCACAAGCACCCACCGCTGCCCTTATAATGCGGTGCGCGGGCAGGGAGGGCTAGTTCTGGTGTCCGCACTGCACCGGCTAGGGAGAGACGAGGCTGGAGATCCTAAACTGCCCCTATGTCCACCTTGGACCTATGGAGGGAAATGCAAAGGGCCAACTACTCGTCGACATCAAGGTCGGAGTCAGAGCGACTACCGACACTTGACATGCTTGTCGGAGTGGATCGGAATCAGAGAAATCAAGTATGGGGAGAAGAAGAGACGGCGCGAGAGCGGAGTGAACTAAGTTAGGGTTCCCGGATTGTGGGGGATTGGATTTTGTGTGTGGACGGAGTGGGGTTGGGGTGGGACGGGTCCGACGTGTGTGTACCCCATATCCGCCCTACTTGTGGGCTAGATATGAGGGGTGCGTGCAAGGCAAGGCGGTTTGAGGCGCCGGGGTGGGTTGTTTTTTTTGGGTCAGTGACCAGGCCATCCGCTCGAGCGTTTGGGGCGGGCTTTTGGGATGCCTGGCTGCAGATGCTCTTATACTTATATATGCAACCAATATTTTTTTTGGGATGCGTGGCTATAGATTCTCTTATGCTTATATCTGCAACGAGTAAATTTTTTGAAATGCCCGTGGCAACGCACGGGCATTCTACTAGTTAACCATAAAGTAGCAATTCTCCCAATTCAAGACAAGATTTGTTTGTTCACATCTATGCAAAACTCGATCAAGATTGCATAAACAATCATCAAAACACTTCCCATAAACAGAGAAGTCATCCATGAAAACATCTACAATCTTTTCACAAAAGTCAGAGAATTAGCAGTCATACATCTTTGAAAGGTAGCAGGTGCATTGCATAAACAAAAAGGCATACGTCTATAAGCAGAAGTTCCAAAGGGACAAGTAAAAGTGGTCTTTTCTTGATCAGGTTGAGACACAGGTATTTGTGAAAAACTAGAGTATCCATCAAGGAAGCAAAAGTGCGTGTGCTTAGATAATCTTTCTAGCATTTGGTCAATGAAAGGCAGAGGGTAATGATCTTTTCTAGTTGCTTTATTTAGTTTTCTAAAATCAATTACCATTCAATAGCATGTAACAATTCTTTGTGGAATAAGTTCATTCTTATCATTAGGAACAACAGTAATACCTCCTTTCTTAGGAACACAATGAACATGACTTACCCATCTACTATCATCTATAGGATAGATTATACCTGCTTCCAGAAGTTTTAATATTTCCGTTCTTACCACTTCTTTCATCTTCGGGTTTAACCAACGTTGATGATTAACAACGGGTTTGGCATCAGGTTCCATATTAATCTTATGTTGACATAGAGTGGGACTAATGCCCTTTAGGTCATCAAGAGTATATCCAATATCAGCTCGGTGCTTCCTTAGAACTTTCAATAATCTTTTGTCTTCATGATCTGAAAGGTTAGCACTAATAATAGTAGGATATATCTTCTTTTCGTCAAGATAAGCATATTTCAAAGTGTCTGGTAATTGTTTTAATTCAAACACAGGATCACCTTTAGGTGGAGGAGGACCTCCTAGAGTTTCAATAGGTAAATTGTGTTTAAGCAGAGGATGTTGTTCAAAGAAAATATCATCTATTTCATTCCTTTCATGCATATGTAAATCATTTTCATGAACTAACAAATATTGTTCTAGAGGATCAGTGGGAGGCACAGCAATAGAAGCAAGACCAATAATTTCATCCTTACTAGGCAATTATTTTTCATGAAGCTTTCAATTAAACTTGGAGAAATTAAATTCATGAGACTCATCACCAAAAATAACACTGATAGTTTGTTTCTCACAATCTATTTTAGCATTAACGGTGTTCAAGAAAGGTCTACCAAAGATAATGGGACAGAAGTCATCTTGTGGGGAACCAAGAACAAGAAAATTAGCAGAATTTTTCCACACAAGACTTCAACATCTCTAACTATCCCAATTGGTGATATAGTATCTCTATTAGCAAGTTTAATAGTAACATATATATCTTCTATCTCTGCGGGTCCTATGTCATTCATAATGTCTTGGTATAAAGTATAGGGAATAGCACTCACACAAGCACCTATGTCACATAAACCATGATAACAGTGATCTCCTATTTTGACTGAGACTACGGGCAAGCCAACACTAGGTCTATGTTTATCCTCTTTATCACGTTTGGCAATTCTAGCAGCTTCTTCACAGAAGTAAATAACATGCCCATCTACATTTTCTTCCAAGAGATCTTTAACCATAGCAATATTAGGTTCTACTTTAATTTGTTCATCTGGTTTAGGTGTTCTAATATAAATTTTGTTAACCACAGTTGAAACTTTAGCATGTTCCTTTATCCTAACAGGGAAAGGTCGTTTCTCGATATAAGCAGTAGGCACAACTGGATCAACATTATATATTATAGTTTCTCCCTTAGCTAGTACCGGTTCTTTAATTTCTTATTTAATAAGTGGGTGATATTTAAACCACTTCTCTTTAGGGAGATCAACATGAGTAGCAAATGATTCACAAAATGAGGCTACTATCTCAGAGTCAAGTCCATATTTAGTACTAAACTTTCGAAAAGCATCTGTATCCATAAAAGTTTAACACAATCATACTTCAGCTTAATACCTGACTCTTTACCTTCGTCGAGTTCCCAATCTTCAGAGTTGCGTTTAATTCTTTCCAAAAGATCCCACCGGAATTTAATATACTTCTTCATAAAAGAACCAGAGCAAGAAGTATCAAGCATGGATCGATCATTATGAGAAAGCTGAGCATAAAAATTATGGATAATAATTTCTCTTGAGAGCTCATGATTGGGGCATGAATATAACATTGACTTAAGCCTCCCCCAAGCTAGAGCGATTCTTTTTCCTTCACGAGGCCAAAAGTTATATATGTAATTCCGACCACGATGAACTAGATGCATAGGATATTTTTTTGGTGAAACTACAACTTCAAACGATTCCAGTTCCAAGCTCCAATGTCATCGCATAGCCTATACCGTGCTAATGCCTTTCCCTTCAAAGATAAAGGAAAAACCTTCTTCATAACTTGTTCTCCGGGTAAACCTGCAAGCTTAAACAATCCACAAATTTGTTCCACATATATCAAGTGCATATCAGGATGTTCTGTTTCATCTCCTGCATAAGGATTAGCTATCAGTTGTTCTATCATACCCGAAGGAATTTCTTATTCAATATTTTCAGTAGGTGCAGCAGGTTGAGGGGTAACTAATTGTGGTTCCGGTCGAGGTGAAGATACCCCGAACAAACCCCTGAAAGGATTGTTCACCATAATAACACGCGACAATACATTTCAGCACACTATGAATGTTTCCTTACCAATTTCCACTTAACGAATGCGCTTCACTCCCCGGCAACGGCGCCAGAAAATATCCTTGATGACCCACAAGTATAGGCGATCAATTGTAGCTCTTTTCGATAAGTAAGAGTGTCGAACCCAACGAGGAGCAGATGGAAATGACAAGTGGTTTTCAGCAAGGTAATGTGTGCAAGTGCTGAAATTGTAAGTAATAGAGTAGTTTGATAGCAATATATTTTTGTAACGAGCAAGTAACGATAGTAGTAGCAAAAGTGCAGAAAGGTAGCCCAATATTTTTAGGCAAAGGACAGGCCAAGACGGTCTCTTATAATAAGCAAAGCGTTCTGGAGGGTACACATGAATTTCATCAAGTCACTTCCATCATGTTGGTTCGATTCGTGTTCACTACTTTGATAATTTGGTATGTGGGTGGATCAGTTCTTAGGTGTTGTTCTTACTTCAACAAACCTCCTACTTATTATTAACTCTCCCGCAAGCATCCGCAACTACAGGAAAAGTATTAAGAATAAATTCTAACCATAGCATTAAACTTTTGGATCCAATCGACCCCTTACGAAATAGCGCATAAACTGGGGATTAAGCTTCTGTCACTCTCGCAACCCATCATCTAATTAATACTCCACAATGCATTCCATTAGGCCCAAATATGGTGAAGTGTCATGTAGTCGACATTCACATGACACCACTAAGGGAATCACAACATACATACTATCAAAATATCAAACACATATCAAATTCACATGATTACTTGCAACATGATTTCTCCTGTGACCTCAAGAACAAAGGTAACTACTCACAAATGATAAACATGCTCAAGATCAGAGGGGTATTGAATAGCATATTGGATCTGAACATATAATCTTCCACCAAATAAACCATATAGTAATCAACTACAAGATGTAACCAACACTACTAGTCACCCACAAGCACCAATCTATAGTTTCAGTAACAAGATTGAACAGAAGAGATGAACTAGGGTTTGAGATGAGATGGTGATGTTGAAGATGTTGATGGAGATAGCCCTCCCCAAGATGGGAGAGTTGTTGGTGATGACGACGACGATGATTTCCCCCACCGGGAGGGAAGTTCCCCCGGCGGATCGCTCCGCCGGAGGGCAAAAGTGCTCCTGCCCAAGTTTCTCCTTGAGACGGCGGCGCTCCATCCCGAAAGTCTTCCCCATTTTTTTCTAGGTCAGAAGGGCTTATATACAAGAGGATGGGCATCGGAGGTGGGCCTGGGTGAGCACAACCCACCAGGGCACGCCTGGGATCCCTGGCGTGCCCAGGTGGGTTGTGCCCACCTGGTGGGCCCCCCTCTAGTACTTCTTTGCTCCAATATTCTTCAAATAATTCGTAAATATTCTATGTGAAGTTTCAGCTTGTTTGGAGTTGTGCAGAATAGGTGGCCTGACGTAGCTTTTTCAGGTCCAGATTTCCAGCTACTGGAATTCTCCCTCTTGGTGCATACCTTGCAAATTATGTGAGAAAAGGCATTAAAATTACTCCAAAAAGGCATTATTATGCATAAAAACAACATAAATAACAGCAAGAAAACATGATGCAAAATGGACGTATCACTTCTGTCGGTGCAACAAACCCTGGTGTATGTTTCCCTAGCTGTACACTCGCACGGAAGCAAGATTACAGCAACCACGACAATGTCAAGCATAAGAAGTAGTCCTTTGAGAAATCAAGGGGCGGATCAAGAAGACCAAGTCAAGAATGAGGAACAAGTACTCACTAAGGAAAAACCTCCCTTACCGGGCAGGCAAGCCCAGCGAGGGCGAGGTACCCCGCAGACAAGTCCCAAGGTCGTCCCGGCAAGCCTACTAGGGACGCTGAGAATGGACTTACCCCAACATGGCTCCACCGCTCCACCTCACAGCAACCCAAGTCACCAATCGTTGCGGTGTCAAGCCCTCAAGTGGCTAAGTGGATGTAATTTGGTATGTTGCAGCTATTTCCAGAGGAAATAACCTACAGATGACACCCATCGAGCAACGTGTCATGCAAGCAGGCGAGGAGGTGGCAGGATCAGCCCGGCATGGCTTGCCGGGCTACGCCCCGATGTGACGCTAAGAGGCGCATTTAATGCACCTTGTCCTGCCTGCAAAGTTAGGTATGATAGCACTGTTTGCTATCTAATCAGTACACAATGACTGGTTTGCCATTTTGCTAACCCCTGGATCTATAAAGGGAGGACTGTGGCGACCGTAGAAAGGATTCAGACCATTGTACACTCATACGCGCGTAGTTGCTCTCGCCCTCAGGCTACCTTGCCGGGCAAGAGCGCTGCCTCCCCACTACGGTCCACCCCTTCAATCCACCAAAGCAGGTATAGGTTTTTACGCCTCACAGCAGCCCGAACGTGGGTAAAAACTGCCCGTGTCATCGTTGTCGTGTTGCCTCGCGCCCTCCACTCTTTGTGCAACACACTCTTCCCCCTTGCCGAACCAAAAGGGGCCTATGGTCCCATAGGCGGATGTGTTTTCCCACGATAGAAATGACTAACCTAATCATGTCGTCCAGGGGAGAAATGTGACCAGAGAGTGCGTGGAAGCCATGCTCACACATAGCACATTTGTCAATCATTTGGATCTCGCAACGTTGAAAAGTCAGTCAAGTATTACAAAAGTGGCCAGTCGAACATGCCCATGGCGACAAGAAGCTTGGGAGGCAAGCCCCCCTCTTAATCTGAGCAATTGTTTGCCTGTTTCCAGATATTATGGCACCCATGTGATGTTTCCTCCATACGTTCCCACCGCGAGCGATTTACCATAGGCAGATACATTCCAATTGGCCGATAGTCGCCCCAAGAAGCAAATCACCCGTGTCAACACAATGAGCAGGACACTGGTAGATATAACCGTCATCGACCTGACCCGACTCATTCGTAGAAGCTCATGGCCATACTAGTTACATGACCATATGGTAGCTATGGTTTTTTCTGCCCCACCCGACAGAAAGGCGTTCATCCTAGATGTTGCCTCCCGTGGATGTTCTAGCTCGCTTTCTCCAGGTGGTAAGCTCGGCCAGGTAAGGACAATGACGGTCGTGCTTGTTTCCTGATACCGCACCATGTTATTCAAATAACAAACTTATGGAGGTAGGTCAGAGTTCATCTTCGTCTTATCGGTATTGATTAATTCACAGGGTTGGTTTTGAAAGTCTGGGAAGACATCCCAAAGCACCGCATCTGGCTATACCATCGCATTGGGGTATCCAACGAACCTGAACACAATGACCGACTAGCAAACCAATCATCTGTAATGTGCGCACAAGATACCGCCTACGCATCGGGCCCATTACCAGACATCTTGTGAGAGGGATAACCGCCTGATATCTATTACTGTCGGACCCGACGATGATCGCATGGTCGTGCCTGGTGTAGACGAGCACAATAACCCGACCAAAAAATCGAACGTGCCTACCCAGAGCACATGACCATACTGAATAACCCTGTTTTCGACCATCTACTTGTGCATCACCCAATATAAAATCAAGGATTAAGAAAAGCATAGCTTGTTTAGCTTCTGGTTGTTTATTGGGCAAATACAAATGCATTACGAATGTAAATCACTTGCAAAACATTCACACGAAACATCATTGAAATAGCTGACTTAACTTCCTATTTATGTTTCAAATAGTTCCCTTAGCTTCTAGGTTCTTTTTGTGTTTTGTTAACACTAACCAGCCAAGACAATCTAAACAATTACCAACACGCGCATAATAAAGCCAACATATGTCAAAGTGTTGCAATGAAGCTAGCATGTACCTACCATATATCACACCGAAAAGAAAGGCAAGCAAAAAACCCATCCTTGAAAAAGGAAAGAAGCTAGCGAACCTTGGAAAATTATAATTACCGTTGAGGTAACATTACGACATCCACAATTTCCTCAATATGAGTTCTAAATAGCATTATTGAATCAACACTAAACCATAAATTCTTAAGAATCCCATCTTTTTCCAGAAGGCATAATGAGGATCATACAACTCACATATCCATCACATCTGATCCTAGTATTGTTTGAGTAGTTAATTATTCAACTCTCTTAATGGCACGCATTGGTGTAGCTTGCTTGCGTGGTCTTGTACGAAATGATGGGTGGTTGGTGAGCTGGTGTCGATCTGCCATCGGAGCCAGAGGTGCTTCAGGCTGTTGCGGCAAGGGGAAGTTGACCATCGTCGTTGGAGGTGCCTCGGGTTGTTGCAAATCTGCCATTGGAGTTGTAGGTGCCACAAGTTGTTGCAAGGAGAAGGAATATACCGGTAGATCTAGAGGTACCTCGGGCTGTTGTGGGGTGGCCGATGACGGCTCTAGAAGATCGACTTCAGCTTGTTCATAGCTATGCCCAGCATCAGGCATGTCGATGTCATGTTCATCTTCCATCAGTGAGGTAAGATTTGGCAATTTTTTTATCTGAGAGGGTTGGTGGAGTGGCGGCTATAGGTTGGGGGAGAGGGAAAACCCTAATTTGTCTAGGGTTGGTTGTCCCTTTTTTGCAAGGGAGGGCTGCCATATATAGCAGGGAGTAGCTGGGGGCTAGGTGGGCTAGGTTCATGTGGGCCGAGCTGGCTAGTTGGGCTAGACCATTAGGCAAAATTAATTACAATTTGTTAAATTACTATATAGTGACATCATATTAACTTGTTTAGGCATCAATCAACTCCAGTTGACCTGAAATTATAAATGTAGCCTCTCTAGACTATTATGAGGCCATACAAAAACAATTCCAGCCATTTGTACCTCATTTAATATATATTTGAAAATAGATGGTCCTCTTGATAGTAACAGCAACAAGGAAGGCGATATTTACCCAGGTTCAGGCCCTCTTGATGGAGGTAAAACCCTACATCCTGCTCTTATTTATATTGATGGAGATGTATCGAAGTACAAGCTTGATCTAACTCGAGATCGTAAGTTTGTGTTCTAACCCTAGGGCTAGGTAAATACAATTGTGATTCAGTCCCTCCACGGACTAGACCCTCTGGCTTATATACAAGCCACGTAGAGCATCTAGGGTTACACGGTCAATATCCAAGGGGATCACATGAAGGCGTAGGAGATGTCTTGGAGTATACGCTAAGTCTTTGGCAGATGTATCCCTGATCACATCATGGCGTGTAGCTTCCGGAGTTCATCCAATGAAGAGTGAAGCCCATGGGCCCAAACCAAGGATTATGGGCCGACTGGTTGGTACCCCTTAATCCAGGACACCATCAGCTGTCGTTGAAATCGTGCGTGCACGGCTGGGTTTATGGGTACCACCAAGTCTTCAGGCCCGAGGCTTACATAGTCCTCAGATTCGGGAAGGTAATCCTTGTCCGGCTCGTCATTGAAGGTACCTTGTCCTCAAGATCTTCCCCCGAGGGTGTTCCTGCGGGCCCGTTCTATTTGACGGGTGAGGTTTCAAATTCATCGCCGAGGTTCTCAGTAGAGCCAGGGGCAGCACCATTATCGATGGAACCCCATGTGTTGGTCATGCTTCTGCTTTCATTGTGACCCTTCGAGCACCTCTTCGGATGGCAACATTTTGGGTTGTCGACCATGTACACGTCATAGGTAGACGTCGGGGCCCAATTCCCTTTACGGGGTATGGTCACCAACAGATGTGCTCTGGAATCTCCATAGACATCTCTGACCATGTCAGTTGAGGGAGTCCTGGACTAGGGGGGTCCTCAGGTGTCTGGACTACTAGATATGGGCCGGACTGATGGGCCGTGAAGGTGAAGCAGAAGATTGTCCCCTGTGTCCGGGTAGGACTCCTATGTGCATAGAATGGCAAGTTTGGTGTCCGGGTGTAATGTTTCCTTCCTCCGCAAGATAACTTTGTACAACCCTAGATCCCTCCGGTGTGTATATAAACCGGAGGGTTTGGTCCGTAGTGGCTATCAGAATAATCTCAGGGTAGACAGCTATGGTTTAGCCAATACAATCTCGAGGTAGATCAACTCTTGTAACCCCTATACACATCAATATAAATCAAGTAGGAAGTATGGTTTTACCTCCATTAAGAGGGCCCAAACCTGGGTAAACATCGTGTCCTTGTCGTCCCTTGTTACCATTGATTCTCAGATACACAGCTTGGGACCCCCTACCCAAGATCTGCCGGTTTGACACTGACATTGGTGCTTGCATTGAGAGTTCCACTGTGTTGTCAACAGAAGGATCGATGGCTCACTTTGTCATCAGCGACGGTGTTGTCTCTGGGGAGACCTTCCTTCCTCGTTAGCTTCTCATGTTTGGCGGCTTCGTGCTACATGCCAACTCGGCCGGTCACCTTGAGCAGGTCGATAGCTACGCCCGTGGTCACCAGATCGGGTTTGGAAGTTTAAACTACATCGCCGATATCCGAGGAGATCTGATCTTCGAGGGGTTCGCGACCTCGGCTGCCGCTCCCCACCTGCACGAAGAAGACCCTTCGGACTCACTATCAGAACCTATCCAGGGGTCGACGCTCATGTCTGCTCTGGCCTTAGATCTGGAGCAGACCACTCCATCCGAAGACGGGGGGATAAACCCCATCGGGCTCTCTCCCTCCATGGAACTTTTGGCTGGAGACTTAGAGGCAATCGCACCATTTGCGGACCCGGAATTAAATGGGACTCTTCCCGTTGTCAGGAAGCCGGACTCGCCTCCAATCACGAGCTCCGAACTCTTGGGGTATGTGCCCTCCGGGCTCGATCAAGTGGTCATCGCCGAGCCCAGGTCTGTAGATCCTCAGACCCCCATCCAGCCCCCGCTCTTAAACGAGCGCTGGACTTATTACAATCTCTCGCCATCATGGAGGTATCGCCTCCGAACTATGCCCAGTTTGAACTGGGGGCTAAGACTAGGGAATTTTACATCCCACCCACCACCCACCTGGTAGCCACTGTCGAGGATTTAATCGACATGCTAGACTATGCTTCCGAAGACATAGGTGGCATGGACTATGATGTCGAAGCCAAACCAAGTCAAAACCCACCCATCACTGGGCGCTGGACGGCCACTTCTACCTACGATGTATACATGGTGGACACACCTGAGAAGAAGGACGACGACGACAGTAAACATCCAGATGAGGATAAGCCCGTCGATGAACCACCAAAACACCGGCGTCAGTGGCGCCGCTCTCGATCTTGTCGGGGAAGGGAAAACAACACCAGCACCGGAGACAATGACACTCCAGATAATGTCGAAGACCCCGAAAACCCCATGGAACCAGCGTTAGAGCAGGAGGAATGGGAGGAGGGTCAATTCAGCCCCGAAAAGCTCGCCGATCACGAGGATTCGGAAGACAGTAACTATTTACCTGTCTCCGAAGAGGATGTCAGCCTTGGTGACGAAGAATTCATCGTCCCAAAGGAACCCCTCAAACAAGAATGCTTTTAGCGATGGCTTATCACCACAGCGAGGAGCCGAAAAAATAGCAGCAGTGGCTTAAAGCCGAACAGGACACGCTCAACGACAGATGGAATCAAGTGCTAGACGTTGAAGAAAGATATGGCCATGAATGCCAAACAAAGAGCTATTCCGAACTCAAGCTACTGCCACAATTCGATGATGAGGCCCTTGCGCCAATACCGTAGAGGTGCAATCAGGCCAATCAACCTGACCGACCACCACGTGGACTGGACAAAGCAGCCAATAATGTCGAACACCAGCCCCCCCCCCCCTTGCACACACACCATAAAGGCAAGGAGGCAGCGGCTCCGGGCTAAAAGTACGACCTACGTCAGGACCTGGCCAATAGAGCCGACCAGACCTGATCAATCTACGGATCATATGTGCCGTCATGCACTGCAGCCCAAAGTAGGAGAGAAGGTCGCAAGTATCAGACTTTGATCTGTAGGCTGGAGTTTCCCACGTCAGGCACCCATCTGGTTCAAGCCATCAGCCAATCTCCACAGCTTAATAAATAGTAGCATCTAACTAAGCCAGTTAGTTAGATGCGTACACTTGGTGAAGTAGGATCTTTATTTAGTTTGATGCATACACTTGTTTTTTTTGGTAGCCATTTTGTAATGTTTGGTTCGGAAGAGAGAGTTGTGTCTTTCCTCTTCCGGCCTAATTACTGCTTATTCTTTTTTGAAGTTGGCCTACTTACTACTTCTGCTGCACCTCTAGCCCTAGTTGCTGCTACTGATGTTTTCAATGTACAATCAGTAATATATTTTGTCTGTTGGTTGAATAAATGTATTGTTAGAACCATAAACACAATGTTTCGGAAGTCTTTGCACGGTCCGATCCTCTACTGCCCCGTACGCAGCGCATAATATTTTTTTGGTACGGAACAAATTTTCCACTTGTCGATCACATGCAGCCGAGTGATTGAGGCCCAATAGAGGAGCCCATAATTTACTAGAAGGGAGGATCTCGGTCTCTCACATGAATCTGGGCCAGGTACATGCTCATGGTCCACTAAATATAAATTAATTAATATAGGTTAATGCTTTTTATGTCCTGGTTGATGAAATAAAGGTAATTTTTTATGCACAGGTTCTTTAAATCCCCCCCCCCCTATAAAAGGTTCTTTAAATTTACGACAGGAGGATATTATTTCCTATGAGAGTGTCGTTACATTCAGCCGATAATATTCTTAGGCAAAGATAGCGACCAATTTTTTTCTCCCATCATTTTCTTCCTGCAACCAGCGGACTGTTATCGGTTCCCTACCAGGTTGAAGCCCATGCAAATCGTAGTCAACGTGGTCAACATCTAACGATTTTTAGCGGTAAATTGTAGTAAAGATCACATTTTTTCTGCTACATTTGTTTGTTTTAGGGATTGTGCTACACATGTATCCCGTTCAAGTCCCAAGTACCACAAGTTTTTTAAGAAACCGAGTTTTTTTTTCCTATGATAAATAGTTCCTGCCCATTATTATTTTTTGATAAGAATGCCCAAGCCAGCCCAACACATTGGCGACACCAATTTATCCTAGGGACTTCTGAATGTGCTAGGCTTCACACCTCAAGAAGAAAAAGGTGCTCCAATCTATCTATCTTCTATTATATACATAAAACAGAAGTAAAACGAGCCATCACGCTCATCCACATATGTTAAAATTATTTCCACCGTTTGATCTGAATAATAATGGCTAAGATTTAAAGTTTTTATGTAAAACATTAAACATGTATGTACCACCATATTGAACTGTCACGTGTATGTCTGTATGTAAGGCAAAGGAGACCCGTAAAGAGAAACATGAGGCACTTGAAATTATCAGACAAGAATATTTTTGTAGAAAAAGACAGACTAGAATATTACGTGTAGCATCAAACACGGACACCAAATCCATCATGTTTAAGACAGCAAGCATACGGAATAAGGAATATAGAGTCGTAATCATTTAGGTGTCTATATACAAGACGAAAAGTACAACTCCGCTTGCATGTTTGTCAATTAAAAAAAAACTCCACTTGCATGCACTGAACGACAAAGGTATAGTATATTCGTTTAACCAGACTCAATGGCATGGCAACCGATCAAGCGGCCACTTTTTTTTTGGAACCATCAAGCGTCACCTAAAACAAGGTATGCCCAGCCACACAAGGAGACAAGGCACTCTAAAAAGAAGAGCCAAGGCGTTCGTGGGCGAGAGGTTGTGCTGACTTAACGAATGATCATATAGGCATGCTAATATGTCGATATGCCAATTGATGAAAGCTACAGCGAGAAAAAAATCTTTTAAAAAAATCATATTTAAAATATAGTTTGGTATCTCCAAGATTATTTTACAAATATGTCAAACATATCTATATATACATACGTACACAATTTCTTTCAGGAACTATTGCCAGTACAAAACATATTTTAAATTTTTTAAAATTAAAAATCATATATAAAATATTTAAATTATAGCTTAGTATCTCCTGACAACAAATTTACCAATATGTTGAATATATCTATATATACGTGCACAATTGCTTTTAGGAACTTTTGCCATTAAAAAACCATATTTCTAATTATTATTTTCTTAGGAAAACTAGGCTCACTAGAGCACATGCTGCAAGAAAGAAATATGGTCAGAGTTTCTGTTGAAAAAATTGGAGCAGGAAAAACACGAGCAAAGTCATGCATAAACTTTGAGCTACATGTCCGATGACCAATATTGTTGAAAATAAATCGTAGAATAAGTGACAAAATCGGACCATGAGAAAGATGAACTGAGTCATTCGGAATTAGAGACAAGCCTCTATAAAGAAAGAAATATAGTGTTGATGGATAGGTTTCACAATTCTTGGAGTGAGCGAGGATGTCCGACTTGCAGCCAACTACTCAAGCCACTCAATACGAGTTAGGGTTTGTTGAACGAGGGAAAAAATGACGCCAAAAAGAACTTACTATGATGACTGGGGTTTAACGCAACATTCACATAAGACGAAATTTAATAAAACAAAGTCTACAGGACCCTTGAAACTAAAGAGAGTTTTTATGTTGTGACGACAAGCAATGAGATATTTCTTTCAAAGAAGACAATCATTACCTGGTGGCTAAAGAGCAAAATAGAAAATAAGTGAAAGTATGGTGATGCCTGATTTATCAAAAGAAATTGTTGCGGTCGAGCGTCCTAGACTTTCCACAACCTATAGTGAAAAAAAGACATTCCACACCCACACATAAAGTATATGCAAAGGGGAAAATGACTGAAATGTAGTAATTCAGTGTGAACTAATATTGAACTTTAAAAAAGAATAAGTAGTATAATTTGAAAATTAATAATGTATATACGTTATGGCAATCTAAATATACATAGCCAAACCACGCTACATTCATTGCAACAAGACAAAAATCGCTATACCTTAAACTATGGATGACTATTTCTGCAAAAAAGAGTGAATTTCATCTAATATTACCTTAACGGTTCATCATGTAGTAATTTGAACAACATACAATGCATCTTATTACTTCATTAGTTCGTTAACAAGTTATTAACCAATATTTTGAGATATACTATGTTGGTTTCAAAAAGCAAAACATGGCAAGCCATATTTTCAAAAACTTAAAGCAACAAAAATCTTGCTCCTGTAATACATGAGACACCTGTAGCAATTTGGTTCTCAAAATAAAGTAAAAAAATCCTAATTTACTGAACTTTTTACGATGTTTAGAGTAAAATGTGAGACTAAATTAAAAATTTAAAATTTCTGTAAAGTATGAATTGGCATATTAGTGTACAAGTCTAATGCAGTACACATGAAGATATAAACAAAAGAAATCATAAGAACACCTAGCCGCGCAAATGCGTGGGTCACACAACTAATTCATTTTACAATAAGTAGTTGCCATATAAAATTAATTCTTATAATGCAGCATAATGAGTTTTTTGTTCTAACTGATCCAGCCGCCAACACGAAACCTGCAGCAGCGGGCGCGCCTGTTCCCGCCTTCCACTGTTAGTTGCCACGACAGCATCCCACCCCACACCAGAACCAGTGAACCCTCGTACTCCCCTCCGCCTACGGCCACACTGTCGCATCTTCCCTGGCTCCTGTTCATTCCCGTCTGAGGCCTCGTCATCGTCCTCCGCCTTGGTGCGCTCGCAGCGGCGCCACCGTCCAGCCTTGTCAACATAGTATATCGGTAGAGGACTGTAGTTGTGAGTATGAAAGTAGGGACCCACCAGGTCCACTTCCAAACACAAGAAAGTGCCACTACTCAGATGCACCACTCGATGTTTTTACTCTAATCCACCATGCTGGTATCTGGGACCCACATCATTGTCAATGTATAGTCACTTAACGACAGAATTGCACACCGAGCGGCTGACACCTGGGTTCCAGTAGCTATATTAGTATTTTTCCGTTGTTCAGAAGAAGCATTTCTTTTGATGATTTGTTCTGACAGAGCAGGGTATAAACTGGGTTGTGCGGTCTCTGTGGCCCATCTAACAACATGACCAGCCCAGCAGCTTTTTCTTTGGGAAAATAGGTAGACCACCATTTCTTTTGGAAGAATACCCAACCTAGGCCTATTTGTTTTCTGTGACTTAAAGCCGGTCTATTCTGCTAATATAATGAGAATAGTTATACTGATAACACTTCTGCACTGCACGCTTAACAGAAGTGAACTGCATCGTCTTCACGTTGGGCACTGCAATGCTTCACGGGAGAACTGCTTCATTTTCTGGTGTTCCGCCCATGTTTTCTGTGTGGAATCGGGTGTTGCGGGATGATTTCATTTGTCTCTGCAGCTCATTTTACCTTCATTATTTCTAATTTACAGGAAAATCTACTAGAATGCTTGCAAATCGAGGGATTTGGCGGACGAGCTTTCTCTGTTCGTTCGTGTTCGCTTCAGATGCGAATTTTGTGTGCTCGCATGTTGTTTTTAGTAGGATTTCTTTGATTGCATTCATTTTAATCGGTCCGTTCACTCTATAATTTGTTACTTTTTAGGAGTTAGTTTTCAATTCCTGTTAATTTGATTGTGCGGGCGGGTGAGCTTCGTCCGCTCCTCTGTTCTTGATGATTTTTTGGATTTTGCGCGTCCATGCATCTTTAAATATTGTAATTAACACCTCTGTTAGTCTACCACATGTCTGGAGTTCTACTGTTTTAAATTTTATTTGTTGTAGTTGTGGCATACGTTGTAGTGCACTGCATTTTCGTTAGTAGTGTACTTCGTTGTAGCTACAATTCAGTGGTTATGGCAGCTTATGAAATCTATTTTCTTGAACTGAATTATGTGTTCTAGAGGACTTCATAATATGCACTTTTGTACTGCATTAGCAATGTGGTTAATATTCTGTTCAGAGGACTGCTTTGTTTTTGAACATCATATGTTAACTGCAAAGTTTCGACCATTCGCATTTCCTTGTTACTGTTCACATGAGTGCTTTTTTTTATTAGTACCACAATATATAATTGAGAGAACTGCATTTCTGCCAGCAGCAGCTTGTCTAAAAAAGATGATAAAATGATGCAGTTGAGGTTGCATACTTTAAATAGGCATCGTTCAAAGTGTCTGATGACATAATTTTAAAAGCATACAACATAAGCAAAGCATTAGAAATATTGGTTGCTTCATATTTAGACAGCCTGGAGTGCAAATATTGTAAACTTGAGGGAGTCTTCTTCTTTGTAGAAAAACACCATGGCCACTTCTCCGACGTCAAAGCCATTCTGTGAGGCAAAATCTTTCCAACCAGTAGTTATGTTGATGCAGTCTTTAGAGTCGATGTGGTAGTCAACTTGCATGTCTGTATACCCATTCTTGTGTTGTGTCTCCAAAGTAACCTTCCCTGAACTCGGAGCAGGAAATTTTACTGTGGATGGCAGTTTCTGCATATTGGAATGGGTGGAAAAAGAATTTTATAAGTAAACAGCAAATGTTTTTCTTTATACTTGGGATGATCTGTTTATGTTGGCTTCAATAGTTACATATATATGATTGTTATTTTCTAAAGTAGTTGGAATGTATGAACAAACTTATATACGGAATTGACCTCTAGTTTTACTAGGATATATATTATACTGCAACATGCTTGTACTGCAAGGTGAGTTACAGTGTACTTCGTCAGCATGTTAAGAGAACTGCAATGTTGATCAAATGACCCTTTTTTTTGTTCGTGTGTTGGTATTCTGATCTAACTAGTGTCGATACGTGGTGTGGTACTGAAGAAAAGTTGGTGGAAGCATCTAGTCTTAATAGCTGACAAATCTGAACAACAATACAAATTATGTTTTGGTTTTTGTTGACACTACTAAACAAATTGATTGAACTATATATTCATATGTGGATTTGCAGGCTAGATCATGTCCAAAATTGTGAGGGGAAAAACATACCCAACTTTCCTGCAGATCTGCGTTTGTGAGGCGATGAAGAAATGGCGGCTGAAACCCCCTGTTTGGTATCATCGGGCACCCGAGCATGCTGCGCCACTCGGCGTTGGTGAGCTGTAGACCTTCTGCGTACACGCATGTGTCCGCTACCGGTGCCATCCTTGCCAAACACCCGCACTTACAGTCCATGGCGGGTTCAGCGGAATTCCAGAGAAGAGCTCGGGATGGGATGAACCCTATATCTATGATTTGAAGAAAAAGAGGGACGGGGGAGGAGTTGTGTTAGTCTGGAGCAGGAATGGATACGTTTTTATGCAACCAATTGACCAAGGGAAGTAATAAATGTTTGTGGTTGGTGTTAGGTGGTGGATTGGTTCTGATTCAGTGTCCGCGAATGCATTTGAGTAGCAAGAGGACTGCTTATTTGAAAAAAGCGAACTGCGTTATCATATCAATGTGAACCACGGAACGCGTGGTTGGGCCTGCGTTTGTGTATGGTATGTGGGATTTTTTTTATTTTCAGTGGCCTCTTTTTTTTGGGCCTGTGTTCGGGGAGTGAAGACGCATTGGGCCCAAGTCGGCCTATGAGCACGGCTGGTTCCCGGTGCGTTGTGTGTGGCCTAATGTTTAGTCCCACCTCGCTCATGGGAGGCGCGCCCGACCTGTTTATAAGCGCTGGCGAGGCAGCCGTGTCGAAATCCTCAGGTTACTTATTTGGGCGCTTATACACGGCGCTTGCTGCACTCTGCTCTCTGCCCTGTGGGCCCATGTCGGACCGGCCCCATGCATCGTGTCTTAGAATGACTCGCCTGCTTTCGGCGCAGACCTACTATGAGACTGGCTGGGGCCGGCTGCACCTGGGTGGTCAATTTTATTTCTTTGTGCTTCCTGTCATGTCTTTTTTTTTTAATGTAAGTGTGTGCACTGCTTAGAAAACCATCCTTGCACTGCATTGATGCGGGTTCTGTACTGCATGTGCACGCATTCCGTACTGCATGTGCACGCATTCCGTACTACATGTACAGTTCTCATTTTATGTTTTCATGTTTTTGCTCTTATGTAATCTTTTTTCCAATGTGGGGTAGTGCACTGCTTAGTAAACATGCTTGTACTGCATTGTTTATGTTGCTTCTCTGGACGTTCATATATTACTGCACTACATTTTTTTCAATGTAGGGGCGTGCACTACTTTGTAAATCATCCATGCACTACACTGATCTGGGTTCTGTACTACATGTGCACGCGGTCCGTACTACATGCACAGTTCTCATTTTTTTGTTTTCGTGTTTTTTGCTCTTATGTTATCTTTTATTCCAATGTATGGTAGTGCACTGCTTAGTAAATGACGCTTGTACTGCATTGATTACGATTCTGTACTGCACGTTTATATATTTCCGCACTACATATACATATCGCATTTTTCTTTTTGTGTTTTTTCTCTTATGTATTCGTTTTTCCACATTTAGGGGTGTGCACTGCTTTGTTGGGTATGTGTAAACTTCATTTGATAGAGTCTGTACTGCATTGGTACATAACTTGCACTGCATGCAACCTTTTTTGCCCACTGCTTGAATCTAATTATACATAAACAAACAACAGAGAACAAATTATCTCAGGCATTCTGTACGACAAGTTCATCATCAACAAACTAATTTCAACAGAAAGCAAACTAACATAATCAAAGTTCATCATTACAAGCGATTCTGCATGGCAAGCAAACTAAGTTCAGCGAAAGCAAATGATCACAAGCAAACTAGCGATACATAAGCAAACAACATAAAGCAAATTTGATGATAATTCTAAAACGACGCTGGCATTGTTGGCTCTTTGGCCGGCACCATCTGCTTCTTCACCAGGTAGCATCTCCCCATCCCCAACTGCTCCTGGCGCGCTTCTTGGGGGGGGGGTTTCTCCTTCTCCAGCTTTGCACGGTAAAGCCCGTCCTAGGTGAGGGTGATGTGGTTCCATATCTCGTACGCTGCGTAGGCATCCTTTGCCGCGTACTCGATGTGCCTCTTGGACAGAGGTAGGGTGACCCAGCGCCTGTGTTCGTCGTCGGTGATCTTCTTCTTCATGTTGTTGTAGTAGTCGTCGATGAGCTTGCCGGAGACGTCTCCAAGGGAGTCCAACTCCTTGGTTGCCTCGGGCACCCTCCACTCCTTCTGGATGTCGACGAAGTTGGCGACCTCCAGATTGACGCGCTCGAGCCTGGTTTTGTCGCCGTCGATGGAGAAGCCTGCAAAGGTGTACGTGGGGCCGACGAGGAAGTTGTCGAAGACGTGCACCTTTCAGCGGCGCTCAGTTGGAAGAGCAGCACCGGGTGATCCTTGCCAATGAAGAGTTGGCTGAGGGCGGGTTTCTGCGTCGCTTCAGGCTTGTTGTTGTACTCGAGATCAATGCCGACGATCTTGTGGCACCGGAGGTCGAGGTGGCGCTCGTACTGCGCGAGGGTGGTCGCCATCTGCTTCTTGTCGTTGGTGTGGATGACGTGCAACTTGGTGTTGCCGTGGGCCTCGACGTCCGTGTACTCGTCGGCCAACGCCATCGCCGGTAGTAGGGCTTGGTGTTTTTGCGTGGATATGGATGTGATGGAGCGATTTGGTGGCAGCGCAAATGGATACCTATGTTGTTGTGGATGAGAAGGCCTTTGGCATGGGTCTGAATTTAAGGGAAGGGTGCGGTGTTAGATGGCCGCATCGGATGAACTGCACGATCTCGCTCACGATGCGGTTGTGCAGATCGTGGGTTGGTGTTGCGTCTGTGACCGTGGGCTTGCGGCGATGGAACCGCTCCGATAGGGTGGTTGTATGTGAACGTGGTTTTTCTAACGTGGTTTTATTTTATTTTCGACCCGTAAATTTTTTTTAGCCACCGCTTTTTGTGCGAACGGGCATTTGTTACGTTTTATGTGTATCCTGCGTGGTAATTAAACTGCATTGGTTATAGTTCTGCACTGCATCTTCTTAAATACAGAACTACATTTTGTCTACAGGTGCGTACTTCACCGTTTTTTGCGTGTCCTTGCTGCAGCCCCTGAAAAAAAGTACAATGTATTCCGCAATGGAACTAGATTGCTATACCGTACTGCTTCGTGTAACTACGTGCACTGCATTTTTCTAGTGCTGCGTACTGCATCTGTTTTTTGGCTGCGTTTGATTACCAGGGACTTACTGCAGTCTCTGGTACGTGAGGGTAGGGGGGTCCCCCCCATTTTTTATTTTTTTTGTGTGTCACTTATAGGAAGGTAGACCTTTTCTTTTCGGATGCGTTTTTTTAACATGCGTGTTGTTTTTGATTTTAACTTTTTTTACGAACTGCGTTAATTTTATTTTGTTTTACCGATTGAACTTCATTGTTCTTCACATAGAACTACATCATGTGCGTTTTGATGTGGTCTTTCTTATTTTTAGGCTGGCCGTCTTTGGGCCGGCCCGTTTTATGTTGGCCTTTGCCACAGGCGGGCGTGCTACGTGTCCGTTCCAGGCGATCCCACCGTTCCAAGTGATCCTTCTCCGTCTCTTTGCAGTTTCTCCCAAGGCATCCGTCCCTCGAGCAAAACCGCCGTCGCCCGCAGCAACCGCCATCGCCCGAGGAACCGGCGCCCTCAAGAGGTACTTATTCCTGTATTCGGTGTCGTCGTCCGCTCCGCAAGCCCTTGCCGGTGCGCTCCCGCAGCCCTGCCCTGTCCGTTCTTGTCACCGCACCCTCCCCCTCCCCGCTGTCGCCGCCGCCGCCGCACCTTTTTTATGGTACGTTCCGCTTGTTCTCGGTCTTGTTTGTCCCCTCGTCTTGTTTTGTGATTCTCGTAGTTGATGTTGATGTTTTTGCTTGTGTAATTTTTCCATAGGCAGCCGATTTTTATCTCGATTTGAAGTCGATACTTGTGTGTAGCAAGGTGGATCTAGGGTTTCGTTAGATTTTTGTCGATTTTGTTGCTTATATCTGTCACTTCGTCGGCGTGGTGCAGGCAAACGCTATGTCTTCGCCGAGCAGAGTGGGAGGAGGAGTTCAGGGTATGTGGAGTGCTTATTTTAGGCTTTTTGTTTATTTTGTTTGATGTTTATCTAGTTTCCTAAATCATCATGTATATTGGTTTATGCTCTGTTAGTTGGCGCGTCATGTTTTGTAATTTATGTTTCTTGTTCTTTTTGAATGAAGTAGGTGATTGCGGTTCTCATAATGATACACCAATTGGCTCTCGTTGTCCTGGTGGTAAGGATCATGGTGTCGAGGGAGGACATCAAGTGAATTCGCCGATTGAATATTCTCCCATAAGTGTGGTCCCTGCTTCTGGTATGTGATTGATTTGTTTATTTTGTGTATGCTGGTTACTTGATGTTGTACAAATTGGTGCTGCCTTGCTGTATCTAGTTCGGCATTTTGTTGGGAACAAACGTGTAGTTAGTGTGCGCAGGACTGCATTTATTTTGTATGTGTGAACTCCACTATATGTATGTGTGAACTGCATTATTGTTTTATTCAAGTTTTTGTGCAATGCATTCTTTTATTTTTAGCTTATGGTTGTAGCACTGCATTTATATGTCTAAGTGTACTGCATTTGTTGTTTTTGTGCACTTTCTAACGACCATAGTCAAACTTCATTTTGACGCAGTGTCTGTTATCCATGCTGGGGTGCCTGGGTTTGAGGAGGTTACGCAACTGTTAAAATATGTGATGATTGTGTTTTCGGTGAATTTTCCTAGTAAGTGCACTTCTTTTCTATCAAAACATAACTGCGTACGTCCACATAGTGCACTGCATGGAAGTGAAGTTTATTCTTCATGCAATGGATTATATCGGATTAGTATTCATACAGATGTACGCACACTTAGTTTCTTGATGGAGTTCTTTCATGAAGTTCTTTATTTTATAACGGATTGCTTTACTCAACTAACAGGGTTGCATTCTTCATTTAAGCCATATGCAATGCAGTAGAAAGAGAACTGCATTTGAGAACAATTAATACTTCGTGCTTCCACATGGGGAATTGCATTGTTGGATGTCGCGGACTGCATTTGTACGTTGACTTTGGGCTTCCTGCGTTTTATTTTTCTTTGATGTTTTATTTTTGAAGTCATTGTTTTTTCTCGGTGGGCCTTGTTGGGCCTGTGTTCGGGGAGTGAAGACTCATTGTGCCCAAGTCGGCCTGTGAGCACGGCTGGTTCCCGGTGCGTTGTGTGCGGCCTAATGTTTAGTCCCACCTCACCTGCGAAAGGCGTGCCCGACCTATTTATAAGCGCTGCCGAGGCAGCCGTGTCGAACTCCTCTGGTTTCTTATTTGGGCGCTTAAGCATGGCGCTCGCTGCTCTATGCTCTCTGACCTATGGGCCCATGTGCGCCCGGCCCCACGCATCGTATCTCAGAACAACTCGCCTGCTTTGGGCGCGGACCTACTACGAGACTGTCTGGGGCTGGCTGCACCTGGGTGGTCAATTTTTCTTTTCTTTGTATTTTCTATCTTAAGTATTTTTTTTTCAATGTAGGGGCGTGCACTACTTAGCAAATCATCTGTGCAGTGCATTGATCAGGGTTCCGTACTGCATGTGCACGCATTCCGTACTACGCATGTTTGCGCTACATTTTTGTGCACTGCATTGGTAGCATTTATCTTTATTGTTTTTCCCTCTTATGTAGCATTTTTATAGTGTACGGGTGTGCACTGCTTTGTTGCCTCTACGTGCACTGCATTCGTCATGGTCCTGTGCTGCAGGTGTACACATTTTTGCACTGCGTGCATGCTTCTTTGTGCTAAAGTTGTGACTGGTTATGCCAACATTGCGGACTGCATGGCTTACATTTAAGGACTACATCAGGCTTCAGGTGCACTAATTCGGCTTTTGTGCACTGCGCGAAAGTGCTTTTCTTTGTGCTTCATTTTGAGCATGTACTGCACTTCATGCACACATATATTGAACTTCCTGGCAAGACTTTGGAGAACTGCACACGTAAAATGGTCTATGGATTATAATTTTTTAGAGAATTATTATTTAATGATCTGTGGTTAGTTCGTGGGAATTTCTGCAGTCAAAGTCTTTGTAGAACTTCCTGGTAAGATTTATTCTTTTGTAACATAAACCTTTATTGATTGTCCTTCATTCTTTGTAACGTAATTTTCATTAACTCTTCTTTAATTTTCAGTTTTGACCTTTTTGCATTCCTATTCTATAAATGTAGGCCAACTTCTACCCTTCCTTTGCAGTTCATTTCTCCTCTAGCCGGAACTTCTCTCATTTCTCTAGCCTCTCTTTATTTTTTTCCTTTTCTAGTTTTTTGTTGTGATGGCTCCAGGCCCCTGTGCCATTCTCTCCTGTTGCGGCCATGGTTGTGGTGTGCCGATGCACTGCGATTGCTCAGCTTGCTCGCAGGCCCATCGTGCTCGTCGTGGGGGGAAGGTATTGTGCTAAGCTCGGCGAGCGGAGCATCTTGCATATGGCACAGTATTCACAGAAGGATTGGATATGGGCCACATCAACATTTCTGCGTTCTATTCCGCCCTGCTTCGCCGTGGCCTTGGCCGCACTCGTCCTTTTGTCCATCAGCTTACGCCAACAGATGTGGAGACTCACTAAAAGATGGTATTTTCGCTTGATCTGATTTTTTCTTTGTGTTTTCTATTTTTTTGTATAATTCCATAAGAGTCTGAACTTCTAGTTTTTTATGAATGCACTTATTTTGTTTTATTGAAGTGTACTGCACTTTGTACTTATATGTTGTTTTTTTTTTTGCTTGTGTGCATGGAGCTCGTGTTTTTTTTTTGCATTGTTACAATATGTGAATTGCTTACATACTAGATGAGAAGTAATAGTTTCCACAATTTTCCCTGCTTGTACGTTTTGTACTATATGCAGGTAGTCTCAAGAACTTCATAATAGTTGTAAGCGTACTTCTTGTTTGCAAGTTCCGCAGTGCATATTAGATTGTTTTTAATCTGTACTAATTTTTTGCAGAAAATTCCCCAACAAGCTGTTAGGTATCTCCGGCTCAAGAAGAAGGGAATTCTCCAAGTTGTTCTTAGTAATGGACACGTTCAAGCAGCCAAGTACCATGTAGGCGTTGACGGGCGGCTGTGTCCGCAGAAAGGGTGGAAGGAATTTGTCATTGATAGTAGCCTGAAGTCTAAGCAAGTTGTTGTCCTCAAGTTCTTTGAACTTGAGGATCGTACGGTTAGAATCATGTTTGACGTGATTGGTTAAGGTTATGAGGTTGATTTGTAATAAGTACTTTTGCGTGTTCGAACGCTTCATCTTTTTTATGTGTTTTGTAATAAGCACTTTTGTGATCTGAACCGCTTCAATTATGTCGGTGTATTTGGATCGACACCTATGGGATCACAAGAATCCCTACTATGGTTGCGGGGCGCGGGGTTGAGAGAAGAGCGGATCTTACAGTCAAGACACAGTTCCTTTACCCAGGTGTAGGATCGAAAGTAGGTCTAGAGGGGGGGTGATTAGACTACTTGACAATATAAAAAATCTGCCTTTAGATCATGCAATGTTTTTGGCAGTTTCACAATTAAGATCAACACAAGTATCACCCTACACATGCAATTCTAGAGTATAAGCAGCGGAAAGTAAATTGCACATGTAAAAGAGAGGTGGAGAAGATCAAACGCAGTTTGGTGACACGAAGATTTTTGTCGTGGTTCCGATAGGTGGTGCTATCGTACATCCACGTTGATGGAGACTTCAACCCACGGAGGGTAACGGCTGCGCGAGTCCACGGAGGGCTCCACCCACGAAGGGTCCACGAAGAAGCAACCTTGTCTATTCCATCACGGCCTACGCCCACGGAGGACTAGCCTTACTCGGGGTAGATCTTCACGAAGTAGGCGATCTCCTTGCCCTTACAAACTTCTTGGTTCAACTCCACATCTCAAGGACGGAGGCTCCCAAGCGACACCTAACCAATCTAGGAGGCACCACCCCCCAAAAGGTAATAGACGGTGTTGATGGTGATGAACTCCTTGCTCTTGTGCTTCAGATGATAATCTCCCCAACACTCAACTCTCCTCACTGATATGGCTGTGGTGGAAGAAAGATTTGAGTGGAAAGCAACTTGGGAAGGCTAGAGATCAAGTTTCATATGGTAGGAATGGAATGGCTTGATCTCAACACAAGGGTAGGTGGTTCACTTCTCAGAAAGTGTGTGGTAGAAGTGGTGGTACTTTCTGATGGCTCTCCTCACGAATGAAGAGGGGGTGGAGGGGTATATATAGCCTCCACACAAAATCCAACCGTTACACACACATTTGACCAATCTCGGTGAGACCGAAGTGAAACTCGGTCAGACCGAAAGTTCAAATATAGTGAACGTTGGGATTTTCGGTGGGACCGAAAATACCATCTCGGTGTGTCCGAAGTGAGTCAAAGGTTAGGGTTTGCCATCTCGGTGTGACCGAAAACAACAACTCGGATATTCCGAAATGCTGTCAATTGGTTACAGAAGGTTGGCAGTCCATTTTCGGTGAGACCGAAACTCAGAATCGGATGGACCGAGAAATTAGGGTTTGGGGAAATAACTGAAGTGGTTCATCTCGGTGGGACTGAGTTTGCAGAATCGGTTTGTCCGAGATTACTTATGAGTGTGTTGAAAAATGAAGAGTGCTGATAGTTGAGGGAGCTAGATCACCAAGCACTTGAGCAACAAGAACATTAACAGAACCTCATACCCTTTTAATAGTATTGGCTTTTCCTATGGACTCAATGTGATCTTTGATCACTAAACCAAAAATAGAGTCTTGAGCTTTTGCCAATGCTTGTCTTAGCATTTTGAGGGGTCCACTTCTTCAGACATTTCCATACCCATATCATCAAACTTCTCTGAAATGATTCTCAAGTAAATATTAGTTCAATGATATATATGTTGTTATTAATTACCAAAACCACCCGGGGATTAGTTGCACTTTCAATCTCCCCCTTTTTGGTAATTGATGACAACATATAGATCAAAGCTTCGACAAAGGATATAATCAATGAATAATATCGTCGCTTTGAGAAGTATGTGATAAACAAGAGCTCCCCCTAAATTTGTGCATTATTTAAAATTTGCGTTTGAATGCAAATGCACAATCGATTAGGATTATGGGTCACTCTTCCATGTCACATACATCTTGGTGGAGCGCACAAAATGATAAGAATGAATAACATGCACTTAATCACCAAGACAAGAGTAAATAGCCATACAACAAGGAATAGCATATGATAGGCAATAAGCACTCATTAAGGCATAGTATGACTAAGCACTCATTAAGGTAGCATCAAACGTGGTAGCAAGCACACATAAAGTATCAGGAACCAAAAGAAACCAATGTATCTCAAAGAAAAACCGGCAAAAGAACGAAAAGACGAAAGAGCACTCTCTCTCTCGAAGCCCTATGATCTATAACAATTTCTCCCCCTTTGGCAACAAGTTACCAAAAAGTTCGAAAAGGTATAGAGCTAAGCGTCACTGCGGGCTCTGCTGGCGGCTCCCGTCTGGGTAGATGTCGGTGTAGAGATAGCTGCATCGGCGAAGACTTCTGTTGAAGTCTGCGGTGGAGGAGTGGATGCTGGAGCTGGAGGAACTGCTGGAGCTGTAGCTGGTGCTGAAGTGGTAGCCCTGGAGTCTGTCACTGGGATAGCTGCAGATCTGGATCCTCTGGGAACCTGAGCAGTCTGGCGATGAGAGTCCTGGACTAGATCATCCTGCATAAGCTCTGCTCTCTCCTGCCTTGTCTCCTCCATGTCTGCCTCAAGCTTGTTGACAGACACCTGAATCTCAGTCAGCTTCACGTCCAGAGCGTGGATCTTGTCCTCGACAATCCTCTCAAGGCTCTCCTGAGATTGCTCAATGCTGGCTAGGCGTTGTTCAATTCTCTGGGTAGCTTCAAGAATTTGTTCTCCAAAGCTCTTTGGCTTAGCTGCTGCTGCTGCTGCCTCTTTGTCAGCTTTAGCCTTCTTCGCAGCTTCGATTTTGGCTTGTCCTTCAACTGAGGTAGTATCCTCTTCATCCATCACAACTACGTTGTCCTCATGCTCTGGCTGCAGTGGCAAGTGCTTCCTATCCAACATGAATTTGCCCGTGCCAAACTTGGCGTTGATGAGCATCTGTATCTGCGGTGCAAACCCACACGACCTCTTCTGGTCAGCTGCAGTCCTCTTAATGGTCTCTACCATCAAGTCCATCACCTTAAAAGGTGCCTTCTCATCGAGAATGTGCAGCATGTTGATAGAATAGCCTCGTATCATCCGGTGGTCTCCAGACTTAGGCATCAATGTATGCCTCAGAATAGTGTTAGTGGTGGTCAGACCTGCCTGGAGATAATACACTGAGCCAAGCTTCCATCCTTCCAAATCAGCAGCTGGGATCTCCTTGTACATATTCTTCATGGAATCATGACTCTTCTTAGGAATCCCATAGACATCAATGTCGTCCTCTCTCTGCACTGGAGCGTTCAGAAGTTCTGCCCATTCTTCAACAGTCGAAGAAAACCTTTGACCTTCAGTCATCCAGGTGATCTTGCCATCAGGATAGAAGTGGGCTGTGGCATAGAACTGCATGATCATCTCGTCATTCCAAGCTGTCAGCTCTTGACCCACAAAATCAGCAACTCCACATGCAGTAAAGCTCTCATGCACATGGGGAAAGAAGTCCCGGTGCTCTTCACTGTCAATATACTTCCATTCAACATACCTGGTGTCAGCAACAATGGGCTTCTTATCCATTAGCACTGTCTCATAGAAATCCTGCTGCTCTCTGGTGTGGAATCTGGGGTCCACAGCAGTCCTTCTCCTTACAGCATATGGATCAGACTGTCTCCATAGCCTGAGACCTTTGTCCTTTCTTGCCTTCATGTCCTCAGCTTGAGGATGAGCATCATTGTGGAGTGGCAACTTGGGACGGAGCTTAAGCAACACATGCTCTTCATCTGATTCAGACGGTGGCATCTCACCTTTGTTCTTCTCAGAAGCTGGAATGCTTCTGGTTGTTCTCTTGGGCTTGGCTGGAGCTGCTTTGGCTTGAGCAGGCTTCTTGGGCTTAGAGGAGGCTTGAGCTCGAATAGCATCACCCATGAACTTAGCTTTCTGAGGAGGAGGCTGGGGTGCTTCTTCTTCCTCTTCTTCTGCAGCAACATCTTGAGGTTCAGCATATACTACCCTCTTCCTTTTGGAAGTCTTCTTCACCTTGCTTGGAGCAGGCTCTTCCAAGTTGAGCTTCTTAGCAACTGCTGACTGCTTCACTTTGCTTGTGCCTTTCCTTGGCTGCTGCCCTTGGTGCTCTTTGGCAACCACATTTCTCTTTGGCTTGGAGGTAACTTCCTCAGCAACAAAGTCAGAGTCCTCATCATCAGAAGTTCTCTTCTTCCTGGTTCTGGTGGCTGCAGGAGGCAAACCACTAGGGGTGCTCCTCTCACCATCATCACTGGAGCTGCTCGCAGGACTTGTATCTGCCTCTGGAATTTCAGCAAACGGTGATTCAGACCTGTTCTGGCTGTCACTGACATCTGACATGGCTGAAAAACCTGTGAAAAGATAAGGTATAGGCAGAGTAGAAGAGTTATCACAACTGCAGAGGTTTTTGCAAAAAAAATGAGTTCAAAACTTAGTTTTGAGTTTTCACAGAATGTATTTCGGTCAAACCGATTTCAGGTTTCGGTGCAACCGAAGTGCTCAACAGAAACCTACACACCACTTTCGGTCAGACCGAAATGGGTTTCGGTCCTACCGAAAACTTAGGGTTTCACTGAAACTACTTTTCGGTCGTTCCGATTGGCACAACTCGGTTAAACCGAATTATGCAGTGCAATGGCCAGAGGCCAAATCGGTCATTCCGAGTTTCAAAAATCGGCTTCACCGAGATGCATTCCGTGGAAACCTAAACCTAAGAATTTTCCTCGAAACTAGAAGATCTGAACTATTGTATAGGGAACATATCAAACGTGGATTGAATCATGGCAACCTATCGTGCAAGAATCGGAAGTGGAGCACGAAAAGGGATCGGGACACACCCTAACTTGGTGGTGTCCCTCTACGGCGGCAACGGTGGAGATGATTACCGTTGACGGCGGCGGAGACCTGCGGCGAGGGCGCACAGGCGACGATCCGTAGACCAGGGCGACGGCAGCAGGGGTCTTGGGGGCGAACGGTTTGAAGAAAGAAATCGCGCGCAGCCCCTCAGGTATATATAACCCCATGCTGTCGGTGGGACCGAGTTGAAAAACTCGGTGTCACCGAGATGTATAACTGTTGTGCAGTTACACATATCGGTCAGACCGAGAGTTTGAACTCGGTTTCACCGAGATGAAACCTAGATCAGTCTAAGCGTTTCGGTTGGACCGAGATTGAGAAACCGGTCAGACCGAAATGGACTTAGAAGGTTTTGGAAGTCAGCCTTAGACGAATCGGTGGTTCCGAGTGCTCCTCACTCGGACTGTCCGAAAAAGACTTGTTCAAAGTTGTGATATGAGCATGAATAGAATTTTGAGACAAGAAAGCATAGATAGCTAGGGAAGGTGCTTAGGCATTCTTGTCCATCCATTTGGCCAGAAAAATCAAAACAATCAAAACAACAAATGGATGTCCTTGAATGGATGAAATCATGCATTCAACATGCTCATACAATAAGATAGCAACTGAAATATGTGTCAAACATGCACAACCAGTCACTCTAGCTACTAGCACACAATTTGTCGATGACTAGGTCATCTATATATGAGTATATTGACTTAGGAGCCAAATGAGAACATTTGATCATAGGTCATACTCATCGTTTAAGCACAAGTGGGGTTACCACTTTTACATAAAGCATTTATGTGTTCACATCACTTGGAGATGCTTTTGCTCAATTTTTAGAGCAAAGCTCCCCCTAGATGTGAGAACCCCTTTTTTAAAGGGTCAAACTAACCTTGGGTTGTCGTAGAAGACTTCATGTAGATGTTGAAGATGTGGATGCTCAATGTTGATGTAGATCATCAAGAGTTGGGAGCAATCCTTTGGATTAGGGCACTTTCAATACCTACATGGGTTAGTCCCACAAGGAACAAACAAGAATATCCATAGACATAGAGTGAAGTACACAAAAGATGATGTCCATGAAAGCAATGATTACCTTGTCCCTTGACTTACCAACAAGAGGGTTTGTGACTCCATGAACAAGTGCATGATGTGGAAGTTGATTGCACAAGTTCTTGCCAAAATGAATATGAGTGAAGTTTGTTGGCGGAGTCACCCTCTAGAACCTACTAGTTCTTCTTCTTTGGGATCCACATCATCTTTATGGGAATCCTTGGTGTTGTAGTTGAGCTTGACGAAGTAGAACTTGATGTGTCCTTGGGAACCCACTTGACCATGGCTTGAGGTGCTTCAATGAATGCATCAATCTCCTCTTGAAGCTTGTCCTTAGCCTTTAGCTTGTGGTCTTGTGGTGGAAGGTCATCTTGAGCTTGTTCCACATTGGAAGAAGTAGGATCATACTTCTCCTTTTGTGAGACAAACTGTGGAGTAGGGTATTGACCTTCTTCCCACTCAACACCTTCGGCGTTGAACTTTCGCTCAAAACCAATCCCTTGATTCTTCCGGTGTCTTCCTTGTTTGCGAACAATCTCCTCAAAGTTCTTGCTTCCGGCAAGACTCTTGTAGAAACCTTTCTCTATGATTTCCTTCAATAAGCTATTTTCTTGCTCAAGTGTAACTTGGCTTGAAACATTGTTAGTGGAATCAAGAGAACTACTAGAAGCAACAATATTGGATTTAACATTGTTATTGTTACTACTAGAGGAAGAATTTTTCTTATGCTTGTCATGCTTAGTCTTAATAGGTGGCAAGAAATTAGACAAGAGAAGTCGTTTGGCAAGATATGAAGAACTCTTCTTTTGAAGATCGTCATTGATCGCTTTTAGAAACTCATGTTCTTGCTCTAGAGTGAGCTTCTCGAAGCGTAGCTTCTCATGAGATCTTAGGAGCTCTCTATGATCTTCTTGAGTTGTTTCATGAGCTAACTTAAGAGTGTTTAGTTCTTTAGTTAGACGCTCAATCTCCTTCATAGCATTGTCATTCGACTCTTCTCGACTATAAGGACTACTAGCATTTTCATCATTACTAAGCTCACTAGATTTATCATGCAAGAGCTCATCTTCACCAAGCAAGTCATCCTCATCACTATCAAAGTCAATGAATTCAGGGTGTGTTACCTTGGGGCCTTTAGCCATGAAGCATCTTCCAATTCCCTCATTTGGTGAATCAAATAAGTCGTAGGAGTTGGAGTTGGAGGATACTAGTGCAAGTCCGGCAACACCTTCATCTTGACTATAGTCGGAGTCGGAGTGATAGCTTCCATCGGATTGATTGTCAGAGTCGGAGCCGGAGACCCATTCACCAACATGAGCTTGATGTCTTCTTCTTGTGTAGCTCCTTGATGACTTGTCTTTCCTCTCCGAATCCTTGCTTCTCCGAGAGGGTCTTCGTTCATAACGATCATCTCTGCTCCTTCTCTCTCTCCGAGGTGACTCATCTCTTGCTCTTCTTCTTGGAGATTCTTCTCTTCTCTTGTGGGGAGCCGTACACTCATTTGAAAAGTGTCCGGGTCTTCCACAATTGTAGAAGTTTCGATTACGGCTAGAAGATCTCTTTTCATCATATGATCTAGACTTTGAGCTTCTTTCTTTGCCTCTATTCTTGTAGAACTTGTTGAAGTTCTTGACCATTAGGCTTATCTCTTCATTGGAAATTAGCTTATCACTTGAGGTAGTAGGAGCATCACTTGTAGCTTTGTAAGCACCACTTGACTTGTTGTGAAGCTCTTCCTTATCCTTAAGTGTCATCTCATGAGCAACAATTCTTCCAATGACTTCAGTTGGCTTGAGAGTCTTGTAGTTTGGCATCATTTGGATCAAAGTGCACACGGTGTCATACTTTCCATCCAAAGCTCTGAGAATCTTCTTAATGATGAATCGGTCGGTCATTTCTTCACTTCCTAAGCCAGCAATCTCATTTGTGATGAGAGCAAGCCTAGAGTACATTTCAGCGACTCCTTCACCATCCTTCATCTTGAACTTGTCAAGTTGACCTTGAAGAATATCTAGCTTTGACTCCTTCACAGATTCAGTACCTTCGTGCATTTCAACCAAAGTATCCCAAATCTCTTTAGCATTCTCAAGACGGCTGATTTTGTTGAACTCTTCGGGACACAAAGCATTGAAGAGAATGTCACAAGCTTGAGCATTGTTTTGCAACATCCGCAACTCTTCGGGTGTAGCTTCGCGATCCGGAACTTTTCCTTCTTCAAAGAAATCACCTTGCATGCCAACACAAATAATGCCCCATGCGGCAGGATTATGACCAAGAATATGCATTTTCATTTTATGCTTCCAACTAGCAAAATTTGTACCATCAAAGTAAGGACCTCTACGATAAGTACCCTCACTAGACGCCATACTCTCCTAGGTTGTGAAACCAAGCTTATGGAGTCCAATGCAATGGAAACCAAGGCAATGGAGACCAAAGCTCTGATACCACTTGTAGGATCGAAAGTAGGTCTAGAGGGGGGGTGATTAGACTACTTGACAATCTAAAAGTCTGCCTTTGGATCATGCAAAGTTTTTGGCAGTTTCACAAACAAGATCAAATCAAGTAACACCCTACACATGCAATTCTAGAGTATATGCAGCGGAAAGTAAATTGCACATGTAAAAAGAGAGGTGGAGAAGATCAAACGCAGTTTGGTGACACGGAGATTTTTGTCGTGGTTCCGATAGGTGGTGCTATCGTACATCCACGTTGATGGAGACTTCAACCCACGGAGGGTAACGGCTGCGCGAGTCCACGGAGGGCTCCACCCACGAAGGGTCCACGAAGAAGCAACCTTGTCTATTCCATCACGGCCTACGCCCACGGAGGACTAGCCTTACTCGGGGTAGATCTTCACGAAGTAGGCGATCTCCTTGCCCTTACAAACTTCTTGGTTCAACTCCACATCATCAAGACGGAGGCTCCCAAGCGACACCTAACCAATCTAGGAGGCACCACCCCCCAAAAGGTAATAGACGGTGTTGATGGTGATGAACTCCTTGCTCTTGTGCTTCAGATGATAAACTCCCCAACACTCAACTCTCCTCACTGATATGGCTGTGGTGGAAGAAAGGTTTGAGTGGAAAGCAACTTGGGAAGGCTAGAGATCAAGTTTCTTATGGTAGGAATGGAATGGCTTGATCTCAACACAAGGGTAGGTGGTTCACTTCTCAGAAAGTGTGTGGTAGAAGTGGTGGTACTTTCTGATGGCTCTCCTCACGAATGAAGAGGGGGTGGAGGGGTATATATAGCCTCCACACAAAATCCAACCGTTACACACACATTTGACCAATCTCGGTGAGACCGAAGTGAAACTCGGTCAGACCGAAAGTTCAAATATAGTGAACGTTGGGATTTTCGGTGGGACCGAAAATACCATCTCGGTGTGTCCGAAGTGAGTCAAAGGTTAGGGTTTGCCATCTCGGTGTGACCGAAAACAACAACTCGGATATTCCGAAATGCTGTCAATTGGTTACAGAAGGTTGGCAGTCCATTTTCGGTGAGACCGAAACTCAGAATCGGATGGATCGAGAAATTAGGGTTTGGGGAAATAACTGAAGTGGTTCATCTCGGTGGGACTGAGTTTGCAGAATCGGTTTGTCCGAGATTACTTATGAGTGTGTTGAAAAATGAAGAGTGCTGATAGTTGAGGGAGCTAGATCACCAAGCACTTGAGCAACAAGAACATTAACACAACCTCATCCCCTTTTAATAGTATTGGCTTTTCCTATGGACTCAATGTGATCTTTGATCACTAAACCAAAAATAGAGTCTTGAGCTTTTGCCAATGCTTGTCTTAGCATTTTGAGGGGTCCACTTCTTCAGACATTTCCATACCCATATCATCAAACTTCTCTGAAATGATTCTCAAGTAAATATTAGTTCAATGATATATATGTTGTTATTAATTACCAAAACCACCCGGGGATTAGTTGCACTTTCACCAGGTTCAGGCTGCAAAGATGCGTAAAACCCTACTCCTGCTTTGGTGGATTATATGTTGGTGTTCTTCAGCTAGTGAGGAGCTCCAAGAGAGTAGTGAGGAGTTCTAAAAAGCCGAATCCTTCTCCTGGTCGCCTCGGGCCTCCTTTTATAGGAAAAAGGGGTTGCCACAGTAGCACACAGGAGGTGGAAAGGGTACAGTGATGCGAGGTTATCCCTCGCATTACAGGACAATGTGCATTTAATGCGCCCAGCTTAGGTGTCCTTGCTTTATCGGGGACGGGGGGGGGAGACGCCCGTCTTGTTCGTCGCCGCCCCTCCTTGTGTTGACACGCGCCCTGGCCAGCAGTGCCTGAGGCGCCATGTAGGCAGACATGTAGCTGAGGTGGCGTAACGGCGGGTCTCCACGAAGATCTGTGGGTTGCCATGCAGGAGCCCGTCCAGCCGGTCGGGTCGGCGGCCGTGTGGGTCAGTGGGGACCCAGTTGGTGTGGGCCTGACGGTGGCCCTGCGGTTGTCCTTGGCAAGGGCCTTGCCGGGGCTCCGGCAAGGGTCCTGCCGTGGCGCCTGCTGTCATCCCCGGCAAGGTGCTTGCCAGGGGCCTTGTGGTTCTCCTTGGCTGGAATCCCGTCAAGGGTCGTCGTCTTCTTAACTTGCATCCGATCTTGAATGTCTTCATAAAGATCTGCATGCCACCACGAGGACATCTCCCGAATCCTCGCCCCATGGGGGCGGTGGACTCAAGGGCGATTCGCTCCGTAGGCGCGGGGCGAGCTGCCGCGGCAAGGGTCTTGCCGGGGCTGCCAGTGCTGGCCCCAGCAAGGATCTTGCCGGGGAGAGCCGCTTCGTCCCTTTGCTCTTTGTGGCCTTGTTCTTGGCATCGCTCCAGTCTCCATCAAGCTTCGGTTTTGCCCCGGCTCGCCTCCCTCGCCATGCTCGGTGGGGTGGTGCCCGTGGCTCAGATTGCCCGTGCACAGTCATAGGGGTACAAAAAGTGTACCCCTCCTTTTGTACACCGACAGGAGCCCCCGGGCCTGGGCCACACATAAGCGCGACACGTTGTTGGGCCAGGCCCAGAACGGTGCGCGGGCAGGCGGGGGCGGTTTTCACCGCGGTAAAATTTCCGCGCGCTGCGCCTACCACGTCCCGCGCGCGTGGCGCGGGGTGGAGGGGCGTGCGTGACGTGGGCGGCATGCGTGGGGCGGTGATGGGCCTCTAACCCCTCGTTCGTTACCCCAAGTGGAAGGTGTAAGATGCAGTGTTGTGGAAGTTTTTCCCTTAGCAAAGATGCCAAGGATCGAATTCCCAGAGACTCCTAGGTTCAACAAGTAGGTGTCAACTGCTAACGGCGCCAGATATTAGCAATCAACGTGGACCTGCACACAGATACAAATAACTTTCCTCCCAACGAGTACAGAGAGGTTGTCAATCCCTCCGGCCTTGTAGTTCACAAAGGATTAAACGCAAATGATAGTAGTGATAGATAATGTTTGCAATAGTAAATAAAAGCGAAAAGTAAATAGCAGATGTGATCAATGATGGTAATATGGACCGGAGTCTCATGATGTTCACTAGTGATGTCTCTCTCCCAAAAGACGATAAAACAGCTATGTGAGGTAACCGAATTACAGCTAGGCAATTGACAGGACCACGAACGCAAACCAATGCTGACTACATTGCAAGAAAGGTTGAGGTTCAAAGCATGGGCGGTACGCCAAAGTAAGTAGACCGAAATCCATCAATATCTACTACTAATCATCCACCCTTGAGATATCTATCCATAACATCTCGCTGGTATTAAGTTGCGAGCCCCACCCATAGTGTAAACTCAAAGCAACAGACAACTGCATTAAAAGAACTTTGCATAAAGTAAACAATCCTTGCACCCGCGGGCACAAGCACCGTTGTTTTCCCCCTTGTGGCAACAACACATTCCCTAGACTCATGTTTCTGTCACTCAAGCTAGTCATCGAGGGGCATGAACCCACAATCGAGCATAACGTTCCCTCTTGGAGTCACTACGTATTACTTGGCCAAAGCAATAAATAACAACGGAGAACATGCAAGAATTACTTGTGAACATAAATATAAAAGAGGTAGATCAAATATATTACTCAAGAACAATCTGAACATAATCTCATAATCCATCGGATCCCAGCAAACTCATCATAGCAACAGCATAAGGATTACATATGTGCCTCGATCATGTAGGGCAGCTCACGAGGACTAATTAGTGAAGCACAAGAACGGGAGGAGAACATCACATAGCTACTGGTCATGGACTCATGGTCCAAGGGAGACTACTCACAACTCATCCGGGAGGCGTCCATGGTGGTGGAGAGGCTCCCGATGGTGATCCTCCCCTCCGGCAGGGTGCCGGGAAGAGTTCTCCTGGTGCTCCCGATCTTGGAAGCGGCGGCGGCGGCGGAACAGAGATGAGATCACGAAAAAGAGTCCCCATCCCGAGGGTTTCGAAGGACGCTCTAAATATATGCCAAAGGGGGGCACCAGACGGGGCTCGGGGGGCCTAGGCGCCCCCCC
>LR738715.1:158874956-158912323 GCA_902687465.1 Secale cereale | reverse complement strand
CTTCGGGCGCAAGGTAGGTTCTGGAACGCTGATTTTTTATATAATTTTTCTGGATTTTTCCTGGCAGTTCTCGTAACGTGAAAACCTGAAATACAAAAACAGCCGAAAACAGAAACTGGCACCGGGGTGCACTGGATTAGTAGGTTAGTCCAAATATGATCAAAAGTGTACGGAAGTGTATGAATATCATAGCAATATCACCCAAAAGTGGCATGGAGCAAGCAGAAATTATAGATACGTTTTGGACGTATCAGGCGGTTTTCGCAGGCATGCGTCACGTCGCAGTAAATGCGAAAGGAGGCGGCCCGCGTTTTCCCCGTAAACGAGGGGAAGCGTGGAGGTGCAGCCCGCTTACTGGACGGGGCCGAGGCGCGGTCGTCTAGGCGTCCACTCCCCTCGATCACGGGCTGGGGAGAGGTCGCCTCACCCGTCCTTTCGGTCCTGCACGTCCGCCACATGCCTCCCATGCGTTCGAGGTGGCGAGCGGTGGAGGTGGGAAACCGAGCCACCGCTGGTTCGGGCGGCGGGTCGATCCCGGCCCCCCTTGCCTTCTGTGTCTTTATTGGACGAGCGGGACGGTCGAGCTCCAGCCCCGCTCCTTTATAAAGGGAAGAGGGAGGGGGCGGCGCCCCGCACTCCTCCATCTTCTTTCTCCTTCAACTTCTGCTCCTCTCTTCTGTCCGCCATGAAGAGAGAAAACCTCGGCTCCTCAACGGTGGCGGCGAGGGTCGCTGCTCGACAACGCGTCCCCCCTTCTCCTGCACCCGCAGTGGCCAAACCGGCCACGAGGGGAAGAGGGAGGGGGCGGGGCCATGGGCGAGGACGGGGTGCTCGGGGAAGAGGAGGACGGGGCGGCCCGCCGGCCTCGCCCCCGCCAGCAGCTCCTCCTCCAGTGGAAGGTCACGTTGGAGATGACCCATGTGATTTCTTCATTAGGATGCGGGGGTTGCCGCGCCGTCGCCTTCGTCTCCCGACTCCGTTTGCGCGGGAGATGGAGGCGAATCTGCCGGAGTCGCTACGGCTGCACATGAGGGGTTGTGGGATCAGCGGCACGCGGACCCGCGTCGACTTCCCTGCCCCTCACGTGATGTATCTTCGCCAAGGATGGAAGAGTTTCGCTCGCATCCACATCCCGACGGATGGGCTCACCCTCCACTTCAAGTTGATGGAGGACGGCCACCTCTCCGTCAAGGTCTTCGGGCACCTCGGGACTCGCGTGAGGTGCTGCATGGAGAGCTCCTCTGATGACGAAGACTCCTCCTCGAACGAGGGTGATGAGGAGGACAGCGACAGCGACGACGAGGGCGGTGGACGGCAGGATGACTGGTCCGAGTAGGTGTCGGGCACCGCTCCTGGTGGCACCGGCGACCCCATCATCCACGTCGCCGGCTCCTTGAACTTCTCGCGGCCGTCTCCTTGGCGGCTGGCATATGGAGGCTGCGGAAGAGGAAGAGGAAGAAGGCGGGCAGCAAGGTCGTCATGTCGGAGTACGCGGGCACCGACGCCTTCATCTCCTACTGACGTCCTGCCGCCTCGTCTTCGAGCTCTGCCTCCGGCGCCATCATCACCGTCCAGCCCTGGGGAGGCCGCCGAGATGCCTTCTCGGTGTCTTCTGCCACCCGTAGCTCGTCTAGGTGCCCCTTTTGCCCTCCTCGCCTCCTTGACCTACCTCCTGAGGAGAGGGACAAGAAAGGCATTACGGGCATCTTATCTCTTTTTAGTCTGTAAGCCTCCGGGCATCTGTTAAGTTTAGAACTTGTAATCCCCTTGTTCATGTTTTTCATTCCCTATGGACTGTACCTGAATGGAATGTTTTTAATGAAAAAGGAATGTTTGCCGGGTCATTTGTTCGTAGGTAAAACCCACAACAGGGAATAAGTCCCTGATATCCTTAAGATAAACATTTTCTCGCCCGGCAACAGGCCCTGCCGTTTCCCTACTTCGCTCAACCTTTCTCATGCCCTTGGCGGAGGCAGGGACGAAGCGGGCTCAGGCTCCTCGTTTTATCCTTCTGCTGCCGCGACTACGACCAAACCTAGTCCCAGGAACGATCCTTAGGGCCTAGAGTTATGGGAGCACGGTAGCTTAAGGAAAAGAACGAGGTTTCACATACCTCAGTCCATAATGGAATGCATGATAAGGGATAAAGGACTTATCTGAAGCTGCAGCCCCCGGCAACCCTGGTCTGCCGTGGGTGAATTCTTGCCCTTGCAGCCTCCGGCAACACTGGCTTGTCGGGGCCTAGGCACTGGTCTGTTCTTCATTCCTTCCTCCAAGTGGCATCGGCAAGGATGTATGCGCATCTTGTGAACCAAGGAAGACAGAGGAAAGACAAAGACTCGACCTCTAAGCTAGGGGTTAGCCGCTGCTAAGCACTATCAACCCTAACCAAGGACGAGACTCGACTCAGCATGCATCCTATAACTTAGGGCGCCAGCGCTTCATTTATTTATGCTCAGGGTCTGCGCCTGGCTTTGTACAAAGGGTTACATGCCTTGCCGGCAAGGCTCGTAAAAAAGGGTGGCTTGCCGGGAGGCCCGGCAAGCCACGCCTTATGGGTAAAACTTGCGAAGATGCTCGATGTTCCAGGAATTACTCACCGGAACGGCATCCTCGGTCTCCAGGCGGACAACGCCAGGCCTGGTGACTCGAATTACCCGATAAGGGCCTTCCCACTTCGGCGTAAACTTGTTCGTATTCCTGGCCGATTGAACGCGCCGGAGAACAAGGTCGCCTTCCTCAAAGCTTCGGGCATGAACCTTGCGGTTATGGTAGCGGCACAAGGCTTGCTGGTAGCGCACTGCTCTCACAGCCGCCCGAAGACGATCTTCCTCAAGGAGCATTGCATCGTCTTGTCGCAATTGCTCTTGCTCAAGCTCATCATAAGCGAGCACTCGAGGCGACCCGTATATGAGTTCCGTGGGGAGAACTGCTTCTACCCCATATATCAGGGCAAAGGGCGTCTGGCCGGTGGCTCGATTTGGCGTCGTCCTGATCAACCAAAGAACCGCCGGGAATTCATCAATCCAGCGCCTCCCGCTCTTGTGCAGCCTGTCAAAGGTCTTTGTCCTTAATCCTCGCAGCACTTCAGCATTTGCCCTCTCAGCTTGACCATAGCTTCGGGGGTGAGCAACGGAAGCGAAACAGACCTTGCTGCCGAGGTCTTGGGTATATTGCATGAAGGGTGCAGCTTGTAAACTGCGTGCCGTTGTCGGTGATAATTCTGTTGGGTACACCAAAACGGCACACTAGTCCCTTGAAGAACTTGACGGCTGACTGAGCTGTGACCTTCCTTACTGCCTCCACCTCTGGCCACTTTGTGAACTTGTTGATTGCAACGTACAAATACTCAAAGCCCCCGACGTCGCGGGGGAAAGGGCCCAGTATGTCGAGCCCCCAGACCGAGAAGGGCCAGGAGAGAGGAATGGTTTGAAGGGCTTGAGTTTGTTGATGAAGTTTCTTTGAATGGAATTGGCATGCTTCGCACCTGGTGACCAGCGTTGCCGCATCCTGGAGAGCAGTGGGCCAGAAGAAGCCTTGCCGGAATGCCTTGCCGGCAAGGGCCCTCGACCCTACGTGGGATCCACATATGCATCCATGTATCTCCGCCAACAGCTCCAGTCCTTCCTCTCGAGGGATGCACTTCAATTTCACACCATTCGGTCTCCTTCTGTACAGGACGTCATCGACGAACTGGTACATGGCAGACCGACGGGCTACTTTCTCCGCTTCTTCCTGCTCCTCAGGAAGTTCCCAGTCTGAAGGAATCGAACGGTATGCTGCGCCCACGCTGGAGCATGGGTCTCGACGGCGAGGACTAAAGGCATTTCCTCCGCCAAGGGAGTGGCTATCTCGACGGCAAAAGCTTGACACTCCGCCGGAGTTAGCCCTCCGGTGGCGAGATCAGTGTCCCCGGCAACATCCTTGCCGGCGGCTCCGGGGAGCTCGGCGGGAAAGTACTTGCCGGGCCCTGACTTCCTCCTCTTGTTCTGCTCTGTTGATGGATCAATGGATGGCTGAGAAAGCTGAAGCACAAAGGTACCTGGTTCCACAGGTAGCTTGAGGGCAGCGTGCTTCGACAGGTAATCGGCGATGTCGTTCTCCATTCGGGGAACGTGCTCTGCCTGTATACCGTCAAAGCGCTCTTCCAACTTTCTCACTTCATCGACGTAGGCCTTCATCAACGGGCTCTGGTAATCCTTGTTGACTTGTTTGACGACAAGCTGCGAGTCGCCCCTGACAATGAGCTTCTTGATTCCGAGGTCCGCCGCGATCCTAAGACCAGCAAGCAGCCCCTCGTACTCGGCAGTGTTGTTCGTTGATACCTCCCTAGGGAAGTGCATCTGGACCACGTACTTGAGGTGCTCTCCAGTGGGCGCGACCAGTAGTACGCCAGCCCCGGCGCCCTGTAAGGAGAAAGCCCCATCAAAGTACATGATCCAGTTGCAACTCGCCTCTTTGCCGGGGAGAGCAGTTTCCTGGACTTCTTCATCAGGCATTGCGGTCCATTCCGCGATGAACTCTGCCAGGACTCGGCTCTGAATTGTCGAGGTACTTTCAAACTTGAGGCCAAAGCTGGATAGCTCTAGCGCCCACTCTACAATCCTTCCCGTCGCGTTTGGATTATGCAATATCCGTTGCAGAGGGAGGCGAGTGACGACAGTGATCTCGTGCGCCTGGAAGTAGTGACGCAGCTTCCTCGAGCCCATAAGAACGCCGAAGAGCAATTTCTGCACACCGGACTACCTTGATCTAGCCCCCTGCAAGAGGGAGCTAACAAAGTAGACCGGGTGCTGCATCATCTTCTTTTTTGGCTGCACTCCAACCGACTGTGCCGCTACTGCACCAGTGGCACCAGGCTTTGTCGCTGCTATCACCTCATCATCAATTTCTCTCTGCGCCACTAGCGCGGCGCTGACCACCTGGTTTGTTGCCGTTAAGTATAGCAGCAACGGTTCTCGTGGTCTAGGCGCAACCAGTATTGGCGTGGAGGAAAGATACCTCTTCAGATCTTGTAATGCTGCCTCGGCCTCCGGTGTCCACTCCATTGGGCCCGCCTTTTTCAAGACCTTGAAAAAGGGGAGGGCGCGCTCGGCAGACTTGGAAATGAATCTGCTCATGGCGGCAACGCAGCCAGCAAGCCGACGCACATCCTTGACCTGTTTGGGTGCTTCAATCTGCTCTATAGCTTTGATCTTGTCCGGATTGGCTTCTATCCCACGCTGCGACACAAAGAACCCGAGAAGCTTGCCAGACGGAACACCGAAGACGCACTTCTCAGGGTTCAACTTGAGGTTGATCTTGCGCAGGTTCACAAATGTTTCTTGCAAATCCGGTACAAGGGTTGCCTTGTTCTTGGTTTTGACCACTATATCATCCATATAAGCCTCCATATTTCTATGGAGCTGGGGTTCAAAACCAATTTGGACTGCCCTTGCAAACGTCGAGCCAGCACTCTTCAACCCGAAGGGCATTCGTACGAAACAGTACGTGCCACATGGGGTGATGAATGCCGTCTTCTCTTCGTCTTCTCTTGCCATGAAGATCTGGTGGTAGCCGGAGTAGGCATCGAGGAATGACAGCAGGTCACACCCTGTCGTGGAGTCGACAATCTGGTCTATGCGCGGCAACGGGAAGGGGTCCTTGGGACAAGCTTTATTGATATCTATGTAATCAATACACAGCCTCCACTTCCCATTTGCCTTGCGCACTACCACTGGATTGGCCAACCACGTTGGGTGGAGCACTCCTCTCACCAAACCCGCAGCTTCCAGTTTCCGGATCTCCTCGGTGATGAACTCTTGCCGTTCCAAAGCTTGCTTCCTGACCTTCTGCTTGACGGGCCGCGCATGAGGGCAGACAGCAAGGTGGTGCTCAATTACCTCCCTGGAAACACCGGGGATGTCGGATTCTTGCCAGGCAAACACGTCGACATTCGCCCGCAGGAAGGTGACGAGCGCGTCTTCCTATTTTTTGTCAAGGGTGGAGCTTATGGTAAAAGCCCCTCCCGTGCCGTCCTCCTTGACAGAAACTTTCTTGGTTCCTCGCGGCGTAGCCCTTGATCTCTTGTTTCTGCCGGTGGAGCTCTCTGGCACGTCCTCGACGGGAGCGCGACACTCCAAAGAGGTGCGCTTGCCGGAGTGGGTGTCTGAGGTCTCACCAGTCTTCTTCTTTCCGGTGGAGCTCTCAGGCACGTCCTCGACGGGAGCACAGTACTCCGAAGAGGTGCGCTTGCCGGAGTGGGCGCCCGAGGTCTCGCCGGTCTTCTTCTTCTTCCCTCCCGGGGCTCCAGTGGCAGGAGCAAGTACCCTCGTAGCGGCAGTTGCTGCAACTGCTTGCTGGTACAATTGGTCGGCGCAAATCAGCGCATCTTTCTTGTCGGAGGGGATGGTGATGACCGTCACGGGCCCTGGCATCTTCAGGGTGTTGTAGGCATAGTGTGATGCTGCCATGAACTTGGCCAGCGCTTGGTGGCCAAGGATCCCATTGTAAGGCATGGGAATCTTGGCAACATCGAACACGATCCTCTCAGTTTTGTAGTTCAGATCACTTCCAAAAGTCACGGGCAGCGTGACTTCCCCCTTTGGTTGACTCCTCCCTGGGATGACCCCCTGAAACGTGCCCGTCTCCTCGAGGTCTCCATCAGGAACTTGCAGCTTCTCGATCACGGTGGGCGAAAGTAGGTTCAGACCGGCCCCGCCATCAACTAGCATCTTCGTCACCTTGAGGTTGCGTATTGTCAGTGAAACCAACAATGGCAAGCACCCGACCGCAGTAGTGCGATCAGGGTGATCCTCGGCGTCAAAGATGATAGGTGTGCTGGACCATTTCAGCGGCTTTTGGGCACCGAACGATGGCTCTGCTGCAACAATCTCACGTGCCCACTGTTTAAGCTGGCGGTGAGAAGCATGCGGCAAGGCGCCACCATCGACGCACATGGCATCCGTAGCCTTCTGAAACTCTTGGCCGCCGGACTCATCGTCCTCCTCGTGATTGTCGTCTTCCGGTCTTCTGTCGCGGCCCCGGGCGGGCCTTTCCTGCTGTTTCTCCTTGCCGCGACGGCCTGCTTGGCCATCACGCTTCTTGCTGGATCCCTCAGCACCGTCTTGGCCCTTCTCCTTGTCCCGCCTCTCATATTCAGCCCTTTGCTTCTCAGCAAGAAGCTCAACCTGGTAGCAGTCTTGGAGATCATGGCCCTTGGTGCGATGGATCTTGCAGTATCGCTTGCCGGAGTTTCCTGGCTTCTCCGCAGCCGCCAAGGCCCGGCAGGCGACACACCCGGCAATTTCTTTGCCAGGGTCACCCGCCTTGGTTTTCTTGGCGGAGCCGGTGTCATCAGATCCCTCGACGGCAAGCACGGCCTTCCCCTTGCGCTTCCTGTTACGGTTCCGTCCCTTCTTCGCTGGAGCGGCAGTATCCTCGTCTGAGGAGTCGGTTTCCGCACCGGCGCTTTCGCCGGGGTACTTCCTTCCCTCTTCAGCCCGGGCACATCTGTCGGCAAGAACGTAGAGTTCCGCCACATCCTTCACCTTGGTTATCGCCAGTTCTTCGCGCATCTTGCGGTTGCGCACGTTCTGGTGGAATGCGCTAATGATGGCGGCAGGGTGAACATCGGGGATATTGTACTGTACCCGGATGAATCTCTGTATGTACTTGCGCAGAGTCTCGCCTTCCTTCTGGGGTATGACATGCAGGTCACTCGCTTGGCCATGGGCTTGATGGCCTCCGGTAAAGGCGCCAACAAACTCATGGCACAAGTCGGACCAGGAGGAAATAGAGTCTACTGGCAAGTGCATCAACCACGAGATGGCGTTAGGTTTAAGAGCTAACGGAAAGTAATTCGCAAGCACCTTATCGTCGCGGGCCCCAGCAGCTTGCATCGCGATGGTGTAGATGCTGAGGAACTCCGACGGGTGGGTCTTGCCATTGTACTTCTCGCCAACGTCAGGTTTGAAGGTGCGGTGAGAGGGCCACTGGAACTGCCGCAGCTCACGAGTGAAAGCTGGACAGCCTACCTCGTAGGGTAGACCTCCAGGGCTTTCCGGTGCTGGGCGGTCCGCAGCAGGCCCTGTTTGCCTGTCTGACTGGTGGCGCATTCCGCGCCGGCGCTCGATGGTGGTTTGAGCGTCCTCACGAGCTCGCTCCTGAAGAACTTGACGCTGGTCGCCACGGGTCCGTGGGTCGGACGACGCTATGGAGATGGCGTCGCCTGCGACGTCTCGACGGGTCGACGCACGCGGCACCGGGCGAGGAGGAGGCGAATGCACCGTAGCCACGGCGCTGCCGGCTCCCCCGCCGCCGGTGCGCGGAACCCCATCAGAGCGTTGGCCTGGGAGCTCTGCTGGATTTAGGTCATCCCTGTTGGCGACTACGACAAGGCTTCGGATGGTGGCTCTCCATTCGTCGAGTTTCCCCGTAACGGGAGGAAACTTGTGGAGCAACTGCGCGCGCGCCAAAGCTTCGGCTGGTGTCAACGGTAGTGAAACCTACGCGGACTGTGACGCGCTTCGACCACTGACCGTGTGAGGGGGAGGTCCATCACGATCCCGTGGTTGCCTAACGTCTCCACGAGCGCTTCGGCGGGCAGGCAGGTCTTCTACGTCCCGGGAGTGGCGCTCGGGGCCCTTCCCATGGCGACGCCAGGGATCTTCGGGGTGACGACGCCGTTCGTCACGCGCTACTTGAGAAGAGCGCGCTGTTGGCGCCGGCGTGGGAGTTCTGGAGGCCCTTGCGTCGCCTTCGGGTGATGCCGCCGCGACCCTGGAAGGCCACGTGCCACCCGTGGAGGGTTGGGCTCCGTCCTTGGAGCTGGCGGTGTGTGGCCCGTTACCAGGCGCACAAACATCGCCACCTCCCAAACTCCGGCTGTCGGGATGGCGTTGGTGTTCGAGAGCAGCGCCCTGAGTCCTTTCCGCGACTGGTCCACTGCTCGCCCGCGTCGGGACGGGCTGTCCGGTTTCTGACTAGCCAACCGCCACCGTCGTCTTCTTCTTAGGCGCCATGACGATCCAGGAGCGTCGAACTAACCGCTAAAGGCGATTCACACAACTGCGCTTTCCTCTACCTGGCGCGCCAAAGATGTCGGTGTATTTGGATCGACACCTATGGGATCACAAGAATCCCTACTACGGTTGCGGGGCGCGGGGTTGAGAGAAGAGCGGATCTAATAGTCAGGACACAGTTCCTTTACCCAGGTTCGGGCCGCAAAGATGCGTAAAACCCTACTCCTGCTTTGGTGGATTATATGTTGGTGTTCTTCAGCTAGTGAGGAGCTCCAAGAGAGTAGTGAGGAGTTCTAAAAAGCCGAATCCTTCTCCTGGTCGCCTCGGGCCTCCTTTTATAGGAAAAAGGGGTTGTCACAGTAGCACACAGGAGGTGGAAAGGGTATAGTGATGCGAGGTTATCCCTCGCATTACAAGACAAGGTGCATTTAATGCGCCCAACTTAGGTGTCCTTGCTTTAGCGGGGACGGGGGGGAGATGTCTGTCTTGTCCGTCGCTGCCCCTCCTTGTGTTGACACGCACCCTGGCCAGCAGTGCCTGAGGCACCATGTAGGCACATAGGCAGCTGAGGTGGCGTAACAACAGGTCTCCACGAAGATCTGTGGGTTGCCACGCAGGAGCCCGTCCAGCTGGTCTGGTCGGCGGCCGCGTGGGTCGGTGGGGACCCAGTTGGTGTGGGCCTGACGGTGGCCCTGCGGTTGTCCTTGGCAAGGGCCTTGCCGGGGCTCCGGCAAGGGTCCTGTCGTGGCGCCTGCTGTCATCCCCGGCAAGGTGCTTGCCGGGGGCCTTGTGGTTCTCCTTGGCTGGAATCCCGCCAAGGGTCGTCGTCTTCTTAACTTGCATCCAATCTTGAATGTCTTCACAAAGATCTGCATGCCACCACGGGGACATCTCCCGAATCCTCGCCCCACGGGGGCGGTGGACTCAAGGGCGATTCGCTCCGTAGGCACGGGGCGAGCTGCCGCGGCAAGGGTCTTGCCGAGGCTGCCAGTGCTGGCCCCGGCAAGGATCTTGTCGGGGAGAGCCGCTTCGTCCCTTTGCTCTTTGTGGCCTTGTTCTTGGCGTCGCTCCAGTCTCCATCAAGCTTCGGTTTTGCCCCGGCTCGCCTCCCTCGCCATGCTCGGTGGGGTGGTGCCCGTGGCTCAGACAGCCCGTGCACAGTCATAGGGGTACAAAAAGTGTACCCCTCCTTTTGTACACCGACAAATTATTATTCTGAACTTCGTGCTGCCATGCGGCTAACTGTATTTTTTACATCGTTTTTGGATTAATATGTGTCAAAGTTTTACTCTAGACTGCTATATATATGGTATACTCTATACACCATTTTTTTAGATGATTTAGTTGAATAACTCATAGTCAGTTGGAAATTTGTTTTTACACAAAATTTGAACTGATACATAAGTCATACAGATAAGCAAACTGTTGTGCATATGATTAGTTTATTGAAGTTCATCTATTTTGTCGTTAACCTGCTACTTCTCCGTGGTGACTGGATCGTGTCTAATGTCACACTTTTTTTCTTTTCCATGGCGGAGTTGCTGGTTCTTGTCTCTGCACCGTTGTGTTTGTAGTCCCTCGCGTGCTGGTTGATGGTGGCTTTTGTTTTTTGAGTGCTGTGAACTGCATCCTTCATTGCTCCCCGCGTGCTGGCTGATTGCGGCTTTTGTTTTTCAGTATTGTGAATTGCATCCTTCTTTGCTCCTCGCGTGCTGGCTGATTGCGGCTTTTATTTTTCAGTGTTGTGAACTGCATCCTTCTTTGCTCCCCGCGTGCTGGTTGATGGCTGCTTTTGTTTTTGAGTGATGTGAACTACATCCTTCCTTGCTCCCCGCGTGCTTGTTGATGGCTGCTTTCGTTTTCCAGTGATGTGAACTGCATCCTTCTTTGCTCCTACCTTGTTTTTTGAAAGTGATGTCATTCTCGGTTTTTTCTGTACAACAACATTCCCTTGTGGTGTTCTTGTTGGCATTGTTTCTTCATGTTCTTCGTCCTCTACACTCTCTTCTTCCTCCTCATCTTCCTCTTCCTCATCTTCATCATCTGTTTCTTCATAAGCCGCTGCTTCTTCAGTTTCTTCATGTTCTTCGTCCTCTTCACTCTCTTCTTCCTCCTCCTCTTCATCTACTTCTTTGATTTCATCTTCTTCGTCTTCCTCGCTTTCTGGTCTTATTCTTTTGAGGCAGATTCTTGCATTGTGCCTCGTCCTCTTATTACAGATGGTGCAAAGTCTCGGTTTCACTCATTTCTTAGTGTTGTGAGTGGAATTTATGTTTGGTGGTGCATCGCCATGTCCTTGGTTTTCTTGTTCATGTCCTGGAATTGTAGCCGCTGATTTCATTACATTTCGTGCACCTGTTTATTCCCAGTGGGTGACCATCACTGTCCAGCTCAGGCTGTGGCTTACTGTTTTGTCATCATTTTTCTCCTTGCATGCAACCTTTTTCTGGGTTGCGTTGGCCCCTTTCCTCTTGTATTTGAAACAGGAGGTGGGAGAATTGTTTCTTTTTTGATAGCACCAGTTCCGTCGTGTTCAGTATTCTCTACTTGCTCGGCATTATTGTCATGCTGGCATTTCTCTTCTTGCTTTAGTTTTGCTGCTTCTTCTTCTTCTTCGTTGAGCACATCAACTTCCTCGATCAGTGCCCTCATACCAGACAACGCTGTGTGGCACCCAGCTCGGACCTTGTCGCTCTGTTTGCAAGGTCCATTGCTGTTTCTATCAGCAATTTTGTACGGCAAAAAAGCGAGGTTCCATCTGGTGTTGTTTGTTCATAGTCTCTTCTGTCAAACGTTGCATTTGATCTTGCGTTACGGGTGTATCTTTTCATGATTTACACCTCGGGAATCTTGAGCACTCTCAAATGAGAAAGCATGCATAACACATGGACGCAAAAGCTACAGACAACACATGTTTTCTTTGTTTTGTAAGTGAACTGCATGAAATTAAGAAACACATATTTTTTTCGTTATTTGTTCATTTTAAAGAAGTGAACTTCAATTGGTTTTGTGAATTAGTCATGCATGTGGACTTTTAAAGTTCTGTAAGTGAGCTTTTGTGCATGACTATCAGAAACTAGAATTTTTTGTGATAGGAGTCTCACCTGTGTGTGTCCAGAGTTTGCACTCACATTCGTAGACACCTTTCTGTTCATCGGCGACCACTTGGAAATTATGCCTTGCCCAGTCAAATGCATCCGATCTGTTGTAGTGATGTACGAGATACTTTCTCGGGTTCTCATTGCACCGTTCTGCTCTGAATGCAGTGCTACGGTAGAGTGTTTTTTCGAAATCTGCAAACACTGACCTTGTATACACTTTTGATAGCTGAACCTCGAACCCAAACTGGGTTGTTGTCTTTACCTCTGACTGCATGATCAGAAATGCATTTTTACGAACCAAAGAAATGAAAAAATTGTTTGTTTTTGTAGTTATATTTTAGCAGTTTCTTGATTGACATTTCGTTTACCTCATTTGCTACTGTCTCTGCGTGCTCGACGGCCTTCCTGGTCTGAACACACTTGTCCACCTGCTGAGCAAACGGATGGAGATCATGCTTCTCTTTGACATAGTTTTTCTTCAGTATGTGCTTCATGCTCTCGCTTCTCTGTGTGGAAGTCATCCGAGCACAGAAAATTTCCTTGTAGTAAGCCGAGATCCACTCGTGCCTGCCATCCCACAGTGAATTCATCACTTCGTCATTTTGCAACTTGTATTTCTGAATGAGGTCCTTCCATGCTCGTTCAAATTCTGACGGCATTAGTGGGTGGTTGAGCACCGCATTGAGTTCATCCTTCAGTTTCTCGTGCGCCTTATACATCAAGGCGAGGTGGTCTTTGTACTTCTTCATGATATGCCACCGACACAACTTATGCAGAGTATGTGAGAGGGTAGTTTTTAATGCTGCCTTCATCGAAGAACACTGGTCTAAGAAGGCACAAATAGTGTTTTTTTATTAAGTTGTTTGTGTGTGTGTAATATAGATGGAAGAAATATAAGTGCACCAAACAAACGTAAGTATGCAGGTGTTTTTTTTGTACCTGTGAGCATGCAGACTGGCGGCTTGTTGTTCATACACCTTAGAAATGTTTTGAAAACCCATTGGAACGATGGTATTATTTCGTATTGCACGAGGGCAACAACAAATATGGTGCTCTGTAGATGATGGTTCACTCCCACGAACACTCCCAGCGGTATGTGGAATTTGTTCATTTTGTACGTCGTGTCAAATGAACGCAGTCTCCAAAATCTTCATACGATCCTTTGCAACTTGCGTTGGCCCAAAAAACGTTTCTTACACGGTTATCTGCATCAACGTCATAATCATAGAAAAACTCTGGGTTTATCTTCTGCATATTCTCGAAGAAATCCAGAAGTTTCTTGACGTCTTCTTGGGACTCTTCTCTGGCAAACTTTTATTTCGTGCATTTCAAACGCAATGCAAACTCATCTCATCAAACAGGAAATAATTACCGACAGGATGCTCAAGCAATATGGTTTGTGATGTGCTTACTTGTTTACCCAATCGCGGCTAGTATATCCCATGTACTGCAGACCGCCGGACATACACGATAGCGTTGACATCATATGAGCGTGGGGGTGGTTGTCCAGTTGCATGTCTTTTACTAACTGGTCTTTCAAAGGATCGCCTTTTTTGTGCGATCGCATGTGCAAAAGCATCCCATGGCTTTCCAGCATCTTGTGATTGTGGTTGAGTTCAACCATTTCTATCACAAATTTGTCATCCTTCCTCTTTTTGTTTCTATTCTTTGCCTTGTAGTCAATCCTTTTTGATGTCTTCTGATGTTTTCGGTGATAATCTGACATAGTCTGCTTGTGCGTCCCTTCTCTTGAGCAGACAATGTAGGCATTTGTCCTGTGTTTTGCCCTCTTGCGTATGCTAAACCCTGCACAGCTTGCATAATTGTTGTAAAAGTCCCATGCCTTGTTGTACGTGGTGAACTTCATTCCAGCGGCAGGTATGAGGTTCAGCGGCATGTTTTTATCCTGCATTAAGTGCAATGCTCTATGAGATAATTTGTTATGTTTTGTTCTTTAAATACGAGGAGTGCATACGAGTTTAATAAAGCATTGCAATGTTCCTAAGTTTTTAGAAGAATCCAATGTATTAGATGATAGGTCAAACCTCACAAGAAATATTAGTGTGCACTGCAATGTTATCTGAATGGACTGCAACTATCATTATTATTTTTCAGAACATAAACTTACATGTGTGTAGAGTCGTTCACCGATGGTGTTTGCAGCTCGCCCGGTTGTATTCGACACGGTGGGGTTATAGCAGATCTGTGTAGTTGAGGTTCTCGCGGCAGCAATAGTGAGGAGGATTTGTAACTGCTGTTGACTTTTGACCGAGGCAATGTTGGTGGTCGCAGTGTCGAAGTTGATGTAGCAGGTCTGCTTGGAGCTCTGTTTTTCGGTGTAGCAGGTGGACGCTGAGCTCTTTTTTGGGGTGCAGCAGGTGGACGTGGTGGTAATCCGGTGTTGTGACGATGTGTCAGTGGGTTGGTTTGCAAATTTTGGAGCGGTGGCACATCATCATAGTCATAATCATCATCTGCTACAACATCGTGTTCAACTGCATCATCATTGTCTGTTTGGACAAGCTGTCCAAACGTAGTGAGCTCGTGCTTATACTCAGGGTTGAGAACTGTTATTGGCTCATCTTCATCGTCATCATCTTCATCATCTCATTGGTGAGTTCCCTCCCAAACGAATGTGACATTATCGTCATCTTCGACTACCTCTTCTTCCTGGAAAAAATCCTCTTCCGGAGAGTACTGCGCCTTGCTTGTTGTTGTGAAGAATCCTCGAGGAATATCAGGGGTAACCCAGCTAGTATCTCTTTCAGAAGAAGCTTCACTCTTCTGAAAGTTGTTGTTCTCAGTGTTGTCAATTGTGCGTGGCATTTTGTATCTGCTGAACATCATTTCCTGCAGACAAAATGACCGAGCTGGATTGTCAGGTTAAATGAACTGAATCATGTGAACTATAATGTGTTTGAAATGGTACTGACGAAGTATTGCACGCTGAATGCATCACCCCGCAAGGTGAACTGAAGTAACCGCACTGCATCATTGTCCGTATTGAACCTACACAAGCGTACTGCATAAGCGAGCAAGTTTACTGCATTTTCCCCCACAACGAACCGAAGCAACCGCACTGCATCGTATTTGTAGGCGTACTGGACTGCGTGTACAACTTTGTATGGAATAACCAAACTGATATGGTTGATGAAGTGTACTGCTTACCTCGTGTTGAAGTGATTTCTTGCGTTTGCAAGAGGAAGTTCCATTCTCGTCTGTCTGCACAACTTTCACGTGCGCCCGTGCAGTCCACTTGCCCTTCAGAAGTTCATGAGCGGTCTGGACGTTGCTCAAGGTGAACAGATACGGAGGACTTGCTCTGAAGTTCGTTGCAGACTTATTCCAAGAAGGTGCCGTGGATGAAGGAACCTTGTGCACAGTCCTCCTTGCTCGAATTGGTTTGATGTCGAGGCAGCACCAATCCACATCTAATGAAGTACAGCTAATTGCAGGCCCGGAGGAGTTTGGTGGCGGCGCTACCAAGCTGCTGCCGTTAAAGAAGGCCGATATGCTGGTGGTGGAAGTGTTGCTCGGTTGCTGCCGCCGAAGAAGGCCGAGAGGCGACGGGCGGCATCGCTGCTTGGCCGCTGCCGCCGAAGAACGCCGTTAGCGGAGGGGCGTCGTCGCTGCCGGCCGCAGCCGCGGAAGAACGCCGGTAGGGGAGGGGCCGTGGCGCTCCCAGGCCACCGCCACGAAAGAAAGCGGGGAGGGGAGGGGCGGCATCGCTCCCAGGCCGCCGCCGTGGTAGAAGGCTGGGAGGGGAGGGGCGGTGGCACTCCCAGGCCGCTGCCGCGGTAGAAGGCTGGGAGGGGAGGGGCGGCGGCGCTCCCAGGCCGCTGCCGCGGTAGAAGGTCGGGAGGAGAGGGGCGATGGCGATCTGTTGGGCGGTGTGCAGAATAAGCCTGCTGTTAGCAGAATAAGACTCTTAAGGGGTGTTATCATAATAGACCCACCCTATATATATATATATATATTTATATATATATATATATATACAGCCGGTCTATTCTCATAACATTATGAGAATAATATTCTCATAACACTTCCGAACTGCTTTGTGTTACTGCATTGGAAAGCCATGCGCACTGCACAGATACTGAAACACAGAGACCAGTGAACTTCATGTTTGAAAAAACTGTACGTGTTGTTTTTTCGGTACCTTTTTTGCTCTAGTTTTTTAACTGTTTATCGGAATTATGTGTGTAATATACCGTTCAAAAGCTATGGAGTAGACGCAACTTCGCCATGTTGAACACTTTTCAAAATTCATCATAGTTTAAGAGCAGTTTCGAAAATCGTGCGGCTCACAATGAATGGGAGCGAGCATTTTTTTGCGTTTTTTTCTAAACCGCTCGTCGGAATGAAACATATGATACACCGTTGAAAATATATCGTTGGCGCGCATCTTTTTCATATGTATTATTTTTTCTAATTCGCTACGGTTTAAGAGCAGTTTTGAATTTACTAAATCGCGGAATTGTGTTTTTCGAATTTTTTCAAATTTCCGGTACTGTTTTCACTCCAGTTTTCTAACCGTTTGTCGAAACAAGGCGTGTAATATACCGTTGGAAAGCTACGAACGAGGCGCAACGTTCATATGTTGAAATGTTTTTGAGATTCCTTACGGTTTATAGTTAATTTTGAAAATCGTGCGGCTAACTACGAAGGGCAGTGGCCGTTTTTCGTGAAATTTTTGCAAAACGTTGGTCGAAATGATCCAAATGATACACTGTTGGAAAGATATCGTCGAGACGCTACTTTTTCATGTAGAACACCCCCTCTAATTCATTACGGTTTAAGAGCAGTTTTGAAATTACAAAAACGCGGAAACTCTGTTTTTCGCGACACCCAAATTGACGCGTGCACTGCATCGGACAGAAAAGCGCACTGCTTCAAACTGAAAAACGCACTGCATCAAACAGTCAATTGAACATCATGATTTATTTTGTTGGACGTAGATTTTTCTCAGAGGAGTTTTGTTGTCTTTTTTCCAACTTTTTTTCGAAGGAAAGTGGACCGCAACACTCCCGAAAGTGAAGCGGAACACTACCAAAAGTGAACCTCATGATTTGCTGTTGTCTTTTTTCGTACTAATTAATTTTTTACGCGCGTTGAGAAGTGTTGAGAAGTGAGCTACTTTCCGATGTGTTTTTGTTTTTCGATCACCAAGTGAACCACAAAGGATTTTTTATGGCCAACTTCGTGAGAGAACAAAGTGAGCTTCAATACATACACATCCATTCATTATTTTGATACAGCCACACTCACATCTTTAATCCTTTTTTTAAAACAGAAATGACGCCGGCTACCCTAGTGCAGTGCACTTCTCTCCCGCCGCCGGGGAACCGCAACGATTTGAGAGAGAGCTGCTTCTGGAGGTTCGTTGCCAAACTGCAGCAGCTGTGATGGTGCACACGCAGGAAGCGAGCAACTTGTCGGAGATCCTGTGTTGCTGAGGATGTAGGAGGAGGGGGCGCTCGACTAGAAATTGAACTGCGAGACATAGAGCAGAGCAGTCAAATCTGAATTGGTAAAAAACATGGAAAAACACATCGATCGAACTGCATGATGGAACTGTTGGAAATATGCCCTAGAGGCAATAATAAAAGTATTATTATAATATTTCCTTGTTCATGATAATTGTCTGTTATTCATGCTTGAATTGTATTGTACGGAAACAACGATACATGTGTGAATATATAGACCACAATGAGTCCCTGGTAAGCCTCTAGTTGCCAGCTCGTTAATCAACAGATGATCATGATTTCCTGATCATGGACATGTGATGTCAGTGATAACGGGATCACGTCATTAGGAGAATGATGTGATGGACAAGACCCAATCCTGAGCATAGCACGAGATCGTATAGTTCGTAATGCATAAGCTTTTCAGTGTCAAGTATTTATTCCTTAGACCATGAGGTTGTACAACTCCCGGATGCTGTAGGAATACTTTGGGTGTGCCAAACGTCACAACGTAACTGGGTGGCTATAAAGGTACGCATCGGGTATCTCCGAAAGTGTCTGTTGAGTTGGTACGAACCGAGACTGGGATATTGTCACTCCGTATGACGGAGAGGTACCTCTGGGCCCACTCGGTAAGACATCATCATAATGAGCTCAAAGTGACTAAGTAGTTAGTCACGGGATGATGGATTACGGAACGAGTAAAGAGACTTGCCATGACGAGATTGAACAAGGTATCGGGAATACCGACGATCGAATCTCGGGCAAGTACCGTACTGATGGACAAAGGGAATAACATACGGGATTGAGTGAATCCTTGACACGGTGGCTCATCCGATGAAGATCATCGAGGAACACGTGGGAACTAACAAGGGTATCCATATCCCGCTGTTAGTTATTGACCGGAGAGTGGTCTCGGTCATGTCTACGTGTCTCCCGAACCCGTAGGGTCTACACACTTAAGGTTCGGTAACGCTAGGGTCGTAGAGATACATGCACGTGGAAACCTGAAAGTTGTTCGGAGTCCCGGATGAGATCCCGGACGTCACGAGGAGTTCCTGAATGGTCCGGAGGTAAAGAATGATATATAGGAAGTCCAGTTTCGGCCATCGGGTGATCTCCGGGGGTCACCGGGAGCGTCCCGGGACCACCGGAGGGGCCCCGGGGGTCCACCGGGTGGGGCCACCCATCCCGGTGGGGCCCCTAGGCCGCAAGAGGGAAGTGTTCAGCCCTAATGGGCTGGCGCACCACTAGGGCCCACCTCCCCATGCGCCTAGGGTTGAAACCCTAAGGGGGAGGGGGCGCCCCACTTGCCTTGGGGGGCAAGGACTCCCCCCTGGCCGCCACCCCCCCTTGCAGATTGGATCTGCAGGGGGCTGGCGCACCCCCTGGCCCCCTATATATATGTGGGGGGGGAGAGGGCAGCCGCACCCTTCCCATGGCGCCTCTCCCCCTCCCGTCACAACTCCGTCTCCTCAAACGCAGGGCGCCCGGCGAAGCCCTGCTGCAATCTCCACTGCATCCACCACCACGCCATTGTGTTGCTGGATCTCTGACGACTTCTCCTCCCCCCTTGCTGGATCAAGAAGGAGGTGACGTTGCTGTACCGGACGTGTGTTGAACGCGGAGGTGCCGTCCGTTCGGCGCTAGATCATCGGTGACGAATAACGCGAAGAGTACGACTACTTCATCCACGCTTCTTCGAAAGCTTCCGCACGCGATCTACATAACGGTATGTAGATGCACTCTTACTTGCTCGTTGCTAGATGTCTCCTTAGTCTTGGTGAAAGCGTAGAAATTTTTTGAATTCTGCTACGTTCCCCAACAGTGGCATCAGAGCTAGGTCTTATGCGTAGCATCTTGCACGAGTAGAACACAAAGTAGTTGTGGGCGTTTGAGTTTGTTCAACTTTCTTGTCGTTACTAGTCAATCTTGATTCGGCGGTATTGTGGGATGAAGCGGCCCGGACCGACTTTACACGTACGCTTACGTGAGACTGGTTCCACCGACAGACATGCACTAGATGCATAAGGTGGCTGGCGGGTGTCTGTCTCTCCTACTTTAGTCGGATCGGATTCGATGAAAATGGTCCTTATGAAGGGTAAATAGAAATTGACAAATCACGTTGTGGTTTTGGCGTAGGTAAGAAACGTTCTTGCTAGAAAACCTATAGAAGCCACGTAAAACTTGCAACAACAATTAGAGGACGTCTAACTTGTTTTTGCAGCATGTGCTATGTGACGTGGTATGGCCAAAAGAAGATGTGATGAATGATATATATGATGTATGAGATTGATCATGTTCTTGTAATAGGGAATCACGACTTGCATGTTGATGAACTTGACAAATGGCAGGAGCCATAGGAGTTGTCTTAATTATTGTATGACCTGTGTGTCACTGAATAAACGCTATGTAATTACTTTACTTTATTGCTAAACGTTAGCCATAGTAGTAGAAGTAATAATTGGCATGACGACTTCTTCAAGACACGATGATGAAGATCATGATGATGAAGATCATGGTGTTGAGTCGGTGACAAGATGATCATGGTGCCCCGGAGATGGACATCCAAGGAGCAAGATGATATTGGCCATATCATGTCACTTTAATTGATTGCATGTGATGTTTATCATGTTTATGCATCTTGTTTACTTAGAACGACGGTAGTAAATAAGATGATCTCTCACTAAAATTTCAAGTATTGTGTTTCCCCTAACTATGCACCGTTGCTAAAGTTCGTTGCTCTGAAGCACCACGTGATGATCGGGTGTGATAGGTTCTAACGTTCGCATACAACGGGTGTAAGAAAGATTTACACACGCGATACACTTAGGGTTCACTTGACAAGCCTAGCATGTACAGATATGGCCTCGGAACACGGAAGACCGAAAGGTCGAACACGAGTCGTATAGAAGATACGATCAATATGAAGATGTTCACCATTGATGACTAGTCCGTCTCACGTGATGATCGGACACGGGCTAGTCGATTCGGATCGTGTATCACTTAGATGACTAGAGAGATGTCATTCTGAGTGGGAGTTCATTAAAATTTGATTAAGATGAACTTAATTATCATGAACTTAGTCTAAATTCTTTACAATATCTCTTGTAGATCAAATGGCCCACGCTCAAGTTTCCCTCAACTTCAACGCGTTCCTAGAGAAAACCAAGCTGAAAGACGATGGTAGCAACTATACGGATTGGGTTCGTAACCTGAGGATTATCCTCATAGCTGCCAAGAGATCATATGTCCTTGAAGCACCGCTAGGTGATGCACCCGTTCTCCCGGCGACCCAAGACGTTATGAACGCCTGGCAGTCGCGTTGTAATGATTACTCCCTGGTTCAGTGTGGCATGCTTTACAGTTTAGAATCGGGGCTCCAAAAGCGTTTTGAGCACCACGGGGCATATGAAATGTTCCAAGAGCTGAATATGGTTTTCCAAGCTCATGCCTGAGTCGAGAGATATGACGTCTCCGACGCATTCTGCAGCTGTAAGATGGAGGAAAACAGTTCTGTAGTGAGCACATCCTCAAGATTTCTGGATTGCACAACCGCGTGTCTCAGCTGGGAATGAATCTCCCAGATGAAGCGGTCGTTGACAGAATCCTCCAGTCGCTCCCACCTAGCTTCAAGAGCTTCGTGTTAAACATCAATATGCAGGGGATGGAAAGGTCCATTCCCGAGGTGTATTCAATGCTGAAATCAGCGGAGGTGGATATCAAGAAAGAACATCAAGTGTTGATGGTCAATAAAACCACTAAGTTCAAGAAAGGCAAGGGTAAGAAGAACTTCAAGAAGGACGGCAAAGGAGTTGCCGCGCCTGGTAAGCCAGTTGCCGGGAAGAAGCCAAAGAATGGACCCAAGCCAGAAACTGAGTGTTTTCATTGCAAGGGAACGGGTCACTGGAAGCGGAACTGCCCCAAATACTTAGCAGACAAGAAGGCCGGCAACGTCAAAGGTATATATGATATACATGTTATTGATGTGTACCTTACCAGCACTCGTAGTAGCTCCTGGGTATTCGATACCGGTGCAGTTGCTCACATTTGTAACTCAAAACAGGAGCTGCGGAATAAACGGAGACTGGCGAAGGATGAGGTGACGATGCGCGTCGGGAATGGTTCCAAGGTCGATGTGATCGCCGTCGGCACGCTGCCTCTACATCTACCCTCGGGATTAGTTTTAAACCTTAATAATTGTTATTTAGTACCAGCTTTGAGCATGAACATTGTTTCTGGATCTCGTCTTATGCGAGATGGCTACTCTTTCAAATCGGAGAATAATGGTTGTTCTATTTATTTGAGAGATATGTTTTATGGTCATGCCCCGCTGGTCAATGGTTTATTTTTGATGAATCTCGAACGTAGTGATACACATATTCATAGTGTAGATGCCAAAAGATGTAAAGTTGATAATGATAGTCCCACATACTTGTGGCATTGCCGCCTTGGTCATATTGGTGTCAAACGTATGAAGAAGCTCCATTCAGATGGACTTCTAGAGTCTCTTGATTATGAATCATTTGACACGTGCGAACCATGCCTCTTGGGCAAGATGACCAAGACTCCGTTCTCCGGAACAATGGAGCGAGCAACCAACTTGTTGGAAATCATACATAACGATGTGTGCGGTCCAATGAGTGTTGAGGCTCGCGGAGGCTATCATTATGTTCTCACCCTCACGGATGACTTGAGTAGATATGGGTATATCTATTTGATGAAACACAAGTCTGAGACCTTTGAAAAGTTCAAGGAATTTCATAATGAGGTTGAGAATCAACATGACAGAAAAATAAAGTTCTTACGATCAGATCGTGGGGGTGAATATTTAAGTCATGAATTTGGCACACACCTTAGGAGCTGTGGAATTGTTTCACAATTGACACCGCCCGGAACACCTCAACGTAACGGTGTGTCCGAACGTCGAAATCGTACTCTGTTGGACATGGTGCGATCTATGATGTCCCTCACCGATTTACCGCTATCTTTTTGGGGTTATGCTTTAGAGACTGCCGCATTCACTTTAAATAGGGCTCCGTCAAAATCCGTTGAGACGACTCCGTATGAACTTTGGTTTGGCAAGAAACCGAAGCTGTCGTTTCTAAAAGTTTGGGGTTGCGATGCTTATGTCAAGAAACTTCAACCTGAAAAGCTCGAACCCAAATCGGAAAATGTGTCTTCATAGGATACCCAAAGGAAACAATTGGGTACACCTTCTACCACAGATCCGAAGGCAAAGTCTTTGTTGCCAAGAATGGATGCTTTCTGGAGAAAGAGTTTCTCTCGAAAGAAGTGAGTGGGAGGAAAGTAGAACTTGATGAGGTGACAGTCACCCCTCCTGGACCGGAAAGTAGCGCAGCGCAGGAAACTGTTCCTGAGGTGCCTGCACCGACAAGGGAGGAAGTTAATGATAATGATCATGAAGAAACAGATCAAGTTACTACTGAACTTCGAAGGTCCACGAGGGCACGTACCGCACCAGAGTGGTACGGCAACCCTGTCTTGGAAATCATGTTGTTAGACAACGGTGAACCTTCGAACTATGAAGAAGCGATGGCGGGCCCGGATTCCAATAAATGGCTTGGAGCCCTGAAATCCGAGATAGAATCCATGTATGAAAACAAAGTATGGACTTTGGTGGACTTGCCTGATGACAGGCACGCCATAGAAAACAAATGGATATTTAAGAAGAAGACAGACGCGGATGGTAATGTGACCATCTATAAGGCTCGGCTTGTCGCTAAGGGTTATCGACAAGTTCAAGGGATTGACTACGACGAGACTTTCTCTCCCATAGCGATGCTGAAGTCAGTCAGAATCATGTTAGCTATTGCCGCATTCTATGATTATGAGATATGGCAAATGGACGTCAAAACAGCATTCCTTAATGGCTTCCTCAAGGAAGAGTTGTATATGATGCAACCGGAAGGTTTTGTCGATCCAGAAAACGCTAACAAGGTATGCAAGCTCCAACGCTCGATTTACGGGCTGGTGCAAGCATCTCGGAGTTGGAATATTCGCTTTGATGAAGTGATCAAAGCGTTTGGCTTTATACAGACTTATGGAGAAGCCTGTATTTACAAGAAAGTGAGTGGGAGCTCTGTGGCATTTCTCATATTATATGTGGATGACATATTGCTGGTGGGAAATGATATAGAATTCTTGGAAAATGTAAAGGCCTACTTGAATAAAAGTTTTTCAATGAAGGACCTTGGAGAAGCTGCTTACATATTAGGCATCAAATCTATAGAGATAGATCAAGACGCCTCATTGGTCTTTCACAAAGTACATACCTTGACAAAATATTGAAAAAGTTCAATATGGATCAGTCAAAGAAAGGATTCTTGCCTGTTTTGCAAGGTATGAGATTGAGCAAGGCTCAGTCGCCGACCACAGCAGAAGATAGAGAAAAGATGAGTGTCAATCCCTATGCCTCGGCCATAGGTTCTATCATGTATGCCATGCTGTGTACCAGACCTGATGTGAACCTTGCCATAAGTTTGGTAGGGAGGTACCAAAGTGATCCCGGTACGGAACACTGGACAGCGGTCAAGAACATCCTGAAGTACCTGAAAAGGACTAAGGATATGTTTCTCGTTTATGGAGGTGACGAAGAGCTCGTCGTAAAGGGTTACGTCGATGCTAGCTTCGACACAGATCTGGATGACTCTAAGTCTCAAACCGGATACGTGTATATTTTGAACGGAGGGGCAGTCAGCTGGTGCAGTTGCAAGCAAAGCGTCGTGGCAGCATCTACATGTGAAGCGGAGTACATAGCTGCTTCCGAAGCAGCACAGGAAGGAGTCTGGATGAAGGAGTTCATCACCGACCTAGGAGTCATTCCAAGCGCGTCAAGCCCGATGACTCTCTTCTGTGACAACACTGGTGCTATTGCTATTACCAAGGAGCCCAGGTTTCACAAGAAGACCAAGCACATCAAGCGCCATTTCAACTCCATCCGGAATTATGTTCAAGATGGAGATATAGATATTTGTAAAGTGCATACGGATCTGAATGTCGCAGACCCGTTGACTAAACCTCTTCCACGGGCAAAACATGATCAACACCAGAACTTTATCGGTGTTCGATTCATCACAATGTAACTAGATTATTGACTCTAGTGCAAGTGGGAGACTGTTGGAAATATGCCCTAGAGGCAATAATAAAAGTATTATTATAATATTTCCTTGTTCATGATAATTGTCTGTTATTCATGCTTGAATTTTATTGTACGGAAACAACGATACATGTGTGAATATATAGACCACAATGAGTCCCTGGTAAGCCTCTAGTTGCCAGCTCGTTAATCAACAGATGATCACGGTTTCCTGATCATGGACATGTGATGTCAGTGATAACGGGATAACGTCATTAGGAGAATGATGTGATGGACAAGACCCAATCCTGAGCATAGCACGAGATCGTATAGTTCGTAATGCATAAGCTTTTTGGTGTCAAGTATTTATTCCTTAGACCATGAGGTTGTACAACTCCCGGATGCTGTAGGAATACTTTGGGTGTGCCAAACGTCACAACGTAACTGGGTGGCTATAAAGGTACGCATCGGTATCTCCGAAAGTGTCTGTTGAGTTGGTACGAACCGAGACTGGGATATTGTCACTCCGTATGACGGAGAGGTACCTCTGGGCCCACTCGGTAAGACATCATCATAATGAGCTCAAAGTGACTAAGTAGTTAGTCACGGGATGATGGATTATGGATTGAGTAAAGAGACTTGCCATGACGAGATTGAACAAGGTATCGGGAATACCGACGATCGAATCTCGGGCAAGTACCGTACCGATGGACAAAGGGAATAACATACGGGATTGAGTGAATCCTTGACACGGTGGTTCATCCGATGAAGATCATCGAGGAACATGTGGGAACCAACATGGGTATCTAGATCCCGCTGTTGGTTATTGACCGGAGAGTGGTCTCGGTCATGTCTACGTGTCTCCCGAACCCGTAGGGTCTACACACTTAAGGTTCGGTAACGCTAGGGTCGTAGAGATACATGCACGTGGAAACCCGAAAGTTATTCGGAGTCCCGGATGAGATCCCGGACGTCACGAGGAGTTCTGGAATGGTCCGGAGGTAAAGAATGATATATAGGAAGTCCAGTTTTGGCCATCGGGTGATCTCCGGGGGTCACCGGGAGCGTCCCGGGACCACCGGAGGGGCCCCGGGTGTCCACCGGGTGGGGCCACCCATCCCGGTGGGGCCCCTAGGCCGCAAGAGGGAAGTGTCCAGCCCTAATGGGCTGGCGCACCACTAGGGCCCACCTCCCCATGCGCCTAGGGTTGAAACCCTAAGGGGGAGGGGGCGCCCCACTTGCCTTGGGGGGCAAGGACTCCCCCCTGGCCGCCGCCACCCTTGCAGATTGGATCTGCAGGGGGCTGGCGCACCCCCTGGCCCCCTATATATATGTGGGGGGGGAGAGGGCAGCCGCACCCTTGCCCTGGCGCCTCTCCCCCTCCCGTCACAACTCCGTCTCCTCAAACGCAGGGCGCCCGGCGAAGCCCTGCTGCAATCTCCACTGCATCCACCACCACGCCGTTGTGCTGCTGGATCTCTGACGACTTCTCCTCCCCCTTGCTGGATCAAGAAGGAGGTGACGTTGCTGTACCGGACGTGTGTTGAACGCGGAGGTGCCGTCCGTTCGGCGCTAGATCATCGGTGACGAAGAACGCGAAGAGTACGACTACTTCATCCACGCTTCTTCGAAAGCTTCCGCACGCGATCTACATAACAGTATGTAGATGCACTCTTACTTGCTCGTTGCTAGATGTCTCCTTAGTTGGATCTTAGTGAAAGCGTAGAAATTTTTTGAATTCTGCTACGTTCCCCAACAGGAACTGGCCGAGGCGCATGCCTGCGCAGCTGATTCCGCTTGGCCGGGGTGCACTCATTTTCATCGGCAAACTGCACACTAGCGAGAGAGCACTGCACGCCCGCCACAAGGCAATGGTGCACATCAAACCGAATTGAGCTAGAATCTCGCTGGTTGTTGGGGGCGGGGGGGTGATGCACCTGCACGGCCACGCACGCCAAACCGCATCGCGTGCCCCGGCGCATGATACGTCCCAAACGTATCTATAATTTCTGCTTGCTCCATGCATGTTTTGGGTGATATTGCTATGCTTTTGATACACTTTTGATCATATTTGGACTAACCTATTAACTCAGTGCACCCCCGTGCCAGTTTCTGTTTTCTGCTGTTTTTGTATTTCAGGTCTTCCCATTACTTAATTTGCCAGAAAAATTCCGGGAAAAATATATAAAAAATCAGCGCTCCAGAAGCTTCCATGCGCCAGAAGTGGGGCCAGAGGGGGGCCAGAGGAGCCCCAGGCGCCCTGATGGCGCGGCCCCACCCCTGGCCGCGTCGGGGGCCGCCTGGGGGGCTCCCACCTCCTCTGGTGCCCTACTTGGCCTCCTATTTATTCTCCCATCGCGAAAACCCTGATTGCAGAACCCTTTTCTCCAGAAGCAATTCCGATCTCCGCCGCCATCGCCACCAAGTTTCGGGGGACCAGAATTCCTGTGCCGGCATCCTGCCGGGACGGGGAAGTGCCCCCGGATTCATCTCCATCGACGTTGCTTCCTCCCTCCATGATGCGGGAGTAGTTCCTCCTCGGGGCTGAGGTTTCTACCAGTAGCTATGTGGTCAATTCTCTCTCCCATGATGCGATCTTCATTGTGATCATAGGCTATGTTAATCTAGGGTGATCCCATGATATTTCCCCTTCCTCTATGTATTGGATTGATGTACTCACTTGTCTTTATCTAGTATAATCCCCGAGACCAAGGTGACAACGGTCTATTGGACATGGATTAGAAGAATATTTTCACGAGTGATTTCCTCTTTTGTGTGTTGATTGAAGATTGAGAGTCTCTTGGTGCTTGTCTTTGACTATCCTTGAGATATGTTGTGGTGATTGTGGTACTCTCTTTGGATGGCCGCGGTGACATTGGGAAATCCATAGATTGAGAACTACGCACTTTGAGGTGTGCTTTTGTAGCCCTACATAATTCTCGTCCTCTCTTGACCACAAAGGAATGACCTCTGAGTGTGTCTCCATTGCATGTTTTATGGGAAATATCATGTGATTAGACTATGTTAATGTTGTTGGGAGTTGCCATTAATGAAAGTATGAAGCCTAGGCCTTGTTTCCACCATTGCAATACCATTTGTGCTCACGTTTACCACTTGTTTGCTTGCTGCACTTTTTATTATATATTTATATTACTTTGCTTTGCCACTCCTATCATCCATATTTTACCATCTCTTCGCCGAACTAGTGCACCTATACAACTCCTAGTTGTATTAGGTGTGTTGGGGACACAAGAGACTTCTTGTATCTTAGTTGTAGGGTTGCTTGAGAGAGACCATATTCAACCTCTACTTCCCTGAGTTCGATAAACCTTAGGTCATCCAGAGGGAAATTGTTGCTGTCCTACAAACCTCTGCGCTTGGAGGCCCAACATAGTCTACAAGAAATAGAAGCGTGTGTAGACATCAGCACACTTCAAGCCCGGGATGCCTGGCCTGCAACGGGGAGGGAGGAGTGCAACAGGAGGTGGCGTGCCTGGCGGTGGGGATCCGGCGGGATCCTTTGGCAGCTGGGCTCTGCGGTAGCTGGCGTCCCCGCGCAGGAGAAGGGGCGAGCTCCAGGCCATGGCCGCACTAGCCCCTGGATCCCCTCGCATGTCCACGGCCACGGTGGTGGTGCTGCTCCACTGCGCCGGTGGAGATTATGTGGCTGGCGATGGGGATGCCGCTGGATCCGTTGGTACCTGGGCTGGGCGGTAACGGTGGGACGGGGTGGGGCTCCAGCAGCGTGGGGCGGGGCTCCGACAGCGCGTGGCGGGGCAGGGCTCCAGCGGCGCGTGGCGAGAAGGGGCTCCAGCGGCGCGTGGTGGGGTGGGTATCCGGCGGCGCGAGGAGGAAGGAGGCAGAAGGAGGATTGGGGCTGCGGGGGTCTGTGCGGGAGGAGGTCGGAGGGGATTTGGTGTGTTTTGAGGGGATCCGTGTTTTGAGCGGTGGGTAGGGTGTTAGGAGAATAAGAGGTTGGTGTTATGAGAATAAGGTCTTAATGGGTGTTATGAGAATAGACCCACCCTATATATATATATATATATATATATATATATATATATATATATATATATATATATATAGCAAATGGGCAATTAGTTTCTTTTTTGTTTTTTTTCTTCACTCAGACTTTGTATCTCATTGGATTTTACGTAATATTAATATATACTTAAACGAGTTTTAATACGGTCCTAATATTGGGATGAATTATATTTCGTACCCTAGCAAAAATATGCGACTATTTCAAAAAATTGCATATTTTGTAGATCAAATATTTAACCCTGGTCCTGACCAGAAAATGGGGAGCAATTCTAAAAATGGAAAATTGGCTGCCATAAATTCCATATCAATTAGCAAATGGGTTGTAAATTATAAAAATAATAGCAAATGGTTTGTACACGCCAGAGATTTCCAGGCTGACTTGTTTATGTAAGGCTTTACAAGTTATAGTCAGCACATGATCTAGCAGCAATGACTGTTGGATGTTGATGACCCACAAGTGTAGGGATCTATCGTAGTCCTTTTGATAAGTAAGAGTATCGAACCCAACGAGGAGCAGAAGGAAATGATAGGCAGTTTTCAGTAAGGTATTCTCTGCAAGCACTGAAATTATTGGTAACAGATAGTTTTGTGATAAGGTAATTTGTAACGAGCAACAGGTAGTAAAAGTAAATAAGGTGCAGCTATATGGCCCAATCCTTTTTGTAGCAAAGGACCAACCTGGACAAACTCTTATATAAAGGAAACTCTCCCGAGGACACATGGGAATATCGTCAAGCTAGTTTTCATCACGTTCATATGATTCGCGTCCGTTACTTTGATAATTTGGTATGTGGGTGGACCAGTGCTTGGGTACTGCCCTTCCTTGGACAAGCATCCCACTTATGATTAACCTCTATTGCAAGCATCCACAACTACAAAATAAGTATTAAGGTAAACCTAACCATAGCATGAAACATATGGATCAAATCAGCCCCTTACGAAGCAACGCATAAACTAGGGTTTAAGCTTCTGTCACTCTAGCAACCCATCATCTACTTATTACTTCCCAATGACTTCCTCTAGGCCCAAATAATGGTGAAGTGTCATGTAGTCGATGTTCACATAACACCACTAGAGGAAAGACAGCATACATCTCATCAAAATATCAAACGAATACCAAATTCACATGACTACTTATAGCAAGACTTCTCCCATGTCCTTAGGAACAAACGTAACTACTCATAAATCATATTCATGTTCATAATCATAGGGGTATTAATATGCATAAAGGATCTCAACATATTATCTTCCACCGGATAAACCAACTAGCATCAACTACAAGGAGTAATCAACACTACTAGCAACCCACAGGTACCAATCTAAGGTTTTGAGACAAAGATTGGATACAATAGATGAACTAGGGTTTGAGAGGAGATGGTGCTGGTGAAGATGTTGATGGATATTGACCCCCTTCCGATGAGAGGATCGATGGTGATGACGACGGTGACGATTTCCCCCTCCCGGAGAGATGTTTCCCCGGCAGAACAGCTCCGCTAGAGCTCTAGATTGGTTCCGCCAAGGTTCCGCCTTGAGATGGCGGCGCTTCGTCCCGAAAGCTTCCTTATGATTTTTTCCAGGGCAGAAGACACCTTATACCAGAAGATGGGCATCGGGGCGCTGCCAGGTGGCCCACGAGGCAGGGGGCGCGCCCAGGGGGTAGATCGTGCCCCCACCCTCGTGGACGATGGGTGGCCCCCCTCTAGTGCTTTCTTCGCTCGATATTTTATATATATCCCAAAACTGACTATCGTGGAGTTTCAGGACTTTTTGAGTTGTGCAGAATAGGTCTCTAATATTTGCTCCTTTTCCATCCCAGAATTCTAGCTGCCGGCATTCTCCCTCTTCATGTAAACCTTGTAAAATAAGAGTGAAAAGGCATAAGTATTGTGACACAATGTGTAATTACATTCCATAATGCAATAAACATCAATATAAAAGCATGATGCAAAATGGACGTATCGGCTCCCCCAAGCTTAGACCTCGCTTGTCCTCAAGCGGAAGCGGATATCAAAAAATATGTCCACATGTTAAGAGATAGAGGTGTCGATAAAATAAAATACGGACATGAGGGCACCATGATCATTCTTATAACAGCAAAATATATATTGCCATATGATTTCTTATGATAAAGTAACAATCTATTCACAATGTCGAGTATGAATCAGAAACCTCATTGAAAACCAACAAACTACGATCTCGGTCATTGAAGCAATTGCAATTTATCATAACATCGGAAAGAGTCAATATAAGATCTTTTCAGCAAGTCTACATACTCAACTATCATTTAGTCTTTCACAATTGCTAACACTCACGTAATACTTATGGGTATGTAGTTTTAATCCGACACAGAGAAAGATAGGGGCTTATAGTGTTGCCTCCCAACCTTTTACCTCAAGGGTAACGTCAACAATAATAGTTTATGATAACTCACATCCAATTGGGTATATATGTCGGGATGTTTCCAACACAATGTGCTTGCCAAAGGATAAAATTGTCAGGACCCCGATCCTAAGTCACACCGATCTAGATGTAACACGTCATATCACTTTGCGGCCTCACGCACGGTAACCCCACGGGTGCCACCTTACCTGGCCCGGGACCGTTTGCGCATTTTGGCACACGTATATGACAGTGTCGCTAGCATCCATATGACAGAGAACCCGGGCCGACATGGCTAGTTATAAACCAAAAGTGGCACTAGATTACAGAGACAGGCATCCATGACCCAGCAACGAACGTGTCGGTCATCAACGTATGGACCCAAGTCGTAGCAAGCTACATGGACTTAAAGGAACAACGCGTGACATTTCCCCTAAGGGACAGACACATGAACGAAGAAGGACACATGCCGGCCAGCCTACGTGTTCCGAGCAGTGGCAAGCTACCAAGGCTCATTGGAGACACTAGGAGGCATTTCCCTGTAAGATAGGCTACCAAAGGAAAACAACTAGGTGTCGGATCCCACACATACCAAGCATTTCAATCATACACGCAATATGCTCAATATGTGCAAATACAACATTGCATCACAACAGAACTCTATGACTCAAAGTACTTTATTTAAAAGGCTCCAAGAGCCATACATAACATATCCATACAGGTAGGGGTCACATGACCCAACACTCAAGTCATTCAGTCATACAAGCACAAGCGGAAGCTACATGTCTGAGTACAGACAACTTAGAAAATAAAACAGGCTTGGTGTAGCCTGACTATCTACAAGGCCCTTCACAAGCTCCAGATCTCCGTCTGGGTGTCAAGCTACTCGTCGACGTCAAAGTCTATGTAGAACCCATCAGCAGGGGCAGGGTTCTCCTCTGCAACAGTTATTAAGCAAACATGAGTACAAAGGTACTCAGCAAGTCTTACCACAGAACCTATCATACATGCAACATTATCAAAGGGGGGTAGTGGAGTTCATAGCAGAATGCCAGCTTTGACTCTTGGCTAACCTATACTACAACTCCCAACAGATTGCAAGATGTTATTACGAACACGAGTCCTCTACTCACCACATCAATACACTACCGAGGATCCTCTTCCGTCATCCTACGGAAGGGCCATCCACGGCACTCACGCTTATCTTGAGGCTTTTAGTAGTATCCATCAACTTGTCTATGAACTGTAAGAGTAACCAAGTAGTTCGTACCGCGAACAACGGCTATTCGAATAGTTTGATAACCCTGCAGGGGTGTACCTCTTCACACACGCTTTCACCACTTATCACCGTTTACTCGGCGTGTACTCGGCAACCTTCAAGCGGAAGCCCAGCGGGGGTGTCGGCCACGACCTGACTAACTACTCAAGTCTCTCGTCCAGGTTTATCGCCTATTTGGGTTCCATCCGTGGGGAGATCCGGCCGGGGTGTCGCTCACGGCCCCAAACGATGTGTACAGGGTTCCCGAGTCACCAAACGGGCAACCGGTACACCGTGCCACGTACCTGTCGCATCACAACCCACCCCGAGGGTCAGCGTTGTGCACGACCTCCAGTAAGCTATAAACACCAGAAACTAGTTGCAACTCCTGGACAGAGATCGAGGGTAATTAATAAGCCGAGAGGGTCAATTAAGGATCCCAATGTGTGGTAGTAGCTGTAACTTGAACCACACATACAGATCTCGGGTCCTATGGACGATTCCAATGAAACAACCCACCATGTACTCCTACATGGCCTTTCATCGATACCTTTACCAAGCGTATTCCACACTTCCTTCTCTTTATCGGTAAGATCATTTCACTCTGATCCATCACCCAGATGAACCAGACCAGACACAACTCTAAGCATAGCAGGCAACATAAACAAATAGCATGGTGGATCACACATCACATGGCTCAATCAACTCCTACACATGCTAGTGGGTTTCAACTATTTACTGTGGCAATGACAGGTCATGCAAGGGATAGGGTTCAACTACCGCAGCAAGTAGCAGTTCACACGCTGTTGCCTTAATGCAGTAAAAGAGAGCAGGAGCAAGAAGATTGGGTTTGTATCGGAATGATCAATTATTGCTTGCCTGACAAGGTAGTTGTCGGGTACTGCTCTTCAACTGGATACGCAGCAGTATCCTCGGGAGCAGGACCTAACACAGAGAATACCGGCGATACAATCATTAACAAACAAATGCAACAATATGATGCATGCTCATGACATGGCAAGATGCATGTGTGTTGGCTAATGCAACTAAAACCAGAAGGGTTTGAGCTTATTTGAATCAAAGATTCAAATTGGAGTTCAAACTATTATTTAAATAAGTGCAGTATCATGTTTTTGATGTATACAGCAAGTTAACTTGTTCAAACATGCATGAAACCAGTGCCATTGGAAAGATTGGATTTTTCTGATTATTTTTCATATATAAATCTTTTCCATCTGAGCTATGGTTGATTTTATATGATTTTTAGAAGTTTTGGGTATTTTCTGGAATTTCCTGAATTATTTTTAAACTAAAAATCCCAGAAAAACCTTTACTGCGTCAGCATGACATTATGCTGACGTCAGTCAGTCAACAGGAGCTAGTCCAAGTCAAACATGACATGTGGGCCCTGCATGTCAGTGTCACAGCTAATTAACTAAGTTAATTAGAGTTAAACTAAAACTAATTAGCTGTCAGTGGGGCCTGGGCCCACGGGTCAGTGACTAAACTAATTAACTAATTAAATTAACAGAAACTTAATTAAACTAACTAATTAGCAAAAGGTGGCCCACACGTCAGTGACCCAGGGGTAGTCAACCCCCTGGTCAAACAGGTCAAACCCGCCGGCGACGTGACGCCGGCGAGGCCAAGTGCGGCGGCGTGCTTCGAAAATCGTCTACGGGGCACGGCTCGAGCTGCGGCTAGGCGCGTTGGAAAGCTCTTGCCCTTGCGCGTCGGATGGTGGTGGTCGCCGGACCTGGGGTGGCCGGAGACGACGGCAACAAGCTCGACGGCGGCGACCGGCGTCGGGCGTGTGTGGAGATGCGGCTGCAGGGGCCTAGGCGATGCGTGCGTAGCACCTATCGCATCTACGCACTGCGGTGAGTGCGATGGACGGGTGCCAGTGACCAAATGGTCACCGGAGCATCACCGGCGGCGAGCACGGCGGCGGTGCGTGCAGGTGAGCTTCGTGCGGTGCGTTCCAAGGCAGAAGAGAGCCAACGGAGAGGGGGAGGACGAAGCTGGGCTCACAGGGGTTGCAGCAGGTGCCGGAGCGAGCTCGGGGATGGTCGGAGCTGAGCGGGACGGCGAGGGGGATCTCTGCGGCCTGAGTTGGGGAAGAAGAGTTCGGGGGCGTCTCCAGGGCGGGCGAGCGCTCGGGGCTCGGCCTGTTCGAAGTAGTCGAGGACGGCGGAGACGACGGACACCAAGGCGGGGCTCAGGGACGACGATGGGCGCGGCTTCTACGACGGTGCGAGCACGACGGCATCGGCCATGGCAAGGGGAGAGCGAGGGAGAGGAGCTGGGGAGAGGAGGAGGTGTCTGCGAGGTCGGGGACGACGTGTACGACCGATCCAGCCCTCGAGGACGGCGAGGGGAGGAAGCAGGGCGGCGGGCAGCTGCGTGGCGCGCGGTGCGGTCGCCGTCGAGCACCTGCCTACCTGCCTGGCCGAGCCAAGCAGCTAGCTGGAGCGGCAGCTGGGCTGGGCCGGCAGGTGGGCCGGGTGGGGCGCCAGGTAAGCTTCTTCTCACTCTCCTTTTCCTATTTTCTTTTCTGTTTCATTTCTTTTGCAGCTTTGTTCAATTAATAAAAATGCCAAAACATTTTTATAACTCATGAAACTTGTCATGCCCACTATATATAATATGAACAGTAGGAAACATTATAGTTCATGATTATTTGAGCATTTAAAATATTTTAAAGTATTTAAATGCCCAAATACAAATACCATATGATTTAATCCAAAGCCCTTGAGTGTCCTAGAAAAACGTACACCATTTTTGGCAGAGGTTTAAGACCAAGGCAGAAATGATGAACATTTTTGAAGGGCATTTTGGGTACATTGGAAAATATTTTAACAAACCCTAGTTGTTAGGAGAGGGGTGCTGGGGTTTCTGTTAATCCCATTTCCAGTTTCTTTGAAAGTAGACATGATGCACACCCTAGCTAGGTACTACAGCAAGTGCTAACTAGGGATGTGACAACTCACCCCCACTTAAAAGAATCGCGTCCCGAGTTTCGGGTTCCTCCGGAAAGAGGGTGGGGTACTCAAGTCGAAGACGATCCTCCCTTTCCCAAGCAGCTTCACTCTCGGAATGATGTGACCATTGAACCTTGAGAAACTTGATATTGTGGCGTCGAGTGGTGCGCTCAGTTTGATCAAGAATACGAACGGGGTATTCTCGATATGTGAGATTGTCCTGGAGAGCAAGCGTTTCATGGTCCACTCCGCGGATAGGATCCGAGAAGCAACGCCTGAGTTGAGAAACGTGGAAAACATCATGAACTCTGGAAAGGTGCGGAGGTAGTTCTAATTGGTAGGCAACTTCTCCTCGTTTGGCAAGAATGCGAAAAGGACCGATGAAACGAGGGGCCAATTTTCCTTTGATACCGAAGCGATGGGTTCCCTTAAGAGGGGTAACCCGAAGGTAACCCATATCGCCGACTTCAAAAGTCACAGCCTTATGATGACTATCATATTGGCTCTTTTGGCGAGACTGGGCTATTTTCAATCTCTCACGAACGATGCGAACTTGTTCCTCTGCTTCCTGGATCATATCCGGGCCAAAGAATTGTCTTTCCCCGGTCTCTGACCAGTTAAGAGGTGTTCGACACCTTCGTCCATATAGAACTTCGAAGGGAGCTTTACCCAAGCTGGCTTGATAACTATTGTTATAAGCGAATTCGGCAAATGGAAGACACTTTTCCCATTCCATACCGAAAGATATGACAGAGGCTCGAAGCATGTCTTCCAGAATTTGATTGACTCGTTCCACTTGACTGCGGATGGAAGGCAGTACTGAAAGAGAGATGAGTTCCCATAGCATTCTGGAAACTTTCCCAAAATCGGGAAGTGAAAAGACTTCCACGGTCTGAGTTAATCTCCAACGATACACCATGAAGTGATACTATTCAAGAGACATATAAGTCTGCTAGCTGGCTAGCGGTAATACTCTCGCGAACAGGCAGGAAATGAGCTACTTTAGAGAGGCGGTCGATAACGACGAAGATAGCATTATTCCCTTTCCTGGTCCTGGGAAACCCGGTAATGAAGTCCATACCGACTTTATCCCATTTCCATTCAGGAATAGCTAAAGGTTGAAGGGTGCCAGCAGGCCGTTGATGCTCTGCTTTGACTCGATGACAAATGTCGCAGTTAGCAATGAATTGAGCGATTTCTCTCTTCATCCTAGTCCACCAGAATCTCTGACGTAGATCCTGATACATTTTAGTACTATCGGGATGAATCGTGAGAGGAGATTCATGAGCCTTCTTAAGGATCAAACGTCTTAGGTTTCGTACTTTAGGAACCACTAAAAAGTTGCTAAATAATACGACTCCTTGATCATCAATTGAGAAACATCCTGCAACTCCTTTCTTGATGTTCCTCTTAATACGGGAAATTCCGGGATCAACCTTCTGTGCTTTGATGACCTGATCCATAAGGGTAGGTTTCGCCACCAAGGTGGAAAGGAATCCTCGAGGAACAATGTGAAGGTTAAGCTTACGGAATTCCTCGTGGAGAAGTGGTTGACCTTGTTGTAACATTAAGTTGTTACAATATGACTTACGACTTAGTGCATCAGCCATGACATTGGCCTTTCCAGGAGTGTAAGTGATTCCTAAGTCGTAGTCTGTGAGCAACTCAACCCAACGTCTTTGCCTGAGATTCAAATCCGGTTGGGTGAAGATATACTTCAAACTTTGATGATCAGTGAAGATTTCACAGTGATTACCAAGAAGGTAATGTCGCCATGTTTTGAGTGCATGGACTACAGCTGCAAGCTCTAGATCATGAGTAGGATAGTTATCCTCGTGTGGACGCAACTGTCGAGATGCATATGCAATCACTTGACGATCTTGCATGAGAATGCAACCTAGTCCTTGTCGCGAGGCGTCGCAATAGATTATAAAATCCTTGGAAAAGTCTGGTGGTACCAGTACAGGTGCAGATGTCAGGCATCTTTTCAGTTCCTGAAAACTGGACTCGCACTGTGGGGTCCACTCAAACTTTT
>LR738715.1:158813236-158869314 GCA_902687465.1 Secale cereale | reverse complement strand
TGCTTCGAAAATCGTCTACGGGGCACGGCTCGAGCTGCGGCTAGGCGCGTTGGAAAGCTCTTGCCCTTGCGCGTCGGATGGTGGTGGTCGCCGGACCTGGGGTGGCCGGAGACGACGGCAACAAGCTCGACGGCGGCGACCGGCGTCGGGCGTGTGTGGAGATGCGGCTGCAGGGGCCTAGGCGATGCGTGCGTAGCACCTATCGCATCTACGCACTGCGGTGAGTGCGATGGACGGGTGCCAGTGACCAAATGGTCACCGGAGCATCACCGGCGGCGAGCACGGCGGCGGTGCGTGCAGGTGAGCTTCGTGCGGTGCGTTCCAAGGCAGAAGAGAGCCAACGGAGAGGGGGAGGACGAAGCTGGGCTCACAGGGGTTGCAGCAGGTGCCGGAGCGAGCTCGGGGATGGTCGGAGCTGAGCGGGACGGCGAGGGGGATCTCCGCGGCCTGAGTTGGGGAAGAAGAGTTCGGGGGCGTCTCCAGGGCGGGCGAGCGCTCGGGGCTCGGCCTGTTCGAAGTAGTCGAGGACGGCGGAGACGACGGACACCAAGGCGGGGCTCAGGGACGACGATGGGCGCGGCTTCTACGACGGTGCGAGCACGACGGCGTCGGCCATGGCAAGGGGAGAGCGAGGGAGAGGAGCTGGGGAGAGGAGGAGGTGTCTGCGAGGTCGGGGACGACGTGTACGACCGATCCAGCCCTCGAGGACGGCGAGGGGAGGAAGCAGGGCGGCGGGCAGCTGCGTGGCGCGCGGTGCGGTCGCCGTCGAGCACCTGCCTACCTGCCTGGCCGAGCCAAGCAGCTAGCTGGAGCGGCAGCTGGGCTGGGCCGGCAGGTGGGCCGGGTGGGGCGCCAGGTAAGCTTCTTCTGTCTCTCCTTTTCCTATTTTCTTTTCTGTTTCATTTCTTTTGCAGCTTTGTTCAATTAATAAAAATGCCAAAACATTTTTATAACTCATGAAACTTGTCATGCCCACTATATATAATATGAACAGTAGGAAACATTATAGTTCATGATTATTTGAGCATTTAAAATATTTTAAAGTATTTAAATGCCCAAATACAAATACCATATGATTTAATCCAAAGCCCTTGAGTGTCCTAGAAAAACGTACACCATTTTTGGCAGAGGTTTAAGACCAAGGCAGAAATGATGAACATTTTTGAAGGGCATTTTGGGTACATTGGAAAATATTTTAACAAACCCTAGTTGTTAGGAGAGGGGTGCTGGGGTTTCTGTTAATCCCATTTCCAGTTTCTTTGAAAGTAGACATGATGCACACCCTAGCTAGGTACTACAGCAAGTGCTAACTAGGGATGTGACAACTCACCCCCACTTAAAAGAATCGCGTCCCGAGTTTCGGGTTCCTCCGGAAAGAGGGTGGGGTACTCAAGTCGAAGACGATCCTCCCTTTCCCAAGCAGCTTCACTCTCGGAATGATGTGACCATTGAACCTTGAGAAACTTGATATTGTGGCGTCGAGTGGTGCGCTCAGTTTGATCAAGAATACGAACGGGGTATTCTCGATATGTGAGATTGTCCTGGAGAGCAAGCGTTTCATGGTCCACTCCGCGGATAGGATCCGAGAAGCAACGCCTGAGTTGAGAAACGTGGAAAACATCATGAACTCTGGAAAGGTGCGGAGGTAGTTCTAATTGGTAGGCAACTTCTCCTCGTTTGGCAAGAATGCGAAAAGGACCGATGAAACGAGGGGCCAATTTTCCTTTGATACCGAAGCGATGGGTTCCCTTAAGAGGGGTAACCCGAAGGTAACCCATATCGCCGACTTCAAAAGTCACAGCCTTATGATGACTATCATATTGGCTCTTTTGGCGAGACTGGGCTATTTTCAATCTCTCACGAACGATGCGAACTTGTTCCTCTGCTTCCTGGATCATATCCGGGCCAAAGAATTGTCTTTCCCCGGTCTCTGACCAGTTAAGAGGTGTTCGACACCTTCGTCCATATAGAACTTCGAAGGGAGCTTTACCCAAGCTGGCTTGATAACTATTGTTATAAGCGAATTCGGCAAATGGAAGACACTTTTCCCATTCCATACCGAAAGATATGACAGAGGCTCGAAGCATGTCTTCCAGAATTTGATTGACTCGTTCCACTTGACTGCGGATGGAAGGCAGTACTGAAAGAGAGATGAGTTCCCATAGCATTCTGGAAACTTTCCCAAAATCGGGAAGTGAAAAGACTTCCACGGTCTGAGTTAATCTCCAACGATACACCATGAAGTGATACTATTCAAGAGACATATAAGTCTGCTAGCTGGCTAGCGGTAATACTCTCGCGAACAGGCAGGAAATGAGCTACTTTAGAGAGGCGGTCGATAACGACGAAGATAGCATTATTCCCTTTCCTGGTCCTGGGAAACCCGGTAATGAAGTCCATACCGACTTTATCCCATTTCCATTCAGGAATAGCTAAAGGTTGAAGGGTGCCAGCAGGCCGTTGATGCTCTGCTTTGACTCGATGACAAATGTCGCAGTTAGCAATGAATTGAGCGATTTCTCTCTTCATCCTAGTCCACCAGAATCTCTGACGTAGATCCTGATACATTTTAGTACTATCGGGATGAATCGTGAGAGGAGATTCATGAGCCTTCTTAAGGATCAAACGTCTTAGGTTTCGTACTTTAGGAACCACTAAAAAGTTGCTAAATAATACGACTCCTTGATCATCAATTGAGAAACATCCTGCAACTCCTTTCTTGATGTTCCTCTTAATACGGGAAATTCCGGGATCAACCTTCTGTGCTTTGATGACCTGATCCATAAGGGTAGGTTTCGCCACCAAGGTGGAAAGGAATCCTCGAGGAACAATGTGAAGGTTAAGCTTACGGAATTCCTCGTGGAGAAGTGGTTGACCTTGTTGTAACATTAAGTTGTTACAATATGACTTACGACTTAGTGCATCAGCCATGACATTGGCCTTTCCAGGAGTGTAAGTGATTCCTAAGTCGTAGTCTGTGAGCAACTCAACCCAACGTCTTTGCCTGAGATTCAAATCCGGTTGGGTGAAGATATACTTCAAACTTTGATGATCAGTGAAGATTTCACAGTGATTACCAAGAAGGTAATGTCGCCATGTTTTGAGTGCATGGACTACAGCTGCAAGCTCTAGATCATGAGTAGGATAGTTATCCTCGTGTGGACGCAACTGTCGAGATGCATATGCAATCACTTGACGATCTTGCATGAGAATGCAACCTAGTCCTTGTCGCGAGGCGTCGCAATAGATTATAAAATCCTTGGAAAAGTCTGGTGGTACCAGTACAGGTGCAGATGTCAGGCATCTTTTCAGTTCCTGAAAACTGGACTCGCACTGTGGGGTCCACTCAAACTTTTATCTTTCTTGAGGAGTTGTTAGAGGTTTAGCAACCTTGGAGAAGTTCTCGGCGAAACACCGGCAATAGCTCGCTAAGCCAAGAAAACTCCTAACTTGCTTGATCGATTCAGGGGGAGTCCAATCAAGGACGGCTTGAACTCGCTCGGGATTGACAGCAATACCCTTGCCAGAGATCACATGACCTAGATAGGTTACTTCTGGCAACCAAAATTCACATTTAGAGAATTTGGCATAAAGGCGGTGCTCTCGAAGTTTCTCAATACCAGCCTTAAATGCTCGGCATGATCTTCCTTGTTCTTGGAATAGATGAGTATATCATCGAGGTATACCACGACGAATTTATCCAAATACTCCATGAATATAGAATTCATTAACCGAGAAAAGGTAGCTGGGGCATTGGTTAATCCGAAGGACATAACGGTGTACTCATATATGCCATAACGAGTAACAAAAGCCGTTTTAGGAATGTCCCCGTTCTTGATATTGATTTGATGGTAGCCTAACCTCAAATCCATCTTAGAGAAGACTGAGGATCCAGCGAGCTGATCATACAGGTCGTTGATCCTGGGGAGCGGATACTTATTCTTTATGGTGACCAGATTGACAGGTCGGTAATCTACAACCATCCGCTCCGTTCCATCCTTCTTCTTGACGAAGAGGACGGGGCAAGCCCAAGGGGAAGAACTAGGGCAGATGAAACCTTTTTGCAAGGACTCATCGAGTTGTTTCTTTAGCTCAGCTAGTTCTAGTGGTGCCATCTTATAAGGTCTCCTAGAGATTGGGACAGTTCCAGGGATAAGATCTATCACGAACTCGACATCTCTGTCAGGTGGAATTCCTGGCAGTTCTTCTGGAAAAACATCCGGGAAGTCACGGACTACCGGGATATCTTCGAGTTCTGGTAGAGGGCTGGCATTAAGAGAGTAGAGCTGACGCTCAGCCATTCGGGTCAAGACATTGACTATCTTGCCGGATGGATGTGTAAGTTGCACGGTCCTAGTATAGCAATCAATTTTGGCGTAATGGGTTGTCATCCAATCCATACCCAAAATGATGTTTATGTCCGAGGACTTGAGAGCGATTAGAGATGCTAGGAAAACAAGTCTATCGACAAGGATTTCATTTCCATGGCTTACCCTAGAGGTTTGCCACTTTGAACCAGGAGTTTGAATAACCATGGAAGTAGGCATGTCACAAAAAGTCATGTTGTGCAATCGAGCATAGCTCTCAGATATGAACGAATGGGATGCTCCAGTATCGAAAAGAACAGATGCCGGATGGCAGTTGACGAGAAGCGTACCAAGGACGACGTTAGGATCCTCATAAGCTTCTTCGGCAGAAACATAGTTGACATGACCACGTGCAGTGGGGATTGGCTTGACATAGTTCACCTTGCCGGTTGGCTTACCACGGCCAACGGGTTTTCCTGGCTGGTTCTGGGGACAATCACGCATGTAGTGTCCCGGTTCTCCACACTTGAAACATGTCACAGTGGTGGTGCGTGGAGCAAAGTTGGAGGGTGGACCTCCATAGGTCTTAGCAGGTGCAAACTGTTGGGTTGGGCGAGGCGCCTCATAGGATGGCCTCGGTGTATACTTGGGTGGCAGAGCAGTGTTAGGAACCCACACACGGCGCTTGTGAGAGCCAGAGCCGGATGAGGAACCAAGGTCTCGAGTATGCTCGCGGGTGGCCTCGAAGTCGGTCTGGCCTGTCTCAGCACTGATAGCCTTGTTGACCAACTTCTGGAAGGAGGTGCACTCGTGCAGACGTAGATCTCGACGAAGTTCAGGGCTGAGTCCCTTGCGGAACCTCGCCTGTTTCTTGGCATCGGTGGATACTTCCTCAGGTGCATAGCGTGCCAGATTACAAAACTCACGACTATAGCCATCCACAGTTAAACGGCCCTGGGTGAAATTGCAGAATTCCTCCCGCTTGCGATCCATGAGACCTTCCGGAATGTGATGTTCACGGAATGCCTCACTGAACTCAACCCAGGTAGTGACTTGGCCAGCAGGACGCATAGCTTCAAAGTTTTCCCACCAAAGACTGGCAGGGCCCTCAAGATGGTAGGCGGCGTAGATAACCTTGTCAGCTTCAGCCACACGGGCAGAGTGTAGCTTGTGGGTGATACTACGTAGCCAGTCATCAGCATCCAGAGGTTCAGTGGAGTGATGGAATTTTGGTGGACACATCTTGTGTCAGGACCCCGATCCTAAGTCACACCGACCTGGCTGTAACACGTCATATCACTTTGCGGCCTCACGCACGGTAACCCCACGGGTGCCACCTTACCTGGCCCGGGACCGTTTGCGCATTTTGGCACACGTATATGGCAGTGTCGCTAGCATCCATATGACAGAGAACCCGGGCCGACATGGCTTGTTATAATCCAAAAGTGGCACTAAATTACAGAGACAGGCATCCATGACCCAGCAACGAACGTGTCGGTCATCAACGTATGAACCCAAGTCGTAGCAAGCTACATGGAAGATAGGCTACCAAAAGAAAACAACTAGGTGTCGGATCCCACACATACCAAGCATTTCAATCATACACGCAATATGCTCAATATGTGCAAATACAACATTGCATCACAACAGAACTCTATGACTCAAAGTACTTTATTTAAAAGGCTCCAAGAGCCATACATAACATAGTCATACAGGTAGGGGTCACATGACCCAACACTCAAGTCATACAGTCATACAAGCACAAGCGGAAGCTACATGTCTGAGTACAGACAACTTAGAAAATAAAACAGGCTTGGTGTAGCCTGACTATCTACAAGGCCCTTCACAAGCTCCAGATCACCGTCTGGGTGTCAAGCTACTCGTCGACGTCAACGTCTATGTAGAACCCATCAGCGGGGGCAGGGTTCTCCTCTGCAACAGTTATTAAGCAAACATGAGTACAAAGGTACTCAGCAAGTCTTACCACAGAACCTATCATACATGCAACATTATCAAAGGGGGTAGTGGAGTTTATAGCAGAATGCCAGCTTTGACCTTGGCTAACCTATACTACAACTCTCAACAGATTGCAAGATGTTATTACGAACACGAGTCCTCTAATCACCACATCAATACACTACCGAGGATCCTCTTCCGTCATCCTACGGAAGGGCCATCCACGGCACTCACGCTTATCTTGAGGCTTTTAGTAGTATCCATCAACTTGTCTATGAACTGTAAGAGCAACCAAGTAGTTCGTACCGCAAACAACGGCTATTTGAATAGTTTGATAACCCTGCAGGGGTGTACTTCTTCACACACGCTTCCACCGCTTATCGCCGTTTACTCGGCGTGTACTCGGCAACCTTCAAGCGGAAGCCCAGCGAGGGTGTCGGCCACGACCTGACTAACTACTCAAGTCTCTCGTCCAGGTTTATCGCCTATTTGGGTTCCATCCGTGGGGAGATCCGGCCGGGGTGTCGCTCACGGCCCCAAACGATGTGTACAGGGTTTCCAAGTCACCAAACGGGCAACCGGTCCACCGTGCCACGTACCTGTCGCATCACAACCCACCCCGAGGGTCAGCGTTGTGCATGACCTCCAGTAAGCTATAAACACCAGAAACTAGTTGCAACTCCTGGACAGAGATCAAGGGTAATTAATAAGCCGAGAGGGTCCATTGGTTTCGGGCCCAATGCATGGTAGTAACTGCAACTTGAACCACACATACAGATCTCAGGTCCTATGTACGGTTCCAATGAAACAACCCACCACGTACTCCTACATGGCCTTTCATCGATACCTTTACCAAGCGTATTCCACACTTCCTTCTCTTTATCGAAAGATTGTTTCACTCTGATCCATCACCCAGATGAATCAGACCAGACACAACTCTAAGCATAGCAGGCAACATAAACAAATAGCATGGTGGATCACACATCACATGGCTCAATCAACTCCTACACATGCTAGTGGGTTTCAACTATTTACTGTGGCAATGACAGGTCATGCAAGGGAATAGGGTTCAACTACCGCAGCAAGTAGCAGTTCACGCGCTGTTGCCTTAATGCAGTAAAAGAGAGCAGGAGCGAGAAGATTGGGTTGTATCGGAATGATCAGTGATTGCTTGCCTCACAAGGTAGTTGTCGGGTACTGCTCTTCAACTGGATACGCGGCAGTATCCTCGGGAGCAGGACCTAACACAGGGAATACCGATGATACAATCATTAACAAACAAATGCAACAATATGATGCATGTTTATGACATGGCAAGATGCATGTGTGTTGGCTAATGCAACTAAAACCAGAAGGGTTTGAACCCATTTGAATCAAGGATTCAAATTGAAGTTCAAACTATTATTTAAATAAGTGCATTATCATGTTTTTGATGTAAACAGCAAGTTAACTTATTCAAACATGCATGAAACCAGTGCCATCAGAAAGATTGGATTTTTCTGATCATTTTTCATATATAAATCTTTTCCATCTGAGCTATGGTTGATTTTATATGATTTTTAGAAGTTTTGGGTATTTTCTGGAATTTCCTGAATTAAATTAAATCTAAAAATCCCAGAAAAACCTTTACTGCGTCAGCATGACATCATGCTGACGTCAGTCAGTCAACAGGGCCAGTCCAGGTCAAACCTGACCAGTGGGCCCTCCTGTCAGTGTCACAGCTAATTAACTGAGTTAATTAGAGTTTAATTAAAACTAATTAGCTGTCACTGGGGCCAGGGCCCACGTGTCAGTGACTAAACTAATTAACTAATTAATATAAAATTAACAACTAAACTATGTTTGACTTGCGGGCAGGGCCCACATGTTATTGACCCAGGGGGGTCAAACCCGTGGTCAAACAGGTCAATCCCGCGGCGACGTGACGCCGGCGAGGCAAAACGCGGCGGCGTGCTTCGGAAAACGGCTGTGGGGCATGGCTCGAGCTGCGGCTGGCTGCGTTGGAGAGCTCTTGCTCTTCCGCATCGGATGGTGGTGGTCGCCGGACCTGGGGTGGCCGGAGACGACGGCAACGAGCTCGACGGCGGCGACCGGCATCGGGCGTGTGTGGAGATGCGGCTGCAGGTGCCTAGGCGATGCGTGCGTAGCACCGTTCGCATCTACGTGCTGTGGTGAGTGCGATGGACGGGTGCCGGTGACCAAATGGTCACCGGAGCATCACCGGCGATGAGCACGGCGGCGGTGCGTGCGGTGGAGCTACATGCAGTGTGTTACAGGGCAAGAGGAAGCCAACGGAGAGGGGGATGAGGTAGCTAGGCTCGAGGGTGGTCGGAGCTGAGCAGCACGGCGAGGGTGATCTCCGCGGCCGGAGTTGGGGAAGAAGAGGTCGGGGGCGTCTCCAGGGCGGGCGAGCGCTCGGGGCTCGGCCTGTTCGAAGCAGTCGAGGACGGCGGAGACGATGGACAACTCGGCGGAGCTCGGGGACGACGGTGCGATCACGGCGTCGTCGGCCATGGCGCGGGGAGAGCGAAGGAGAGGAGCTGGGGAGAAGCGGAGGTGTATGAGGGGTCGAGGAGGTCGTGGACGTTCGATCCATCCTTCCAGGACGGCGAGGGGGCGAAGCAGGGCGGCGGGCAGCTGCGTGGCGCGCCGTGCGGTCGCCGTCGAGCACCTACCTGCCTGCCTGGCCGAGCCAAGCAGCTCGCTGGAGCGGCAGCTAGGCTGGGCCGGCAGGTGGGCCGGGTGGGCGCCAGGTAAGTTCTCTCTCTCTCCTTTTTTTCTATTTTCTTTTCTGTTTCATTTCTTTTGCAGCTTTGTTTAATTAATAAAAATGCCTAAACATTTTTATAACTCATGACACTTGTCATACCTACTGTATATAATATGAACAGTAAGAAACATTATAGTTCATGATTATTTGAGCATTTAAAATATTTTATAGTATTTAAATGCCCAAATTCAAATACCATATGATTTAATCCAAAACCCTAGATTGTCCTAGAAAATTGTGCACCATTTTTGGCAGAGGTTTAAGACCAAGGCGGAAATGATGAACATTTTGAAGGGCATTTTGGGTACATTGGAAAATATTTTAGCAAACCCTAGTTGTTAGGGGAGGGGTGCTGGGGTTTCTGTTAATCCCATTTCAGGTTTTCTTTGAAAGTCAACATGATGCACACTCTAGTTGGGTCCTAATGCAAGTGCAAGCTAGGGATGTGACAGGTATGGGTGATAAACCATGCAAAACGGCAAGTTTTTGGGTGTTCGGTGCACCGAAGAGGCTTCTCCTTCCATCCAGACTAGCATGTAGGGCTTGCTGGTGCAGAAATAGAGTCATGTAACATTGTTCTGCAAGTCATTGTCGCAGTATCTGTCCGTGGGTGAGCTCACGGTAGGGTGGTAGACGCTAGAAGAGTGCACGCCAACCACTAAATCATCCGAAACTCAATTCTGCAAGCCGTTTTCGGCCTCCGAAATTCTTCCGAAACAGACAAAGTTTGTGACAGAAGGATATGAATTTTCGCTGCGGTCGTTTTGGCAGGTCATGGAGCCCAAACGGAGTTCGTATGGCCAGGGTACGGTCGTTCTACGGATACACCTCAAATGGATTTCAGCAACGAGGGATATAGTGAATCAGTCTTCCAGGGTAACTTGCTCGCGCCCACGAGCCATTTTGCGCCACTCGAAATGGCCTATTATTTTCGAACAGTACGAATGTAATGTAGAAGAGTTGGTATGCACAGTTTTTTCCAAGAACAACACATGTGCATGGACAAAAATGTGGGTGGTAGCGGTATGGGTGATAAACCATGCAAAACGGCAAGTTTTTGGGTGTTCGGTGCACCGAAGAGGCTTCTCCTTCCATCCAGACTAGCATGTAGGGCTTGCTGGTGCAGAAATAGAGTCATGTAACATTGTTCTGCACGTCATTGTCGCAGTATCTGTCCGTGGGTGAGCTCACGGTAGGGTGGTAGACGCTAGAAGAGTGCACGCCAACCACTAAATCATCCGAAACTCAATTCTGCAAGCCGTTTTCGGCCTCCGAAATTATTCCGAAACAGACAAAGTTTGTGACAGAAGGATACGAATTTTCGCTGCGGTCGTTTTGGCAGGTCATGGAGCCCAAACGGAGTTCGTATGGCCAGGGTACGGTCGTTCTACGGATACACCTCAAATGGATTTCAGCAACGAGGGATATCGTGAATCCGGCTTCCAGGGTAACTTGCTCGCACCCACGAGCCATTTTGCGCCACTCGAAATGGCCTATTATTTTTGAACAGTACGAATGTAATGTAGAAGAGCTGGTATGCACAGTTTTGTCCAAGAACAACACATGTGCATAAACAAAAATGTGGGTGGTAGCGGTATGGGTGATAAACCATGCAAAACGGCAAGTTTTTGTGTGTTCGGTGCACCGAAGAGGCTTCTCCTTCCATCCAGACTAGAATGTAGGGCTTGCTGGTGCAGAAATAGAGTCATGTAACATTGTTCTGCACGTCATTGTCGCAGTATCTGTCCGTGGGTGAGCTCACGCTAGGGTGGTAGACGCTAGAAGAGTGCACGCCAACCACTAAATCATCCGAAACTCAATTCTGCAAGCCGTTTTCGGCCTCTGAAATTATTCCGAAACAGACGAAGTTTGTGACAGAAGGATACGAGTTTTCGCTGCGGTCGTTTTGGCAGGTCATGGAGCCTAAACGGAGTTCGTATGGCCAGGGTACGGTCGTTCTACGGATACACCTCAAATGGATTTCAGCAACGAGGGATATCTTGAATCCGGCTTCAAGGGTAACTTGCTCGCGCCCACGAGCCATTTTGCGCCACTCGAAATGGCCTATTATTTTCGAACAGTACGAATGTAATGTAGAAGAGCTGGTATGCACACTTTTGTCCAAGAACAACACATGTGCATGGACAAAAATGTGGGTGGTAGCGGTATGGGTGATAAACCATGCAAAACGGCAAGTTTTGGGTGTTCGGTGCACCAAAGAGGCTTCTCCTTACGTCCAGACTAGCATGTAGGGCTTGCTGGTGCAGAAATAGAGTCATGTAACATTGTTCTGCACGTCATTGTCGCAGTATCTTTCCGTGGGTGAGCCCACGGTAGGGTGGTAGACGCTAGAAGAGTGCACGCCAACCACTAAATCATCTGAAACTCAATTCTGCAAGCCATTTTCGGCCTCTGAAATTATTCCGAAACAAAAGAAGTTTGTGATAGAAGGATACGAATTTTCGCTGCGGTCGTTTTGGCAGGTCATGGAGCCCAAACGGAGTTCGTATGGCCAGGGTACGGTCGTTCTACGGATACACCTCAAATGGATTTCAGCAACGAGGGATATCGTGAATCCGGCTTCCAGGGTAACTTGCTTGCGCCCACGAGCCATTTTGCGCCACTCGAAATGGCCTATTATTTTCGAACAGTACGAATGTAATGTAGAAGAGCTGGTATGCACAGTTTTGTCCAAGAACAACACATGTGCATGGACAAAAATGTGGGTGGTAGTGGTATGGGTGATAAACCATGCAAAACTGCAAGTTTTTGGGTGTTCGGTGCACCGAAGAGGCTTCTCCTTCCATCCAGACTAGCATGTAGGGCTTGCTGGTGCAGAAATAGAGTCATGTAACATTGTTCTACACGTCATTGTCGCAGTATCTGTCCATGGGTGAGCTCACGGTAGGGTGGTAGACGCTAGAAGAGTGCACGCCAACCACTAAATCATCCGAAACTCAATTCTGCAAGCCGTTTTCGGCCTCCGAAATTATTCCGAAACAGACAAAGTTTGTGACAGAAGGATACGAATTTTCGCTGCGGTCGTTTTGGCAGGTCATGGAGCCCAAACGGAGTTCGTATGGCAAGGGTACGGTCGTTCTACGGATACACCTCAAATGGATTTCAGCAACGAGGGATATCGTGAATCCGGCTTCCAGGGTAACTTGCTCGCGCCCACGAGCCATTTTGCGCCACTCGAAATGGCCTATTATTTTTGAACAGTACGAATGTAATGTAGAAGAGCTGGTATGCACAGTTTTGTCCAAGAACAACACATGTGCATAAACAAAAATGTGGGTGGTAGCGGTATGGGTGATAAACCATGCAAAACGGCAAGTTTTTGTGTGTTCGGTGCACCGAAGAGGCTTCTCCTTCCATCCAGACTAGAATGTAGGGCTTGCTGGTGCAGAAATAGAGTCATGTAACATTGTTCTGCACGTCATTGTCACAGTATCTGTCCGTGGGTGAGCTCACGGTTGGGTGGTAGACGCTAGAAGAGTGCACGCCAACCACTAAATCATCCGAAACTCAATTCTGCAAGCCATTTTCGGCCTCTGAAATTATTCCGAAACAGACGAAGTGTGTGACAGAAGGATACGAGTTTTCGCTGCGGTCGTTTTGGCAGGTCATGGAGCCTAAACGGAGTTCGTATGGCCAGGGTACGGTCGTTCTACGGATACACCTCAAATGGATTTCAGCAACGAGGGATATCGTGAATCCGGCTTCCAGGGTAACTTGCTCGCGCCCACGAGCCATTTTGCGCCACTCGAAATGGCCTATTATTTTCGAACAGTACGAATGTAATGTAGAAGAGCTGGTATGCACACTTTTGTCCAAGAACAACACATGTGCATGGACAAAAATGTGGGTGGTAGCGGTATGGGTGATAAACCATGCAAAACGGCAAGTTTTTGGGTGTTCGGTGCACCGAAGAGGCTTCTCCTTACATCCAGACTAGCATGTAGGGCTTGCTGGTGCAGAAATAGAGTCATGTAACATTGTTCTGCACGTCATTGTCGCAGTATCTTTCCGTGGGTGAGCTCACGGTAGGGTGGTAGACGCTAGAAGAGTGCACGCCAACCACTAAATCATCTGAAACTCAATTCTGCAAGCCATTTTCGGCCTCCGAAATTATTCCGAAACAGAAGAAGTTTGTGATAGAAGGATACGAATTTTCGCTGCGGTCGTTTTGGCAGGTCATGGAGCCCAAACGGAGTTCGTATGGCCAGGGTACGGTCGTTCTACGGATACACCTCAAATGGATTTCAGCAATGAGGGACATCGTGAATCCGGCTTCCAGGGTAACTTGCTCGCGCCCACGAGCCATTTTGCGCCACTCGAAATGGCCTATTATTTTCGAACAGTACGAATGTAATGTAGAAGAGCTGGTATGCACAGTTTTGTCCAAGAACAACACATGTGCATGGACAAAAATGTCGGTGGTAGCGGTATGGGTGATAAACCATGCAAAACGGCAAGTTTTTGGGTGTTCGGTGCACCGAAGAGGCTTCTCCTTCCATCCAGACTAGCATGTAGGGCTTGCTGGTGCAGAAATAGAGTCATGTAACATTGTTCTGCACGTCATTGTCGCAGTATCTGTCCGTGGGTGAGCTCACGGTAGGGTGGTAGACGCTAGAAGAGTGCACGCCAACCACTAAATCATCCGAAACTCAATTCTGCAAGCCGTTTTCGGCCTCCGAAATTATTCCGAAACAGACGAAGTTTGTGACAGAAGGATACGAATTTTCGCTGCGGTCGTTTTGGCAGGTCATGGAGCCCAAACGGAGTTCGTATGGCCAGGGTACGGTCGTGTTGGAAATATGCCCTAGAGGCAATAATAAATTGGTTATTATTATATTTCCTTGTTCACGATAATTGTTTATTATCCATGCTAGAATTGTATTGATAGGAAACTCAGATACATGTGTGGATACATAGACAAACACCATGTCCCTAGTAAGCCTCTAGATGACTAGTTCGTTGATCAATAGATGGTTACGGTTTCCTGACCATGGACATTGGATGTCGTTGATAACGGGATCACATCATTAGGAGAATGATGTGATGGACAAGACCCAATCCTAAGCCTAGCACAGATCGTGTAGTTCGTATGCTAAAGCTTTTCTATATGTCAAGTATCTTTTCCTTAGACCATGAGATTGTGCAACTCCCGGATACCGTAGGAATGCTTTGGGTGTACCAAACGTCACAACGTAACTGGGTGGCTATAAAGGTGCGCTACAGGTATCTCCGAAAGTGTCTGTTGGGTTGGCACGAATCGAGACTGGGTTTTTGTCACTCCGTATGACGGAGAGGTATCTCTGGGCCCACTCGGTAGGACATCATCATAATGTGCACAATATGTGATCAAGGAGTTGATCACGGGATGATGTGTTACGGAACGAGTAAAGAGACTTGCCGGTAACGAGATTGAGCAAGGTATCGGTATACCGACGATCGAATCTCGGGCAAGTGCTATACCGATAGACAAAGGGAATCGTATACGGGATTGATTGAATCCTTGACATCGTGGTTCATCCGATGAGATCATCGTGGAACATGTGGGAGCCAACATGGGTATCCAGATCCCGCTGTTGGTTATTGGCCGGAGAGTTGTCTCGGTCATGTCTTCATGGTTCCCGAGCCCGTAGGGTCTACACACTTAAGGTTCGATGACGCTAGGGTTATAGGGAAAGTATGTACGCGGTTACCGAATGTTGTTCGGAGTCCCGGATGAGATCCCGGACGTCACGAGGAGTTCCGGAATGGTCCGGAGGTAAAGATTCATATATGGGAAGTCCTGTTTTGGTCACCGGAAAAGTTTCGGGCGATATCGGTAATGTACCGGGACCACCGGGAGGGTCCCGGGGGTCCACCAGGTGGGGCCACCAGCCCCAGAAGGCTGCGTGGGCTAAGTGTGGGAGGGGACCAGCCCCAAGGGGGCTGGTGCGCCCCCCCACCAAGTCCCTAGGCGCATGGAGAGTGGAGGGGGGCAAACCCTAGGTCCAGATGGGCCTTAAGGCCCACCCTAGGGCGCCCCCTCTCTCTCCCCCCCCTTGGCCGCACCCTAGATGGGTTCTGGGGGGCTGCCGCCACCCCTAGGGAGGAAACCCTAGATGGGGGCGCAGCCCCTACCTCCCCCCTATATATATGTGAAGTTTAGGGCTGCCCAGAACAAGTTTTGACCTCGGTCGATTGGCGCAGCCCTACCTCTCTCCCTCCTCGTCTCCCGCAGCGCTTGGCGAAGCCCTGCTGGAGTCCCGCGCTCCTCCACCACCACCACGCCGGCGTGCTGCTGTTGGATGGAGTCTTCCCCAACCTCTCCCTCTCTCCTTGCTGGATCAAGGCGTGGGAGACGTCACCGGGCTGCACGTGTGAAGAACGCGGAGGCACCGTTGCTTCGGTGCTAGGATCTTCGGCGATCTGAATCGCGGCGAGTACGACTCCATCAACCGCGTTCTTGAACGCTTCCGCTTAGCGATCTACAAGGGTATGTGGATCCAACTCTCCTCTCGTAGATGCATCTCCTAGATTGATCTTGGTGAGCGTAGGAAAATTTTTGTTTCCCATGCAACGTTCCCCAACACACCCCAGTGCTAGTTTCTGTTTTCGGCTGTTTTTGTATTTTAGGTCTTCACGTATCGAGAACTGCCCAGAAAAATCCAGAAAAATTATATAAAAAATCAGCGAACCGGAAACAACACTGCGTCCGAAGGGCAGCCTGGGGGGGCCACAGGGGCTCCAGGCGCCCTGTGGGCGCGCCCCCCCTGGGCCGCGCCGGGGGGGGGGCGCCTCGGCCCCCCGAGGCTCCCCCGGTGCCCTACTTTGGCATATATTTAAAGGGTTCCCCGTAACCCTCAGAAAAGGACTTCTTTTCGCGATCCCATCTCTGTTCCGCCTCCGCCGCCGCTTCCAAGATCGGGAGCACCAGGAGAACTCTTCCCGGCACCCTGCCGGAGGGGAGGATCACCACCGGGAGCTTCTCCACCACCATGGACGCCTCCCGGATTACTCGTGAGTAGTCTCCCTTGGACCATGAGTCCATGACCAGTAGCTATGTGATGTTCTCCTCCCGTTCTTGTGCTTCACTAATTAGTCCTCGTGAGCTGCCCTACATGATCGAGGCACCTATGTAATCCTTATGCTGTTGCTATGTTGAGTTTGCTGGGATCCGATGGATTATGAGATTATGTTCAGATTGATCTTGAGTAATATATATGATTCACCTCTTTTATATTTTAGTTCATAAGTAATTCTTGCATGTTCTCCGTTGTTACTTATTGCTTTGGCCGAGTAGTAGGTAGTGACTCCAAGAGGGAACGTTATGCTCGATTGTGGGTTCATGCCCCTCGATGACTAGCTTGAGTGACAGAAACATGAGTCTAGGGGATGTGCTGTTGCCACAAGGGGGAAAACAACGGTGCTTGTGCCCGCGGGTGCAAGGATTGTTTACTTTACGCAAAGTTCTTTTAATACAGTTGTCTGTTGCATTGAGTTTACACTATGGGTGGGACTCGCAACTTAATACCAGCGAGATGTTCTGGATAGATATCTCAAGGTGGATGATTAGTAGTAGATATTGATGGATTTCGGTCTACTTACTTTGGCGTACCGCCCATGCTTTGAACCTCAACCTTTCTTGCAATGTAGTCAGCATTGGTTTGCGTTCGTGGTCCTGTCAATTGCCCAGCTGTAATTTGTTACCTCACATAGCTGTTTTATCGTCTTTTGGGAGAGAGACATCACTAGTGAACATCATGAGACTCCGGTCCATATTACCATCATTGATCACATACACTATTTACTTTTCCGTTATTATTTACTATTGCAAAAACTATCTATCACTACTATCATATTGCTTTTAACCCTTTATGAACTACAAGGCCGGAGAGATTGACAACCTCTCTGTACTCGTTGGGAGCAAAGTTATTTGTATCTGTGTGCAGGTCCACGTTGATTGCTAATTGCGCCGTTAGCAGTTGACACCTACTTGTTGAACCTAGGAGTCTCTGGGGAATCGATCCTTGGCATCTTGCTAGGGGAAAACACTTCTACTTACTGCATCTTACACCTTCCACTTGGGGTAACCAACGAGGGGTTCGAGGCCCATCATGGTGGTCTGAACTGAATCTTCTCAAATCAAAGTCAACTCTAGCTTCTTCTTCTTCGTCAATGATGTCTTCATGGGTCTTGGTCTCATCAGCTGAGCAACTTGGTCATGGGGTTCAACAACTATCGAATTGAAGTAGAGAAGAGATAGAAATGAATAGAGAAGAGTACAGACCAACGGATATATAAGGAAGTGGTAAAATAGAGTTTTCTTCCTAAGGTTTTCCATTTCCTAGTGGTCGCGTCCTACAGTCAGCGTGTGCTCTGATACCATCTTGTAGCGACCCGACCCAAATGGATCGAAGTCTCTGTGCTTAAGTGTCATCCCTGGATCGGTATGCTGACACACACAGTACTCGATGAATTATAACAGAGTTCAATCACACACTTTATTACATCGAGGTCCTCAAAAGAGTATTTATTACAATAATATGGCCAAAGGCCATCTGGATAAAATAACTGCGGAAGCATCAAAAGTAAAATGAGTCCATCAACTCCACGGCAAACTGAGTGCAGAACAACGACCTATCGCACCTTTACTCCTCGTCGAAAAACTCTGCAACATGAGACGTTGCAGCCGTGTAGGTCAGCACATGGAATATGCTGGCAATGTCACACCATAGAAATAATAATAAAGAAAAAGACTATCTCTATATGCAAATTTAGCTGGTGGAGGCTCTAAGTTTAATGTTTGCATAAAGCCAATTTTACCCTACAACAAAGGAATAAATTTTTATTTACTACTAAGTTAAAACAAATGCCATTATTGAGATGGTTCCTCCAACTCAATCCCAAAATTCCCAAGTTATTAGTAACCCAATAATTTCATTAAGAAGAGTGATGAGATCAACCAATAATTCACTTCTAGATACTCAAGTTGTCCGTAACCGGGGACACGGCTAATCATGATTAGTTTGTACACTCTGCAGAGGTTTGCGCACTTTTCCCCACAAGACACGACCACCTCCATGATCGGAAGATCGAGACATAGTCTTTCTGAAGTATTTCCTCCAAATCCTGGGTAGACCGGTACACCTACTTTCCCCTACATCAGCTAGTCTACCACGGAAAGAGGTCACACAACTTACTCAACTATGCCAGAGCCCATAATGGCTTGTGGCTGCACACGGAAGTTTCTAGGCATGAAATATATTATGATCCCTTTGAGCCTGGGTGGCGGACCTAGGGTAATCACACGGGTACTCTGGGATTCCCCTTGGGCAAGCACTGGTTTCTCCAGGTGCCCCGAACAATCCATCCAAATGTGTATTAAAGTTGCCACCTTATGTTGTCCCAAAAATTATTATCTCTCGCAACTTGCATGAATCACACATACCAGTCCCCGTCTACGAGCATGGCTAAGTAACATATGATATAACGAATATTCCCGGGGTGATAAAAGGTCATAGGTTCCTACCACAAAAACTACAAAGCATATCCACATGTTCCCAATCCTACTCATGCAATCTTTGAGGGTGAAACTAATGCATAGTAAAAACTGGGTATTTAAACTTATGATCAAAGTGTGAACTTGCCTTGCTGGCGTTCGTTGAACTCTAAAGATTCGTAGCAGCAAGCTTCGCACTCCGGATGATCTAGCGTAAGCAAGCAATAACATACATAAGCATACAAGCAAAGAATCAAAAAGAAAACGAATAAAAAGACTTCGAAAAACTCCAAAAAGACAAAAATAAAGTTTCTGTACAGAATATAATTTTCACAGCAACAAAAATAAATGGTTTTGGTTTTAACAGAAGATACATGTCACAAGCTTCGATTTGCAAAAAGAATCACCCAAAACGGAGTTACGAAACTCGAGTTATGGCCTAACGAAGTTTGAATTCAGATCTGTTTGAATTCAAATTTTAAAATTTTCAAAAATATATTTCATTTGGTTCTCTGGATAGAGAATATTTCTACGAAACCGTAGGAAAAAGAATCAACTAAATCGGATCTATAGACTAAAAGATATACTAGAAAGAAGATTTGGTAAAGAATCTAAATTGGAAAAAAAATCCTGAAAAAAAATATCTGCCAGCGACAAGTGGCTCTCCCTGATTGTTGGCTGCGGATTTGGCAGAGGACGCCCGCTATCTAAAAGTTTCGGTAGCAACGGCTTATATAAAAAAACTGAGCGTCCGGTTCGAACTAAACCAGAAAAACCGATCTACAGAAGAAAAAAAACGTATGTTTTTAACTGAAGGAACATGTGTTCCTTCAACTTACAGAAAAGAAACGAGCGTTGGCGGCGGCTCTGGCGTGGTGGTGGCAGCGGCTCCGGCGATCGTGGGTGGAGGCGGAGGTGTCTAGGGGATGCGATGGAGAGTGGCTCGTCCGTTGGTGGAGTCGAAGATGGTCGGCGTGAACGACCAGCGACGGAACGAAGCGGCGAAGCTTGGTGCTCCGGGTGCTCTGGTGAAGACAAGGAGGTTGGTGCAGTGGCTGTAGATGGAGAGGGGTCACAAAATCTTGTCAAAACGATGATAGGGATCAAGAGAAGTCGGAACCCAAAAGGATAGGGCTCGGGATGGCTCACCGGCATCGGAAACTGACGATGAACTGGAGCTTCTACTGCGAGATTGGAACGTCGAGTACGTGTTGTAGGGGTGGACTTGGCGAGGGATTTTCGTCTGAATCGGTCGAGGAGAGTCGTGGCTATTTATAGGACATCTTCCTCGAGCGAGAGGTTGTCTAGAATTAAGGTTTCCAAGAATTTGAAACGAAAAGACATAGGAAGTGAAGTAAGCATATGTTTCTCTGTTGTCCGTTCGTGGAAGGGGAAGAAGAAGAGATGGGGTGGGGTCCAAGTGTCGGGGAGAGAGAAAAAAAAATAATAGAGAGAGAGGAGTTACGTGAGAGAAGGAGATGTGGCGACGCTGGCCTCGCTGCTCCCTTCGCTGGCTCGGCCGTGGCCTTGCTGCTGGGTTGGGTTTTTTTTTAATTAGATAGCGAGACAAAAAAAATAAAGATAGAAAATAAAAATATTTTAATATAGGACATATATATATCAAAAAATTCAAAAAAATAAATCCTACAAGATGAACTATTTTTCAGAGGCTAAATAAAAACTTTATAAAAAACATTTTTTTTCTAAAATCCAAATGAAACTCAAATTTGAATTCAAAACTTTCAGCATTGTTTTCTTCTGACTTTTTGGAGTGTCATGTTCGCTCCTCTCATACTTTTGAACAAGTATCTCGTCAGGGATTTTTGAAATAAATTTCAATTGCCAAGTAGAATTCAAAGTCAGATAAAATTCAAATGCCTCTGAAATTTCCAAATGACACTCAAATAAAAAAAATGCATAGATGCTTAGCTAATAATTGTAAAACATTCCAAATTGAAAATTTGGGATGTTACAAACCTACCCCCCTTAAGATGAATCTCGCCCTCGAGATTCGGGTTGGCTAGCAAAAAGGTGTGGGTGATCCTGTCGAAGATCTTCTTCGCGTTCCCAGGTGGCTTCTTCCTCAGTATGATGACTCCACTGAACCTTGCAAAACTTGATGACCTTGCTGTGGGTAACCCTGCTTGTTGTTTCGAGAATCTTGACGGGCTTCTCATCATAGATCAGATCACTATCCAACTGTATGACCTCCAGTGGCACTGTATCTCTCAAAGGAATATCAGCCATCTCTGCATGGCACTTCTTCAACTTGTAAGGCTTCAGGTAATTCCAACTTGTAGGCAACTTGACCCATGCATTCCAAAATTCTGTATGGCCCCACAAATCGTGGTGCTAGTTTGCCTTTAACTCCAAACCATTTAACTCCTCGAAGTGGAGACACACGAAGATATGCTCTATCTCCGACTTCATAAGTTACTTCCTTGCGTTTAGTATCGACATAACTCTTCTGTCTGGATTGGGCTATCTTAAGTCTGTCACGGATCAACTTGACTTTCTCCTCTGAATCTTTAATTAATCTGGTCCGAATAATTTACGGTCTCCAACTTCATCCCACATTAATGGTGTCCTGCACCTCCTTCCGTACAAAGCTTCGAAAGGGGCCATCTTCAAACTAGCTTGATAGCTGTTGTTATATGAGAATTCTGCGTATGGCAAATTATCATCCCAACTAGATCCATAATCTAGCGCACAAGCTCTCAACATGTCCTCCAGAATCTGATTGACTCTCTCGGTCTGCCCATCTGTCTGCGGATGAAAGGTTGTACTGAACTCTAGCCTGGTACCCAAAGTTTCGTGTAACTGATGCCAAAACTTTGAGGTAAATTGTGTTCCTCTATCTGATACGATGGTCCTCGGAACTCCATGCAGACATACGATCCTGGTCATATATATCTTGGCCAACTTAGCACTTGTATATGTGGTTTTCACGGGGATGAAGTGAGCTACCTTGGTCAAGCGATCAACTACTACCCAAATAGAATCATAGCCTGATCGGGTCCTGGGTAATCCTGTAATGAAGTCCATGCCAAGCTTGTCCCACTTCCAATCCGGTATCGGCAAAGGCTGAAGTAATCCTGCTGGTTTCTGGTGCTCTGCCTTAACCCTTTGACATACATCACATACTGCGACATACTCGGCAATATCCTTTTTCATACCTGTCCACCAGAAACTTTCCTTCAAGTCCAAATACATCTTAGTGTTCCCTGGGTGTATCGAATAAGGCGAATCATGAGCCTCCTGAAGAATCAACTTCCTGATCTCTGTGTTATTTGGCACATAAATACGCTGCTCAAACCATAAGGTTCCGTGTTCATCTTCACGAAATCCTGCTGCCTTTCCTTGGTTCATCCTTTCCTTTATTTCTGCAATACCTTTGTCTAACTTCTGGGCTTCTCGAATCTTTCCCAGCAAGGTGGATTGAATTTCCATTGCGGTAACAAAACCTCGTGGTACTATCTCCAATCGGAGATCTCTGAGATCATCAATTAACTCTTGAGGTAATCCTCCTGCTGTGAGGGTATTGACATAACTCTTGCGGCTCAATGCATCTGCCACAACATTGGCCTTTCCTGGGTGATAGTGCAATTTCATGTCATAATCTTTTATGAGCTCCAACCATCTTCTTTGCCTGAGGTTCAACTCCTTTTGCGTGAAGATATATTTCAAACTCTTGTGATCCGTGTAAACATCACAATGATTTCCAATAAGAAAATGCCTCCAGGTCTTGAGCGCATGCACTACGGCTGCTAACTCCAAATCATGTGTGGCATAATTCCGCTCATGGGGTCGAAGTTGACGTGAGGCATATGAAACAACTCTTCCTTCTTGCATAAGAACACCTCCAAGTCCCTGACGAGAAGCGTCGCAATATACCTGAAAATCCTTGCGTATATTCGGAAGAATTAGTACTGGGGCTGTGACCAAACGTTTCTTCAACTCCTGAAAACTGGCCTCACATTCCTCGGTCCAATTAAATTTGGTGTCTTTCTTCAATAACTCTGTCATGGGCTTAGCGATCTTGGAGAAATTCTCAATAAACCTCCGATAATATCCTGCGAGTCCAAGGAAACTACGAATCTCTCCGACTGAGGTGGGTGCCTTCCATTCGGTGACGGCTTCAACTTTCGAAGGATCCACTGCTATTCCTTCCCCTGATATAACATGTCCGAGAAATCCAACTTCCTTCAACCAGAATTCACACTTGCTGAACTTTGCATATAACTGATGTTCCCTGAGCTTCTCAAGAACCAAGCGCAAATGTTCCTTGTGTTCTTCTTCATTCTTTGAGTAAATCAATATATCATCAATGAATACCACAACAAACTTATCCAAGAACTCCATGAATACCTTATTCATCATATTCATAAAATAGGCAGGGGCATTAGTCAAACCAAAAGACATGACTGTATACTCATAAAGCCCATATCTCGTGGTAAAGGCTGTCTTGGGTATATCCTGTTCTCGAATCTTCAGCTGGTGATATCCAGATCGAAGATCGATTTTTGAGAAAACTTTTGCTCCTTGTAGCTGGTCAAACAAATCATTGATCATCGGCAGAGGATACTTGTTCTTGATCGTCACCTCATTCAACGCACGGTAATCCACAACCATTCTCAAGGATCCATCCTTCTTCTCAACTAGAAGCACTGGGGCTCCCCAAGGTGATGAACTCGGTCGAATATAACCTTTCTCCAATAATTCCTTAATTTGCTTCTTAATTTCCTCCAGGTCATTTGCGGGCATCCGGTATGGTCTCTTGGATATTGGTCCAGTGCCTGGTAACAATTCAATCAAAAACTCTATGTCCCGATCCGGTGGCATGCCTGGTAGTTCCTCCGGAAAAACATCGGGATAATCCTTCACAACTGGTACTTCTTCCTGAACAACTCCCGAAAGAGAATTCACTTGAGTCCTCCTTGGTGTATGCCTCGACACATACTTGATCCGTTTCCCCTCTGGGGTGGTGAGAAGAATCGACTTACTAGCACAATCAATATTCCCTTCATACTTGGATAGCCAATCCATGCCTAGAATTACGTCCAATCCTTGTGATTCGAGGATGATGAGGTCTGTGGGAAAAACGTGTCTCCCTACGGTCAAAGGCAACTGAAAACATCCCCGACTAGCCATGTTCTCTGCTCCTGGGGAACTCACTAACATTGGTGTTTTAAGGGCTACGGTCGGCAACTTAAACTTATCCACAAACCCCCTTGATATGAATGAATGCGATGCACCAGTGTCAAAAAGAACAAGGGTTGTAAATGAATTAATCAAGAACTTACCAACAACGGCGTCAGGCTGGTCATAAACTTCCTCCACATTGACATGGTTCACCTGACCTCTGGTAAAAGGATTTGGCTTCTTTCCAGAGCTTCCATTGCCATTCCCGTTCTTCGCCTCGGGACATTCGGTGGCGTAGTGTCCGGTCTTCCCGCACTTGAAACAAGTAATGTGGCTCAGATCCTTCTTTGCCGGTGTAGCGGGGTTGGAGTGATGCTGATTGTTGTTTCCTCCGTTTCCATTGCCATTCCTATGGCTATGGTTGTGTCCATTCCCTCCATGATGTGAATGTCCTCCATGGTTATGGTGAGTGTGTCCACCATACTTGCCAGATCCTGATCCATTATTTCCCGAGTACGGGGTATAGCGGGGCTTCTGTTGAACTCCAGAGTTGTACTTTCCCTGTCCGTACTTCCTCTTGCGGTTTTCCACCTGCTGCTGCTTGCCTTCCAGAATGAGAGCCTTGTCAACCAACTCTTGATAATTGTTAAAGGTAGCCACAGTCAACTGAAGTCCCAGATCATCATTTAGTCCCTCAAGAAATTTCTCCTGCTTAGCGGCATCATCAGCCACGTCTCCGGGAGCATACCTGGATAACTTGCTGAATTCTTCCACATAATCACCAACAGAACGATTACCCTGGCGTAAGTTGCGGAACTCACGCTTCTTCAGACTCATAGCTCCGGCTGAAACATGTGCAGTACGAAACGCCTGTTGGAACTGATCCCAAGTCACATTTGCTATGGGGAATGTGGTGGTGTAATTCTCCCACCACGAAGCTGCTGGTCCATCCAGTTGATGTGCGGCAAAGCGCACCTTCTCTGCGTCAGTACATCCTGCGGTGGTCAGCTCTCTTCCGATCTTGCGGAGCCAGTCATCTGCGACAATCGGCTCCGTGCTGCTAGAGAACACGGGTGGGTTCAACCTCAGGAAACGGGTAAGGTTGTCGACCGGGGGTGGCGGTGGTGGGTTGTTGTTGTTCTGGTTCTGATTCTGGATGAGTAGCTGCATGAGGGCATTCTGGTTCTGGATCAACTGGGTAAGTTCCGGCGGAAATTCCGGGTCACGTCTCGGAGGCATCTGTTAGGTTTAGAGTGGATGAGAAATTAGAATAGAATAAGGGCCTAATGAGAGAAATCACTACCCATATGCTTATGATAGCAATAAAACTTCAAATTAAGCAATCCACACAATTGACACCACACAAGCAAAACCTACAGGTAAGGTCATATCCACAAGAGATATGATCTCTTCATACTACCGCAATCATTCGTTGGACTCCGTTTGGTACTGGTGGTCTGAACTAAATCTTCTCAAATCAAAGTCAACTCTAGCTTCTTCTTCTTCGTCAATGATGTCTTCATGGGTCTTGGTCTCATCAGCTGAGCAACTTTGTCATGGGGTTCAACAACTATTGAATTGAAGTAGAGAAGAGATAGAAATGAATAGAGAAGAGTACAGACCAACAGATATATAAGGAAGTGGTAAATAGAGTTTTCTTCCTATGGTTTTCCATTTCCTAGTGGTCGCGTCCTACAGTCAGCATGTGCTCTGATACCATCTTGTAGCGACCCGATCCAAATGGATCGGAGTCTCTGTGCTTAAGTGTCATCCCTGGATCGCTATGCTGACACACACAGTACTCGATGAATTATAACAGAGTTCAATCACACACTTTATTACATCGAGATCCTCAAAAGAGTATTATTACAATAATATGGCCAAGGCCATCTGGATAAAATAACTGCGGAAGCATCAAAAGTAACAATGAGTCCATCAACTCCACGGCAAACTGAGTGCAGAACAACGACCTATCGCACCTTTACTCCACGTCGGAAAACTCTGCAACATGAGACGTTGCAGCCGTGTAGGTCAGCACATGGAATATGCTGGCAATGTCACACCATAGAAATAATAATAAAGAAAAAGAATATCTCTATATGCAAATTTAGCTGGTGGAGGCTCTAAGTTTAATGTTTGCATAAAGCCAATTTTACCCTACAACAAAGGAATAAATTTTTATTTACTACAAAATTAAAATGCCATTATTGAGAAGGTTCCTCCAACTCAATCCCAAAATTCCCAAGTTATTAGTAACCCAATAATTTCATTAAGAAGAGTGATGAGATCAACCAATAATTCACTTCTAGATACTCAAGTTGTCCATAACCGGGGACACGGCTAATCATGATTAGTTTGTACACTCTGCAGAGGTTTGCGCACTTTTCCCCACAAGACTCGACCACCTCCATGATCGGAAGATCGAGACATAGTCTTTCTGAAGTATTTCCTCCAAACCCTGGGTAGACCGGTACACCTACTTTCCCCTACATCAGCTAGTCTACCACGGAAAGAGGTCACACAACTTACTCAACTATGCCAGAGCCCATAATGGCTTGTGGCTGCACACGGAAGTTTCTAGGCATGAAGTATCTTATGATCCCTTTGAGCCTGGGTGGCGGACCTAGGGTAATCACACGGGTACTCCGGGATTCCCCTTGGGCAAGAACTGGTTTCTCCAGGTGCCCCAAACAATCCACCCAGATGTGTATTAAAGTTGCCACCTTATGTTGTCCCAAAATTATTATCTCTCGCAGCTTGCATGTATCACACATACCAATCCCCGTCTACGAGCATGGCTAAGCAATATATGACATAACGAATATTTCCCGGGGTGATAAAAGGTCATAGGTTCCTACCACATAAACTACATAGCATAACCACATGTTCCCAATCCTACTAATGCAATATTTGAGGGTGAAACAAATGCATAGTAAAAACTGGGTATTGAAAATTTATGATCAAAGTGTGAACTTGCCTTGCTGACGTTCGTTGAACTCTAAAGATTCGTAGTAGCAAGCTTCGCACTCCGGATGATCTAGCGTAAGCAAGCAATAACATACATAAGCATACAAGCAAAGAATCAAAAAGAAAACGAATAAAAGACTTCGAAAAACTCCAAAAATACAAAAATAAAATTTCTGTACAGAATATATTTTTCACAGCAACAAAAATAAATGGTTTTGGTTTTAACAGAAGGTACATGTCACAAGCTTCGATTTGCAAAAAGAATCACCCAAAACGGAGTTACGAAACTCAAGTTATGGCCTAACGAAGTTTGAATTCAGATCTGCTTGAATTCAAATTTTAAAATTTTCAAAAATATATTTCGTTAGGTTCTCTGGATAGAGGATATTTCTACGAAACCGTAGGAAAAAGAATCAACTAAATCGGATCTATAGACTAAAAGATATACTAGAAACAAGTTTTGGTATAGAATCTGAACTTGAAAATATACTGATAAAAGAGAAAACAAAATGAACAGGGTGTTCACCGGACTTGTCGCCGGAGACGAGGAAGAAGGTGGCTCCGGTGTGCTTCGGCGAAGGACGCGTACGAGACGGTGTAGAGGACGATGTGGTGAACCTCTTGATCAAGTTTTGGTTGAAGATAGCTTCATGTACACACGGTGAGAGGTCGCCGGACTTCACGAACTCCGGCGAGCAATTGGCGAGGTTTGGGAGGGGGAAAAGCTCCAGAAGGAGAGGGCTTCGGACGAGGGGTGAGAGGGGCTCGCGGGGTGCCTTTTATAGGGCTTGGGGAGGTCTAGAGTTGGGTGGGGCGAGATGTGTTAATGGTGGCTGTTTCTCTGCCTCGTAATGGCCATTACAGGCAACTCCAAGGCGCACTAGGAAGGGGAAGGGGTAGAGGGAGGCGAGGGGGTTCCATTCCGGGGGTTAGTGGGTGCGGGGAAAGGGAGTTGAGGGGAGGGAGAGGTGGAGGTGTTCATGGCTGTACTCCTTTCGTTGCTCTCTGTAGATGAACGACGAGGAGGAAGAAGGAGATGGCGCTGGCATGGGCCTGCTGGGCTTCGTTTTTTTTTTTGTTTTTTCTTTGACAGAGAGAAAAAAAATGTATAGATAGAAAATAAAAATATTTTAATATAGGACATATATATATCAAAATATTCAGAAAAATAAATCCTACATGATGAACTATTTTTCAGAGGCTAAATAAAAACTTTATAAAAAAACATTTTTCTAAAAAAAAATTCAAAAGAAAGTCAAATTTGAATTCAAAATTTTTTGGCATTGTTTTCTTCTGACTTTTTTTGGAGTGCCATGTTCGCTCCTATCAGAAATATTATTTAGATCTGAAGAAAAATGTTCACATAATAATATGGTCTTATATATGACCTTGTGAACATTTATCCTGCCTATAATGCAAATAAAAAAAACATTTTTGTTAAACTAGTAAAATAAATTGCAAATAAAACCCAACAAATATATTTTGGTTCCAAATTCAAATTCCAATATTTTCCCTCTGATTTTGAAGAAGTCATTTTATCTTCTCTCTTTATTTTTGGAATAATGGAAATGATCTTTTTTTTTTATGGAACCAAGTTTGATCAATTTCCAAATTTTGAAATTTCAAAAGTGGGTTTTAGGGAAACTTCCAACTCTCTCTTTTGGTCCTTGAGTTGCTCAAAGTTCCTTGGATCAGAATCAAATAATACAAATGGGGCAAAAATGCATAAATCATGGATGCATATGAATGATCTATTTATAAACATCCAAATTGAAAATTTGGGATGTTACAAACCTACCCCCCTTAAGATGAATCTCGCCCTCGAGATTCGGGTTGGCTAGCAAAAAGGTGTGGGTGATCTTGTCGAAGATCTTCGCGTTCCCAGGTGGCTTCTTCCTCAGTATGATGACTCCACTGAACCTTGCAAAACTTGATGACCTTGCTGCGGGTAACCCTGCTTGCTGTTTCGAGAATCTTGATGGGCTTCTCCTCATAGGTCAGATCACTATCCAACTGTATGGCCTCCAGTGGCACTGTATCTCTCAAAGGAATATCAGCTGATTTTTTATATAATTTTTCCGGGATTTTTCTGGCAGTTTACGTAATGGGAAAACCTGAAATACAAAAACAGCAGAAAACAAAAACTGGCACTGGGGTGCACTGAGTTAATAGGTTAGTCCAAATATGATCAAAAGTGTATGGAAGTGTATAAATATCATAGCAATATCACACAAAAGAGGCATGGAGCAAGCAGAAATTATAGATACGTTTTGGACGTATCAACATCCCCAAGCTTAATTCCTGCTCGTGCTCGAGTAGGTAAATGATAACAAGCATAATTTCTGTGGTGACATGCTATTAACCATATAAGAACTTTTTACAGTCACATGACAAGTGCTTACCGAGACAATGAATCTGTAGTAATTAAGTTGCCTTATGAGAAAAACACAAAGAACTGAAAGTTTTACAATATGATACTGAAATACTCAAAAGATTTGTAATGAGCATGGTGTGCAAATATGATAAAGTGGTACCTCGCTTGCCCCCTTTAGTGAAGCAAAACATAAATGCAGGGGCACCTCCAAGGTTTAAGTGACGACTAGATACAATGATTTCAGAATAAACGATATCACAATCATGCAAAAGACAATGCTACTTTGGGACAATGCACATTACACTCAGAATGACAATCATGCTCTCAGTAGTTGGTGCTTTAAAGAAGGTGGAGACTCTCGAACTGTGGCTTTTGATGGCAAGGTTGAAAACCCGTGGTCGGAAACAAAAACTAAACATGTACCAGAGCTCTTGGTTTTAAAAACAGAGGTAATAATTATTATTTTTAGATTATGCATATTTCGTCAACGAATGCTAGCAGATAACTCAATCACTTCTTGAGCTGGACAAGTTTCGAGGAACGGCACCCGAATGAGGAGGATCACATCCTCTTAATCTCCTTTGTTTATCACTGCCAAAGTTTTCTGATTTCTTATGAACAAAGCGTGAAGGAGGGTTTGTTTGTTGTATAATTTTTTAATGAGCCGGGCGCACTCTATGCCAGTTCCTTCTCGTATTATGGGTTTGCACATTAGACATGCAATCCCGGGGTGAAGCTTGTCCAACTTAAAAAGATCATGAATTAACTACTACTTCCTCATGAACTAAAATAGAGGCACAAAAGAGAAATGCTTTTTTGAATAATTTCGAGATGGTACATGAAAGTCTTCGTTAGGAATGGCAGGTAAATACCTGTATAGGAAGGCATGGTGGACTCATATGGCATAACTCGTTTAAAAGATTTTGGATGCACAAGCAGTCAGTCCGCTTAGTACAGGCGAAGGTTAGCAAAAGACTGGGAGCGACCAACTAAAAGAGCAATGACGGTCATAATCATGCAGAGCGACAAAGCAACATTGAATCGGGCATGGAAGTTATATCGCTACTCAGAAATTAAAGATCATCAAGGCTTGATAGACTTTCTTTACAGTCTTAAATATGCGTGAGCATACGCCAAGTCAATCAAAATAAATTCTTGAAGGAAGATATCACTAAACCATACCACATCATCGGCAAACAAGTCATGTTGGTACTCCAATAACACATTGAGAACCCCCGAGCTATTTGAGACTAACCATAAGAAAACATGAACTACTTAGCATCATTATGCACATAGCATTTTATCATAGACATATCAACCAATGCAACAGAAGCCAGCTCTCTTAATAAGATAAGCATGATAACTAAAGAGAGTTCCAGCGACCAACTAAACAAAAGCTCTTTAAAAAGATAAGCATGAAAACTAAGAGCTAAGCATGACAGTAGCTATTGAAAGACCAAGAACACACACAGCAAAGATAGACATGAAAATTCTATGTTATGTTCTAGGTTGAAGTGGAGCATGTTTCTCTCCCACACAAAGAAAGCTGAGTTCCAACTCGTTATGAACAGCAAGCAAAGCTAAAGAAAACTAAAAAGGAAACTAAAAGCAAGATGCTCCAAGCATAGCACATAACACATGAAGTGATAAAAATATAGTGGAACGAAAGACGAACTGATAATTGTTGATGGAGAAGGGGGTGCACGGGGGCATCCCCAAGCTTAGACACTTGAGTCTTCTTGAATATTTCTTGGGGGTGCATGGGGGCATCCCCAAGCTTGAGCGTTTGACACCCCTGAATCTTTTTATCATCTTCCCTCGCACACTTGAAAACTCCCTTCATACATAACTCATCATAATCTGATTAGCGAGGTTAGTACCCATAATAAAATAATTGTTCCTTGCTGGAAATAAGGATATTCTTAAAGGTCTACTGTTTCTCAAGATTGCCAAAAGATTTTTGCAAAGAAAAAGCAAGCTCAAGGTTTGCAAAATGAAGGAAAGGCAAAACAGGACAGAATCTGTGAAAAACAGACCAACAGGTAGTAAATGATTTTTTCGGGGCACTTCTGCAACTCAAATAAAAAAACTCAGAACAGACGCCCGAAAGACAATTGTATAGAGCACGCTATCAAAAATATTCAGACCAAAAGATGATCTGGTGATTTTATACGAATTTTTCTATCCAAGGACAGAATCTGTTTCCTGGACAACACGTCACAACTTTTGAACTTTCTTGCAATCAGAGGCTACACTTGGCACAAGGCTGAAAATTAAAGATACAATGATGTTGCTACAGTAGTAACAAACATCAAGACCACTAAAACTGAAAGAACAAACTGAAAGCAAAGATAACAAGGGTTGTCTCCCTAGAGCTCTTTCTTTATAGCCATAAAGATAGGCTTAAGACTTTAATGATGCTCTCGTAGGAATAAGAGTTGAAGAACAAAAGAGAGCATCAAGAAGCAAATACCAAACACATTTAAGCCTAACATGCTTCCTATGCATAGGAATATTGCAATACAATAATTCATTGAAGCACAAAGCAATAAGCATAGGAAGACAAAACAAGTGCAACTTCAAAACCTTCAACATAAAGAGAGGGAACTTGATATTATTGAAATATCTATAAGCATATGTTCCCTTCTCATAATAATTTTCAGTGGGATCACGAATAAACTCAACAATATAAGCATCACATAAAGCATTGTTGCCATGATCCACATGCAAAAAGGTATCATTACTCTTCATATAAGCAAAATCTTTCTTATTAGGAATAGTGAGAGTAAAGCAATCATAACCATCATGGTAATCATTGTATTTAGGAGGCATATCATAATCATAATAAATTTTATCCTCAATAGTAGGTGGACTGAAAACATCATATTCATCATTGTAATCATATGTAGGAAGCAAAGTATCATCAAAGTAAATTTTCTCTTCAAAAGTTGGGGGACTAAAAATATCATGTTCATCAAACGTGTCATCCCCAAGCTTAGAGCTTTCCATGTCATTAGCAATATTGATATTCAAAGAAAGCATACTAATAACATCACCACCATCATGATTGTTATGCAAATAATAAAGTTCCATAGGTTTTTTATTTTTCTCTTCAAACACATCATGTCCCAAAGCAAGGTAGAGCTTATAAAGCTCTCTCATATTTTTGTTGTTTTCCATTAAGCAAAACTAGTGAAAAGACATAAAAAAAACTGAAAGGTAAACTAACAAGACTAAAAAGCAAAAATAAAAGATAGCGTGCAACTCCCCTATCTTGAAGAGTGGAGTCCCCGGCGACGGCGCCAGAAAACTTTGCTTGATGGCTTCTCGCCCCTCGTTGGTTACCCCAAGTGGAAGGTTTGAGATGCAGTGTAGCGGTAGTTTTCCCTTGGCAAAGATACCAAGGATCGAATTCCCCTGAGACTCCAAGGTTCAACAAGAAGGTGTCAACTGCTAATGGCGCCAGATACTTAGCAATTAACTGGACCTGCACACAGATACAAATAACTTTGCTCCCAACGAGTACAGAGAGGTTGTCAATCCCTCTGGCCTTGTCGTTTACAAAGGATCAAACGCAAGAGATAATAGTGATAGGTATAATTGCAACTAGTAAGTAAAAGCAGAAAGTAAATAGTGGATGTGATCAATGATGGTAATATGGACCGGGGTCCCATGATGTTCACTAGTGATGTCTCTCTCCCAAAAGACGATAAAACAACTATGTGAGGTAAACGAATTACAGCTGGGCAATTGACAGGATTATGTGCGCAAACCAATGCTAACTATGCTGCAAGAAAGGTTGAGGCTCAAAAGCATGGGCGGTACGCCAAGGTAAGTAGACCGAAATCCATCTGCATCTACTACTAATCATCCACCTTGAGATATCTATCCAGAACATCTCGTTGGTATTAAGTTGCGAGTCCCACCCATAGTGTAAACTCAAAGCAACAGACAACTGCATTAAAAGAACTTTGCGTAAAGTAAACAATCCTTGCACCCGTGAGTACAAGCACCGTTGTTTTCCCCCTTGTGGCAACAGCACATCCCCTAGACTCGTGTTTCTGTCACTCAAACTAGTCATCGAGGGGCATGAACCCACAATCAAGCATAACGTTCCCTCTTGGAGTTACTACCTACTACTTGGCCAAAGCAATAAACAACAACGGAGAACATGCAAGAATTACTCAAGAAGATAAATATAAAAGAGGTAAATCAAATATATTACTCACACACAATCTGAACATAATCTCACAATCCATCGGATCCCAGCAAACTCATCATAGCAACAACATAAGGATTACATATGTGCCTCGATCATGTAGGGCAGCTCACGAGGTCTAATTAGTGAAGAACAAAGAGGGGAGGAGAACATCACATAGCTACTGGTCATGGGCCCATGGTCCAAGGGAGAGTACTCACAACTCATCCGGGAGGCGTCCATGGTGGTGGAGAGGCTCCCGGTGGTGATCCTCCCCTCCGGCAGGGTGCCGGGAAGAGTTCTCCTGGTGCTCCCGATCTTGGAAGCGCGGCGGCGGCGGAACAGAGATGAGATCGCGAAAAAGGGTTCCGTCCTCGAGGGTTTCGGGACGCGGTGTAAATATATGCCAAAGGGGGGCATCAGCGGAGACCTGGGGGGCCCAGGCGCCCCCCGGCGCGGCAAGGAGGGGGGCCGCGCCACCAGGACGCCTAGAGCCCTGGTGGCCCCCCTCCGGCCCTACTTTGGCCACAAGGAAGCTTCCGGAACGCTGATTTTTTATATAATTTTTCCGGGATTTTTCTGGCAGTTTACGTAATGGGAAAACCTGAAATACAAAAACAGCAGAAAACAGAAACTGGCACTGGGGTGCACTGAGTTAATAGGTTAGTCCAAATATGATCAAAAGTGTATGGAAGTGTATAAATATCATAGCAATATCACACAAAAGAGGCATGGAGCAAGCAGAAATTATAGATACGTTTTGGACGTATCAGCGCCCCCACCCTCGTGGGCCCCCTCTGGCTCCCCCGACGCCCTCCTTCCTCCTATATAAATCCATATACCCTGAAAACATCGAGGCAACATAGAAAACACTAATTCCACAGCCGCAACCTTCTATTCCTGTGATATCCCATCTTGGGGCCTGTTCCGGAGCTCTGCCGGAGGGGGGATCTACCATGGAGTGCTTCTACATCAACACCATAGCCTCACCAATGAGTCGTGAGTAGTTTACCACAGACCTTCGGGTCCATAGTTATTAGCTAGATGGCCTCTTCTCTCTTTTTGGATCTCAATACAAAGTTCTCCTCGATCTTCGAGGAGATCTGTTCAATGTAATCTTTTTGCGGTGTGTTTTTCGAGATCCAATGAATTCTGGGTTTATGATCAAGATTATCTATGAGAAATATTTGATTCTTTTATGAAATCTTTTATGTATGATTATAATATCCTTGCAAGTCTCTTTGAATTATTGGTTTGGTTTGGCCTACTAGATCTATAGTTCTTTCAATGGGAGAAGTGCTTGGATTTGGGTTGAATCTGGCAGTGTCCTTTCCCAATGACAACACGGGCAGCAAGGCACGTACTGTATTGTCGCCATTGAGGATAAAAAGATGGGGTTTATATCATATTGCTTGAGTTTATCCCTCTACATCATGTCATCTTGCTTGAAGCATTACTCTGTTCTTATGAACTTAATACTCTACATGCATGCTGGATAGCGGTCGGTGTGTGGAGTAATAGTAGTAGATGCAGAATCGTTTCGGTCTACTTATCACGGACGTGATGCCTATATATAATGATCATGCCTAGATATTCTCATAACTATGCGCTTTTCTATCAATTGCTCGACAGTAATTTGTTCACCCACCGTAGAATTCTGCTATCATGAGAGAAGCCACTAGTGAAACCTATGGCCCCCGGGTCTATTCTCAACATGTTAATCTTCCATCTACTTTACTTTGCCTTATGTACTTTCTGTTCTTATATCCAAACATACCAAAAATATTATAATATCCTATCTATCAGATCTCACTTTCGTAAGTGACCGTAAAGGGATTGACAACCCCTTATCGCGTTAGCTGTGAAGTTCTTATTTGTTTGTGCAGGTGCGAGGGACTCGCGCGTGGTCTCCTACTGGATTGATACCTTGGTTCTCAAAAACTGAGGGAAATACTTACGCTACTGTGCTGCATCACCCTTTCCTCTTCGAGGGAATACAATGCAAGCTTGAGAAGTAGTCTGGCGCCGTTGCCGGGGAGGCTTACGCAAAAGTCATATGCCAAGTACCTATCACAAACCCTTATCATTCGCATTACATTATTTGCCTCTCGTTTTCCTCTCCCCCACTTCACCCTTGCCATTTTATTTGCCCTTCTTTTTGCCATGTCTTTACCATTCTCTTGCTTTCATGTCTGAGTTGGGGGAAGATATCGCTGAAAAGGGTAGTAATGTTGAGGGCAACGTCTATGTTGATCCTCCGGATGAAACTACCACTTTACATACTAAGAAGTTCCAGGTTGGTAGTGGTAATATTATTGGAAAAGGAGTTCTTCAAGACTTCTTTACTTGTGCCGGTGCTTTACCCACTCTGGGTGGATCTATTCTTCATAGAACTAGTAGCCTTGCGGATGCCATATCTATGCTTGTAGTTGAAATTGAAAGGCAATTTATCCATATGCATCCTTGCATTCAAAGAATCTTTCTGGAATTTTCCAATATTGAGCATTCTTCTGTTAAGCGCGCAGCTACTATCTTTTTGGCTCATGAGTTCAGATTTATCATGAAAGAGGCCAAAGAAATCTTTACTCATTAAGGAGTAGATGCTGGTCGTCCTCCCATAGAAGCTATCTTATTCAATCAAGAGGACATAATGCGTTTGCGATCTCTAGATCATGTTGCTTTTAATGAAAATCTTAGAAAAAAGGTTCCTACAGATGTCTTGGTTGATAGAATTTCTGAATTGAATGATGATTTTGCTATTCAAAACAATGGGTTAGGTTTTTCCCTTGAGCGAAGGCTCATGACCTTTTGCCAAAAGAATGCTTATAATGATGATTTGGTTGTGCAATATAAAGGGCCAAAGGAGGAACCTATACCTCCTGAGCTTGATATGGGGACTTTTGTCCTATTAAATTTAGCCCTTTTGATTACTTTTGCTTGCCACAAAGAAAACTTGCTGCTGAACGTAGGGAATATGAGATGAGTTTTCGCGATATATCTTATCATTATGGCAATACCTAGATCTATTCTTGTATCGTGCCTAACTAGGGGCGTTAAACGATAACGCTTGTTGGGAGGCAACCCAATTTTATTTTCTTGGTTTTTGCTTCTGCTTAGGAATAAATTTTTCATCTAGCCTCTGTTTAGATGTGGTTTTGTGTTTTAATTAGTGTTTGTGCCAAGTAGAACCTTTGGGAAGACTTGTGTGAAGTTTATATGATCATGCTGTAAAAGACAGAAACTTTAGCGCTCACGAGATTAGCCACCGGATTTTACTGGAGAGTGCTATTTAGTTGATTCTTTTTGCAGATGATTAATAGACAAATTCCTCACGTTTACCAATTTATTTAATTTTTTTGGAGTTACAGAAGTATTCGAAAGTTACAGATTACTACAGACTGTTCTGTTTTTGACAGAATCTATTTTTCGTGTGTTGTTTGCTTATTTTGATGAATCTATGAGTAGTATTGGAGGATATGAATCATAGAGAAGTTGTAATACAGTAGGTTTAACACCAATATAAACAAAGAATGAGTTCATTACAGTACCTTTGAGTGGTGGTTTGTTTTCTTATACTAACGGAGCTCAGGAGATTTTTTGCTAAGTTTTGTGTTGTGAAGTTTTCAAGTTTTGAGTATGGCTTTGATGGACTATGGAACAAAGAGTGGAAATAGCCTAAGCTTGGGGATGCCCAAGGCACCCCAAGGTAAAATTCAAGGAAAACCAAAAGCCTAAGCTTGGAGATGCCCCGGGAAGGCATCCCCTCTTTCGTCTTCATCTATCGGTAACTATACTCGAGACTATATTTTTATTCACCACATGATATGTGTTTTGCTTGGAGCGTCATGTATGATTTGAGTCTTTGCTTTTTAGTTTGCCAAAATCATCCTTGCTGGACACACCTTTTGAGAGAGATAAATATGGTTTAGAATTTATTAGAATACTCTATGTGCTTCACTTATATCTTTTGAGCTAGATAGTTTTGCTCTAGTGCTTCACTTATATCATTTAGAGCATGATGACCCACAACCGTAAGGGGTCTATTGAAGCGTTTTCGATAAGTAAGAGTGTCGAACCCAACGAGGAGCAGAAGGTATTGATAAGCGATTCTGAGCAAGAAATTACTGCAAGCACTGAAAGATAACTTTTTAGGTGTTTTCTTGATATAAGCAACAGGAAAGTAAAAGCAAGCAAAGTAAAAGGCACTGAGAGTAACAAGTGGCCCAATCCTTTCTGAGCAAAGGAGAGGCCTAGCAACTGAACTTATAAAGGCTAAAGCGTTCCTGAGGACACACGGGAGAGGTAGTCATGTGCTTTCGCCATATTCTGTATCGGTACTATGTTATGTGTTGATAAGTGTTGAGTGGGTGGATCTATGCTAGTACACTCTCTAGACTAAGATGAGTGCACTCTTATGATTAAACACCTTTCAAGCATCCGCAAATACAAGATAGAATTTAAGGCAAAAGCCTAACCATAGCAATACGATCGATGATCCATTGTTCCCTTGTGCAAAAGCGTGCGAACTGGGGTTCAGGTTTCTGTCACTCCGGCAACCCACCGTAAGCATTCCTTGTACACAATGTATTCCCCTAGGTCCTTAATAAGGCGAAGTGTTGAGTGTTCGACTCACACAACACCACTAGTAGAATGACAACACAACTTAAGTATCAAACAACACATATTACTTCAACAACATATGACTACTAACAACAAGACTTTTCCCATGTCCTCAAGAACTAAGGTAACTACTCACAAGACATAAAAGAGATCATGATCTGTGGAGATAAATGGATGATAAACAATCTGGACATAATGATATTTCTCCAACAAAACTCAATAGCATTCACCACAAAGTAGTAATCAACACCGATGGAGTAGAGAGGATAGGTAATACGAGTTACAACACAAGTTGCAATTGTGAGATGAGATTTGGATGAAGATGGAGATGGTGCTGGTGTTGGGGATGATGTTGATGATGATCTCGATGATGCCCGTGACGATGGTGATGACGATGGCGATGATCTCCCCTTCCGGGAGGTGATCTCCCCGGCGAAATCTGCCCGCCGGAGATGGCTTTTTCTTCTCTGTAGGTTTCCGCCACGGAGCGGCGGCGGAACTCTGTAAAAACTCTCTTTTTTAGGGTTTTCGGATAACGGAGAGTATATAGGCAAAAGGGGGCAGCCGGAGGTGGGCCAGGGGCTCCAGGCGCCCCCCCGGCGCGGCCAGGGGGGGGGCGCGCCCCCAGGGCGCCTGGACACCCTGTGGCCCCCCTCTGGTTGCCCTTTTGCGTGCCTTCGTGATCCGTCTGGAAAATATCCCCCGTCGATTTTCAGGTAATTTGGAGGTATTCTTCTTCAGCAACTCAGCGTCTACTTTTTACTGCTGAATCCCGCGTCTGCTGCTTCGGCATCGGAAAGTTGCAAACTGTGTAAAATAGGCCAAAACAACATAAGAACATCATCGTAACGTGAAATATATCAATGAATAAGGATAAATTACGATATAAAATAGTGATGCATTTTGGACGTATCAACACCCCCAAGCTTAGACCTCGCTTGTCCCCAAGCGAATACTGAGCTCGGTAAACCTGTCCACAAGTTTAGAGAGTGAAGTGTCGATAAATAGAATACGGATAAGAAGCATCACAGCTTCTTCACCAACTCAAATATCCTCAACAGCAATCTTCAACTCATAAGGCCCTTATAAAAGAGTGGTAACACTTATATTCGAAAGTAGGGCTAAGGAAACTCATCAAATCATAGCAAACATGTCCTTTGGTCAAAGAACAACAAATAGCTTTAACTTTTGCTCTTTCTTATGTTTTGATGAGATTAATTGAAGCATTTGAAAGAACATGTTATTAGGCAAGAAGTGAAAGTGTTAACACAAAGGAAGATATTTGCCTTAGCTGGGCTTGACAAACAACTTACTTATCAAATGATAATGTCAACAAGGATATGATATGACCAATCTTAATGCAACTTTATATGAATGAATCCTTGTCAACATCAAATGTCTGCTCTCTTTAAGAATAGAAGGAAGTAGGAATAACTGACACAACCTAAAATTAAAAGATAGGCCCTGTTCTAGGGAAGTAGGGAAAACTCATGTGCTATCCTTAAATCAAACAGAATGAAAACAAGTTTTGAGAGGTGCATGATTTGTCAACGAATGCTAATAGATAACTCAATTACTTCTCGAGCTGGACAAGTTTCGAGGAACGGCTCCCGCACGAGGACGATCACATCCTCTTAATCTCCTTTTTTATCACTGCCAAAGTTTTCTGATTTCTCATGAACAAAGCGTGAAGGAGGGTTTGTTTGTTGTATATATATTTTTAATGAGCCGGGCGCACCCTTTGCCAGTTCCTTCTCGTATTAGGGGTTTGCAGATTAGACATGCAATCCCGGGGTGAAACTTGTCCAACTCAAAAAGACCATGAATTAACTATTACTTCCTCATGAGCTAAAACAGAGGCACAAAATAAAAGATTTTGAACATTTTAAGGATAACACATAAATTCTGTACTTTAGGAGGTGGTAGTGGAATACCACGAATAGGAAGGTATGGTGGACTCATATGGAAGGTATTGGTTTAAGGGTATGGATGCACAAGAAGAATTCCGCTTAGTACAGAGTTAGGCTAGCAAAGGTTTTGAGAGAACATACAATTGATGATGACTATGATGCAAAGCAATATAAAGCATAAACATTGAAGTAAGCATAACACATCAAGTTTTCTTCCTTGTCAGCATAACACTTCAAGCATAATAACATAAAGGTTTTGGCTACGTCGATACTTTAAGAAAATCATGCTTGTTGTTATGACCAAAGCTATCTTTGCCAAGATTAAATAAAGTTTTCACAGCCATACCTGATATAAGGTCAATACTCCTCATAAGAATCATCATATAAGGTCGATTGCGTGAAGAGAATACCGAGTGCGGCAAAAGAACCAATAGACTTCTCATTAATATTCCATCATAGATGACTCCACACTCACGGATACAATCTCTCCACCGAAGGAGTGATAGATCTCAATGCACACACCTATTTCATATAGTAACCTCCCTAAACATGATATGACTCTACTTGACTCTAAAAGACAAAAGATAAAGATAAAGATACCGGGCACTCCCCCAAGCTTGGAACAAGCCAAGGGAATGCCGTTACCCAAGGAGATTTCACTCCTCATTCTTGTTGGCGTTGATCACGTAGTCCTTGGCGAAACGCTTCCATGGTAGGGGTTCTCCAGTCTCATATGAGAAGTTTGTCTCCTGAATCCTGCATGCAGCACCCATACCCATGCGCATAAACCTTAGTTCATACTCATAGTTCTAGTTATGTAGATCATAAATTTGCCCTTGGAGCTCTTCAATTCTTTCTACAGACGCGGTAACGCTTTTCCACATCTCCTTCATCTCCTTCAGGAAGTAGGTCTTCAGCTCGTTGATGATGTCAAAGTTAGCTTCAACACCACGTTTGATCATCTTCTTGTACTTGAAGACTTCTTGCTCCACTTCTTCCAGCCTGGCCTGGATGCTCCCCTCCTTGATAGGTCCCTTTAGATCTTCTTGATGAAGGACACCGTCCTCCATCCGAACAACCTGAGGGTGCTTCTTCACCTCAGCGAGGTAAGGGTTGATGACGTTGACGACGAACTTGTCCTTGGGGGAACTTGGAGAAGCCATGGCACCTAGATTCAGCTGAAAGATTCCCTGGCAGAAACAGATCGAAAAGAAAACACAGGAAATCGCAAGATACGTTGCCGGAACAATCCGGGCAAATATATAGCAAAAATTTATGCACAGAAAGGAAGGTAACATGCTAAAGCGGGGTCGAAGACGGACTTCCGGGTGTCCAGGCGGCCTCCCGGCGCGGCCAGGAGGTAGGGCGCGCCAGGGGGGCGCCTGGACCCCCTGGAGCTCGTCTCCGGCTCCACTTAGGCTTAGAATTTTACTAATTTTGCAAAAACTCGTAATATAGAACTTTTATGGTAGTTCGCGATGTTTCCTTACCGTAATACATACCTTTTCTTTATTCTGCTTCTGCTGGTGTCTGAAACAGGGCTGCAACATGTTCTTCGTGAGTTGTTGTGTATATCAAATTCACATCAACATTGACAGGATCTCCTGCTATGTAATGCTTAATTCTTTGCCCATTCACAACTTGAGGTTTGGTGCCTTCAAAATTGTTAATCTTAATTGCACCAGACCGATAGAATTCTTCAATATGAAATGGCCCTTCCCACCTGGAAAGTAGTTTGCCTGGAGAAAACCTGAAACGGGATCTAAACAACAAAACTTTATCACCAACATTAAATTCACGTTTCAGAATCCTCCTATCATGCCACTTCTTTACCTTTTCCTTGAACATTTTAGCGCTCTCGTAAGCTTCACTTCTCCATTCATCTAGAGAAGTCAAGTTCATGAGACGCTTCTCACCAGCTAATTTTGGGTCAGCATTAAGCTCTCTAACAGCCCAGAAAGCTTTGTGCTCTAACTCTAATGGCAAATGGCAAGCCTTGCCATACACCATCTTATAGGGGGACATGCCCATGGGGTTTTTGTAAGCAGTTCTATACGCCCACAAAGCATCTCCTAACTTATTTGACTAGTCCTTTCTATTTCTGTTTACTGTCTTCTGCAAGATCAACTTAATCTCTCTATTGGTGAGCTCAACTTGCCCACTAGTTTGAGGATGATATGGTGAAGCAATTCTATGATTGACACCGTATTTGGCTAAAGCTTTTCTAAAAGCTCCGTGCGTGAAGTGTGATCCTCCATCAGTCATGAGATACCTAGGTACACCAAACCTAGGAAAAATTACATCCTTGAGCATTTTCAAAGATGTCTTGTGATCAGCACTTTCAATGGGGATTGCTTCAACCCACTTGGTCACATAATCAACAGCTACTAAAATGTGCGTGTACTTGTGCGAAGAAGGAAAAGGACCCATAAAGTCAAAACCCCAGCAATCAAAAGGTTCCATCACTAGTGAGTAATTCATAGGCATCTCATTCCTTCTACTAATGTTACCAACTCTCTGACATTTATCACAGGCTAAAACATAATTTCTAGCATCCTTAAAGAGAGTAGGCCAATAAAAACCTGATTGAAGAACCTTATGTGCAGTCCTCTCACCGGCATGATGTCCTCCATAGGGATTATCATGACACTGTTTGAGAATGTCCTTTTGCTCATGTTCCGGTATGCATATTCTCACGATCCCGTCGGGGCCTTCTTTGAAAAGATGTTGGTCATCCCAAAAGTAGTGCCTCAAATCATGAAAGAACTTCTTCCTTTGCTGAAATGTTAAACCTAGAGGCAAATACTTTGCAACAATAAAATTAGCATAATCTGCAAACCAAGGATCGGAAAGAGATTGTACTTTTACAACGGCAAGTTGTTCGTCTGGAAAACTATCGTTGACTGGGATGGGATCATGCGGTATATCTTCCATCCTTGAAAGATTGTCCGCCACCGGATTGTCTTCCCCTTTCCTATCAACAATCTGCAAATCAAATTCTTGAAGAAGGAGTACCCATCTGATAAGCCTTGGCTTGGCATCCTTCTTTGTCATAAGGTACTTAATGGCAGCATGATCAGTATGAATAATAACTTTGGAATCAACAATATACTGCCTAAACTTATCACAAGCAAATACTACAGCTAAGAATTCCTTCTCAGTAGTAGCATAATTCCTTTGAGCACTATCAAGGGTTTTACTAGCATAATGTATAACATTCAATTTCTTATCAACTCTTTGTCCTAAAACAGCTCCAACAGCAAAATCACTAGCATCACACATAATCTCAAAAGGTAAATTCCAGTCAGGTGGTTGTACTATAGGAGCGGTTATTAAGGCTTTCTTAAGAACTTCAAAAGCTTCCTTGCAATCCTCATCAAATACAAAAGGAACGACCTTCTGGAGAAGATTAGTGAGGGGCCTCGAAGTCTTCGAAAAGTTTTTAATAAATCTTCTATAGAAACCAGCATGACCAAGAAAGCTGCGAATACCTTTGATGTCCCTTGAATAGGGCATCCTCTCAATAGCTTCGATCTTGGCCTTGTCCACTTCAATTCCCCTTTCGGAAATCTTGTGACCAAGAACAATTCCTTCGTTAACCATGAAGTGGCACTTCTCCCAGTTGAGTACCAAATTTGTCTCCTCACATCTCTGCAAAACTTTATTAAGGTTGTGGAGACAATGGTCAAAGAAAGTTCCATAGACGGAGAAATCGTCCATGAAGACTTCCATAATATCCCCACAGAAACCATGAAAGATAGCAGACATACACCTTTGAAAAGTAGCAGGAGCATTACATAAACCAAAAGGCATACGCCTGTAAGCATAAGTACCAAAGGGACAAGTAAAAGTGGTCTTCTCTTGATCAGCAGTGTTAACATGAATTTGAGAGAAGCCAGAATAACCATCGAGATAACAAAAGTGGGTATTTTTGGATAACCTTTCAAGCATTTGGTCGATGAAAGGCAATGGGTAGTGATCCTTCCTGGTTGCCTTGTTCAGCTTCCTGTAATCAATACACATTCTATATCCAATAATAATTCTCTGAGGTATTAGTTCATTCTTATCATTAGGAACCACAGTTGTACCTCCTTTCTTGGGAACACAATGTACCGGGCTTGCCCACTTACTATCAGCTATAGGGTAGATAATACCTGCGGCTAGAAGCTTGAGAATTTTAGTTCTTACAACTTCCATCATCTTCGGGTTCAATCGTCGTTGATGATCAACAACTGGTTTAGCGTCAGGCTCAAGGTTGATAGTATGTTGACAGATAGATGGACTAATCCCCTTAAGGTCATCAAGGGTATAGCCAATTGCGCCTCGGTGTTTACGAAGTACTTCCAATAATCGCTCTTCTTCATATCCTGAAAGGTTAGAGTTGATAATAACAGGATATACTTTCTTTTCATCTAAATAAGCATACTTGAGCGTATCGGGAAGAGGTTTAAGATCGAACACCGGGTCTTCTTTTGGTTTTGATAAAATTCCCAAAGGTTCAACCGGAAGGTTGGGCTTCAGGATAGCAGGTTGCCTCAAGAATATTTCATCTAGTTCATTTCTTTCCTGCATATGCAAATCATTCTCGTGGTCCTCCATATATTGCTGCAAGGGATCATTAGGGACAATAGCAATAGAAGCAATACTTTCAATAATTTTATCATCACTAGGTAAATCGGTACCACGAGGCTGCTTAGAGAACTTAGAAAAATTAAATTCATATGGCTCACCATTGAATTCAACAGAAACTTTACCTTTCTTGCAATCTATTATAGCTCCACAAGTTCTAAGAAAAGGTCTACCAAAAATAATAGGACAAAAATTGTCCCTCTCTGAACCAAGTACTAGAAAGTCGGTAGGGTATTTTACCTTTCCACATAGGACTTCAACGTCCCTCACAATTCCGATAGGAGAGATAGTTGTTCTGTTTGCAAGATGAATGGTAACATCAACTTCTTCAAGTTCACAAGGGGAAATCTCACCGATGATCTCTTCATAAAGTGAATAGGGGATAGCACTTGCACTCGATCCCAAATCGCATAGCCCATAATAATTGTGATCTCCTATTTTAACAGATACCACTAGAGTACCTGAAATCGGGCCTTTATTCTTGGCTGTGACAAGGTTAGTGGAAACAGCACAAAAATTCACATTGGAATCCAAAACATCATTAGTAACAAGGTCTTTAATCAATGCAACTTGAGGGTCGACCTTGATCCGGTCCTCAGGCTCATCAACTCTTCTCTCACTTTTATTTATCACGCCTGTCACAAGAGAGTGCTCCCTTATCCTTGCGGGAAAAGGAGGCTTTTCATATATAACTGCAGGCAAAATAGGGTCAGCAACATGAATATCAACAGGTAGCTCTTTAAAAGGTTCATGATGCTGGTCTCTCTTCTTTTTAAAAGAATCAACGTGAGAGGCAAAATTCTTACAGAAATCAATCATTAGATGGGAATCAAGACCAATCTTAGAGCAAAAAGTATTGAAGTAATCAGTTTCCACATAGCTCTCAATATAATCATGTTCATAATTTATAGCGGGTTCAATACCTTTATCGATTTCCCAATCTTCGGTATTCCTCTGGATCCTTTCAATGAGATCCCACCTTTCTTTAACACTCTTCGTCTGAAATACCCCACTAGAGGAGGCATCCAGCATCTCCTTATCCTGACGAGAAAGCCTGGCATAAAAATTTGTAAGTATAATTTCCTTGGGGAGCTCATGAATAGGACATTTGAGCATTAGGGACTTCAATCTCCCCCAAGCTTGAGCAATGCTTTCTCCGTCACGAGACCTAAAGTTATAGATATAGTTCATGTCTCGATGAATTTCATGAAGAGGATAAAACTTAGTATAAAAGAGAGACATAAGCTCTTGCCAGTCAAGCAAGTGCGAGTTATCGAGAAGCCTATACCAATCTGAAGCTTTATCTATAAGTGATACGGCGAACAATTTCCTCATGACAAACTCCCTTGATACACCTGCAAGCTTATATAACGAACATAGTTGTGACAGATATAGCAAGTGTTCACCGGGATGTCTGTCTCCTGCATAACGATTAGCCAAAACATAATCGATAATACCAGCTGGTATTTTATAGGGCACAATTTCAGTAGAGAGAGGAGCAACCACCACAGGTGTGGGGCGTCTTCCCACAAGCAACGATCCAATAGCAAGGTTGTCCATAAGGACAAAGAGCAGCAACAGCAAAAAAATAAAAACAGAATTATAAAAACTTCCTTACCAGTTTCACTTTACCAATAGCGCTACGGTCCCCGGCAACGGCGCCAGAAAACGGTACTTGATGACCCACAACCGTAAGGGGTCTATTGCAGCGTTTCCGATAAGTAAGAGTGTCGAACCCAACGAGGAGCAGAAGGTATTGATAAGCGATTCTGAGCAAGAAATTACTGCAAGCACTGAAAGATAACTTTTTAGGGGTTTTCTTGATATAAGCAACAGGAAAGTAAAAGCAAGCAAAGTAAAAGGCACTGAGAGTAACAAGTGGCCCAATCCTTTCTGAGCAAAGGAGAGGCCTAGCAACTGAACTTATAAAGGCTAAAGCGTTCCTGAGGACACACGGGAGAGGTAGTCATGTGCTTTCGCCATATTCTGTATCGGTACTATGTTATGTGTTGATAAGTGTTGAGTGGGTGGATCTATGCTAGTACACTCTCTAGACTAAGATGATTGCACTCTTATGATTAAAGACCTTGCAAGCATCCGCAAATACAAGATAGAACTTAAGGCAAAAGCCTAACCATAGCAATACGATCGATGATCCATTGTTCCCTTGTGCAAAAGCGTGCGAACTGGGGTTCAGGTTTCTGTCACTCCGGCAACCCACCGTAAGCATTCCTTGTACACAATGTATTCCCCTAGGTCCTTAATAAGGCGAAGTGTTGAGTGTTCGACTCACACAACACCACTAGTAGAATGACAACACAACTTAAGTATCAAACAACACATATTACTTCAACAGCATATGACTACTAACAACAATACTTTTCCCATGTCCTCAAGAACTAAGGTAACAACTCACAAGACATAAAAGAGATCATGATCAGTGGAGATAAATGGATGATAAACAATCTGGACATAATGATATTTCTCCAACAAAACTCAATAGCATTCACCACAAAGTAGTAATCAGCACCGATGGAGTAGAGAGGATAGGTAGTACGAGTTACAACACAAGTTGCAATTGTGCGATGAGATTTGGATGAAGATGGAGATGGTGCTGGTGTTGGGGATGATGTTGATGATGATCTCGATGATGCCCGTGACGATGGTGATGACGATGGCGATAATCTCCCATTCCAGGAGGTGATCTCCCCGGCGAAATCTGCCCGCCGGAGATGGCTTTTTCTTCTCTGTAGGTTTCCGCCACGGAGCGGCGGCGGAACTCCGTAAAAACTCTCGTTTTTAGGTTATAACGGAGAGTATATAGGCAAAAGGGGGCAACCGGAGGTGGGCCAGGGGCTCCAGGCGCCCCCTCGGCGCGGCAAGGGGGGGGGGGCGCCCCCAGGGCGCCTGGACACCCTGTGGCCCCCTCTGGTTGCCCTTTTGCGTGCCTTCGTGATCCGTCTGGAAAATATCCCCCGCCGATTTTCAGGTAATTTGGAGGTATTCTTCTTCAGCAACTCAGCGTCCACTTTTTACTGCTGAATCCTGCGTCTGCTGCTTCGGCATCGGAAAGTTGCAAACTGTGTAAAATAGGCCAAAACAACATAAGAACATCATCGTAACGTGAAATATATCAATGAATAAGGATAAATTACGATATAAAATAGTGATGCATTTTGGACGTATCAAAGCACGGTGGTGGTTTTATTTTGTAGAAATTGTTGATCTCTCATGCTTCACTTATATCCTTTTGAGAGTCTTTTATAACAGCATGGTAATGTGCTTTGGTTATAAAACTAGTCCTAATATGATAGGCATCCAAGATGAATATAGTAAAAACTTTCATATAAAGTGCATTGAATATGATGAGAAGTTTGATACTTGATGATTGTTTTGAGATATGAGGATGGTGATATTAGAGTCATGCTAGTGGAATAATTATGAATTTGAGAAATACTTGTGTTAAAGTTTGTGATTCCCATAGCATGCACGTATGGTGAACCGCTATGTGATGAAGTTAGAGCATGAGGTATTTATTGAGTGTCATCCTTTGTGTGGAGGTCGGGATCGCGAGATGGTTAACTCCTACCAACCTTTCCCCTAGGAGTATGCATTGAATACTTTGTTTTGATGACTCGTAGATTTTTGCAATAAGTATACGAGTTCTTTATGACGAATGTTGAGTCCATGGATTATACGCACTCTCACCCTTCCACCATTGCTAGCCTCTCTTGTACCGCGCAACTTTCGCCGGTACCATGCACCCACCATATACCTTCCTCAAAACAGCCACCATACCTACCTATCATGGCATTTCCATAGCCATTCCGAGATTTATTGCCAGGCAACTTTCCATCGTTCCATTCAGAAGACACGCTTCATATTGTCATATTTCCATGCATGATCATGTAGTTGACATCGTATTTCTGGCTAGGCCACCATGCATAATTTCTCATACATGTCACTCTTGATTCATTGCACATCCCAGTAAACCACCAGAGGCATTCATATAGAGTCATATTTTGTTCTAGCTTCGAGTTGAAATCTTTGAGTTGTAAGTTAATAAAAGTGTGACGATCTTCATTACTAGATCATTGTCCCATGTCGAAAGGCCAAATAAAAAAGATGGCCCAAAAAATATAGAGAGGGGCTAAAAAAAGGAGAGCCCCTCCAAAAAATAGAAGGGACAGTGCTACTATCCTTTTCCACACTTGTGCTTCAAAGTAGTACCATGATCTTCATGATAGAGAGTCTCTTATTTTGTCACTTTCATATACTAGTGGGAATTTTTCATTATAGAACTTGGCTTGTATATTCCAACGATGGGCTTCCTCAAATGCCCTAGGTCTTCATGAGCAAGCAAGTTGGATGCACACCCACTTAGTTTCTTTTGTTGAGCTTTCATACACTTATAGCTCTAGTGCATCCGTTGCATGGAAATCCCTACTCAGTCACATTGATATCTATTGATGGGCATCTCCATAGCCCATTGATATGCCTAGTTGATGCGAGACTATCTTCCTCCTTTTTGTCTTCTCCACAACCACCACTCTATTCCACCTATAGTGCTATATCCATGGCTCACGCTCATGTACTGCGTGAAAGTTGAAAGGTTTGAAAAAATTTGAGTATGAAAACAATTGCTTGGCTGAAACCGGGGTTGTGCATGATATGAATATTTTGTGTGATGAAGAGGGAGCATAGCCAGACTATATGATTTTGTAGGGATAACTTTCTTTGGCCATGTTATTTTGAGAAGACATGATTGCTTTGTTAGTATGCTTGAAGTATTATTACTTCTTATTTCAATATAAACTTTTGTCTTGAATCTTTCGGATCTGAACATTCATGCCACAATAAAGAAATTACATTAAAAATTATGTTGGTTAGCATCCCACATAAAAAAAATTGTTTTTATCATTTACCTACTCGAGGACGAGCAGGAATTAAGCTTGGGAATGCTTGATACGTCTCCAACGTATCTATAATTTTTATTGTTCCATGCTATTATTTATTCTGTTTTGGATTTTAATGGGATTTATTATACACTTTTATATTATCTTTGGGACTAACCTACAAACCCAAGGCCCAGTGCAGATTGCTGTTTTTTTTGCCTATTTCAGGGTTTCGCAGAAAAGGAATATCAAACGGAGTCCAAACGGAATGAAACCTTCGAGAGAGTTATTTTTGGAACCGTATCTACCCAAAAGACTTGGAGTACACGCGAGGGAATGAAGAAGGTGGCCACAAGGGTCTAGGGCGCGCCTCTCCCCCTGGGCACGCCCCCCCACCCTCGTGGGCTCCCTCTGGCTCCCCCGATGCCCTCCTTCCTCCTTTATATATCCATATACCCTAAAAACATTGAGGCAACAGAGAAAACCCTAATTCCACCGCCGCAACCTTCTGTTCCCGTGAGATCCCATCTTGGGGCCTGTTCCGGAGCTCCGCCGAAGGGGGGATCTACCACGGAGTGCTTCTACATGAACACCATAGCCTCACCAATGAGTTGTGAGTAGTTTACCACAGACCTTCGGGTCCATAGTTATTAGCTAGATGGCTTCTTCTCTATTTTTGGATCTCAATACAAAGTTCTCCTTGATCTTCGAGGAGATCTATTCGATGTAATCTTTTTGCAGTGTGTTTGTCGAGATCCGATGAATTGTGGGTTTATGGTCAAGATTATCTATGAGAAATATTTGATTCTTTTCTGAAATCTTTTATGTGTGATTATAATATCCTTACATGTCTCTTCGAATTATTGGTTTGGTTTGGCCTACTAGATCTATAGTTCTCGCAATGGGAGAAGTGCTTGTCTTTGGGTTCAATCTTGCGGTGTCCTTTCCCAATGACAGCATGGGCAGCAAGGCACATACTCTATTGTCGCCATCGAGGATAATAAGATGGGGTTTATATCATATTGCTTGAGTTTATCCCTCTACATCATGTCATCTTGCTTGAAGCATTACTCTGTTCTTATGAACTTAATACTCTACATGCATGCTGGATAGCGGTTGGTGTGTGGAGTAATAGTAGTAGATGCAGTTTCGTTTTGGTCTACTTATCACGGACGTGATGCCTATATATAATGATCATGCCTAGATATTCTCATAACTATGCGCTTTTCTATCAATTGCTCGACAGTAATTTGTTCACCCACCGTAGAATTCTGCTATCATGAGAGAAGCCACTAGTGAAACCTATGGCCCCCGGGTCTATTCTCAACATATTAATCTTCCATCTACTTTACTTTGCTTTATTTACTTTATGTTCTTATATCCAAAAATAACAAAAATATTATACTATCCTATCTATCAGATCTCACTTTCATAAGTGATCGTAAAGGGATTGACAACCCCTTATCGCGTTGGCTGCGAAGTTCTTATTTGTTTGTGCAGGTGCGAGGGACTCGCGCGTGGTCTCCTACTCGATTGATACATTAGTTCTCAAAAACCGAGGGAAATACTTACACTACTATGCCGTATCACCCTTTCCTCTTCGAGGGAATACAATGCAAGCTCGAGAAGTAGCATGCTTAAGCTTGGGGGAGGCTTAAGTCAATGTTATGTTCATGCCCCAATTATGAGCTCTCAAGAGAAATGATTAGTCAAAATTTTTATGCTCGACTTTCTCTCAATAATCGCTCCATGCTCGATACTTCTTGTACTATTTCTTTCATGATGAAGACTATTGAATTTGAATGGGATTTATTGGAAATAATTAAACGCAACTCTGCAGATTGGGATCTCGACGAAGGTAAGGAGTCAGGTATAACACCTAAGTTTGATTGTGTTAAATCTTTTATGGATACCGATGTTTTCCGTGAATTTAGCACTAAATATGGACTTGACTATGAGATAGTAGCTTCTTTCTGTGAATCATTTGCTACTCATGTTGATCTCCCTAAGGAGAAGTGGTTTAAATTTCATCCTCCCATTGAAGTAAAAGTAGTTGAACCAATTAAAGTTGAAGAAAATACTATCACTTATAATGTTGATCCTATAGTTCCTACTGCTTACATTGAGAAACCACCCTTCCCTACTAGAATAAAGGATCATGCTAAAGCTTCAACTGTGGTTCGTAAGAGCAATGCTATAACACCTACACCCTCTGAGCAAATTAAAGTTGAACTTAGTATTACTATGGTTAAGGATCTCTTGGTCGATAATATAGATGGGCATGTTATTTACCTCTGTGATGAAGCTGCTAGAATTATTAGACCCGATACTAAGAATAAACATAGACCTGTTGTAGGCATGCCTAATATTTCTGTTAAAATAGGAGATCATTTCTATTAGGGCTTATGTGATATGGGTGCTAGTGCTAGTGCAATACCTCATTCTTTATATGAAGAAATTATGCACGATATTGCACCTGCTGAACTAGAAGGTATTGATGTTACAATTAAGCCTGCCAATAGAGACACTATTTCACCAGTTGGGATTGTTAGAGATGTTGAAGTCTTGTGTGGGAAAGTTAAATACCCTGCTGATTTTCTTGTTCTTCTTTCCCCACAAGATGATTGTTGCCCCATTATATTTGATAGACCCTTCTTGAATACTTTTAATGGTAAGATAGACTGCGAAAAGGACATTGTTACTGTTGGTTTAGGGGATATGTCTCATGATTTTAACTTTGCTAAATTTCGTAGACAACCCCATGACAAAGAATTTCCTAGTAAGGATGAAATTATTGGTCTTGCTTCTATTGCTGTGCCTCCTAACGATCCTTTAGAACAATATCTGCTAGACCATGAAAATGGTATGCATATGAATGAGAGAAGGGAAATAGATGAATTATTCTTTAAACATGGACCTTTATTGAAACACAACTTGCCTGTTGAAATTCTAGGGAATCCTCCTCCACACAAGGGTGATCCCGTGTTTGAACTCAAACCATTACCTGACACCCTTAAGTATGCTTATCTCGATGAACAGAAAATATATCATGTTATTATTAGTGCTAAACTTTCAGAGCAGGAAGAAGATAAATTATTGAAAACTCTGAAGAAGCACCATGCTGCTATTGGATATACTCTTGATGATCTTAAGGGCATTAATCCCACTCTATGCCAACACTTGATAAATTTTGAGAAGGACGCTACACCGGTTGTTGATCACCAACGACGATTAAATCCTAGGATGAAAGAAGTGGTAAGGAAATAAATACTAAAGCTCCTAGAGGCAGGTATAATTTATCCGGTTGCTGATAGTCAGTGGGTAAGTCCGGTCCATTGTGTCCCTAAGAAGGGAGGTATTACTGTTGTTCCTAATGATAAAGATGAATTGATCCCACAAAGAATTGTTACATGCTATAGAATGGTAATTGATTTTCGCAAATCAAATGAAGCTACTAAAAAGGATCATTACCCTCTACCTTTTATTGATCAAATGCTAGAAAGATTATCCAAACATACTCATTTTTGCTTTCTAGATGGCTATTCTGGTTTCTCTAAATACCTGTGTGAAAAGAGGATAAAAAGACCACTTTAACCTGCCCTTTCGGTACCTTTGCTTATAGACGTATGCCTTTCGGTTTATGTAATGCACCTGCTACTTTTCAAAGATGCATGATGGCTATATTCTCTGATTTTTGTGAAAAGATTGTTGAGGTTTTCATGGATGATGTTTCCGTTTATGGAACTTCTTTTGATGATTGCTTAAGCAACCCTGATCGAGTTTTGCAAAGATGTGAAGAAACTAATCTTGTCTTGAATTGGGAGAAGTGCCACTTTATGGTTAATGAAGGTATCATCTTGGGGCATAAAATTCTGAAAGAGGTACTGAAGTTGATAAAGCTAAAGTTGATGCTATTGAAAAGATGCCATGTCCCAAGGACATCAAAGGTATAAGAAGTTTCCTTGGTCATGTCAGTTTGAATAGGAGGTTCATTAAGGACTTCTCAAAAATCTCTAGGCCTCTGACTAATCTCTTACAAAAAGATGTTCCTTTTGTCTTTGATGATAATTGTGTAGAAGCATTTGAAAGACTTAAGAAAGCTTTGATCTCTGCACCCATTGTCCAGCCACCTAACTGGAATTTACCCTTTGAAATTATGTGTGATGCTAGTGATTATGCTGTAGGTGATGTTCTAGGACAAAGAGTTGATAAGAAATTGAATGTTATCCAGTATGCTAGTAAAACTCTAGACAGTGCCTAGAGAAATTTGCTACTACTGAAAAAGAATTTTTAGCAGTTGTATTTGCTTGTGATAAGTTCATACCTTATATTGTTGATTCTAAAGTAACTATTCACACTGATCATGCTGCTATTAAATATCTTATGAAAAAGAAAGATGCCAAACCTAAACTTATTAGATGGGTTCTCCTGCTACAAGAATTTGATTTTCATATTACTGATAGAAAGGGAGCTGAGAACCCCGTCGCAGACAACTTGTCTAGGTTAGAGAATATTCTTGATGACCCACTACCTATTGATGATAGCTTTCCTGATGAACAATTAGCTATCATAAATGCTTCTTGTACTACTCTGTGGTATGCTGACTATGCTAATTACGTTGTTGCTAAATTTGTACCAACTAGTTTCACATACCAGCAAAAGAAAAAGTTTTTCTATGATTTAAGACATTACTTCTGGGATGACCCACACCTTTATAAAGAAGGAGTAGATGGTATTATTAGACGTTGTGTACCTGAGCATGAACAGGAACAGATCCTATGCAAGTGTCACTCCGAAGCTTATGGAGGACACCTTGCTCGAGATAGAACTGCACATAAGGTACTGCAATCTGGTTTCTATTGGCCTACTCTCTTCAAGGATGCCCATAAGTTTGTCTTGTCTTGTGATGAATGTCAAAGAATTGGTAACATTAGCAGACATCAAGAAATGCCTACTCACTTGTTATCGAACCATTTGATGTCTGGGGCTTTGAATATATGGGACCGTTTCCTTCCTCTAATGGGTATACACATATTTTAGTTGTTGTTGATTATGTTACTAAGTGGGTAGAAGATATTCCAACTAGTAGTGTTGATCATAACACCTCTATTAAGATGCTTAAAGAAGTTATTTTTCCGAGGTTTGGAGTCCCTAGATACTTAATGACTGATGGTGGTTCACATTTTATTCATGGTGTTTTCCGTAAAATGCTTGCTAAGTATGATGTTAAGCATAGAATTGCATCCCCATACCACCCACAGTCCAGTGGTCAAGTAGAACCCAGTAACATAGAGCTTAAATTAATTTTGCAACAGACTGTTAGTAGATCTAGGAAGAATTGGTCCAAGAAACTTGATGATGCATTATGGGCTTATAGAACCGCATATAAAAATCCTATGGGTATGTCTCCGTATAAAATGGTTTATGGAAAAGCATGTCACTTACCTCTTGAACTAGAACATAAGGCATATTGGGCCATTAAAGAGCTCAATTATGATTCCAAACTTGCTGGTGAAAAGAGGTTATTTGACATTAGCTCACTTGATGAGTGGAGAACCCAGGCCTATGAAAATGCCAAATTGTTTAAAGAAAAAGTTAAAAGATGGCATGACAAAAGGATACAAAACCGTGAGTTTAACGTAGGTTATTATGTTTTGCTATACAATTCTCGTTTAAGTTTTTTTGCAGGAAAACTTCTCTCTAAATGGGAAGGTCCTTACGTTATCGAGGAGGTCTATCGTTCTGGTGCCATAAAAATCAACCACTTCGAAGGCACAAATCCAAATGTGGTGAACGGTCAAAGAATCAAACATTATATCTCAGGTAATCCCATAAATGTTGAAACTAATGTCATTGAAACCATAACCCCGGAGGAATACATAAGGGACACTTTCCAGAAGTTTCAGACTCCAAAAAGGAAGAGGTACGAGGTACGGTAAGTAAACCGACTCCAAAACAGTTCTAATAGCAATTTTTCTCCATTTTGGAATATTTAAGAAAATAGGAAAATAAGAAGTAGTCCGAAAGGGACACGAGGCACCCACGAGGGTGGAGGGCACGCCCCCTGCCTTGTGGGCACCTTGTGTGCCCTCCGGACTCTGATTTCTTGCACAATACTTCTTTTGGTCGGTAAAAAATCATTATATAATCCCCCAAAGGTTTTGACCACCGTATCCCGCAAAAATTCTCTACTTTATGCTTTCAGCTGTTTTCTGCCAGAGTTGCCAAGGCCAGGCATCATGTCGTCCTCCTCCTCCAACAATGAGGGCAACGATGCTTGGCTAATGAAGATAGAGCTGAAGAGAGAAGAACCCGGGGAGATCAACAAGGATGATAGGATCAAGAAGGCCATGGAGGATCAAGCTCCGGCAGCGGAAGAAGAAGACATCCTTCAACTTCACCAAAATCTTCTTACCCCAACTGAGATTGAAGATTTCAAGATGATTGAATGAGCTCGCATACAAAACAAGCATCTCACACATGAAAATATTTTGTTGAAGGAGCATATCACCGCACTCAAGGGCATTATCCGCAAATTGGAGGATCTCCTACGCTCGATGTACAACACTCCATCATCACCACCTCCGAAGAAAGATACATAAACACATGGGTATGGGCACTCCCCTTGGCAACTGCCAAGATTGGGGGAGGTGCCCCGGTATCGGATCACCATCACACTTCTACCTTTACCGTTTTTCTTAGTTCGATCCTTTTGGTTATATATTAATATAGTAGAATAAAGTTTAGTATGATCTAGTTGTGAACTTTGCTTTATGATCCTTACCTATGTAATCGAGTCCTTGAGCTATATATA
>LR738715.1:158683782-158805920 GCA_902687465.1 Secale cereale | reverse complement strand
AATCTGCCCCAGCCACCCTCCTTGGCGGAAGTTATGCTTGAAGCAGAACGGAACAAGAGAGAGACCAACCGTCTGCTGGAACGCATAGAGCAGACACTGGGTTCCGCCAGAGGAATGATGTGGTGTCAATCAACGACTTTATCAAGATGTGTCCACCGAAGTTCCATCACTCCACCGAACCTCTGGATGCTGATGACTGGCTACGTAGTATCACCCACAAGCTACACTCTGCCCGTGTGGCCGAAGCTGACAAGGTTACCTACGCCGCCTACCATCTTGAGGGCCCTGCCAGTCTTTGGTGGGAAAACTTTGAAGCTATGCGTCCTGCTGGCCAAGTCACTACCTGGGTTGAGTTCAGTGAGGCATTCCGTGAACACCACATTCCGGAAGGTCTCATGGATCGCAAGCGGGAGGAATTCTGCAATTTCACCCAGGGCCGTTTAACTGTGGATGGCTATAGCCGTGAGTTTGGTAACCTGGCACGCTATGCACCTGAAGAAGTATCCACCGATGCCAAGAAGCAGGCGAGGTTCCGCAAGGGACTCAGCCCTGAACTCCGCCGAGATCTACGTCTGCACGAGTGCACTTCCTTCCAGAAGTTGGTAAACAAGGCTATCAGTGCTGAAACAGGCCAGACCGACTTTGAGGCCACCCGCAAGCATACTCGAGACTTTGGTTCCTCATCTGGCTCTGGCTCTCACAAGCGCCGTGTGTGGGTTCCTAACACTGCTCTGCCACCCAAGTACACACCGAGGCCATCCTATGAGGCGCCTCGCCCAACTCAACAGTTTGCACCTGCCAAGACCTATGGAGGACCACCTTCCAACTTTGCTCCACGCACTACCACCGTGACATGCTTCAAGTGTGGAGAACCGGGACACTACATGCGTGATTGTCCCCAAAACCAGCCAGGAAAAACCGTTGGCCGTGGCAAGTCAACCGGCAAGGTGAATTATGTCAAGCCAATCCCCACTACACGTGGTCATGTCAACTATGTCTCTGCCGAAGAAGCTTATGAGGATCCTAACGTCGTCCTTGGTACGCTTCTCGTCAACTGCCATCCGGCATCTGTTCTTTTCGATACTGGAGCATCCCATTCGTTCATATCTGAGAGCTATGCTCGATTGCACAACATGACTTTTTGTGACATGCCTACTTCCATGGTTATTCAAACTCCTGGTTCAAAGTGGCAAACCTCTAGGGTAAGCCATGGAAATGAAATCCTTGTCGATAGACTTGTTTTCCAAGCATCTTTAATCGCCCTCAAGTCCTCGGACATAAACATCATTTTGGGTATGGATTGGATGACAACTCATTACGCCAAAATTGATTGCTTTACTAGGACCGTTCAACTTACACATCCATCCGGCAAGATAGTCAATGTCTTGACTCGAATGGCTGAGCGTCAGCTCTACTCTCTTAATGCCAGCCCTCTACCAGAACTCGAAGATATCCCGGTAGTCCGTGACTTCCCGGATGTTTTTCCAGAAGAACTGCCAGGAATCCCACCTGACAGAGATGTCGAGTTCGTGATAGATCTTATCCCTGGAACTGTCCCAATCTCTAGGAGACCTTATAAGATGGCACCACTAGAATTAGCTGAGCTAAAGAAACAACTCGATGAGTCCTTGCAAAAAGGTTTCATCCGTCCTAGTTCTTCCCCTTGGGCTTGCCCCGTCCTCTTCGTCAAGAAGAAGGATGGAACGGAGCGGATGGTTGTAGATTACCGACCTGTCAATCTGGTCACCATAAAGAATAAGTATCCGCTCCCTAGGATCAACGACCTGTATGATCAGCTCGCTGGATCCTCAGTCTTCTCTAAGATGGATTTGAGGTTGGGCTACCATCAAATCAAAATCAAGAACGGGGACATTCCTAAAACGGCTTTCGTTACTCGTTATGGCCAATATGAGTACACCGTTATGTCCTTCGGATTAACCAATGCCCCAGCTACCTTTTCTTGGTTAATGAATTCTATTTTCATGGAGTATTTGAATAAATTCGTCGTGGTATACCTCGATGATATACTCATCTATTCCAAGAACAAGGAAGATCATGCCGAGCATTTAAGGCTGGTATTGATGAAACTTCGATAGCACCGCCTTTATGCCAAATTCTCTAAATGTGAATTTTGGTTGCCAGAAGTAACCTATCTAGGTCATGTGATCTCGGGCAAGGGTATTGCTGTCAATCCCGAGCGAGTTCAAGCCGTCGTTGATTGGACTCCTCCTGAATCGGTCAAGCAAGTTAGGAGCTTTCTTGGCTTAGCGAGCTATTGCCGACGCTTCGTTGAGAATTTCTCCAAGGTTGCCAAACCTCTAACTGAACTCCTCAAGAAAGATAAAAAGTTTAGTGGACCCCACAGTGCGAGTCCAGTTTTCAGGAACTGAAAAGACGCCTGACATCTGCACCTGTACTGGTACCACCAGATTTTTTCAAGGATTTTATAATCTATTGCGACGCCTCGCGACAAGGACTAGGTTGCATTCTCATGCAAGATCGTCAAGTGATTGCATACGCATCCCGACAGTTGCGTCCACATGAGGATAACTATCCTACTAATGATTTAGAGCTTGCAGCTGTAGTCCATGCACTCAAAACGGGGCGACATCGCTGTGAAATCTTCACTGATCATCAAAGTTTGAAGTATATCTTCACCCAACCGGATTTGAATCTTAGGCAAAGACGTTGGGTTAAGTTGCTCACCGACTACGACTTAGGAATCACTTATACCCCTGGAAAGGCCAATGTCATGGCTGATGCATTAAGTCGTAAGTCATATTGTAACAACTTAATGTTACAACAAGGTCAACCACTTCTCCACGAGGAATTTCGTAAGCTTAACCTTCACATTGTTCCTCGAGGATTCCTTTCCACCTTGGTGGAGAAACCTACCCTTATGGATCAAGTTATAGCTGCCCAGAAGCGTGATAAAGGTATATCCCGACTCCAAGAGAACATTACTAGCGGACTCGCTAAAAGTTTCTCTATGGATGATTGAGGTGTTGTTTTCTTTGAGAACCGTGTAGTGGTTCCCAAGAACCACCATCTACGGCAGTTAATCCTTAAGGAGGCTCATGAATCTCCACTCACGATTCATCCCGGTAGTACCAAAATGTATCAGCATCTACGTCAGAGATTCTGGTGGACTAGGATGAAGAGAGAAATCGCTCAATTCATTGCTAACTACGACGTTTGTCGTCGAGTCAAAGCAGAGCATCTACGGCCTGCTGGCACCCTTCAACCTTTAGCTATTCCTGAATGGAAATGGGACAAAGTCGGTATGGACTTCATTACCGGTTTTCCCAGGACCAGGAAAGGGAATAATGCTATCTTCGTCGTTATCGACCGCCTCTCTAAAGTAGCTCATTTCCTGCCTGTTCGAGAGAGTATTACCGCTAGCCAGCTAGCAGATTTGTATGTCTCTCGGATAGTATCACTTCATGGTGTACCGTTGGAGATTAACTCAGACCGTGGAAGTCTTTTCACTTCCCGATTTTGGGAAAGTTTCCAGAATGCTATGGGAACTCATCTCTCTTTCAGTACTGCCTTCCATCCGCAGTCAAGTGGTCAAGTGGAACGCGTCAATCAAATCCTGGAAGACATGCTTCGAGCCTCTGTCATTTCTTTCGGTATGGAGTGGGAAAAATGTCTTCCATTTGCCGAATTCGCTTATAACAATAGTTATCAAGCCAGCTTGGGCAAAGCTCCCTTCGAAGTTCTATATGGACGAAGGTGTTGAACACCTCTTAAAAAGTCAGAGACCGGGGAAAGACAATTCTTTGGCCCAGATATGATTCAGGAAGCAGAAGAGCAAGTTCGCATCGTTCGTGAGAGATTGAAAACAGCCCAGTCTCGCCAAAAGAGCCAATATGATAGTCATCATAAGGCTGTGACTTTTGAAGTCGGCGATAAGGCTTACCTTCGGGTTACTCCTCTTAAGGGAACCCATCGCTTCGGTATCAAAGGCAAATTGGCCCCTCGTTATATCGGTCCTTTTCGCATTCTTGCCAAACGAGGAGAAGTTGCCTACCAACTGGAACTACCTCCGCACCTCTCCAGAGTTCATGACGTGTTCCACGTTTCTCAACTCAGGCGTTGCTTCTCGGATCCTATCCGCGGAGTGGACCACGAAATGCTTGATCTCCAGGACAATCTCACATATCGAGAATATCCCGTACGTATTCTTGATCAAACCGAGCGCACCACTCGACGCCACAATATCAAGTTTCTCAAGGTTCAATGGTCACATCATTCCGAGAGTGAAGCTACTTGGGAAAGGGAGGATCGTCTTCGACTTGAGTACCCCACCCTATTTCCGGAGGAACCCGAATCTCGGGACGCGATTCTTTTAAGTGGGGGTGAGTTGGCACATCCCTAGTCAGCACTTGCATTAGGGTTATTTGGTGTGTGCATCATGTTTACTTTTCAAAGAAATTTGAAATGGGAATGACAGAAACCCCAGCACCCCTCTTCTAACAACTAGGGTTTGATAAAATATTTTCCAATGTACCCAAAATGCCCTTCAAAAATGTTCATCATTTCTGCCTTTGTCTCAAACCTTTGCTAAAAATGGTGCACAATTTTCTAGGACATCCAAGGTCACTGGATTAAATCATATGGTATTTGAATTTGGGCATTTAAATGCTATAAGATATTTTAAATGCTCAAATAATCATAAACTATAATGTTTCCTACTGTTCATATTATATAGAGTAGGTATGACAAGTGTTATGAGTTATAAAAATGCTCTGGCATTTTATTTAATTAAACAAAGTTGCAAAACAAATGAAACAGAAAAGAAATAAAAAAAAGGGAGAGAGAAAGTTTACCTGGCGCCCCACCCGGCCCACCTGCCGGCCCAGCCGAGCTGCCGCTCCAGCGAGCTGCTTGGCTCGGCCAGGCAGGCAGGCAGGTGCTCGACGGCGACCGCACCGCGCGCCACGCAGCTGCCCGCCGCCCTGCTTCCTCCCCTCGCCGCCCTGGAAGCCTGGATCGGTCGTACACGTCGCGCCCGACCTCGCAGACACCTCCCCCTCTCCCCAGCTCCTCTCCCTCGCTCTCCCCGCGCCATGGCCGACGCCGTCGTGCTCGCATCGTCGTAGAAGCCGCGCCCACCGTCGTCCCTGAGCCCCGCCTTGGTGTCCGTCGTCTCCGCCGTCCTCGACTACTTCGAACAGGCCGAGATAACCCTGCAGGGATTATCAATCTATTCGAATAGCCGTTGTTCGCGGCACGGACTACTTGGTTACTCTTATAGTTCATAGGCAAGTTGATGGATACTACTAAAAGCCTCAAGATAAGAGTGAGTGCCGCGGATGGCCCTTCCGTAGGATGACGGAAGAGGATCCTCGGTAGTGTATTGATGTGGTGAGTAGAGGACTCGTGTTCGTAATAACATCTTGCAATCTGTTGAGAGTTGTAGTATAGGTTAGCCAAGAGTCTAAGCTGGCTTTCTGCAATGAACTCCACTACCCCCTTTGATAATGTTGCATGTATGATAGGTTCTGTGGTAAGACTTGCTGAGTACCTTTGTTCTCATGTTTGCTTAATAACTGTTGCAGAGGAGAACCCTGCCCCTGCTGATGGGTTCTACATAGACGTTGACATCGACGAGTAGCTTGACACCCAGACGGAGATCTGGAGCTTGTGAAGGGCCTTGTAGATAGTCAGGCTACACCAAGCCTGTTTTATTTTCTAAGTTGTCTGTACTCAGACATGTAGCTTCCGCTTGTGCTTGTATGACTGTATGACTTGAGTGTTGGGTCATGTGACCCCTACCTGTATGGATATGTTATGTATGGCTCTTGGAGCCTTTTAAATAAAGTACTTTGAATCATAGAGTTCTGTTGTGATGCAATGTTGTATTTGCACATATTGAGCATATTGCGTGTATGATTGAAATGCTTGGTATGTGTGGGATCCGACACCTAGTTGTTTTCCTTTGGTAGCCTACCTTACAGGGAAATGCCTCCTAGTGATTCCAATGAGCCTTGGTAGCTTGCTACTGCTCGGAACACGTAGGCTGGCCGGCATGTGTCCTTCTTCGTTCCTGTGTCTGTCCCTTAGGGGAAATGTCACGCGTTGTTCCTTTAAGTCCATGTAGCTTGCTACGACTTGGGTTCATACGTTGATGACCGACACGTTCGTTGCTGGGTCATGGATGCCTGTCTCTGTAATTTAGTGCCACTTTTGGTTTATAACTAGCCATGTCGGCCCGGGTTCTCTGTCATATGGATGCTAGCGACACTGTCATATACGTGTGCCAAAATGCGCAAACGGTCCCGGGCCAGGTAAGGTGGCACCCGTGGGGTTACCGTGCGTGAGACCGCAAAGTGATATGACGTGTTACAGCTAGATCGATGTGACTTAGGATCGGGGTCCTGACAGTTTTGTCCAAGAACAACACATGTGCATGGACAAAAATGTGGGAGGTAGCGGTATGGGTGATAAACCATGTAAACGGCAAGTTTTTGGGTGTTTGGTGCACCGAAGAGGCTTCTCCTTCCATCCAGACTAGCATGTAGGGCTTGCTGGTGCAGAAATAGAGTCATGAAACATTGTTCTGCACGTCATTGTCGCAGTATCTGTCCATGGGTGAGCTCACGGTAGGGTGGTAGACGCTAGAAGAGTGCACGCCAACCACTAAATCATCTGAAACTCAATTCTGCAAGCCGTTTTCGGCCTCCGAAATTATTCCGAAACAGACGAAGTTTGTGACAGAAGGATACGAATTTTCGCTGCGGTCGTTTTGGCAGGTCATGGAGCCCAAACGGAGTTCGTATGGCCAGGGTACGGTCGTTCTACGGATACACCTCAAATGGATTTCAGCAACGAGGGATATCGTGAATCCGGCTTCCAGGGTAACTTGCTCGCGCCCACGAGCCATTTTGCGCCACTCGAAATGGCCTATTATTTTCGAACAGTACGAATGTAATGTAGAAGAGCTGGTATGCACAGTTTTGTCCAAGAACAACACATGTGCATGGACAAAAATGTGGGTGGTAGCGGTATGGGTGATAAACCATGCAAAACGGCAAGTTTTTGGGTGTTCGGTGCACAGAAGAGGCTTCTCCTTCCATCCAGACTAGCATGTACGGCTTGCTGGTGCTGAAATAGAGTCATGTAACATTGTTCTGCACGTCATTGTCGCAGTATCTGTCCGTGGGTGAGCTCACGGTAGGGTGGTAGACGCTAGAAGAGTGCACGCCAACCACTAAATCATCCGAAACACAATTCTGCAAGCCGTTTTCGGCCTCCGAAATTATTCCGAAACAGACGAAGTTTGTGACAGAAGGATACGAATTTTCGCTGCGGTCGTTTTGGCAGGTCATGGAGCCCAAACGGAGTTCGTATGGCCAAGGTACGGTCGTTCTACGGATACACCTCAAATGGATTTCAGCAACGAGGGATATCATGAATCCGGCTTCCAGGGTAACTTGCTCGCGCCCACGAGCCATTTTGCGCCACTCGAAATGGCCTATTATTTTCGAAAAGTACGAATGTAATGTAGAAGAGCTGGTATGCACAGTTTTGTCCAAGAATAACACATGTGCATGGACAAAAGTGTGGGTGGTAGCGGTATGGGTGATAAACCATGCAAAACGGCAAGTTTTTGGGTGTTCGGTGCACCGAAGAGGCTTCTCCTTCCATCCAGACTAGCATGTAGGGCTTGCTGGTGCAGAAATAGAGTCATGTAATATTGTTCTGCACGTCATTGTCGCAGTATCTGTCCGTGGGTGAGCTCACGGTAGGGTGGTAGACGCTAGAAGAGTGCACGCCAACCACTAAATCATCCGAAACTCAATTCTGCAAGCCGTTTTCGGCCTCCGAAATTATTCCGAAACAGACGAAGTGTGTGACAGAAGGATACGAATTTTCGCTGCAGTCGTTTTGGCAGGTCATGGAGCCCAAACGGAGTTCGTATGGCCAAGGTACGGTCGTTCTACGGATACACCTCAAATGGATTTCAGCAACGAGGGATATCGTGAATCCGGCTTCCAGGGTAACTTGCTCGCGCCCACGAGCCATTTTGCGCCACTCGAAATGGCCTATTATTTTCGAACAGTACGAATGTAATGTAGAAGAGCTGGTATGCACAGTTTTGTCCAAGAACAACACATGTGCATGGACAAAAATGTGGGTGGTAGCGGTATGGGTGATAAACCATGCAAAACGGCAAGTTTTTGGGTGTTCGGTGCACCGAAGAGGCTTCTCCTTCCATCCAGACTAGCATGTAGGGCTTGCTGGTGCAGAAATAGAGTCATGTAACATTGTTCTGCACGTCATTGTCGCAGTATCTGTCCGTGGGTGAGCTCACGATAAGGTGGTAGACGGTAGAAGAGTGCACGCCAACCACTAAATCATCCGAAACTCAATTCTGCAAGCCGTTTTCGGCCTCCGAAATTATTCCGAAACAGACGAACTTTGTGACAGAAGGATACGAATTTTTGCTGCGGTCGTTTTGGCAGGTCATGGATGTTGGGGAACGTTGCATGGGAAACAAAAAATTTTCCTACGTTCACCAAGATCAATCTAGGAGATGCATCTACGAGGGGAGAGTTGGATCCACATACCCTTGTAGATCGCTAAGCGGAAGCGTTCAAGAACGCGGTTGATGGAGTCGTACTCGCCGCGATTCAGATCGCTGAAGATCCAAGCACCGAAGCAACGGTACCTCCGCGTTCTTCACACGTACAGCTCGGGGACGTCTCCTCCTTCTTGATCCAGCAAGCGGTGAAGGAGAGGTTGATGGAGACACCGGCAGCACGACGGCGTGGTGGAGATGGTGGTGGAGGATTCCAGCAGGGCTTCGCCAAGCACCGCGGGAATATGAAGATTGTAGTAGGAGAGGGAGGGCAGCACCGAGGCACGAACGTGTGTGGCTGCCCTCCCTCTACCCCTCTTTATATAGGGGGAAGAGAGGGGAGGGGGGCGCCCTAGGGTTTCCCCTAGGGGGGCCGGCGGCTAGGGCAGATGGGGGGGCGGCGGCCAGGGCTGCGCCAGGCCCTAGGGTTTCCCCCCCCCTAGGTGCCTTGCGCCCCAAGCTAGGGGGTGCGGCAGCCCTAGGAGGGGCCAGCCCCCCTTGCGCACTAGGAGAGGGCCCAGGGGTGGGCGCACAGCCCTATGAGGGCTGTTGTGTCCCCCTTTGTGGCCCATTAGGCCCGAAACCCCTTCCGGGACCCCCGAAACCCCTTTCGGTCATCCGCCGATTTCCCGATGCTCCCCGGAACACTTCCGGACTCCGAAACCTTTCATCCTATATATCAATCTTCGTCCCCGGACCATTCCGGAGACCCTCGTCACGTCCGGGATCTCATCCGGGACTCCGAACAACCTTCGGTAACCATGCACTATTCTCACTAACAACCCTAGCGTCACCGAACCTTAAGTGTGTAGACCCTGCGGGTTCGGAAAATATGCAGACATGACCGAGACACTCCCAGGTCAATAACCAATAGCGGGATCTGGATACCCATATTGGTTCCCACATGTTCCTCGATGATCTCATCGGATGAACCACGATGTCAAGGATTCAGGCAATCCTGTATACAGTTCCCTTTGTCTCGTCGGTATGTTACTTGCCCGAGATTCGATCGTCGGTATCTCTATACCTAGTTCAATCTCGTTACCGGCAAGTCTCTTTACTCGTTACCGTAACACATAATCTCGTGACCAACTACTTAGTCACTTTGAGCTCATTGAGATGACGTATTACCGAGTGGGCCCGGAGATACCTCTCCGTCACACGGAGTGACAAATCCCAGTCTCGATCCATGTCAACTTAACAGACACCCTCGGAGATACCTTTAGAGTACCTTTATAGTCACCCAGTTACGTTGTGACGTTTGGCACACACAAAGCACTCCTACGGTGTCAGTGAGTTACATGATCTCATGGTCATAGGAACTTATACTTGACATGCAGAAAACTATAGCGATAACTGACACGATCAAAAGCTATGTTTAACGTTTGGGTCTCGTCCATCACATCATTCTCCTAATGATGTGATCCCGTTATCAAATGACAACTCATGTCTATGACCTGGAAACCACGGTCATCTTTGATCAACGAGCTAGTCCTGTAGAGGCTCACTAGGGACACAAAGTCTGTCTATTCATCCACACATGTATTTGAGTTTCCAATCAATACAATTATAGCATGGATAATAAACGATTATCATGAACAAGGAAATATAATAATAACTCTTTTATTATTGCCTCTAGGGCATATTTCCAACACTGGATACCCATATTGGTTCCCACACGTTCCTCGATGATCTCATCGGATGAACCACGATGTCAAGGATTCAGGCAATCCCGTATACAGTCCCCTTTGTCTCGTCGGTATGTTACTTGCCCGAGATTCGATCGTCGGTATCTCTATACCTAGTTCAATCTCGTTACCGGCAAGTCTCTTTACTCGTTCCGTAATACATAATCCCGTGACTAACTACTTAGTCACTTTGAGCTCATTGAGATGACGTATTACCGAGTGGGCCCGGAGATACCTCTCCGTCACACGGAGTGACAAATCCTAGTCTCGATCCATGTCAACTCAACAGACACCTTCGGAGATACCTGTAGAGTACCTTTATAGTCACCCAGTTACGTTGCGACGTTTGGCACACACAAAGCACTCCTACGGTGTCAGTGAGTTACATGATCTCATGGTCATAGGAACTTATACTTGACATGCAGAAAACTATAGCGATAACTGACACGATCAAAAGCTATGTTTAACGTTTGGGTCTCGTCCATCACATCATTCTCCTAATGATGTGATCCCGTTATCAAATGACAACTCATGTCTATGACCTGGAAACCGCGGTCATCTTTGATCAACGAGCTAGTCCTGAAGAGGCTTACTAGGGACACAAAGTTTGTCTATTTATCCACACATGTATTTAAGTTTCCAATCAATACAATTATAGCATGGATAATAAACGATTATCATGAACAAGGAAATATAATAATAACTCTTTTATTATTGCCTCTAGGGCATATTTCCAACAGTATGGTGGTGAGTCCAAGGGTCGTAGAAGGATGCTGGCGCATACACCGAACTCCTCGAAGTCTCCCACGAGGAAGGTTCCAAACGCCAAACAGAGGAAGACCCTTCACCAAACTCGGTGGCGGTGTCTTCCTGAAAATGTGGTATCTCACCATGCCTCTCCTCGTCGGGCACAACCCCCTCCATGGGGTTATGAAACTGATGCTAGACCATGAACTCATCGAACTGGACAACATCAAAGGACCATCCGTTCCTGCGAGAAAAATCAAACAAAAGAGGTGCAGGTAGACGGATCTCGCGCTCCGCGGTAGTTCCGAAACGCAAGATATAGACAAGGTTATCAAGCTCAGAACCCATGGTAACAAACTTATGCCTTTTCATAGCAGCAAGATCAAAGCTTAAATAAGTAAAAGGAGTATCATCAGGGTGTGGGGTGCCTCCAAGATGCTCTAAGATGAGTGTGGCGTAAACGCCACCATATAAGTCCCCCTTGTTACCGTTCATAGCAAGGCGTCGAGTAATTAAGGTACCCAAATTATAATCAGACCTCCCTGAGAGGGCTGCTGCCAGGATAGCAATATCCGGAGCAGAAATGTTGCTCGTGTTGTCACGAGCTAACACCCCTCTAGCAATATAATATGGAAAATACCTGAGGTGAGGAAACAAGATGCTGGAGATCTTCGACCGATGAATATCCCTCGTACCCATGGTGCAGAGAGAGTTGATGACAGTTTTCAGCTCGGAGGGCTGAGTGGCCATCCTTGCCGTCCTCCCAACATTCAGCACACCTATTATTTCACAAAAATTCCCCAAAGTCATGGTGATAAGATCATTATAAATTTTAAACTCAATAGCACCTGAATCAGGATTATATCTAAAACTGTTAATGAAACTGGAGGTGAGTTTTTGATACTGAGTAACACGACTCGTGACGAGTCGTGTCAAACCTGCATTAGCACAAAGATTATAAAACTCATCCTTGATTCCCGCAGCTTCCATGAATTCATCACATGGAAATGTCATCGCACGGGCTGGACTTGTGTCTTCCAACAACTCCAGGGCACATGATCTTCATTATAGCTAACCCTAGCAGTCGATGGTGAAGCTGCGGCTCTAGTAACTCGATCGGAGTGTGCGGGCCTCCTCTTCTCAAGCCACCCTTTTGCCCTTCCTAACAAACTCATTTCTGAATTTTTTTACAATTTACAAAAACGAGGATTAAAACAAAGTGAGCTAAGGCAAACTACTCAACTGACTTGCCCAAGGCATAAACTTGCATCAAAACTTGGAAAGTAACTTTCTACACATGCATGCAAGCTCATCTCTACAGCACCAAGAACTACTAAATACTCACAAATCAGGCCACCAATCAAAAATCTAATTGGAGGGGTGGAGGAGTCACATACCAGGGAGTATTTGCTCAAATTTCAGCTCAAATGAGGGGCTGAAGAATCGCCCCCAAGAACAGCAAGAACACAAGAACAAGACCAGAACTCGTGTTTTTGGAGAAAGAGAGAGCGGGAGGAAGAAGACATACCTGGAGGGGGGTCCCGTGGGCCCCAGGCGCCCTGTGGGGGCGGCCAGGGGCTGGGCCGCGCCCGCTGGCCGCCTGGGCCACTGGTGGCCCCTCCTGGCTGGCCCAAGGACTTTCTGCATTTCTCCCGTTGTGGAAATTTTTATTATAATTTTTTCTAGAATTTTTCTGAAAACTTCACTGTTGAAATTTTTTCGAAGTTCAAAAAGCCGCGAAACTCTCTGAAAACTTGAAGTAGTTAGTAGTATTGTGAAGCTTCAAAAACATAAATACTTGGTACAGCAAGTAGGACAACACTAAAAACAAATGAAAACATAACAAGCTCAACTTTTTATCCATATAAAACATGTTCACTAGTAAGGTTGATCAAGTCTTACCAACAAACAAGCGATATATAGAGCAAAAAACTCACCTCTTACGAAGTAGTTACTAAACCTTTCCTTTGATGGACATTGTCCCCACCATGATAGTTTTATATTTGTGAGGCACATGTAGTGGACAGTCCCATTCTCCAATTTTCACGGTCTCGATATTCTTTATAGAGTTGAGGGCATGCCTCCTGTCGGTCTTCTTCGGAAAATATACTGTGTGTTCTTTATCATTCACATGGAAGGTAACCTTCCCTTTATTGCAATCAATAATAGCACATGCGGTGTTAAGAAAAGGTCTACCAAGAATAATGGACATGCTCCCATCCTCGGGCATGTCAAACACAACAAAATCAGTAAGAATTAAACAATTAGCAACTTCTACGGGAACATCCTCACAAATATCTATCGAAACAGCAGTTGACTTGTCAGCCATCTGAAGGGAGATATCTGTAGGAATTAGTTTCTCTAAACAAAGCCTCTCGTAAAGAGAGAGAGGCATAACACTCACTCCTGCTCCAAGATCACAAAAAGCAGTTTTGACATAATTATTCTTTATGGAGCAAGGAATGGTTGGTATACCTGGATCACCGAGCTTCTCAGGAATCTTTCCACTGAAAGAATAGTTAGCAAGCATAGTAGATATTGCATCATTAGGAACTTTTCTTTTGTTAGTGACAATATCTTTCATATATTTTGAATAAGGAAGTAACTTAATAGCATCAGTCAAAGGGATTTGAAGAAAAAGAGGTTTAATCCACTCACAAAACTTATTGTAATGCTCTTCTTCTTTAGATTTGATGGACTTACCTGGAAAGGGCATGGGTTTCTGTACCCATGGTTCTCTCTCCTTCCCATGTTTTCTTGCGATGAAGTCTTCTTTAGTGTACCTCTTACGTTTGTCAGGTGCTTCTTCTTCTCGTACTTCAGGCGGATCATTCTTCTCATTGTCATTACCTTCAGGTTCAGCACCGTCTTCAGTCTCAGCATCGGAGATAGATACACTGTTGGGATCAATAGATGGCTCTTCATCTGCAATAAGATCATTAGAATTGTCAGTCTCTTTATGTTTCTTCTTCTTATTTGGAGAGACAACAATTTCTTCTTCCTGCATTCGAGAATCCTGCTCGATTCTCTTCGGATGCCCCTCTGGATAAAGAGGATCTTGAGTGCTAGTTCCTCCTCGGGTCTTAATCCCGAAAGCATGCAATTTATCTTGTTTGGCATTGTTAGCAAGCAAATATCTTTGCACATTAGAAATTTGATCAAGCTGAGTTTGAACCATATGAAAATGCTTCACAAGACATTGAACATCATTAACTGTTCTATCTAAAACATCAAGCAGTCTTTTGATAGCAAGGGAATTATCATGCAACTGACTTTCTATCCTCTCATTAAAATGATTCTGTTTCATAATAAAATTATCAAACTCATCTAAACATTGATCAGGAGGCTTACCATGAGGGATGTCACTTGCGTTGAAATCTAAAAGAGAGTGTACCTCTACCATAGGAGGGTGAGTGGTAGGCTCACACAGCTTCTCAATAGGGGGTAGATTCTTCACGTCTTCAGCTTTAATACCTTTCTCTTTAATAGACTTCTTTGCTTCTCGCATATCCTCGGGGCTCAGAACAAACATGCCCCTCTTCTTTGTTGGTGGAGGTGGTTCAGGGACGGACCAATCTTCATGGTTTTTGGCAATCCTGCCCATCAAATCTTCCGCATCGTCCGGTGTTCTTTTCCTGAAAACACAACCAGCACAACTGTCCAAATAGGACCTGGATTCATCAGTTAGACCAGCATAGAATATATCGATTAATTCATTCTTAGGGACTTCATGTCCTGGTCTAGCCCGAATCAGACCGCAGTACCTCCCCCAAGCTTTAGGGAGGGACTCATCCTGCAACTGTTTAAAGTTATAAATTCTTTGTAAAGCAGCATGTTGCATGTGAGCAGGAAAGTACTTATCAACAAAAGAGTGAGCTAAGTCCTGAGGACTCTTAATGGAACCGCATGGGAGTGAATCATACCATGCTTTAGCACCCTCCTTCAAGGAGAAAGGAAGAAGCTTGGTCACATAAAAGTATCGTATCTTCTCATCTGTGGTAAACAGGCTACCCAACTCATCGAGTTTAGTCAGGTGTGCAATAGCATCATCATTTTCTCTGCCATAAAAGGGGTCAGCTTCAACCATAGGTATAAGTGAAAGATCAACAGAGAAATCATAATCAGGATCATCAATGCATATAGGGGATGTAGCAAATTCAGGATTAGGAACGGTTTTGTTCTTCAGAGAGTGTTTTTCAAACAGTTTCTTAATAGCTTCAGGGTCAGAGCCAGAAAACTCTGTCAGTTCCCTGCATAAATCTTCATCTAGTATATAGTAATCATCATCAAGGAGCCTCTCTTTGAGTTTACTCAAATCAGGATAATCATAAGTTTCACCAATAGGGTAGCGAGTAACAGGAAGTTCAATTCCAGACTTTTTAGCAGCAACAGCAATTTGTTTCTCAAGAGCATAACCAAGCGAACTAATATCATCATCAAAAGTAGTAGAAGCATCATCAAGAGTATCAGACATAGTAACAGATTCAGTAGGAGCATCATGTGGTGGTGGTGAGGCAAACTTACTCATAACGGAAGGTGAATCAAGTGTAGCACTAGTGCTTAGAGCAGTACCTCTTCTTGTAGTAGATAGTAAGATCGGAACCTTGGGGTCTCCTTTCTTACCCATAGTGGATGAAGTGCAGCAGGTAGGATACCTCAAGTAGACTTGTAAATATTGCTATGCTCCCCGGCAACGGCGCCAGAAAACGGTACTTGATAACCCTCAACCGTAAGGGATCGAGATAGTCTTCGCGGGTAAGAATAACCCAATTTATTGATTCGACACACGGGGAGCCAAAGAGTATTTATAAGTTTTGACAGTTGAGTTGTAACATCCCAAATTTTCAATTTGGAATGTTTTACAATTCTTAGCTAAGCATCTATGCATTTTTTTATTTGAGTGTCATTTGGAAATTTCAGAGGCATATGAATTTTATCGGACTTTGAATTCTACTTGGCAATTGAAATTTATTTCAAAAATCCCTGACGAGATACTTGTTTACAAGTATGAGAGGAGCGAACATGACACTCCAAAAAGTCAGAAGAAAACAATGCCTAAAGTTTTGAATTCAAATTTGAGTTTCATTTGGATTTTTGGAAAAAAATATTTTTTATAAAGTTTTTATTTAGCCTCTGAAAAATAGTTCATCTTGTAGGATTTATTTTTTTGAATTTTTTTGATATATATATGTCCTATATTAAAATATTTTTATTTTCTATCTTTAATTTTTTTATCTCGCTGTCAAAAAAAAAAGAGAGCCGCCAGACCAGGCCAACTGGCCCAAGCCCCGCAGCGAGGCTAGCACAAGTAACGAAGGCAGCAGCAAGGCGAGCGCTCGTGTCCAACCCTAGCGCTAGCTAGCGCCGCCGCATCTCTCACGTAACTCCTCTCTCTCTATTATTTTTTTTCTTTTTTCTCTCCCCCCGACACTTGGACCCCACCCCATCTCTTCTTCTTCCCCTTCCACGAACGGACAACAGAGAAACATATGCGTACTTCACTTCCTATGTCTTTTTGTTTCAAATTCTTGGAAAACTTAATTCCAGACAACCTCTAGCCCAAGGAAGATGTCCTATAAATAGCCACGACCCTCCTCGACCGATTCAGACGAAAATCCCTCGCCAAGTCCACCCCTACAACACGTACTCGACGTTCCAATCTCGCAGCAGAAGCTCCAGTTCATCGTCAGTTTCCGACGCTGGTGAGCCATCCCGAGCCCTATCCTTTTGTGTTCCGACTGCTCTTGATCCCTATCATCGTTTTGACAAGGTTTTGTGACCCCTCTCCATCGACAGCCGCTGCACCAACCTCGTTGTCTTCACCAGAGCACCCGGAGCACCAAGCTTCGCCGCTTCGTTCCGTCGCCGTTCGTTGACGACGACCATCTTCGACTCCACCAACGGACGAGCCAGTCTCCACCGCATCTCCTAGACATCCCCGCGTCCGCCCACGATCGCCGGAGCCGCCGCCTCGCCCGGAGCCAGAGCGCCTCCCCAACCTGGTTCTTCTCTGTAAGTTGAACGAACACATGTTCGTTCAGTTAAAAAAAACGTTTTGGTTTTTTTTTGATCGGTTTTTCTGGTTCAGTTCGAACCGGACGGTCAGTTCTTTTTTTTTAATAAGCCGATGCTACCGAAACCTTTAGTTAGTGAACGTCCTCTCCAAAACCGCAGCAAACCAATCAGCAAGCGCCACTTGTCTCTGGCCGAATTTTTGTTTTTTTTTCAGTAATTTTTCTAATCTCAGATTCTATAGCAAATCTTATTTCTAGTATATCTTTTAGTCTATAGATCCGATTTAGTTGATTCTTTTTCCTACGGTTTCATAGAAATATCCTCTATCTAGAGAACCTAATGAAATATATTTTTGAAAATTTTAAAATTTCAATTCAAGCAGATCTGAATTCAAACTTCGTTAGGCAATAACTTGAGTTTCGTAACTCCGTTTTGGGTGATTCTTTTTGCAAATCGAAGCTTGTGACATGTACCTTCTGTTAAAACCAAAACCATATATTTTTGTTGCTGTAAAATTATATTCTATACAAAAACTTTATTTTGGTCTTTTTGGAGTTTTTCGAAGTCTTTTATTCGTTTTCTTTTTGGATCTTTGCTTGTATGCTTATGTATGTTATTGCTTGCTTACGCTAGATCATCCGGAGTGCGAAGCTTGCTACTACGAATCTTTAGAGTTCAACGAACGTCAGCAAGGCAAGTTCACACTTTGATCATAATTTTCAATACCCAGTTTTTACTATGCATTAGTTTCACCCTCAAAGATTGCATGAGTAGGATTGGGAACATGTGGTTATGCTATGTAGTTTATGTGGTAGGAAACTATGACCTTTTATCACCCCGGGAATATTCGTTATATCATATGTTGCTTAGCCATGCTCATAGACGGGGATTGGTATGTGTGATACATGCAAGTTGCGAGAGATAATAATAATAATTTTGGGACAACATAAGGTGGCAACTTTAATACACATCTGGGTGGATTGTTTGGGGCACCTGGAGAAACCAGTGCTTGCCCAAGGGGAATCCCGGAGTACCCGTGTGATTACCCTAGGTCCGCCACCCAGGCTCAAAGGGATCATAAGATATTTCATGCCTAGAAACTTGCGTGTGCGGCCACAAGCCATTATGGGCTCTGGCATAGTTGAGTAAGTTGTGTGACCTCTTTCCGTGGTAGACTAGCTGATGTAGGGGAAAGTAGGTGTACCGGTCTACCCAGGGTTTGGAGGAAATACTTCAGAAAGACTATGTCTCGATCTTCCGATCATGGAGGTGGTCGAGTCTTGTGGGGAAAAGTGCGCAAACCTCTGCAGAGTGTACAAACTAATCATGATTAGCCGTGTCCCCGGTTATGGACAACTTGAGTATCTAGAAGTGAATTATTGGTTGATCTCATCACTCTTCTTAATGAAATTATTGGGTTACTAATAACTTGGGAATTTTGGGATTGAGTTGGAGGAACCTTCTCAATAATGGCATTTTAATTTTGTAGTAAATAAAAATTTATTCCTTTGTTGTAGGGTAAACTTGGCTTTATGCAAACATTAAACTTAGAGCCTCCACCAGCTAAATTTGCATATAGAGATATTCTTTTTCTTTATTATTATTTCTATGGTGTGACATTGCCAGCATATTCCATGTGCTGACCTACACGGCTGCAACGTCTCATGTTGCAGAGTTTTCCGACGTGGAGTAAAGGTGCGATAGGTCGTTGTTCTGCACTCAGTTTGCCGTGGAGTTGATGGACTCATTGTTACTTTTGATGCTTCCGCAGTTATTTTATCCAGATGGCCTTGGCCATATTATTGTAATAATACTCTTTTGAGGATCTCGATGTAATAAAGTGTGTGATTGAACTCTGTTATAATTCATCGAGTACTGTGTGTGTCAGCATACCGATCCAGGGATGACACTTAAGCACAGAGACTCCGATCCATTTGGATCGGGTCGCTACAATGTGATCCTCCTCATTCGGGTGCCGTTCCTCGAAACTTGTCCAGCTCAAGAAGTGATTGAGTTATCTGCTAGCATTCGTTGACGAAATATGCATAATCTAAAAATAATAATTATTACCTCTGTTTTTAAAACCAAGAGCTCTGGTACATGTTTAGTTTTTGTTTCCGACCACGGGTTTTCAACCTTGCCATCAAAAGCCACAGTTCGAGAGTCTCCACCTTCTTTAAAGCACCAACTACTGAGAGCATGATTGTCATTCTGAGTGTAATGTGCATTGTCCCAAAGTAGCATTGTCTTTTGCATGATTGTGATATCGTTTATTCTGAAATCATTGTATCTAGTCGTCACTTAAACCTTGGAGGTGCCCCTGCATTTATGTTTTGCTTCACTAAAGGGGGCAAGCGAGGTACCACTTTATCATATTTGCACACCATGCTCATTACAAATCTTTTGAGTATTTCAGTATCATATTGTAAAACTTTCAGTTCTTTGTGTTTTTCTCATAAGGCAACTTAATTACTACAGATTCATTGTCTCGGTAAGCACTTGTCATGTGACTGTAAAAAGTTCTTATATGGTTAATAGCATGTCACCACAGAAATTATGCTTGTTATCATTTACCTACTCGAGCACGAGCAGGAATTAAGCTTGGGGATGTTGATACGTCCAAAACGTATCTATAATTTCTGCTTGCTCCATGCCTCTTTTGTGTGATATTGCTATGATATTTATACACTTCCATACACTTTTGATCATATTTGGACTAACCTATTAACTCAGTGCACCCCAGTGCCAGTTTTTGTTTTCTGCTGTTTTTGTATTTCAGGTTTTCCCATTACGTAAACTGCCAGAAAAATCCCGGAAAAATTATATAAAAAATCAGCGCTCCGGAAGCTTCCTTGCGGCCAAAGTAGGGCCGGAGGGGGGCCACCAGGGCTCCAGGCGCCCTGGTGGCGCGGCCCCCCTCCTGGCCGCGCCGGGGGGGCACCTGGGCCCCCCAGGTCTCCGCTGATGCCCCCCTTTGGCATATATTTACACCGCGTCCCGAAACCCTCGAGGACGGAACTATTTTTCGCGATCTCATCTCTGTTCCGCCGCCGCCGCGCTTCCAAGATCGGGAGCACCAGGAGAACTCTTCCCGGCACCCTGCCGGTGGGGAGGATCACCACCGGGAGCCTCTCCACCACCATGGACGCCTCCCGGATGAGTTGTGAGTAGTCTCCCTTGGACCATGGGTCCATGACCAGTAGCTATGTGATGTTCTCCTCCCCTCTTTGTTCTTCACTAATTAGACCTCGTGAGCTGCCCTACATGATCGAGGCACATATGTAATCCTTATGCTGTTGCTATGATGAGTTTGCTGGGATCCGATGGATTGTGAGATTATGTTCAGATTGTGTGTGAGTAATATATTTGATTTACCTCTTTTATATTTATGTTCTTGAGTAATTCTTGCATGTTCTCCGTTGCTGTTTATTGCTTTGGCCAAGTAGTAGGTAGTAACTCCAAGAGGGAACGTTATGCTTGATTGTGGGTTCATGCCCCTCGATGACTAGTTTGAGTGACAGAAACATGAGTCTAGGGGATGTGTTGTTGCCACAAGGGGGAAAACAACGGTGCTTGTACTCGTGGGTGCAAGGATTGTTTACTTTACGCAAAGTTCTTTTAATGCAGTTGTCTGTTGCTTTGAGTTTACACTATGGGTGGGACTCGCAACTTAATACCAACGAGATGTTCTGGATAGATATCTCAAGGTGGATGATTAGTAGTAGATGCAGATGGATTTCGGTATACTTACCTTGGCGTACCGCCCATGCTTTTGAGCCTCAACCTTTCTTGCAGCATAGTTAGCATTGGTTTGCGCACATAATCCTGTCAATTGCCCAGCTGTAATTCGTTTACCTCACATAGCTGTTTTATCGTCTTTTGGGAGAGAGATATCACTAGTGAACATCATGGGACCCCGGTCCATATTACCATCATTGATCACATCTGCTATTTACTTTCTGCTTTTACTTACTAGTTGCAATTATACCTATCACTATTATCTCTTGCGTTTGATCCTTTGTAAACGACAAGGCCGGAGGGATTGACAACCTCTCTGTACTCGTTGGGAGCAAAGTTATTTGTATCTGTGTGCAGGTCCAGTTAATTGCTAAGTATCTGGCGCCATTAGCAGTTGACACCTTCTTGTTGAACCTTGGAGTCTTAGGGGAATTCGATCCTTGGTATCTTTGCCAAGGGAAAACTACCGCTACACTGCATCTCAAACCTTCCACTTGGGGTAACCAACGATGGGCGAGAAGCCATCAGGCGCGCCTTGGACCCTCGTGGCCACCTCCTTCATTCCCTTGCGTGTACTCCAAGTCTTCTGGGTAGATACGGTTCCAAAAATAACTCTCCCGAAGGTTTCATTCCGTTTGGACTTCGTTTGATATTCCTTTTCTGCGAAACCCTGAAATAGGCAAAATTAACAGCAATTTGCACTAGGCCTTGGGTTAAAAGGTTAGTCCCAAAAATAATATAAAAGTGTATAATAAAGCCCATTAAACATCCAAAACAGAATATATAATAGCATGGAACAAAAAAAATTATAGATACGTTGGAGACGTATCAGAGCGATACTTTCTCCTTCGCGAGGCCAAAAATTATATATATAATTACGATCACGATGAACCTGATGCATAGGATAACACTTCTTATGAAATTCCAATTTCAACCGGTTGTAGTCCCAGGATCCAATATCATCGCATAGCCTAAACCATGTCAATGACTCTCCCTTCAAAGATAAAGGGAAGACCTTCTTCTTGATCACATCCTCGGGCATACCTGCAAGCTTAAATAATCCACAAACTTCATCCACATAGATTAGGTGCAAGCCGGGATGCAATGTTCCATCTCCTGTAAAGGGATTAGCTAGCAGTTTCTCTATCATACTAGAAGGGATTTCAAAGTAAACATTTTCAGTAGGTTCAGTAGGTTGAGGAGCAACTCTTTTCTCTACTGGTCGGGGTGAAGATACCCCAAAAAAGCCCCTCAAAGGATTATGTTCCATAGTAACAAGTGACAGTAAATTTCAGCACACTATATAAATTTTTCCTTACCAAATTCCACTTAGCAAAGGCGCTTCACTCCCCGGCAACGGCGCCAGAAAGAGTATTGATGACCCACAAGTTTAGGGGATCTATCTTAGTCGTTTTGATAAGTAAGAGTGTTGAACCCAACAAGGAGCAGAAGGAAATGATAGGCAGTTTTCAGTAAGGTATTCTCTGCAAGCACTCAAATTATCGGTAACAGATAGTTTTGTGATAAGGTAATTGGTAACAAGTAACAAGTGGTTAAAGTAAATAAGGTGCAGCAATATGTCCCAATCCTTTTTGTAGCAAATGACAAGCCTGGACAAACTCTTATATAAAGGAAAGCGCTCCCGAGGGCACATGGTAATTGTCGTCAAGCTAGTTTTCATCACGCTCATACGATTCGCGTTCATTACTTTGATAATTTGGTATGTGGGTGGACCGATGCTTGGGTGTTGCCCATACTTGGACAAGCATCCCACTTATGATTAACCTCTCTTGCAAGCATCCGCGACTACAAAGGAAGTATTAAGGTAAACCTAACCATAGCATGAAACCTATGGATCCAAATCAGCCCCTTACGAAGCAACGCATAAACTAGGGTTTAAGCTTCTGTCACTCTAGCAACCCATCATCTACTTATTACTTCCCAATGCCTTCCTCTAGGCCCAAACAATGGTGAAGTGTCATGTAGTCGGCGTTCACATGACACCACTAGAGGAAAGACAACATACACCTCATCAAAATATCGAACGAATACCAAATTCACATGACTACTTATAGCAAGACTTCTCCCATGTCCTCAGGAACAAACGTAACTACTCACAAAGCATATTCATGTTCATAATCGGAGGGGTATTAATATGCATAATGGATCTGAACATATGATCTTCCACCAAATAAACCAACTAGCGTCAACTACAAGGAGTAATCAACACTACTAGTAACCCACAGGTACCAATATGAGGTTTTGATACAAAGATTAGATACAAGAGATGAACTAGGGTTTGAGAGGAGATGGTGTTGGTGAAGATGTTGATGGAGATAACCCTCCTGAACATGGGAGAGTTGTTGGTGATGACGATGGCGATGATTTCCCCCCTCCCGAAGGGAAGTTTCCCCGGCAGAATAGCTCCGCGGAGCCCTAGATTGGTTTCGCCAAGGTTCCACCTCGAGACGGCGGTGCTTCGTCCCGAAAGCTTCCTTCTGATTTTTTTTCCAGGTCAAAACACCTCATATAGCAGAAGATGGGCATCGGGGGGCTGTCAGGTGCCCCATGAGGTAGGGGGCGCGCCCCCCACCCTCGTGGACGGTGGGTGGCCCCCCTCATGTACTTCTTTCGCCAGATATTTTTTATATTTTGCAAAACTGACTTTCGTGGAGTTTCAGGGCTTTTTGAGCTGTGCAGAATAGGTGTCCAATATGTGCTTCTTTTCCAGCCCAGAATTCCAGCTGTCGTCATTCTCACTCTTCATGTAAACCTTATAAAATAAGAGAGAAAAGGCATAAGTATTATGACATAATGTGTAATAACAGCCCATAATGCAATAAACATCAATATAAAAGCATGATGCAAAATGGACGTATCATCGAGCTCGGTGGCGGTCGACGGGGAAGGTCCAGCGCGGATCGGGAGCCTGGCGGTTGCGGATCCAGAGACGGGCGGCGGAGCATGGCGAGTCGGCGGCGGAGCACGCTATCGGCGGCAAGCGGGCAAGGGCTACGGTGGCGGTGGCTGCGGGCTAGCGCGAGCCCGCGACGGGCCTGGCGGATCGCGGCGATGGAAGGCGCGGTGGAGGCGACGTGGGCGCACGCGGTTGGCTACGGACGGCGGCGGGCTGACGTGGCAACCTTGGATTGGTCGGGCGACGTGGCTGGAGGCGGTGGACGCGTCCGGCGGCGGGGCAGACGTGTCCGGCGGCACGAGGTGGAAGAAGACTAGGGTTTTGATACGTCTATGTCGTATCTATAATTTTTGTTATTTCCATGCCAATATTCTACAACTTTCATATACTTTTGGCAATTTTTTATACTATTTTTTGGGACTAACATATTGATCCAGTGCCCAGTGCCAGTTCCTGTTTGTTGCATGTTTTTTGTTTCGCGGAATATCCATATCAAACGGAATAAAAAACGGATGGCGATTTTTTTGGAATATATGTGAATTTTGGGAAGCGAAACTAACACGAGACGATGCCCGAGTGGGCCACGAGGGTGGGGGCGCGCGCCCCTGCCCAGGGCGCACCCTGGGCCCTCGTGGCCACACTATAATGCGGTTGATGCCCTTCTTATGCCGCAAGAACGCCAATTTCCGGATAAAAATCGTGTCAAAAGATGAGCCCAATCGGAGTTACGGATCTCCCGGAATTTAAGAAACGATGAAGGGCCAGAATTTGGGAACGTAGAAACAAAGGGAGACAGAGAGACAGATCCAATCTCGGAGGGGCTCTCGCCCCTCCGCCACCATGGAGGCCATGGACCAGAGGGGAAACCCTTCTCCCACCTAGGGAGAAGGTCAAGGAAGAAGAAGAAGGAGGGGGTCTCTCCTCCTCGCTTCCGGTGGCACCGGAGTGCCACCGGGGCCATCATCGTGTGACAGCGATCTACATCAACACCTCCGTCATCTTCACCAACATCTCCATCACCTTCCCCCATCTATCTATAGCGGTCCACTCTCCCGCAACCCGCTGTACCCTCTACTTGAACATGGTGCTCTATGCTTCATATTGTTATCCAATGATGTGCTGCCATCCTATGATGTCTGAGTAGATTATCGTTGTCCTGTCGGTGATTGGTGAATTGCTATGATTGATTTAAATTGCTTGTGGTTATGTTGCTGTCCTTTGGTTCCCATCATATGAGCGCGCACGTGGATCACACCATAGGGTTAGTTCTATGTTGATAGGACTACGTATTGGAGGGCAAGAGTGACGGAAGCTTCAACCTAGCGTAGAAATTGATGCATACGGGATTGAAGGGGGACCGATATATCATAATGCTATGGTTGGGTTTTACCTTAATGAACGTTAGTAGTTGCGGATGCTTGCTAATAGTTCCAATCATAAGTGCATAGAATTCCAAGTAAGGGATGACATGCTAGCAGTGGCCTCTCCCACATAAAACTTGCTATCGGTCTAGTAACGTAGTCAATTGCTTAGGGGCAATTCCGCAACTCCTACCACCACTTTTCCACACTCGCTATCATTAACTTTAGTTGTGTCCATGTCTTAACAGCCCCTAGTTTATATTTGCGTGCTCTTTACATTCTTGCAAACCTATCCAAAAACCACAAAGTACTTCTAGTTTCATACTTGTTCTAGGTAAAGTAAACGTCAAGCGTGCGTAGAGTTGTATCTGTGGTCGATAGAACTTGAGGGAATATTTGTTCTGCCTTTAGCTCCTCGTTGGGTTCGACACTCTTACTTATCAAAAGAGGCTACAACTGATCCCCTACACTTGTGGGTTATCAAGACCTTTTTCTGGCGCCGTTGCCGGGGAGCAATAGCGTGGGGTGAATATTCTCGTGTGTGCTTGTTTGATTTATCACTAAGTAGATTTTATTTGTTGTCATGAGTTGTTTTCTATCTTTATTTATGGGTAGGAAACGCGAAATACCAAAAAAAATAGTGGTGCCTACTGAACCAATGGTTGAAGAACCACTCAAAATCTATCACACTCCTGAAGCTTTTTACTTGGATCATCTTCGATCCCTATGTGCTCGTGCTGAAACCCCAACTAGCTTAGTTGAGGGCAATTCTTTAGATGAGCATGCTTGTTATGTGCGACACCGCATATCTAAAAAAGGGAAACTTTTACTAGATCAAATTCATTGTTTGCAATTCTATGCTTGGAATTTATGTGAAATATATGATTTTACTTGTTGTTCTGAAGACCCTAAGAAACACCTTCCCTACCAATGTGAGTTTAGCGATAATGGAATTGTATCTTCGTATGCTAAGGGTGTTTATAGTTACTATGATGATCAACAAATTGAAGAATTTGTTGCTTTTAAGGGTGCTTATGAAATTGCTTCTTTGATTGAAAAGTATGATGCTACTCTTTACAAATCTGAAAATTTTGCCATATTTAAATATTGTTATGATAATTATGCTTCTAATGCCTATGTTAAACCATATATTGAGGACTCCTCCTCTGTCCAAGAAGAGACTAATATTTTGCATGAGTCTATGGAAGAAGAAACTAATGACATTGTGAGCTCATTGGATGAAAAAGATGAGGAGGAGAGCGAAGAACAAAAGGAGGAAGAGCGGATTGATCACCCGTGCCCACCTTCTAATGAGAGTAACTCTTTATCCCATACATTGTTTAATTTCCCTTCGTGCTTACCGAAGGATGAATGCTATGATGATTGCTATGATCCCTTGGATTCTTTTGAAATATCCCTTTTTGATGATGCTTGCTATGCTTGTGGCCAAGATGCCAATATGAATAATGCCTATGGAGATGAACTTGCTATAGTTCTTTATGTTAAACATGAGATAGTTGCTATTGCACCCACACATGATAGTCCTATTATCTTTTTGAATTCTCCAAACTACACTATATCGGAGAAGTTTGCTCTTATTAAAGATTATATTGATGGGTTGCCTTTTTCCGTTACACATGATGATTTTGATGAATATAATATGCATGTGCTTGCTCCTCCTACTTGCAATTATTATGAGAGAGGAACTACATCTCCGCCTCTCTATGTTTCCAACATGATAAAATTTCAAGAAACTGCTTATACTATGCATTGGCCTTTAATTGATGTGCATGAATTGTTCTTGTATGACATGCCTATGCATAGGAAGAGAGTTAGACTTCGTTGTTTCATGACACATATCACTTTGTGCTCACTACTAAATATCAAATCATTGCTAATTAAAATTGGCTTTGATATACCTTGGGATCCGGGTGGATCCATTACTTGAGCACTATATGCCTAGCTTAATGGCTTTAAAGAAAGCGCTGCCAAGGAGACAACCCAGAAGTTTTAGAGAGTCATTTATTTCTGTTGTGTGCTTTTATAAAGTTTAAAAACAAAAAATAAAGAGGGAAACCTAAAACTTTTCCAAAAAGAAAAGTGATAGTAAGAAGGACGATCACCGTTGAAATGGGGGAGCTCCTTGAACTTTGTTCATGCCCATGGAAACTTTGCAAATCTTAATTACATAAACTTTTCAACAAAAATAACTTTGTACAATTCCATTGTATTATAAAATAATGTGCCAAGGTTTGCCTTTAGGATGTTTACGATGCTTGTTGGTTTGTGTGGTGCAGGACAAAAACTTTGGCTGTAGTGCGCGATTTTTCATTTTTTTGCTAGAACATCAAATGGTTCTGAAACTTCTTGCACTGTCTTTCTATACAAATTGTTTATTTTTCCTAATTTTGGCACAATTTTTCAAGTATCAGAAGTATGGTGAATGTTCAGATTATTAAAGACTGTTCTGTTTTAGACAGGTTCTGTTTTTGATGCATAGTTTGCTTGTTTGGATGGAACTATCAATTTCTATCAGTGGATTAAGCCATGGAAAAGTTATATTACAGTAGCTACAATGCAAAAAAAATATGAATTGGTTTGCAACAGTACTTAGGGTAGTGATTTGCTTTATTATACTAACGGATCTTATCGAGTTTTCTGTTGAAATTTTGTGTGGATGAAGTGTTCGAAGATCGAGGAGGTCCCGGTGTGAGGAGAAGAAGGAGAGGCAAGAGCTCAAGCTTGGTGATGCCCAAGGCACCCCAAGTAAATATTCAAGGAGACTCAAGCGTCTAAGCTTGGGGATGGCCTGGAAGGCTTCCCCCTCTTTCTTCAACAAGTATCGGTATGTTTTCGGATTTGTTTCATTCATGTGAGATGTGCAGATCCTGGAGCGTCTTTTGCATTTAGTTTTCACCTTTTCTTTTATGCCCATGCTGGTATGAGATAGTTCTTGGTTGATTTATAGAATGTTCTTTGCACTTCACTTATATCTTTTGAGTATGGCTTTATAGAATACTTCATGTGCTTCACTTATATCATTTGAAGTTTGGATTGCCTGTTTCTCCTCGCATAGAAAACCGCCATTTGTAGAATGCTCTTTTGCTTCACTTATATTTGTTAGAGCGTGGGCATAACTTTTGTAGAAAGAATTAAAACTCTCTTGCCTCACTTATATCTATTTAGAGAGTTGACAGGAATTGGTCATTCACATGGTTAGTCATAAAATCCTACATAAACTTGTAGATTGCTGAATATGATATGTTTGATTCCTTGCAATAGTTTTGTGATATAAAGATGGTGATATTAGAGTCATGCTAGTGGGTAGTTGTGGATTGTAGAAATACTTGTGTTGAGGCTTGTGATTCCCGTAACATGCACGTATGGTGAACCGTTATGTGACTAAGTTGGAGCATGATTTATTTATTGAGTGTCATCCTTTGTGTGGAGGTCGGGGGCGCGCGATGGTTAACTCCTACCAACCTCCCCCCTAGGAGCATGCGTGTAGTACTTGGTTTTGATGGCTAATAAATTTTTGCAATAAGTATGTGAGTTCTTTATGACTAATGTTGAGTCCATGGATTCTCTCACCCTTCCACCGTTGCTAGCCTCTCTTGTACCGCGCAACTTTCCCCGGTACCATACACCCACCATATACCTTCCTCAAAACAGCCATCATACCTACCTATTATGGCATTTCCATAGCCATTCCGAGATATATTGCCATGTAACTCCACCGTTCCGCTTATTATGACACTCACCATCATTGTCATATTGCCTTGCATGGTCGTAAGATAGCTAGCATGATGTTTCCATGGCTTGTCCGTTTTTGATGTCATTGCTACGCTAGATCATTGCACATCCCGGTACACCGCCGGAGGCATTCACATAGAGTCATATTTTATTCTAGCTTCGAGTTGTGATCTTTGAGTTGTAAGTAAATAAAAGTGTGACGATCTTTATTATTAGAGCATTGTCCCATGTGAGGAAAGGCCAAATAAAAAAAAGATGGCCTAAAAAAATAGAGAGGGGCTAAAAAAAAGCCCCTCCAAAGAAAACAAAAAAATGAGAGAAAAGAGAGAAGGGACAATGCTACTATCCTTTTCCACACTTGTGCTTCAAAGTAGCACCATGATCTTCATAATAGAGAGTCTCTTGTTTTGTCACTTCCATATACTAGTGGGAATTTTTCTTTATAAAACTTGGCTTGTATATTCCAACGACGGGCTTCCTCAAATGCCCTAGGTCTTCATGAGCAAGCAAGTTGATGCACACCCACTAGTTTTGTTTTGAGCTTTCATACACTTATAGCTCTAGTGCATCCGTTACATGGCAATCCCTACTCACTCACATTGATATCGATCGATGGACATCTCCATAGTCCATTGATTTGCTTAGTTGATGTGAGACTTTCTCCCACCTTTTGTCTATCGCCACCTTCTATTCCACCCATAGTGCTATGTCCATGGCTCACTCTCATGTATTGCGTGAAAGTTGAAAAGTTTTGAGAATACTAAAGTATGAAACAATTGCTTGGCTAAAACCGGGGTTGTGCATGATTTAAATACTTTGTGTGGTGAAGATGGAGCATAGCCAGACCATATGATTTTGTAGGGATAACTTTCTTTGGCCATGTTATTTTGAAGAGACATGATTGCTTTATTAGTATGCTTGAAGTATTATCGTCCTAATGTCAAATGATAGACTATTGCTTTGAATCACTCGTGTCTTCATATTCATGCCATGATTAGATTACATGATCAAGATTATGCTAGGTAGCATTCCACATCAAAAATTATCTTTTTTATCATTTACCTACTCGAGGACGAGTAGGAATTAAGCTTGGGGATGCTAATACGTCTCTGTCGTATCTATAATTTTTGATTGTTCCATGCCAATATTCTACAACTTTCATATACTGTTGGCAACTTTTTATACTATTTTTTGGGACTAACATATTGATCCAGTGCCCAGTGCCAGTTCATGTTTGTTCCATGTTTTTTGTTTCGCAGAATATCCATATCAAACGGAGTCCAAACGGAATAAAATGGATGGAGATTTTTTTTGGAATATATGTGAATTTTGGGAAGCGAAACTAACTCGAGACGATGCCCGAGTGGGCCACGAGGGTGGGGGCGCCCCCCTGCCCAGGGCGCGCCCTAGGCCCTCGTGGCCACACCATAAGGCGGTTGATTCCCTTCTTTCGCCGCAAGAAAGCTAATTTATAGATAAAAATCGTGTCAAAAGATGAGCCCAATCGGAGTTATGGATCTCCGGGAATTTAAGAAACGGTGAAGGGCCAGAATCTGGGAACGCAGAAACTGAGAGAGACAGAGAGACAGATCCAATCTCGGAGGGGCTCTCGCCCCTCCGCCGCCATGGAGGCCATGGACCATAGGGGAAACCCTTCTCCCACCTAGGGAGAAGGTCAAGGAAGAAGAAGAAGAAGGAGGGGGGCTCTCTCCCCCTCGCTTCCGGTGGCACCGGAGTGCCACCGGGGCCATCATCGTGTGACGGCGATCTACACCAACACCTTCGTCATCTTCACCAACATCTCCATCACCTTCCCCCATCTATCTATAGCGGTCCACTCTCCCTCAACCCATTGTACCCTCTACTTGAACATGGTGCTCTATGCTTCATATTATGATCCAATGATGTGTTGCCATCCTATGATGTATGAGTAGATTATCGTTGTCCTATCAGTGATTAGTGAATTGCTATGACTGATTTAAATTGCTTGTGGTTATGTTGTTGTCCTTTGGTGCCCATCATATGAGCGCACGCGTGGATCACGCCATAGGGTTAGTTGTATGTTGATAGGACTACATATTGGAGGGCAAGAGTGACAGAAGCTTCAACCTAGCGTAGAAATTGATGCATACGGGATTGAAGGGGGGCCAATATATCATAATGCTATGGTTGGGTTTTACCTTAATGAATGTTAGTAGTTGCGGATGCTTGCTAATAGTTCCAATCATAAGTTCATAGAATTCCAAGTAAGGGATGACATGCTAGCAGTGGCCTCTCCCACATAAAACTTGCTATCGGTCTAGTAACGTAGTCAATTGCTTAGGGGCAATTCCGCAACTCCTACCACCACTTTTCCACACTTGCTATCATTAACTTTAGTTGTGTCCTTATCTTAACAGCCCCTAGTTTATATTTGCGTGCTCTTTACATTCTTGCAAACCTATCCAAAAACCACAAAGTACTTCTAGTTTCATACTTGTTCTTGGTAAAGTAAACGTCAAGCGTGCGTAGAATTGTATCTATGGTCGATAGAACTTGAGGGAATATTTGTTCCGCATTTAGCTCCTCGTTGGGTTCGACACTCTTACTTGTCGAAAGAGGCTACAACTGATCCCCTACACTTGTGGGTTATCAGGTTTTTACCCGAATTTTGGAGGGGGGGGGGCTGTTTATATAGATAGAGGGAGCTAGGAGAGTCCAAATGAGGTGTGGTTTTCGGCCACGCGATCGTGATCCAACGGCGAAGAACATGGAGGGGGTTTAGATTGTCTAGTGGGCTGTTGTGGAGGGGTGCTGGGCTGCAAAGAGAAGGGGGGTTTCAGTTAACGCGGTTAACCGTTGGGGCATCAAACGACCTCCAAATGAAACAAAATTTGACAGGCGGTCTACTGGTGATATACCAAGGCCACTCGACAAATCCCAGCCGATTCCAAGAACGTATTTCTCCCGCTCACGAAGCAAGATTTGAGAGGTGCAACGGGTGTATGCGAGCGTGTCTGGACTCAAAACGAACAACAGAGAGGACAGGGGAGATCGGGCAACTACGAACGGATGCAAGTTTTGAAAACATGCTGATGAAATGCACATGATGACATGGCAAGATGCAACACGCAAGCAAATGACATGGCAACGACAACGAACAACTAGAAGACACCTCGCGCATCGGTCTCAGGGTGTCACATCACTAGCCTACCCTACTCCATCCACCGGCATGGCCATCCCTCCACCCACCTGTACCTCATGTTATTCTCCAGCGATGGAGGCCGAACCAGTCAACCGCCATACTCCCCTCAGCGTGGGCATCCACTGTTGTGTCTTCGCCGGCTCCGGGTCGTCCCATTCCTCGGCCTCGCCGTCGTCCACTGCATTGGTGCTCTAGGCGCGGCGTGCTCAACGTGATCAACAAATGACAGTCATCGGGATAGGGATGTACGTGGAGAGGTTGATAGTAGGGACCCCATAGTCCATGTCCGCACTCAAGCAATGACCTCCTTATTATGCGAAAAATTATGATTCCTCCCCCGACATCTACGGCCCACCAGCTATATCCTCGCAAGGAAGGAATTGCCTCCTTACTACATGAAAAAACCGATTCCTCCCCATGCCAACTAGGAATCACCGATTTGGAGGCTGACACATGGGCCTACTAAGTTGACCCGTACGCATGGCTTTTTCAACTTAGTCAACAAACTATTCAAGCAGAAGTGATCGTTGGATGTTAATCGAACGGCTGTATTGCTTCTTCAATATCTGATCTTCTTGCACCAGCCTCCCAAACCAGCACCGACGGGACCGCCTTCTCCTACCTCCCATGGCCAGCTGTGCTGCCGCCCAGGCCTCACCGCCCCTCTGGTCAGGCCTTTCCTCTACTCACCCACACCCCCTATTATTCTTCGGCGATGGCAACCTCAAACCACAACCGAACCAGTCAACCCTCGTACTTCCCTCCATGTGGGAATCCACTGCCGCATCTTCCACGGCTCCGGGTTGTTCCCTTCCTTGGTCGCGTCGTTGGCCACCACCTTGGTGCTCTCGATACGGCGTTGTCAACACGGTCAATGAACGGCAACCATCAGAAGAGGACTGTACGTGGAGATCCTGACAGTTGGGTCCACGACAACACACAAGGAAGTGCCTCCTTATTACGCGCAAAATAATGATTCCTCCACCTGACAGCTCGGACCCACCGGAAGGGCCTATGTATTTCACGGAAAACAACATTCACCCCTGACAGATGGGACCCACCGACTTCGTCTTCGCACGCATGAAGTGCCCCCTTATTACGTTCAAAAAAAGTTGATGACCCTTGACAGCTGGACCCACCCGGTGGAAGCATACGTAGCGTTATCTATGTGGGCGTGAACGTGTACATACATAGCGATCGATCGGTCTCTCTGCAACGGTGAACTTGGCCTAGTAAAAAGCGGCACATACGTACATACGGGCGGGGTCTTGAGCGCGTAATCGTGCATACGTATGGCCATGCAGTCCCGTACATATGGAGACGGCAGCAATGGCGTCATGTTCATCGACAGCCAACCGGCGGGGTCGGAACGGAGAAATGGTGTTTTGTTCATCGGGAGGCAACGGAACGCATCATGTTCATCGAGAGCCAATCGGCTCGGACGGAACAGCCGAAACGGGGTGTGGCGTATCGCAAAACAGAGGGAAACGGCCTTCTGCTCGAGCGCGTATGGTCAAAACTGGGTCATGTTCATCAGGAAGGGTCTGGCATACCGCAAAATAGAGGAAACAGCCTTCAGCTCGACTGACTACGGTCAAAATGGGATCCTATTCATCGAGAGGGGTCTGGCAACTGCAAAACGGAGGAAACGAATTTGTGTTGGAGCGCTATGGTCGAAACGGAGGTCATGTTCATCTGAAGGGGTGTGGCGTACCACTAAACGGGACTCCACGGGCTACTGTTCACCCACAGTCGACTTCCTCCAGCCTCCACCTGCACTGTTCATCCACCGCGTCTTCCTCCTGCCTCCACCAGCTACTGTTCATCCATAGGCTACTATTCATCCAGCCCTCCACCGGCTACTGTTCAACCAGACCTCCACGGGGTCCTGTTCATGCACCCTAACCAGCTCGGTTGTGGCGGCCTCCTCTCGGCGTCCTGTTCACCTAGCGGAAACCGCCTACTACCACGAGGTCCTATTCATCCAGCCCCCACTGGGAACTGTTCATCCAACCCCAACCACGTACGTCTCGACTTGCTCAACCAACCCCCACGGTCACCGTTCATCAAGAGGCAGCAGGTTCGATTGGCTTCAGTAAGCAGCAGAAGCAAGCGATCGATCGATAGGGTTCAGTTAGTAGCAGTAGCGAAGGAATCGCTTGGGTTCAGTTAATAGCTCTGATGCCCCGAGTCCGATGCGCCAGGTGTCTTCTAGTTATTCGTTGTCATTGCCATGTCATCTGCTTGCGTGTTGCACTTTGCCATGTCATCATGTGCATTTCATCTGCATAGTTTTCAAACTTCCATCTGCTCGTAGTGCTCGAACCCTCGTCCTCTATGTTGTCCGTTCTGAGCCCAGACACACTCGCACGCACCCGCGGCACCTCCGAATATTTATTTTGTTTGTGGCCAAAAAATGTTCTCGGAATGGGTTGAAACTTGGTGTGCGGTCTTGTTATAGTGTAGGTAGACTGCCTGTCAAATTTCGTCACATTCGGAGTCCGTTTGATAGCCCAATCGTTAAACTATAGCGGCACTATTGCCGGATAAACGTCGGGCGTTTTCGGTCTCCGAAAACCCCCGCGGGCCTCCCTCTCACTTCTCTCCTCTCAGCCCGAGGCTTTTCTTCACAGCCACAATCAGCCCACCCGGCCCATCTTAACTCCCCCTCTCATTCGGACCGTTAGATCGCGATCCGATGATCCAAACACCCCCAAAGCCCCCCTAACCCTAGCTTTTGTCTATGTATAAACCACCCCTGCCTAAATGGACCCCCCTAGTCTAAACCTACCCCCTGGCCCTCCCCTACCTTTGTCCCGCAGCTCCACGACTCTCCTCCACCTCAAATTATCCGCCGGCCACCTCACGTCCACCACATGGCCCGCCCCGATTGGGCCAGCTGTCACCCAGCGCCGCTCCCCATCAATCGCGAGCCGCCACCTCAGCCTCCCCTTGCCTCTCACCACGCAGGGCCCACCGGAGCCCATCGTGGCCCGCCCGAGCCTGAATCAGGCCTCCGTCCGCAGGCGCCTACCCGAGCGCTGCTTCTCCCACTTCCCCGATCCGCTGCCAGTCTCCCGAGCTCCCCCCATCGCGCGTGCAACCCCGCCGCCGGAGTCAACCGTCTCCCCGCCGTCCGCGCCCTTCGGCGGAGCCCGCCGTCCCACTCCTCCGCCATTGCTTGCCGACCCCGCGCCCCGCGAAGCTCCTGCCCCAAGCGCCTTGTGACGCCGCCGCCACCTCACCATCGAACCCTGACGCCACTGCATCCATGTCGTCACCGGCGCCGCCCAACGCCGGGAATGGGCACCCCACGCCCGGATCCGGCCTCCACCACCGCTGATCTCCTTCTTGGCCTCCTCCATCGTGTCATGCCGCCGTCCCCATCATCGCCAGCCGCCGCACCCCGCTCCTACCTCTGCTTCAAGCAGAGGACGATGAGCGAGCTCGCCTGCTCGCTTGGGCCGGCATGCCTGCAGTCCACCAGCCGGCCTGCTTTGCAGGCCCAGATCCCGGCCTGCCCCGCCTCCTCCGTCGACCTGGGCCTTGGCCCACTCTGATGAGCATCCCACACTGCTATCCTTTGCCCAATGCACCCCGTAGCTATCCGACGCTCAGTTTTCCAGTCCAGCGAATTTGACTAAGTCCCAGAAAACTCATAAATTGTGTGCATCTTTGACCTGTTGTATCTTTGTGCATGTTGCTCCGTTTTGTGCGCATAATATGTCAAAATGTTCATCTCTATGTACTCTACATAATGGTTGCATTTGCATACATGTTAGAGAGCATTATGCCATGATTATCTCTGTTGCAAAAGTGCATGTTGTTGTTAAGTGTTGAAAACTAATATAACTTGCTGATTTGTCTTTTTCATATCTTTTCGTGTGATTTTTGTTTGAGCATCATGTCAACATATGTTAGGAGCACAATCATGTCATGTTTGCTGTGGTGCAATCCACTTTTCATGTTATGCCTTGTGGTGAGTGCAACAAGCTTGTAAAGTGACCTACTCGTTGTTTCTTGTTTCCTGAGACTTATTGAAAACTGCTAAGTCTGAAGCTGTTATATCATGGTGTTTAGTTTATTTCACTAAGTCTGTGAAAGTGTTATCATTTGCAATCTTGCCATGATGTTTTGAGCATGTTCTAGTGGTATTTGGCAGTAGCTCAGTGATCACCTTTGTAGTGCTTGACATGTACATGCTTGTCATGCCCTTTGATGCCATGAAATCTTCATGTAGCATGTTGTTTTGATGATTGCAAAGTGCCTAGTTGCTGTTTTGGGATAGATTGTTGTTATATCTTGTTTCATGTGTATGTGTTGAACCATTGCTCCGTTTTGAGCGTGCTCTATATGAAACTTGCTTGTTTTTGCATGTAGATGCATCATATCATGTTGTATACATGTTTGGAGTGTGTTTGCTTGATGTTTGAATGCATCTTGCATCTTTGCCATGCTTAACTTATTTTGCTCATATCTTCTAGGCCATAGCTCCGAATTAAATTAACTTTATATGTAACTTGACTAGAATTTCGTGTAGATCATCATGGTGCATGTTAACTTGCTGTTTAACAATTTTAAGATAAGGTTTTCTCAGATATGGACCAATTTCGAAATTTGCATATGAGGACTTACCGGAATTGCTATATGTTGTTTCCGGCCTCATTTAAACTTGTTTGGTTGTGTTGTTCTTGTGTGCATCATCTCTTGCCATGTGTTGCATCATGTAGCCTTGTAATGCATCATACTTGGTTGAGCATCATGTCTTGTTTATGTGTGGTTTTTTTACCATGTTGTTTGCTTCTTCTCGTTAGTTCTTGTTTCGTTGCAATCGTGAGGATTTGTTCGACTACATTTGGCTCGTCTTCGTGGCTTCTTCTTCTTCTTCTTCATGGACTCGTTCTTCTTCCTTGCGGGATTCCAGGCAAGATGACCGTCACCTTGGATCTCATTGCTATCATTGCTATGCTAGTTGTCTCTATGCTATCACTATATGTCGCGCTGCCTGTCTATTGTTGTCGGCCTCTCATTGTTGTCATGAAACCTCTAACCTTTGACACCATCCCAGCAAACCATTGTATGGCTATGTTACCGCTTGCTCAGCCCCTCTTATAGCGTTGTTAGTTGCAGGTGAAGATGAAGATTGCTCCATGTCGGATCTTGAAATTTGGAATATCACAATATCTATTAATTAAATTAATGCACATATATACTTAGCAATGGGTGGAAGGCTTGGCCTTTTGCTCGGTGTTTTGTTCCACTCATGCCGCCTTAAGAACCGATAAACCGTTCTTATGTTCCTTGAGTTTGTGTTCCTAACATGGTTGGGGGTTATGGGACCCCCTCGACAGTTCGCTCTAAATAAAACTCCTCCGGCAAGGCCCAACTTTGGTTTTACCATTTGCCTAATAACTAAAAACATGCATAGGGACTTTCCGGACCCCGAGGACTTAATCTACAACCCGGGCCAGTGCTCCTCATGAGTGTTGGTCCAAACTAGGGCCCCTTGCAGCGCCACCATGGGGAAACTCGAGGATTGGTTTTAGTTGTACAGAGTGTTCATCCGGTCGTGGCCTGAGACAAGATATGCACGGCTACTATCAGGGTGTCGGCACACCGGGAGGTCTTGCTGGACTTGTTTTACCATTGTCGAAATGTCTTGTGCACCAGGATTCCGAGTCTAATCGGGTTCTTCCTAAGATAAGAGGTTTTACCTCTGCTGATCGTGAGTGCTTGTGATGGGCTAAGTTGGGACACCCCTGTAGGGTTATGATCTTTTGAAAGTCGTGCCCGCGGTTATGTGGCAGATTGGAATTTGTTAATATCCGATTGTAGTTAACTTGACAGAGGATCCGAAATAAAATACACCAACCGCGTGAGTAACAGTGATCGTCTCTTTTCACTTTGAGAAGAGAACATGGTGGGGTTATGTTTGGCTCGTATGTAGTTTAGGATCTCTTAGCGATCATTACTAGTTTGCGACCATTTACATAGATGCTCATCTTATTCTTGTACTCGTAAGTTAGCCACCATACAATGCTTAGCCATTGCTGCAACCTCACCACTTATCCTTTCCATACCCATTAAGCTTTGCTGGTCTTGATACCCATGTAGGTAATGGTACGATGTAATGATATCCATCTTGCTAAGCGCCCGAAATGCGGTTGTGCCCCAATCACGAAGTTATCACGTGACAGGGATATAATCGCATCTTGGGCGTGACAACAGCCAAGGGACCGATTGCTCGGGTTCAGTAATGTACGCAGCTAGTGCAACGCTCGGGTTCCAACGCCTCGCACACACGCGCGTACGTATACGAGAGAAACACGCAAACCTCCATGCATCGCTCTGCCCTGACCACCCACCATAACCGGGAACTCCCCGAAATTTTCCTCCCCCTTGCTTCTACCATGATTTTTTTCATCATGGATGGCCCAAAGAATGTCATGCATGTGCGTCTCCGGCCCGCCCAGGACGAAAAGCCCATTTTCTGTCATGATTTTTTGTCATAGAAATAGGATCCCACCACATCTATCATGATATCGGGTTTTGTCACAATTATCGTCATAGAAGTGCCATAAGCATGAAAAGGAAAAAATCGTTTGGGCCAAAATGTCACAGATGTGTCTTTGTTTTGTAGTGAAATCAAGTCATCACGTTCGGAAGCCTGGAGTAAACTGCAGACGCCCGAGGTGACCTGGTCTTTTCGGGATGGATCCTAGATCAGTTTGAAGACCCCTCCGAGGCCGTGGCCCGGATTTGGCTTACGACGGGATCCTCTGATCCACCATCTCCCTGGAGCCGACCCCAAAGGTAGATCCGGTGATCGTCGCATCCAGTTCAAGCACTGGGCCTTCAGATGTTGGCCTTGAGCCGAGCTTGTCTTCGGGCCCGGCATCAACAACCGCGTCATCAATGCCCGACGTGGTTGCTACTCCCGCCTACCAGGGACCATCATCAAACGAGCGAAAGGACGACGCTACATCAAGTAGCCCGAACAAACTATTCCAAATCAGCACAGCTTATGCCCGGGCCCTTGATACCGAGGAGATCTCATAAATAAATGAGGTGTTAGATCGAATCCAAAGCATGGCGATCTCATTTGATGTTTACAACCAGATCATATGTAAAACCAACGATCGGGAATTTTTTATCCCACCCACCTAGTCGCCACGGTCAAGGACTTGACCAATGCGCTTGACTATGGCTTCGGCGAAGCCACTAATGTTAGTGTCAAAACCGGCAGATCTTAGGAAGGGCGTCCCAAGCTGTGTATCTGAGGATCAATGCTAACAAGGGACAACAAGGACGCGATGTTTACCTAGGTCCGGGCCCTCTTAATGGAGGTAAAACCCTACTTCCTGCTTGATTGAATTTCATGTGTATAGGGGTTATAAGAGTTGATCTACCTCGAGATCGTATTGGCTAAACCCTAGCTCTCTAGCCTGAGATTATTCTGATAGCCTCTACGAACTAAACCCTCTGATTTATATACACACCGGAGGGACCTAGGGTTGTACAAAGTTATCTTGCAGAGGAAGGAAACATTACACTCAGATACCAAACTTGCCATTCTACGCACATAGGAGCCCTACCCATACACGACGGACAATCTTCTGCTTCACCTTCACGGCCCATCAGTCCGGCCCATATCGATTAGTCCAGACACCCGAGGACCCCCTAGTCTAGGACTCCCTCATTAGCCCCTGACCAGTCTTCGATGACGATATGTTCGGCACGCATACTGTCTTCGGCATTGCAAGGCGGTTTCCTTCTTCTGAACATTTTAAGTTAGCTTCCTGCATAAAGGAACTATGTCCGGCTCTACATGATTAACACAACCCTTAGCCACGATGGAAAGACGTCAAAAATAGGAACAATGTCTTTACTGGCAACTTTTTCGGTGAGACGTCACACTTGACCCTTTATCATTTCAAACCGTTTTCTCGCCTCTTGTTTCGCGTTTCGAGGCATAGCCACCATTGGTGCGTCCTGTCGAAATAGAGACCATGCCCGCCCATTACAAGATCTTCGTCAATATGGTTTAGGTAATGGTATGTCTCCAACGTATCTATAATTTTTGATTGTTCCATGCTATTATATATTATGTTTTGGATGCTTAATGGGCTTTATTATGCACTTTTATATTATTTTTGGGGACTAACCTACTAACCCAAGGCCCAGTGCAAATTGTTGTTTTTTGCCTATTTCAGAGTTCCGCAAAAAAGTGATATCAAACGGAGTCCAAATGAAATGAAACCTTCGGGAGAGTTATTTTTGGAATCGTATCTTCACAGAAGACTTGGAGTACACGCGATGGAACGAAATAGGTGGCCACGAGGGTCCAGGGCGCGCCCCCTCCCCCTGGGCGCGCCCCCCACCCACGTGGGCCCCCTCTGGCTCCCCCGATGCCCTTCTTCCTCCAATATATATCCATATACCCTAAAAACATCGAGGCAACAGAGAAAACCCTAATTCCACCGCCGCAACCTTCTGTTCCCGTGAGATCCCATCTTGGGGCCTGTTCTGGAGCTCCGCCGGAGGGGGGATCTACCACGGAGTGCTTCTACATCAACGCCATAGCCTCACCAATGAGTTGTGAGTAGTATACCACAGACCTTCGGGTCCATAGTTATTAGATAGATGGCTTCTTCTCTATTTTTGGATCTCAATACAAAGTTCTCCTCGATCTTCGAGGAGATCTATTTGATGTAATCTTTTTGCGGTGTGTTTGTCGAGATCCGATGAATTGTGGGTTTATGATCAAGATTATCTATGAACCATATTTAATTTTTTTCAATCTTTTATGTATGATTATAATATCCTTGCACGTCTCTTTGAATTATTGGTTTGGTTTGGCCTACTAGATCTATAGTTCTTGCAATGGGAGAAGTGCTTGGCTTTGGGTTCAATCTTGCGGTGTCCTTTCCCGGTGACAGCAGGGGCAGCAAGGCATGTATTGTATTTTTGCCATCGAGGATAAAATGATGGGGTTTATATCATATTGCTTGAGTTTATCCCTCTACATCATGTCATCTTGCATAAAGCATTACTCTGTTCTTATGAACTTAATACTCTAGATGCATGTTGGATAGCGGTCAATGTGTGGAGTAATAGTAGTAGATGCAGAATCGTTTCGGTCTACTTGTCACGGACATGATGCCTATATATAATGATCATGCCTAGATATTCTCATAACTATGCGCTTTTCTATCAATTGCTCGACAATAATTTGTTCACCCACCGTAGAATTCTGCTATCACGAGAGAAGCCTCTAGTGAAACCTATGGCCCCCGGGTCTATCTTTATCATATTACTTTACTTTAATTTCTGCTGTCGTTTCTTATTTGCTCTATTTACTTTCTGTTTTTATATAAAAAATACCAAAAATATCATACTATCCTATCTATGAGATCTCACTTTCGTAAGTGACCGTAAAGGGATTGATGATACGTCCAAAACGTATCTATAATTTATGCTTGCTCCATGCCTCTTTTGTGTGATATTGCTATGATATTTATACACTTCCATACACTTTTGATCATATTTGGACTAACCTATTAACTCAGTGCACCCCAGTGCCAGTTTCTGTTTTCTGCTGTTTTTCTATTTCAGGTTTTCCCATTACGTAAACTGCCAGAAAAATCCCGGAAAAATTATACAAAAAATCAGCGTTCCGGAAGCTTCCTTGCGGCCAAAGTAGGGCCGGAGGGGGGCCACCAGGGCTCCAGGCGCCCTGGTGGCGCGGCCCCCCTCCTGGCCGCGCTGGGGGGCGCCTGGGCCCCCCAGGTCTCCGCTGATGCCCCCCTTTGGCATATATTTACACCGCGTCCCGAAACCCTCGAGGACGGAACCCTTTTTCGCGATCTCATCTCTGTTCCGCCGCTGCCGCGCTTCCAAGATCAGGAGCACCAGGAGAACTCTTCCCGGCACCCTGCCGGAGGGGAGGATCACCACTGGGAGCCTCTCCACCAGCATGGACGCCTCCCGGATGAGTTGTGAGTAGTCTCCCTTGGACCATGGGTCCATGACCAGTAGCTATGTGATGTTCTCCTCCCCTCTTTGTTCTTCACTAATTAGACCTCGTGAGCTGCCCTACATGATCGAGGCACATATGTAATCCTTATGCTGTTGCTATGTTGAGTTTGCTGGGATCCGATGGATTGTGAGATTATGTTCAGATTGTGTGTGAGTAATATATTTGATTTACCTCTTTTATATTTATGTTCTTGAGTAATTCTTGCATGTTCTCCGTTGCTGTTTATTGCTTTGGCCAAGTAGTAGGTAGTAACTCCAAGAGGGAACGTTATGCTTGATTGTGGGTTCATGCCCCTCGATGACTAGTTTGAGTGACAGAAACATGAGTCTAGGGGATGTGCTGTTGCCACAAGGGGGAAAACAACGGTGCTTGTACTCGCGGTTGCAAGGATTGTTTACTTTACGCAAAGTTCTTTTAATGCAGTTGTCTGTTGCTTTGAGTTTACACTATGGGTGGGACTCGCAACTTAATACCAGCGAGATGTTCTGGATAGATATCTCAAGGTGGATGATTAGTAGTAGATGCAGATGGATTTCGGTCTACTTACCTTGGCGTACCGCCCATGCTTTTGAGCCTCAACCTTTCTTGCAGCATAGTTAACATTGGTTTGCGCACTTAATTCTGTCAATTGCCCAGATGTAATTCGTTTACCTCACATAGCTGTTTTATCGTGTTTTGGGAGAGAGACATCACTAGTGAACATCATGGGACCCCGGTCCATATTACCATCATCGATCACATCCGCTATTTACTTTCTGCTTTTACTTACTAGTTGCAATTATACCTATCACTATTATCTCTTGCGTTTGATCCTTTGTAAACGACAAGGCCGGAGGGATTGACAACCTCTATGTACTCGTTGGGAGCAAAGTTATTTGTATCTGTGTGCAGGTCCAGTTAATTGCTAAGTATCTGGCGCCATTAGCAGTTGACACCTTCTTGTTGAACCTTGGAGTCTCAGGGGAATTCGATCCTTGGTATCTTTGCCAAGGGAAAACTACCGCTACACTGCATCTCAAACCTTCCACTTGGGGTAACCAACGAGGGGCGAGAAGCCATCAAGCAAAGTTTTCTGGCGCCGTCGCCGGGGACTCCACTCTTCAAGATAGGGGAGTTGCACGCTATCTTTTACCTTTGCTTTTTAGTCTAGTTAGTTTTCCTTTCAGTTTTTGCTTTAGTGTCTTCTATCAAAAATCACAAAAAAAAATTATTATTTGCTAGTAGTCATTTCTGTTTAGTCAATCATGTTTGGATTTGGTGCTTTGAGGGAATCAGAAGTCCTATATTTCCATCAAAGGGATGGAGAAAATATGAAGAAGGCATGGGACAGAATTTCTGATGCACATAGGAGAATTATGCCTTGGATACCTATAAAAATTGTGCTTAGAAATTTTTACCATGGTCTTTTTAAATGGTGTAAACACTCTCTTGATATTATAGCTGAAGGAGATTTCCTAGAGTGTGATGAATCGAGAGCTCTTGAAATTATACATGGTCTATCTAGTTACTTTGTTTATGATCATAACTTTGATACTGTCATAGATAGACTTGCTACTATTGAGAAGAGAATGGATGCTCTAGACTTGATGAAGGTAGAGAAACCCAAACCCAATAAGAGAGATATTTTGGAAATAGACAATGATTGGGAGCCTTTTGTTAGGAATAGCATCTCTAATCAAGACTTCCTTGCTTATTGTGATATTGGATCTATGGTTTCTACTATGCCAAAAATTGTTCATGATTCTTTAAAATTTGACATGGATAGATTATCATCTTATCATGAACACACTAATGGAGATATTTCTGAAATCCAGGGAAGAATAAAAGACGTGCCAGTTAAATTCCTTAAAGGGATTGCAATGATTGATTTCTTCATCATGAAGCCAAACCAAGGAAATATAGTGCTTGGAAGAGACTTCCTCCGAGCGGTAAAAGGCTTCATCGATATAGGTAAGGGACAAATCCGCTTACGCGGAAAGGCAAAAGGTGTGTACCCCTTTCCTAGAAGGAACAAGAGTGAACTTGTTGAGGAACCATTTGAAGCAATTTATAACTCCGATTATTATAATGAATATTGATTCTTCTTTGCATTATGCCTAGCTTAAAGGCATAAAAGAAAGCGCTTTTGGGAGGCAGCCCACAATGAATAAAATTTTATTTTGCTTTTATTGTGTCTTGATGTTGTTACTACAGTAGCATCATCACTGTATCTTTACTTTTCAGCTTTGTGCCAAGTTTAGCCTCTGATTGCAAGAAAGTTCAAAAGTTGTGACGTGCTGTCCAGGAAACAGATTCTGTCCTTGGATAGAAAAATTCGTATAAAATCACCAGATCATCTTTTTGGTCTGAATATTTTCGACAGCGTGCTCTATACAATTGTCTTTCGGGCGTCTGTTCTGAGTTTTTTGATTTGAGTTGCAGAAGTGCCCCGAAAAAATCATTTACTACCTGCTGGTCTGTTTTTCACAGATTCTGTCCTGTTTTGCCTTTCCTTCATTTTGCAAACCTTGAGCTTGCTTTTTCTTTGCAAAAACCTTTTGGCAATCTTGAGAAACAGTAGACCTTCAAGAATATCCTTATTTCCAGCAAGGAACAATTATTTTATTATGGGTACTAACCTCGCTAATCAGATTATGATGAGTTATGAATGAAGGGTGTTTTCAAGTGTCCGAGGGAAGATGATAAAAAGATTCAGGAGTGTCAAACGCTCAAGCTTGGGGATGCCCCCATGCACCCCCAAGAAATATTCAAGAAGACTCAAGCGTCTAAGCTTGGGGATGCCCCCGTGCATCCCCTTCTCCATCAACAATTATCAGTTCGTCTTTCGTTCCACTATATTTTTATCACTTCATGTGTTATGTGCTATGCTTGGAGCGTCTTGCTTTTAGTTTCCTTTTTAGTTTTCTTTAGCTTTGCTTGCTGTTCATAACAAGTTGGAACTCAGCTTTCTTTGTGTGGGAGAGAAACACGCTCCACTTCAACCTAGAACATAACATAGAATTTTCATGTCTATCTTTGCTGTGTGTGTTCTTGGTCTTTCAATAGCTACTATCATGTTCAGCTCTTAGTTTTCATGCTTATCTTTTTAAAGAGCTTTTGTTTAGTTGGTCGTTGGAACTCTCTTTAGTTATCATGCTTATCTTATTAGGAGAGTTGGCTTCTGTTGCATTGGTTGATATGTCTATGATAAAATGCTATGTGCATAATGATGCTTAGTAGTTCATGTTTTCTTATGGTTAGTCTCAAATAGCTGGGGGATTCTCAATGTGTTATTGGAGTACCAACATGATTTGTTTGCCTATGATGTGGTATGGTTTAGTGATATCTTCCTTCAAGAATTTATTTTGATTGACTTGGCGTATGCTCACGCATATTTAAGACTGTAAAGAAAGTCTATCAAGCCTTGATGATCTTTAATTTCTGAGTAGTGATATAACTTCCATGCCTGATTCAATGTTGCTTTGTCGCTCTGCATGATTATGACCGTCATTGCTCTTTTAGTTGGTCGCTCCCAGTCTTTTGCTAACCTTCGCCTGTACTAAGCGGACTGACTGCTTGTGCATCCAAAATCTTTTAAACCAGTTATGCCATATGAGTCCACCATACCTTCCTATACATGGTATTTACCTGCCATTCCTAACGAAGACTTTCATGTACCATCTCGAAATTATTCAAAAAAAAAGCATTTCTCTTTTGTGCCTCTGTTTTAGTTCATGAGGAAGTAGTAGTTAATTCATGATCTTTTTAAGTTGGACAAGCTTCACCCCGGGATTGCATGTCTAATGTGCAAACCCATAATACGAGAAGGAACTGGCATAGAGAGCGCCCGGCTCATTAAAAAATTGTACAACAAACAAACCCTCCTTCACGCTTTGTTCATGAGAAATCAGAAATCTTTGGCAGCGATAAACAAAGGAGATTAAGAGGATGTGATCGTCCTCATTCGGGAGCCGTTCCTCGAAACTTGTCCAGCTCAAGAAGTGATTGAGTTATCTGCTAGCATTCGTTGACGAAACATGCATATTAAAAAAAATTATTACCTCTGTTTTTTAAAACCAAGAGCTCTGGTACATATTTAGTTTTTGTTTCCGACCACGGGTTTTCAACCTTGCCATCAAAAGCCACGGTTCGAGAGTCTCCACCTTCTTTAAAGCACCAACTATTGAGAGCATGATTGTCATTCTGAGTGTAATGTGCATTGTCCCAAAGTAGCATTGTCTTTTGCATGATTATGATATCGTTTATTCTGAAATCATTGTATCTAGTCGTCACTTAAACCTTGGAGGTGCCCCTGCATCTATGTTTTGCTTCACTAAAGGGGGCAAGCGAGATACCACTTTATCATATTTGCACACCATGCTCATTACAAATCTATTGAGTGTTTCAGTATCATATTGTAAAACTTTCAGTTCTTTGTGATTTTCTCATGAGGCAACTTAATTACTACAGATTCATTATCTCAGTAAGCACTTGTCATGTGACTGTGAAAAGTTCTTATATGGTTAATAGCATGTCACCACAGAAATTATGCTTGTTATCATTTACCTACTCGAGGACGAGCAGGAATTAAGCTTGGGGATGTTGATACGTCCAAAATGTATCTATAATTTCTGCTTGCTCCATGCCTCTTTTGTGTGATATTGCTATGATATTTATACACATCCATACACTTTTGATCATATTTGGACTAACCTATTAACTCAATGCACCCCAGTGCCAGTTTCTGTTTTCTGCTGTTTTTGTATTTCAGGTTTTCCCATTACGTAAACTGCCAGAAAAATCCCGGAAAAATTATATAAAAAATCAGCGTTCCGGAAGCTTCCTTGCGGCCAAAGTAGGGCCGGAGGGGGACCACCAGGGCTCCAGGCGCCCTGGTGGCGCGGCCCCCCTCCTGGCCGCGCCGGGGGGCGCCTGGGCCCCCCAGGTCTCCGCTGATGCCCCCCTTTGGCATATATTTACACCGCGTCCCGAAACCCTCGAGGACGGAACCCTTTTTCGCGATCTCATCTCTGTTCCGCCGCCGCCGCGCTTCCAAGATCGGGAGCACCAGGAGAACTCTTCCCGGCACCCTGCCGGAGGGGAGGATCACCACCTGGAGCCTCTCCACCACCATGGACGCCTCCCGGATGAGTTGTGAGTAGTCTCCCTTGGACCATGGGTCCATGACCAGTAGCTATGTGATGTTCTCCTCCCCTCTTTGTTCTTCACTAATTAGACCTCGTGAACTGCCCTACATGATCGAGTCACATATGTAATCCTTATGCTGTTGCTATGTTGAGTTTGCTGGGATCCGATGGATTGTGAGATTATGTTCAGATTGTGTGTGAGTAATATATTTGATTTAGCTCTTTATATTTATGTTCTTGAGTAATTCTTGCATGTTCTCCGTTGCTGTTTATTGCTTTGGCCAAGTAGTAGGTAGTAACTCCAAGAGGGAACGTTATGCTTGATTGTGGGTTCATGCCCCTCGATGACTAGTTTGAGTGACAGAAACATGAGTCTAGGGGATGTGCTGTTGCCACAAGGGGGAAAACAACGGTGCTTGTACTCGCGGGTGCAAGGATTGTTTACTTTATGCAAAGTTCTTTTAATGCAGTTGTCTGTTGCTTTGAGTTGACACTATGGGTGGGACTCGCAACTTAATACCAGCGAGATGTTCTGGATAGATATCTCAAGGTGGATGATTAGTAGTAGATGCAGATGGATTTCGGTCTACTTACCTTGGCGTACCGCCCATGCTTTTGAGCATCAACCTTTCTTGCAGCATAGTTAGCATTGGTTTGCGCACATAATTCTGTCAATTGCCCAGCTGTAATTCGTTTACCTCACATAGCTGTTTTATCGTGTTTTGGGAGAGAGACATCACTAGTGAACATCATGGGACCCCGGTCCATATTACCATCATCGATCACATCCGCTATTTACTTTCTGCTTTTACTTACTAGTTGCAATTATACCTATCACTATTATCTCTTGCGTTTGATCCTTTGTAAACGACAAGGCCGGAGGGATTGACAACCTCTATGTACTCGTTGGGAGCAAAGTTATTTGTATCTGTGTGCAGGTCCAGTTAATTGCTAAGTATTTGGCGCCATTAGCAGTTGACACCTTCTTGTTGAACCTTGGAGTCTCTGGGGAATTCGATCCTTGGTATCTTTGCCAAGGGAAAACTACAGCTACACTGCATCTCAAACCTTCCACTTGGGGTAACCAACGAGGGGCGAGAAGCCATCAATTGACAACCCCTTATCACATTGGCTGCGAAGTTCTTATTTGTTTGTGCAGGTGCGAGGGACTCGCGCGTGGTCTCCTACTGGATTGATACCTTGGTTCTCAAAAACTGACGGAAATACTTACGCTACTATGCTGCATCACCATTTCCTCTTCGAGGGAATACAACGCAAGCTCGAGAAGTAGCAAGAAGAATTTCTGGCGCCGTTGCCGGGTAGCTTACGCAAAAGTCATATACCAAGTACCTATCACAAACCCTTATCCTTCGCATTACATTTTTTGCCCCTCGTTTTCCTCTCCCTCACTTCACCCTTGCCATTTTATTTGCCCTTCTTTTGTCGTGTGTCTACCGTTCGCTTGCTTGCTTGTCATTATGACTTCACCTATCAGTGCTGACCCTCACCTTAAGAGGTTGGAGGAGATTGAAAACAATGTTAGAAATTTTATGTCTGTGCAATTTGAGCACAATGATTTCTTCGTAAACGAGCTTAAAGAACAAAAAAGCTTTATGGAATACATGAATAAAGAACTTGATGATATGTCTAAGGAATTTTATGGTTTGAAATCTCAGTTTGCTCATCTTGAGAACTTAATAGCCCAAATTTCGGACAAGCAATCCACCTTAGTTAATAAGATGGCTGCTAAACCGGAAGAATATGAAGATAAAGATGAAGATCTGAAAGTTATTGATGTGTCTCCTATTAGATCCTTGGTTTCTAGTATGAATGTTGATAAAGATGGTACTGGAGATGAATCTACTTTAGTTAAAAGGCTTCCCAATGATTCGGAGTTTTTAGATCTTGATGCTAAAATTGTTAAAAGTGGGATTGAAGAGATTAAAACTTTGCATAGTGATGAACCCACTATTTTAGATTTCAAGGGATTCAATTATGATAATTGCTATTTAAGAGATTGTATTTCCTTGTTGCAATCCATACTAAATTCTCCACATGCTTAGAACCAAAATAAAGCTTTTACCAAACACATAGTTGATGCTTTGATGCAATCTTATGAAGAAAAACTTGAATTAGAAGTTTCTATCCCTAGAAAGCTTTATGATGACTGGGAACCTACTATTAAAATTAAAATTAAAGATCATGAATGCCTTGCTTTGTGTGATTTGGGTGCAAGTATTTCCTCAATCTCAAAACTTTGTGTGATTTGTTAGGTTTCCATGAGCTTGATGATTGTTCTTTAAATTTGCATTTTGCGGATTCTACCATTAAGAAACCTATGGGAAGGATTAATGATGTTCTTATTGTTGCCAATAGGAATTATGTGCCCGTATATTTCATTGTTCTTGATATATATTACAATCCTTCATGTCCCATTATTCTTGGTAGACCTTTCCTTAGAACGATTGGTGCAATTATTGATATGGAGGAAGGAAATATTAGATCCCAATTTCCGTTAAGGAAAGGCATGGAACACTTTCCTAGAAAGAAAATCAAATTACCTTATGAATCTATTATGAGAGCCACTTATGGATTGCCTACCAAAGATGGCAATACCTAGATCTATTCTTGTATCGTGCCTAGCTAGGGGCGTTAAACGATAGCGTTTGTTGGGAGGCAACCCAATTTTGTTTTATTTGTTTTTGCTTCTGTTTAGGAATAAATATTGCACTTAGTTTATGTTTAGATGTGTTTTGTGTTTTAATTAGTGTTTGTGCCAGGTAGAACCTTTGGGAAGACTTGTGTGAAGTTTATATGATCATGCTGTAAAAAACAGAAACTATAGTGCTCACAAGATTAGTTATAAGTTTTTACTGGAGAGTGTTATTTAGTTGATTCTTTTTGCAAATGATTAATTGACGAATTCCTCACGTTAACCAATTTATTTCAATTATTTGGAGTTACAGAAGTATTTGAAAGTTACAGATTACTACAGACTGTTATGTTTTTGACAGATTCTGTTTTTCGTGTGTTGTTTGCTTATTTTAATGAATCTATGAGTAGTATTGGGGAGTATGAATCATAGAGAAGTTGGAATACAGTAGGTTTAACACCAATATAAACAAACAATGAGTTAATTACAGTACCTTTGAGTGGTGGTCTGTTTTCTTATACTAACGGAGCTCATGAGATTTTTGGCTAAGTTTTGTGTTGTGAAGTTTTCAAGTTTTAAGTATGGCTTTGATGGACTATGGAACAAAGAGTGGCAAGAGCCTAAGCTTGGGGATGCCCAAGGCACCCCAAGGTAAAATTCAAGGACAACCAAAAGCCTAAGCTTGGGGATGCCCCGGGAAGGCATCCCCTCTTTCGTCTTCATCTATCGGTAACTATACTCGGGACTCTATTTTTATTCACCACATGATATGTGTTTTGCTTGGAGCGTCATGTATGATTTGAGTCTTTTCTTTTTAGTTTGCCACAATCATCCTTGCTGGATACACCTTTTTGAGAGAAATAAATATGGTTTAGAATTTATTAGAATACTCTATGTGCTTCACTTATATCTTTTGAGCTAGATAGTTTTGCTCTAGTGCTTCACTTATATCTTATAGAGCACGGTGGTGGTTTTATTTTGTAGAAATTGATGATCTCTCATGCTTCACTTATATCCTTTGAGGGTCTTTTAGAACAGCATGGTAATGTGCTTTGGTTAAAAAACTAGTCCTAATATGATAGGCATCCAAGATGAATATAGTAAAAACTTTCATACAAAGCGCATTGAATACTATGAGAAGTTTGATACTTGATGATTGTTTTGAGATATGATGATGGTGATATTAGAGTCGTGCTAGTGGGGTAATTATGAATTGGATAAATACTTGTGTTAAAGTTTGTGATTCCCGTAGCATGCACGTATGGTGAACCGCTATGTGACGAAGTTAGAGCATGAGGTATTTATTGAGTGTCATCCTTTGTGTGGAGGTCGGGATCGCGCAATGGTTAACTCCTACCAACCCTTCCCCTAGGAGCATGCGTTGAATAATTTGTTTTGATGACTCGTAGATTTTTGCAATAAGTATATGAGTTCTTTATGACTAATGTCGAGTCCATGGATTATACGCACTCTCACCCTTCCACCATTGCTAGCCTCCCTTGTACCGCGCAACTTTCGTCGGTACCATACACCCACCATATACCTTCCTCAAAACAGCCACCATACCTACCTATCATGGCATTTCCATAGCCATTCCGAGATATATTGCCATGCAACTTTCCACCGTTCCGTTCATATGACATGCTTCATCATCATTCACATAGAGTCATATTTTGTTCTAGCTTTGAGTTGTAATCTTTGAGTTGTAAGTCAATAAAAGTGTGATGATCTTCATTATTAGAGCATTGACCCATGCGAGGAAAGGCCAAATAAAAAAAGAGATGGCCCAAAAAAATATAGAGAGGGGCTAAATAAAAAAAGGAGAAAGCCCCTCCAAAAAAATGAGAGAAAAGAGAGAAGGGACAATGCTACTATCCTTTTCCACACTTGTGCTTCAAAGTAGCACTATGATCTTCATGATAGAGAGTCTCTTGTTTTGTCACTTTCATATACTAGTGGGAATTTTTCATTATAGAACTTGGCTTGTATATTCCAACGATGGGCTTCCTCAAATGCCCTAGGTCTTCATGAGCAAGCAAGTTGGATGCACACCCACTTAGTTTCTTTTGATGAGCTTTCATAGACTTATAGCTCTAGTGCATCCGTTGCATGGCAATCCCTACTCACTCACATTGATATCTATTGATGGGCATCTCCATAACCCATTGGTACGCCAAGTTGATGTGAGTCTATCTTCCTCCTTTTTGTCTTCTCCACAACCACCACTCTATTCCACCTATAGTGTTATATCCATGGCTCACGCTCATGTATTGCGTGAAAGTTGAAAGGTTTGAAAAAATTTGAGTATGAAAACAATTGCTTGACTGAAACCGGGGTTGTGCATGATATGAATATTTTGTGTGATGAAGAGGGAGCATAGCCAGACTATATGATTTTGTAGGGATAACTTTCTTTGGCCATGTTATTTTGAGAAGACATGATTGCTTTGTTAGTATGCTTGAAGTATTATAATTCTTATGTCAATATAAACTTTTGTCTTGAATCTTTCGGTTCTAAACATTCATGCCACAATAAAGAAATTACATTGAGAATTATGTTCGTTAGCATTCCACATTAAAAAATTGTTTTTATCATTTACCTGCTCGAGGACGAGCAGTAATTAAGCTTGGGGATGATTGATACTACTCCAACGTATCTATAATTTTTTATTGTTCCATGCTATTATATATTCTGTTTTGGATGTTTAATGGGCTTTATTATGCACTTTTATATTATTTTTGGGACTAACCTACTAACCCAAGGCCTAGTGCAAATTGCCCTTTTTTGCCTATTTCAGAGTTTCGCAGAAAAGGGATATCAAAAAGAGTCCAAACGGAATGAAACCTTCGGGAGAGTTATTTTTGGAACCGTATCTTCACAGAAGACTTGGAGTACACGCGAGGGAACGAAGGAGGTGGCCACGAGGGTCCAGGGCGCGCCCCCTCCCCCTGGGCGCGCCCCCCACCCTCATGGGCCCCCTCTGCCTCCCCCGATGCCCTCCTTCCTCCTATATATATCCATATACCCTGAAAACATCGAGGCAACAGAGAAAACCCTAATTCCACCGCCGCAACCTTCTGTTCCCGTGAGATCCCATCTTGGGGCCTGTTCCGGAGCTCCGCCGGAGGGGGATCTACCACGGAGTGCTTCTACATCAATGCCATAGCCTCAGCAATGAGTTGTGATTAGTTTACCACAGACTTTCGGGTCCATAGTTATTAGCTAGATAACTTCTTCTCTCTTTTTGGATCTCAATACAAAGTTCTCCTCGATCTTCGAGGAGATCTATTTGATGTAATCTTTTTGCGGTGTGTTTGTTGAGATACGATGAATTGTGGGTTTATGATCAAGATTATCTATGAACAATATTTGATTCTTTTCTGAAATCTTGTATGTATGATTATAATATCCTTGCAAGTCTCTTCGAATTATTAGTTTGGTTTGGCCTACTAGATCTATAGTTCTTGCAATGGAAGAAGTGCTTGGCTTTGGGTTCAATCTTGCGGTGTCCTTTCCCAGTGACAGCAGGGGCAGCATGGCATGTATTGTATTGTTGCCATCGAGGATTAAAAGATGGGGTTTCTATCATATTGCTTGAGTTTATCCCTCTACATCATGTCATCTTGCTTAAAGCATTACTCAGTTCTTATGAACTTAATACTCTAGATGCATGCTGGATAGCGTTTGATTTGTGGAGTAATAGTAGTAGATGCAGAATCATTTCGGTCTACTTGTCACGGACGTGATTCCTATATATAACGATCATGCCTAGATATTCTCATAACTATGCGCTTTTCTATCAATTGCTCGACAGTAATTTGTTCACCCACCGTAGAATTCTGCTATCATGAGAGAAGCCACTAGTGAAACCTATGGCCCCCGGGTCTATCTTTATCATATTACTTTACTTTAATTTCTGTTGCCGTCGCTTATTTGCTTTATTTACTTTCTATTCTTATATCAAAAATACCAAAAATATTCTACTATCATATCTATGAGATCTCACTTTCGTAAGTGACCGTAAAGGGATTGACAACCCCTTATCGCGTTGGCTGCGAAGTTCTTATTTGTTTGTGCAGGTGCGAGGGACTCGCGCGTGGTCTCCTACTGGATTGATACCTCGGTTCTCAAAAACTGAGGGAAATACTTACGCTACTGTGCTGCATCACACTTTCCTCTTCGAGGGAATACAACGCAAGGTCGAGAAGTAGCAGGTAACCCAATGGTACCTTACGCACGATCTCGTTGGGACCATGCGAGTTTTATGGCTTGAGTGGGGGACGTTTGGTATTTTTACCGTCTATAAAAGGATAAAGACCCATCCTTTTTACGCACGCCCTTATCTAGCCTTTGCTTCCCAATCTGCTAGCTCCGGCGCCCACGGCTCCATTCTTCTCCACCATCGCCTCCTTCTCCAGCAATGGCCGGATCCGGCTCCAAGGGCAAGTGGGAGGCCTCCACCGTCACCGAAAAGGACGTGAAGGATCTCTGAAGCGCGGGCTATCTGTTTGTGGACTTAGTACTTTTCTCAATCTCAAGCAAGATATTGGGATAAGTAAGATCATAGTATTTGCGTTGAGGCATCATGACTACGTAAGCAAGATTGTAGACAAAAACAGATCTGACGAGAAAACGGCGAACAAAAAAGATGGCGAATAAAAATGGCAAATTTTTGTGAAGTGGGGGAGATGAAAATGAGAGGAAAATGGCAAATAATGTAAATTGCAAGGAGATGAGATTTGTGATTAGGAACTTGATACATGTTGGTGATGTCTCTCTGGCAACGGCGCCGGAAATTCCTTTTGATGTCGCTTGAAGCTACGTCGGTCTTTCCCCACTGAGGAAGGGATGATGCAGCACAGTGTCGGTGTACAAAAAGAGGGGCACACTTTTTGTACCCCCTATAACTGTGCACGGGCAGTCTAAGCCACGGGCGCCACCACACCAAGCACAGCAGGGGAGGTGAGCCAAGGTAAGACCAAAGCTCAATGAAATTGGAGCAACGCCAAGAACAAGACCACAAAGAGCAAAGGGACGAAGCGGCTTCCCCTGGCAAGATCCTTGTCGGGAGCCGGTTTCAGCAGCCCTGGCAAGACCCTTGCCAGGTCCGGCACTGGCAACCCCGGCAAGACCCTTGCCGCGGCAGCTCGCCCCACGCCTACGGAGCGGATCACCCTTGAGTCCACCGCCCACATGGGGCGAGGATTTGGGAGATATCCCCATGGTGGCATGCAGATCTTTGTGAAGACATCCAAGATCAGATACAAGCTAAAAAGACGATGACCCTTGGCGGGATCCCAGCCAAGGAGGACCACAAGACCTCCGGCAAGCACCTTGCCGGGGATGACAGCAGGCGCCGTGGCAAGACCCTTGCCGGGGCCCCGGCAAGGCCCTTGCCGAGGACACCCGCAGGGCCACCATCAGGCCCGCACCAACTGAGTTTCCACCGCCCCACGTAGCTGCCAACCCAACCAGCTAGACAGGCTCCTGCGTGGCAACTCACAGATTTTCGTGGAGCCCCGCCGTTGCGCCACCTCAGCTGCCTGCCTGCCTACATGGCACCTCAGGCACTGCTGGCCAGGGCGCGTGTCAACACGAGGAGGAGCGGCGACGGACAAGACGGACGTCTCCCCTCATCCCCGATAAAGCGAGGACACCTAAGCTAGGCGCATTAAATGCGCCTTGTCCTGTAATGCGAGGGATAACCTCGCATCACTGTACCCTTTCCACCTCATGTGTGCCACTATGGCAACCCCTTTTTCCTATAAAAGGAGGCCCGAGGCGACGAGGAGAAGGATTCGACTTTTTCGAACTCCTCACGACTCTTTTGGAGCTCCTCACTAGCTGAAGAACACAAACATATAATCTAGCAAAGCAGGAGTAGGGTTTTACGCATCTTTGCGGCCCGAACCTGGGTAAAGGAACCGTGTCCTGATTGTTAGATCCGCTCTTCTCTCAACCCTGCGCCCCGCAACCGTAGTAGGGATTCTTGTGATCCCATAGGTGTCGATCCACCGACATCTTTGGCGCGCCAGGTAGGGGGCGCAGTTGTGAGAATCGGCTTTAGCAGTTAGTTCGGCGCTCCTTCATCATCATGGCGCCCAAGAAGAAGACGACGATGGCGGTTGGCCAGTCGGAAGCCGGACAGCCCATCCCGACGCGGGCGAGCAGCGGACCGGTCGCGGAAAGGACCCGGGGCGCTGCTCGCGAACACCAATGCCGTCCCAGCAGCCGGAGTTTGGGAGGTGGCGACGTTTGTGCGCCTGGTAACGGGCCACTCACCGCCAGTTCCAAAGATGGAGCCCGACCCTCCGCGGGTGGCGCGGGGCCTTCCAAGGTCGCCGCCGCATCACCCGAAGGCGACGCAAGGACCTCCAGAACTCCCACGCCGGCGCCAACAGCGCACTCCTCTCAAGCGGCGCGCGACGAACAGCGCCGGCAACCCGAAGATCCCGGGCGTCGCCATGGGAAGAGCCCCGAGCGCCACTCCCGGGACATAGAAGACCTGCCCGCCCGCCGAAGCACTGGTGGAGACGGTAGGTGACCGCGGGATCGTGATGGAGCTCCCTCTGACACGGTCAAGGGTCGAAGCGCATCACAGTCCGTCCAGGTTTCGCTACCGTTAACCCCAGCCGAAGCTCTGGCGCGCGCGCAGTTGCTCCTCGACTTTCCTCCCGTTACGGGGAAACTCGACGAATGGAGAGCCACCATCTGAAGCCTTGTCGCAATCGCCAACAAGGATGAACCAAATACACCGACATCTTTGGCGCGCGGATCGCGTCAGACCTCGGAATCAAGAAGCTCATTGTCAGGGGCGACTCGCAACTTGTCGTCAAACAAGTCAACAAGGATTACCAGAGCCCGTTGATGAAGGCCTACGTCGATGAAGTGAGAAAGTTGGAAGAGCGCTTTGATGGTATACCGGCGGAGCACGTTCCCCGAGTGGAGAACGACATTGCCGATTACCTGTCAAAGCGCGCTGCCCTCAAGCTACGTGTGGAACCAGGTACCTTTGTGCTTCAGCTTTCTCAGCCATCCGTTGATCCATCAACAGTGCAGAACAAGAGGAGGAAATCAGGGCCCGGCAAGTACTTCCCCGCCGAGCTCCCCGGAGCCGCCGGCAAGGATGTTGCCGGAGACACTGAGCCCGCCACAGGAAGGCTAACTCCGGCAGAGCGTCAAGCTTTTGCCGTCGAGACAGCCGCTCCCTTGGCGGAGGAAATGCCTTTGGTCCTCGCCGTCGATCCCCAGGCTCCAGCATGGGCGCAGCATACCGTCCGATTCCTCCATACCGGGGAACTTCCTGAGGAGCAGGAAGAAGCGGAGAAAGTAGCCCGTCGGTCTGCTATGTACCAGTTCGTCAATGACGTCTGATACGTCCAAAACGTATCTATAATTTCTGCTTGCTCCATGCCACTTTTGGGTGATATTGCTATGATATTTATACACTTCCATACACTTTTGATCATATTTGGACTAACCTACTAATCCAGTGCACCCCAGTGCCAGTTTCTGTTTTCGGCTGTTTGTGTATTTCAGGTTTTCACGTTACGAGAACTGCCAGGAAAAATCAAGAAAAATTATATAAAAAATCAGCGTTCCAGAACCTACCTTGCGCCCGAAGTACAGCCGGGGGGGCACCTGGGCCCCAGGCGCCCTGGCGGCGCCCCCCCCCCCCTTGGGCCGCGCCGGGGGGGCGCCTGGGCCCCCCGAGCCCCGTCTGGTGCCCCCCTTTGGCATATATTTAGAGCGTCCTTCGAAACCCTCGGGACGGGAAGTCTTTTTAGCGATCTCATCTCTGTTCCGCCGCCGCCGCCGCTTCCAAGATCGGGAGCACCAGGAGAACTCTTCCCGGCACCCTGCCGGAGGGGAGGATCACCATCGGGAGCCTCTCCACCACCATGGACGCCTCCCGGATGAGTTGTGAGTAGTCTCCCTTGGACCATGAGTCCATGACCAGTAGCTATGTGATGTTCTCCTCCCGTTCTTGTACTTCACTAATTAGTCCTCGTGAGCTGCCCTACATGATCGAGGCACATATGTAATCCTTATGCTGTTGCTATGATGAGTTTGCTGGGATCCGATGGATTATGAGATTATGTTCAGATTTTGATTGAGTAATATATTTGATCTACCTCTTTTATATTTATGTTCATAAGTAATTCTTGCATGTTCTCCGTTGTTATTTATTGCTTTGGCCAAGTAATACGTAGTGACTCCAAGAGGGAACGTTATGCTTGATTGTGGGTTCATGCCCCTCGATGACTAGCTTGAGTGACAGAAACATGAGTCTAGGGGATGTGCTGTTGCCACAAGGGGGAAAACAACGGTGCTTGTGCCCGCGGGTGCAAGGATTGTTTACTTTACGCAAAGTTCTTTTAATGCAGTTGTCTGTTGCTTTGAGTTTACACTATGGGTGGGGCTCGCAACTTAATACCAGCGAGATGTTCTGGATAGATATCTCAAGGTGGGTGATTAGTAGTAGATATTGATGGATTTCGGTCTACTTACTTTGGCGTACCGCCCATGCTTTGAACCTCAACCTTTCTTGCAATGTAGTCAGCATTGGTTTGCGTTCGTGGTCCTGTCAATTGCCCGGCTGTAATTCGTTTACCTCACATAGCTGTTTTATCGTCTTTTGGGAGAGAGACATCACTAGTGAACATCATGAGACTCCGGTCCATATTACCATCATTGATCACATCCGCTATTTACTTTCCGCTATTTACTTACTATTGCAAACATTATCTATCACTACTATCATTTTCGTTTAATCCTTTGTGAACTACAAGGCCGGAGGGATTGACAACCTCTCTGTACTCGTTGGGAGCAAAGTTATTTGTATCTGTGTGCAGGTCCAGGTTGATTGCTAATATTTGGCGCCGTTAGCAGTTGACACCTACTTGTTGAACCTAGGAGTCTCTGGGGATTCGATCCTTGGCATCTTTGCTAAGGGAAAAACTTCCACAACACTGCATCTCACACCTTCCACTTGGGGTAACCAATGAGGGGTTAGAGGCCCATCAAGGAGTTTTTCTGGCGTCGTTGCCGGGGACTCCACTCTTCAGGATAGGGGAGTTGCACGCTATCTTTTACCTTTGCTTTTTAGTCTTGTTAGTTTACCTTTCAGTTTTCTTCATGTATTTCACTAGTTATGCTTATGGACAACCTTACTATTGGATCGTTGCTTGGGGGAAGACGCCCCGCACCTGTGGTGGTTGCTCCTGCCCCTACTGAAATTGTGCCCTATAAAATACCAGCTGGTATTATCAATTATATCTTGGCTAATCGTTATGCAGGAGACAGACATCCCGGAGAACACTTGCTATATCTGTCACAACTATGTTCATTATTTAAGCTTGCAGGTGTATCAAGGGAGTTTTTCATGAGGAAATTGTTCGCCGTATCACTTATAGATAAAGCTTCAGATTGGTATAAGCTTCTCGATAACTCGCACTTGCTTGATTGGCAAGAGCTTATGTCTCTCTTTTATAATAAGTTTTATCCTCTTCATGATGCTTATGTGGAGAGTAAGAGTACCTTTTTGCGTGTGGATCATGGTAACAATGCTTTATGTGATGCTTATATTGTTGAGTTCATCCATGATGCCACTGAAATTTATAATGAGAGAGGGAGACGTGGTTCTAAATATCTTAATAATATCAAGTTGCCTCTCTTTATGTTGAAGGTTTTGAAGCTGCACTTGTTTTGTCTTCCTATGCTTATTGCTTTATGCTTCAATAATTTATTTCTTTACAAGATTCCAATGCATAGGAAGAGGGGTAGACTTAAATATGATTTATATGTGCTTCTTGATGTTCTCTTTTGTTCTTCAACTCTTATTCCTACGAGAGCATCATTTTTGCATTATGCCTAGCTTAAAGGCATAAAAGAAAGCGCTTTTGGGAGGCAGCCCACATGAATAAAAAATTTATTTTGCTTTTGTTGTGTCTTGATGTTGTTTACTACAGTAGCATCATCATTGTATCTTTGCTTTTCATATTTGTGCCAAGTATAGCCTCTGATTGCTAGAAAGTTCAAAAGTTGTGAGGTGCTGTCCAGGAAACAGATTCTGTCCTTGGATAGAAAACTTCGTATAAAATCACCAGATCATCTTTTTGGTCTGAATTTTTTCGACAGCGTTCTCTATATAATTATCTTTCGTGCATCTGTTCTGAGTTTTTTTATTTGAGTTGCAGAAGTGCCCCGAACAAATCAATTACTACCTGCTGTTCTGTTTTTCACAGATTTTGTCCTGTTTTGCTTTTCCTTCATTTTGCAAACCAAGAGCTTGCTTTTTCTTTGCAAAAACCTTTTGGCAATCTTGAGAAACAGTAGACCTTCAAGAATATCTTTATTTCCAGCAAGGAACAATTATTTTATTAAGGGTACTAACCTCGCTAATCAGATTATGATGAGTTATGTATGAAGGGAGTTTTCAAGTGTGCGAGGGAAGATGATAAAAAGATTCGGGAGTGTCAAGCGCTCAAGCTTGGGGATGCCCCCGTGCACCCCCAAGAAATATCCAAGGAGACTCAAGCGTCTAAGCTTGGGGATGCCCCCGTGCATCCCCTTCTCCATCAACATTATCAGTTCGTCTTTCGTTCCGCTATATTTTTATCACTTCATGTGTTATGTGCTATGCTTGGAGCGTCTTGCTTTTAGTTTTCTTTTTAGTTTTTCATAACGAGTCGGAACTTAGCGTTCTTTATGTGGGAGAGAAACATGCTCCACTTCTACCTAGAACATAACATAGAATTTTCATGTCTATCTTTGCTGTGTGTGTTCTTTGTCTTTTAATAGCTACTATCATGTTCAGCTCTTAGTATTCATGCTTATCTTTTCAAAGAGCTTTTGTTTAGTTGGTTGCTTGAACTCTCTTTAATTATCATGCTCACCTTATTAAGAGAGTTTGCTTCCGTTGCATTGGTTAATATGTCTATGATAAAGATGCTACGTGCATAATGGCGCTTAGTAGTTCAGGTTTTCTTATGGTTAGTCTCAAATAGCTGGGGGATTCCCAATGTGTTATTGGAGTACCAACATGATTTGTTTGCCTATGATGTGGTATGTTTTAGTAATATCTTCCTTCGAGAATTTATTTTGATTGACTTGGCGTATGCTCACGCATATTTAAGACTGTAAAGAAAGTCTGTCAAGCCTTGATGATCTTTTATTTCTGAGTAGCGATATAACTACCATGCCTGATTCAATGTTGCTTTGTCGCTCTGCATGATTATGACCGTCATTGCTCTCTTAGTTGGTCGCTCCCAGTCTTTTGCTAACCTCCACCTGTACTAAGCAGACTAACTTTGCAATACATAGCTCATGGGAAAGTAGCTTAAAAACTATTGTGGTAAAGAATATGTTGCCTATGTATCTTATTTCTTATAAGTTGCTTGCTGAGCGGTAACCATGTTTCTGGGGACGCCATCAACTGTCACACTTTTGTTGAATATCATGTGAGTTGCTATGCATGTTCGTCTTGTCTGAAGTAAGGGTGATTTGCCATGGGTTGAATGAGTATGCATATTGTTAGAGAAGAACATTGGGCCGCCAACCAAAGCGATGCATCATGGTGGAAGTTTTAGCTTGGACATTAATCCTCAATCTCTTATGAGAATATGCTTATGCATTAAAGAGGAGTCCATCATCTATTTTCTATGTTGTCCCGGTATGGATGTCCTCAAGTTGAGATCTATCAAAAACGAGAAATCAAATGCGATTTATCTCCTTGGACCTTTGTACAGGTGGCATAGAGGTACCCCTTTGTGACACTTGGTTGAAACATATGTAATGCAATGATAACCCATGGAAATCCGAGCTAATTAGGACAAGGTGCGAGCACTATTGGTATTCGATGCATGAGGCTTGCAACTTATAGGATGTCTTATGCATGACACATATGAAGTACTACTACCGTTGACAAAATTGCTTCTATGTTTTCAAAATAAAAAGCTCTAGCACATAACCATTCTTTTACTTTTAAGTTGAGTCTCCACCTTCTTTCTTCAAGCACCAACTACTGAGAGCATGATTGTCATTCTAAGTGTAATGTGCATTGTCCCAAAGTAGCATTGTCTTTTGCATAATTGTGATATCGTTTATTTTGAAATCATTGTATCTAGTCATCACTTAAACCTTGAAGGTGCCCCTGCATTTATGTTTTGCTTCACTAAAGGGGGCAAGCTAGATATCACTTTATCATATTTGCACATCATGTTCATTGCAAATCTATTAGATGCTTCAATGTCTTGTTGTAAAACTTTCAGTCATTTGTGATTTTCTCATGAGGCAACTTAATTACTATAGAATCATTGTCTCAGTAAGCTTTTGTCATATGACTATAAAAAGTCCTATATGGTTAATAGCATGTCACCACAGAAATTATTCTTGTTATCGTTTACCTACTCGAGGACGAGCAGGAATTAAGCTTGGGGATGTTGATACGTCCAAAACGTATCTATAATTTATGCTTGCTCCATGCCACTTTTGGGTGATATTGCTATGATATTTATACACTTCCATACACTTTTGATCACATTTGGACTAACCTACTAATCCAGTGCACCCCAGTGCCAGTTTCTGTTTTCGGCTGTTTGTGTATTTCAGGTTTTCACGTTACGAGAACTGCCAGGAAAAATCCAGAAAAATTATATAAAAAATCAGCGTTCCAGAACCTACCTTGCGCCCAAAGTACAGCCGGGGGGGCCACCAGGGCCCCAGGCGCCCTGGCGGCGCCCCCCCCCCCTGGGCCGCGCCGGGGGGGCGCCTGGGCCCCCCGAGCCCCGTCTGGAGCCCCCCTTTGGCATATATTTAGAGCGTCCTTCGAAACCCTCGGGACGGGAACTCTTTTTCGCGATCTCATCTCTATTCCGCCGCAGCCGCCGCTTCCAAGATCGGGAGCACCAGGAGAACTCTTCCCGGCACCCTGCCGGAGGGGAGGATCACCATCGGGAGCCTCTCCACCACCATGGACGCCTCCTGGATGAGTTGTGAGTAGTCTCCCTTGGACCATGAGTCCATGACCAGTAGCTATGTGATGTTCTCCTCCCGTTCTTGTGCTTCACTAATTAGTCCTCGTGAGCTGCCCTACATGATCGAGGCACATATGTAATCCTTATGCTGTTGCTATGATGAGTTTGCTGGGATCCGATGGATTATGAGATTATGTTCATATTGTGATTGAGTAATATATTTGATCTACCTCTTTTATATTTATGTTCATAAGTAATTCTTGTATGTTCTCCGTTGTTATTTATTGCTTTGGCCAAGTAATACGTAGTGACTCGAAGAGGGAACGTTATGCTTGATTGTGGGTGCATGCCCCTCGATGACTAGCTTGAGTGACAGAAACATGAGTCTAGGGGATGTGTTGTTGCCACAAGGGGGAAAACAACGGTGCTTGTGCCCGCGGGTGCAAGGATTGTTTACTTTACGCAAAGTTCTTTTAATGTAGTTGTCTGTTGCTTTGAGTTTACACTATGGGTGGGGCTCGCTACTTAATACCAGCGAGATGTTCTGGATAGATATCTCAAGGTGGATGATTAGTAGTAGATATTGATGGATTTCGGTCTACTTACTTTGGCGTACCGCCCATGCTTTGAACCTCAACCTTTCTTGCAATGTAGTCAGCATTGGTTTGCGTTCGTGGTCCTGTCAATTGCCCAGCTGTAATTCGTTTACCTCACATAGCTGTTTTATCGTCTTTTGGGAGAGAGACATCACTAGTGAACATCATGAGACTCCGCTCCATATTACCATCATTGATCACATCCGCTATTTACTTTCCGCTATTTACTTACTATTGCAAACATTATCTATCACTACTATCATTTGCGTTTAATCCTTTGTGAACTACAAGGCCGGAGGGATTGTCAACCTCTCTGTACTCGTTGGGAGCAAAGTTATTTGTATCTGTGTGCAGGTCCACGTTGATTGCTAATATCTGGCGCCGTTAGCAGTTGACACCTACTTGTTGAACCTAGGAGTCTCTGGGGATTCGATCCTTGGCATCTTTGCTAAGGGAAAAACTTCCACAACACTGCATCTCACACCTTCCACTTGGGGTAACCAACGAGGGGTTAGAGTCCCATCAACGTCCTGTATAGAAGGAGACCGAACGGCATGAAATTGAAGTGCATCCCTCAAGAGGAAGGACTGGAGCTGTTGGCAGAGATACACGGAGGCATATGTGGATCCCACATAGGGTCGAGGGCCCTTGTCGGCAAGGCATTCCGGCAAGGCTTCTTCTGGCCCACTGCCCTCCAGGATGCGACGGCACTGGTCACCAGGTGTGAAGAGTGCCAGTTCCATTCAAAGAAACTTCATCAACCAGCTCAAGCCCTTCAAACCATTCCTCTCTCCTGGCCCTTCTCGGTCTGGGGGCTCGACATGCTGGGCCCTTTCCCCCGTGCTGTCGGGGGCTTTGAGTACTTGTATGTTGCGATCGACAAGTTCACAAAGTGGCCAGAGGTGGAGGCAGTGAGGAAGGTCACAGCTCAGTCAGCCGTCAAGTTTTTCAAGGGACTAGTGTGCCGTTTTGGTGTACCCAACAGGATCATCACCGACAACGGCACGCAGTTCACAAGCCGCACCTTCATGCAATATACCCAGGACCTCGGCAGCAAAGTCTGTTTCGCTTCCGTTGCTCACCCCCGAAGCAATGGTCAAGCTGAGAGGGCAAACGCTGAAGTGCTGCGAGGATTAAGGACAAAGACCTTTGACAGGCGCACAAGAGTGGGAGGCGCTGGATTGATGAGTTGCCGGCGGTTCTTTGGTCAATCAGAACAACGCCAAATCGAGCCACCGGCCAGACACCCTTCGCCCTGATATACGGGGCGGAAGCAGTTCTCCCCACTGAACTCATATATGGGTCACCTCGAGTGCTCGCTTATGATGAGCTTGAGCAAGAGCAATTGCGGCAAGAGGACGCAACGCTCCTTGAGGAAGATCGTCTTCGGGCGGCTGTGAGAGCATCACGCGACCAGCAAGCCTTGTGCCGCTACCATAGCCGCAAGGTCCATGCCCGAAGCTTTGAGGAAGGCGACCTTGTTCTCCAGCGCGTTCAATCGGCCAGGAATACGAACAAGTTGACGCCAAAGTGGGAAGGCCCTTATCGGGTAATACGAGTCGCCAGGCCTGGCGCAGTCCGCCTGGAGACCGAAAATGCCGTTCCGGTGAGCAATTCCTGGAACATTGAGCATCTTCGCAAGTTTTACCCATAAGGCGCGGCTTGCCGGGCCCCTCGGCAAGCCACCCTTTTGTACAAGCCTTGCCGGCAAGGCATGTAACCCTTTGTACAAAGCCAGGCGCAGACCCTGAGCATAAATAAATGAAGCGCTGGCGCCCTAAGTTATAGCATGCATGCTGAGTCGAGTCTCGTCCTTGGTTAGGGTTGATAGTGCTTAGCGGCGGTTAACCCCTAGCTTAGAGGTCGAGTTTGCGTCTCTTTGTCTTTCCTCTATCTCCTTTGGTTCACAGGACGCACGGACATCCTTGCCGAGGCCACTTGGGGAGAAGAAAGAGGAACAGATCAACATCAAGGCCGCGACAAGCTAGTGTTGCCGGGGCTACAAGGGCAAAGATTCGCCCACGGCGAACCAGGGTTGCCGGGGGCTGCGGCTTCAGATAAGTTCTTCGCCCCTTATCATGCATTCCGTTATGGACTGAGGTATGTGAAACCTCGTTCTTTTCCTTAAGCTACCGTACTCCCATAACTCTAGGCCCTAGGGCTCGTCCCTGGGACTAAGTTTGGTCGTAGTCGCGGCGGCAAAAAGGTGAGACGAGGAGCCTAAGACCACTTCATCCCTGCCTCCGCCAAGGGCGTGAGAAAGGTCGAGCGAAGTAGGAAGACGGCAAGGCCTGTTGCCGGGCAAGAAAATGTTTATCTTAGAGATATCAGGGATTTATTCCCTATTGTGGGTTCTACCTGCGAACAAATGACCCGGCAAACATTCCTTTTTCATTAAAAACATTCCATTCAGGTACAGTCCATAGGGAATGAAAAACATGAACAAGGAGATTACAAGTTTTAAACTTAACAGATGCCCTAAGGCTTACAAACTAAAAAGAGATAAGATGCCCGTGATGCCTTTCTTGTCCCTCTCCTCAGGAGGTAGGTCAAGGAGGCGAGAAGGGCAAAAGGGGCGCCCAGGCGAGCTACGGGTGGCAGAAGACACCAAGAGGACATCTCGGTGGCCGCCTAAGGGCTGGATGGTGATGACGGCGCCGGAGGCAGAGCTCGAAGATGAGGCGGCAGGACGCCTGTACGCGTCGAAGGCGTCGGTGCACGCGTACTCCGACATGACGACCTAGCCGCCCGCCTTCTTCCTCTTCCTCTTCCGCAGCCTCCCTATGCCAGCCGCCATGGAGACGGCCCCGAGAAGTTCAAGGAGCCGGCGACGCGGATGATGGGGTCACCGGTGCCACCAGGAGCGGCGCCCGACACCTAGTCGGACCCGTCATCCTGCCGTCCACCGCCCTCGTCGTCGTTGTCACTGTCCTCCTCGTCACCCTCGTTCAAGGAGGAGTCTTCATCATCGGAGGAGCTCTCCACGCAGCACCTCGCACGAGTCCCGAGGTGCCCGAAGACCTTGACGGAGAGATGGCCATCCTCCATCAACTTGAAATGGAGGGTGAGCCCATCCGTCAGGCTGTGGATGCGAGCGAACGTCTTCCATCCTTGACGAAGATACATCACATGAGAGGTAGGGAAGTCGACGCGGACCCGCGTGCCACTGATCCCGCATCCCCTCATGTGCAGCCGCAGCGACACTGGCGGATCCACCTCCATCTCCCGCACAAATGGAGTCGGGAGACGAAGGCAACGGCGCGGCGGCCCCGCATCCTAACGAAGAACTCGCAAGGGTCATCCCCAATGTGGCCTTCCATTGGAGGAGGGGCTGCAGGCGGGGGCGAGGCCGGCGGACCGCCCCGTCCTCCTCTTCCCCGAGCGCCCCGGCCTCACCCACGGCCTCGCCCCCTCCCTCTTCCCCTCGTGGCTGGCTCTGCCACCGAAGGTACAGGGGAAGGAGGGACGCGTTGTCGAGCGGCGACCCTCGCTGTCACCGTTGAAGAGCCAGGATTTCCTCTCTTCATGGCGAACAGAAGAGAGGAGCAGAAGCTGAAGGAGAAAGAAGATGGAGGAATGCGGGACGCCGTCCCTTCCCTCCGCTCTTTATAAAGGGGCGAGGCTGGGGCTCGACCGCCCTGCTCGGCCAATCAAGACGCAGAAGGCGAGGGAACCGGGACCGACCCGCCACCCCAACCAGCGACGGCTCGGTTTCCCGCCTCCACCGTTCGCCACCTCGAGTGCATGGAGGACACGTGGCGAACGTGGAGAACCGAGGGGACGGGTGAGGTGACCTCTCCCCACCCCGTGATCGTGGGGAATGGACGCCTAGACGACCGCGCCTCGGCCCCATTCAGTAAATGGGCCACGCCTCCACGCCTCCCCCCGTTTACGGGGAAGACGCGAAGCAGCCTCCTTTCGCATTTACTGTGACGTGACGCATGCCTGCGGAAACCGCCCCACGCATGCCACCCACGTCACGCACGCCCCTCCACCCTGCGTCGTGCACGCGGGTCGTGGGAGGTGCAGCGTGCAGAAAATTTTACCACGGCGAAAACCGCCCCGCCTGCCCGCGCATCGTTCTGGGCCTGGCCCAACAACGCGTCGCGCTCATGTGTGGGCCAGGCCCGGGGGCTCCTATCGGTGTACAAAAAGAGGGGCACACTTTTTGTACCCCTATAACTGTGCACGGGCAGTCTGAGCCACGGGCGCCACCACACCAAGCACAGCAGGGGAGGTGAGCCAAGGTAAGACCGAAGCTCGATGGAATTGGAGCAACGCCAAGAACAAGACCAGAAAGAGCAAAGGGACGAAGCGGCTTCCCCCGGCAAGATCGTTGCCGGGAGCCGGTTTCAGCAGCCCTGGCAAGACCCTTGCCGGGGCCGGCTCTGACAACCCCGGCAAGACCCTTGACGCGGCAGCTCGCCCCATGCCTACGGAGTGGATCACCCTTGAGTCCACCGCCCCCATGGGGCGAGGATTCGGGAGATATCCCCGTGGTGGCATGCAGATCTTTGTGAAGACATCCAAGATCAGATACAAGCTAAGAAGACGACGACCCTTGGCGGGATCCCAGCCAAGGAGGACCACAAGACCTCCGGCAAGCACCTTGCCGGGGATGACAGCAGGCGCCGTGGCAAGACCCTTGCCGGGGCCCCGGCAAGGCCCTTGCCGAGGACACCCGCAGGGCGACCATCAGGCCCGCACCAACTGAGTTTCCACCATCCCACGCAGCTGCCGACCCAACCAGCTGGACAGGCTCCTGCGTGGCAACTCGTAGATTTTCATGGAGCCCCATCGTTGCGCCACCTCAGCTGCCTGCCTGCCTACATGGCACCTCAGGCACCGCTGGCTAGGGCGTGTGTCGACACAAGGAGGAGCGGAAACGGACAAGACAGACGGCTCCCCTCGTCCCCGATAAAGCGAGGACACCTAAGCTAGGCGCATTAAATGCGCCTTGTCCTGTAATGCGAGGGCTAACCTCGCATCATTGTACCCTTTCCACCTCATGCGTGCCATTGTGGCAACCCCTTTTTCCTATAAAAGGAGGCCCGAGGCAACCAGGAGAAGGATTCGGCTTTTTCGAACTCCTCACGACTCTTTTGGAGCTCCTCACTAGCTGAAGAACACAAACATATAATCCACCAAAGCAGGAGTAGGGTTTTACGCATCTTTGCGGCCCAAACCTGGGTAAAGGAACCGTGTCCTGACTGTTAGATCCACTCTTCTCTCAACCCCGCGCCCCGCAACCATAGTAGGGATTCTTGTGATCCCATAGGTGTCGATCCAAATACACTGACACACAGCTATGGTAGGTATTTCCCTCAGTGATGAAACCAAGGTTATCAAACTAGTAGGAGAACCATGCAATACTATGTAAATGGTACCTGCGCACAAAAAACAAATACTTGCAGCCCGACGTGTTAAAGGGGTTGTCAATCCCTTTCGGGTAACGGTGCCAGAAATTGCCAAGTTGGCGGGATAAATTGTAGTAGATTGGAAGATGCAAATAAAACACAGCAAGGTATTTTTGTGTTTTTGATAATATAGATCTGAAAATAAAGGAAAAGGCAATTAGCAATATAGATCTGAAAGTATATTATTCGAAAATAGACCCAGGAGCCGTATATTTCACTAGTGGATTCTCTCGAGAAAAATAGCATACGGTTGGTAGACAAATTACTGTTGGGCAATTGATAGAAAAGCAAATAATTATGACGATATCCAAGACAATGATCATGTATATAGGCATCACATCCAAGATTAGTAGACCGACTCCTTCCTGCATCTACTGCTATTACTCCACACATCGACCGCTATCCAGCATGCATCTAGTGTATTAAGTTCATGGAAAATGGAGTAATGCAATAAGAACAATGACATGATGTAGGCAAGATCTATTCATGTAGGAATAGACCCCATCTTTTTATCCTTAATAGCAATGCTACATGCGTGCCTCGTTGCCCCTTCTGTCACTGGGAAAGGACACTTCAAGATTGAACCCATTACAAAGCACCTCTTCCCATTGCAAGATAAATAGATCAAGTTGGCCAAACAAAACTCAAATATCGGAGAAGAAATACGAGGCTATAATAATCAAGAATGAATATTAAATCAAGGCAAATCTGATCATAAACTCACAATTCACCGGATCCCGACAAACACATCGCAAAAAAGTCATTATATCAAATAGATCTCCAAGAGACCGTTGTATTGAGATACAAAGAGAGAAGAAGCCATCTAGCTACTGCCTACGGACCCCTAGGTCTGTGGTAAAATACTAACGCATCATCGCAGAGGCACCAATGAGGATGATGAACCCCTCCGTGAATGTGTTCCCCTCTGGTGGAGGGCCGAAAAAGGGCTCTAGATTGGATCTCGTGGTTGTGGAACTTGCGGCGGCTGGAATAAAATTTTGTCGACTCCCCTAGGGTTTCTCGAATATTGGGGTATTTATAGAGCGAAGAGGCGGTGCGGGAGGCCACCTATGTGGGCACAACCCACCTGGGGTACCCCCAGGTACTTCTCTGGCCCACTGGATGTCTTCTGGTCCAAAAGATCCACAAAAAGTTCCGCTGCATTTGGACTCCGTTTGGTATTGATTTTCTGCGATGTAAAAAAACAAGCAGAAAACAGCAACTCGCACTGGGCACTATGTCAATAGGTTAGTCCCAAAAAATGATGTAAAATGATTGGAAAACATCCAAGAATGATAATATAACAGCATGGAACAATCAAAATTTATAGATACGTTGGAGACGTATCAGCGGACTCTCCATCTACACCACGAACTCTCGGGTCATGTCGCGCGAATGAGACCGACGATGTGATAGCCTGGCTTATTAGGGATGATAGACTACTCATATCAATAAGGAATTCCTTATTTTCCAGGAGCCCATTCGAAAAGAACTCCAAAGTTAAGCGTGCTTAGCTTGGAGTAGTTTCAGGATGGGTGACCGACCGGGAAGTTGCTCCCAGGTGCGCACGAGTGAGAACAAAGTGCGCAGAAAAGACTAGTATTGATATGTGAGGCCCGTCTAGATCCCGCCATGAGTAATGACCACCGATGTGTGTGTCTGGGGCGTGACAAGTTGGTATCAGAGCCGACCCTCGCGATTACACGGATGTTTGTGGACAGGTGCGCGGTCATGTTGTGCATGACGTTTGTGACCCATCGTAGCACACGGCATGGCACATGTGCCGGACTGGATGCACAGACGTATGTGCCAAGAGGGAACGTTCCTGTGGCCCGACGAGGACGTCGGTTCCTCTGAGTGAGGGTGTATGTGATAGCCTGGCTTATTAGGGATGATATACTACTCATACCATTAAGGAATTCCTTATTTTCCGGGAGCCCATTCGGAAAGAACTCCAAAGTTAAGTGTGCTCAGCTTGGAGTAGTTTCAGGATGGGTGACCGACCGAGAAGTTGCTCCCGGGTACGCACGAGTGAGGACAAAGTGCATAGAAAAGACTAGTATTGATATGTGAGGCCAATCGAGATCCCGCCAGGAGTAACGACCACCGGCGGGTGTGTCCGGCTCTGATACCATATGTGATAGTCTGGCTTATTACGGATGATAGACTACTCATATCAATAAGGAATTCCTTATTTTTCGGGAGCCCATTCGGATAGAACTCCGAAGTTAAGCGTGCTCAGCTTGGAGTAGTTTCAGGATGGGTGACCGACCGGGAAGTTGCTCTCGGATGCGCACGAGTGAGGACAAAGTGCGCAGAAAAGATTAGTATTGATCTGTGGGGCCAGTCTAGATCCTGCCAGGAGTAACGACCACCGGCAGGTGTGTCCGGGGCGTTACAAGTTGGTATCAAAGCCGACCCTCGCGGTTACACGGATGTTTGCGGACAGGTGCGCGATCATGTTGTTCATGATGTTTGTGACCCGTCGTGGCACACGGCATGGCACATGTGCCGGACTGGATGCATAGACGTATGTGCCAAGAGGGAACGTTCCTGTGGCCCGACGAGGATGTCGGTTCCTCTGAGTGGGGGTGTATGTGATAGCCTAGCTTATTAGGGATGATAGACTACTCATACCAATAAGGAATTCCTTATTTTCTGGGAGCCCATTCGGATGGAACTCCGAAGTTAAGCGTGCTCGGCTTGGAGTAGTTTCAGGATGGGTGGCCGACCGGGAAGTTGCTCCTGGGTGCGCACGAGTGAGGACAAAGTGCGCAGAAAAGACTAGTATTGATATGTGGGGCCAGTCTAGATCCCGCCAGGAGTAATGACCACCGGTGGGGGAAAAAATTATATGAGACCAAGTCTCATATAATGCAGGTGAGACCCTCCCTGATGGATGACATGTGACATTCACAAATCACAACGCATCTAATCTCTCCCCCCTGATTTCAGGTGGGGGTGGGGTAGGTGCTTTGTGATTTGTGAATGCCACGTGTCATCCATCAGGGCGGGTCTCACCTGCTAATCCGTGAGACCTGGTCTCATATAATTTTTTCCACCGGCGGGTGTGTCCGGGGCGTTACAGACGATGATGCGGCCAAGTTGCCTCCCCTTGCCCCCCTCCTTGACATCGGCCGCCGCGGCTCCCACGACCACGCCCACAGATGGAGCTCTTTCCACAGCTGTCGAAGCCGGCGTAGCCCCCCGACGGAGCGAGCCCGGACCCTTGGGGCGCCGCAGCTGGCGTCGCGATGGATTTTCTGGGACGACCGCGCCCTCTCTTGGGTGGCGGCAGCTTCGGTTCATTTCGTGGTTCCTTCCCTTTCTCCGCGGCGGAGAACCTCCTCACTGGCGCCATGGTTGCTGCAACAGAGGTTTGGAGTGGAGGAGCAGGGAGATGAAAGATGGGCTGGGGGCTCCATTCCTCTCGCCCCTTTATGGACGGTCGAAGGAGGCCAACCGGCGTCCCTTCGCATTCGGGGCAGTGATGGTCCAACCGCGCGCCCCAACTTTTGTCAGTTTGGGCTACCAAGGCGACGTGGGGAAGTGGAGGTGTCCGCGTCCTGTCATGTGCCATGCGTCAAGCCTGGCCCGCAGGCGGTTGGGGCCCGCGGTGCCGCGCCCTTTGTCCCTCTCCTTCACGTCGGAGCCAGGCTTGGCATGCCTTCGACCTGGGGGCTAGTGTTGGCGCTCTAGGAATGGGGGTACCCAGACTTGCCTGCCTGCGGCCCAACGCGTGGCCCCACCGACGGGCCGGTACAACCCAGCTCCAAGCTCCTGAGGACAAGACCCTCGCGTAGGCCCCTGGCCTCGCGAGGAGAGCAACGTCGAGACCTCCTCGAGGGGCAGCTTCCCGAGCCTACCTCCTGAGGGGCGGAGATCTCTATGCAAGCCCGGCCTCGTGAGGCACAAGATGACGTGAGCCATGGTGGCCAAGGCCAGGCGGGCGTCAGCAGGCGACAGTTTCCTCTTTGGTGCTAAGGAGGCAAGAACAGGTGCAGGTTCCGGAGGGAGGCCCCAAAGGTTTCCATCTCGGTGCAACGGGACCACAACCGCGAGCTCGGCAAGACGGATGTCATCGCCGAGCCCACCGTTGCGTCATGGCTAGAAGCTTTGCAGGAGAAAACCATCTTTCGTCAGGATAAGATGTACTTCTTCTCCCCTTTCAAAGTTGGCCGTTGTGGAATCCTTTTCCGCCAAAACAGCGAGGGAAGAGGACCAAGACCACTATAAATGTAGAGTAGCCTTCGCCATAGAGAGGGATCGATTGATCCTCATCATCTGAGCCCTCGCGGGGCCGCTCATCCACTATACTAGTTCATCCCCCAACCTCCTCGTGAGGCTAATCCACCAAAGGCATGAGTAGGGTCTTTTACACCGCAAGGTGGCCCGAACCTGAGTAAATCTATGTGTTCTTCCCTTCTCTTTGATCATCCCACTCTGCAAGGTCGAGCCTTGATCATAGCGAGCAGTGCTTCATGAATAAGCGAGATCCTTCGTACACGCTGATACGTCCAAAACGTATCTATAATTTCTGCTTGCTCCATGCCACTTTTGGGTGATATTGCTATGATATTTATACACTTCCATACACTTTTGATCATATTTGGACTAACCTACTAATCCAGTGCACCCCAATGCCAGTTTTTGTTTTCGGCTGTTTTTGTATTTCAGGTTTTCACATTACGAGAACTGTCAGGAAAAATCCAGAAAAATTATATAAAAAATCAGCGTTCCAGAACCTACCTTGCGCCCGAAGTACAGCCGGGGGGGCCACCAGGGCCCCAGGCGCCCTGGCGGCGCCCCCCCCCCTGGGCCGCGCCGGGGGGGCGCCTGGCCCCCCCCAAGCCCCGTCTGGTGCCCCCTTCGGCATATATTTAGAGCGTCCTTCGAAACCCTCGGGACGGGAACTCTTTTTCGCGATCTCATCTCTATTCCGCCGCCGCCGCCGCTTCCAAGATCGGGAGCACCAGGAGAACTCTTCCCGGCACCCTGCCGGAGGGGAGGATCACCATCGCGAGCCTCTCCACCACCATGGACGCCTCCCGGATGAGTTGTGAGTAGTCTCCCTTGGACCATGAGTCCATGACCAGTAGCTATGTGATGTTCTCCTCCCGTTCTTGTGCTTCACTAATTAGTCCTCGTGAGCTGCCCTACATGATCGAGGCACATATGTAATCCTTATGTTGTTGCTATGATGAGTTTGCTGGGATCCGATGGATTATGAGATTATGTTCAGATTGTGATTGAGTAATATATTTGATCTAACTCTTTTATATTTATGTTCATAAGTAATTCTTGCATGTTCTCCGTTGTTATTTATTGCTTTGGCCAAGTAATACGTAGTGACTCCAAGAGGGAACGTTATGCTCGATTGTGGGTTCATGCCCCTCGATGACTAGCTTGAGTGACAGAAACATGAGTCTAGGGGATGTGCTGTTGCCACAAGGGGGAAAACAACGGTGCTTGTGCCCGCGGGTGCAAGGATTGTTTACTTTACGCAAAGTTCTTTTAATGCAGTTGTCTGTTGCATTGAGTTTACACTATGGGTGGGGCTCGCAACTTAATACCAGCGAGATGTTTTGGAGAGATATCTCAAGGTGGATGATTAGTAGTAGATATTGATGGATTTCGGTCTACTTACTTTGGCGTACCGCCCATGCTTTGAACCTCAACCTTTCTTGCAATGTAGTCAGCATTGGTTTGCTTTCGTGGTCCTGTCAATTGCCCAGCTGTAATTCGTTTACCTCACATAGTTGTTTTATCGTCTTTTGGGAGAGAGACATCACTAGTGAACATCATGAGACTCCGGTCTATATTACCATCATTGATCACATTCGCTATTTACTTTTCGCTTTTATTTACTATTGCAAACATTATCTATCACTACTATCATTTGCGTTTAATCCTTTGTAAACTACAAGGCCGGAGGGATTGACAACCTCTCTGTACTCGTTGGGAGCAAAGTTATTTGTATCTGTGTGCAGGTCCACGTTGATTGCTAATCTGGCGCCGTTAGCAGTTGACACCTACTTGTTGAACCTAGGAGTCTCTGGGGATTCGACCCTTGGCATCTTTGCTAAGGGAAAAACTTCCACAACACTGCATCTTACACCTTCCACTTGGGGTAACCGACGAGGGGTTAGAGGCCCATCAAGGAGTTTTTCTGGCGCCGTTGCCGGGGACTCCACTCTTCAGGATAGGGGAGTTGCATGCTATCTTTTACCTTTGCTTTTTAGTCTTGTTAGTTTACCTTTCAGTTTTTGCTTTAGTATCCTTTATCAAAAAAATTACAAAAAAATTATTTTGCCTTTCTGTTAGTAGTCCTATCTGTTTAGCTAAACATGTTAGGATATGGTGCTTTGAGGGAATCAGAAGTTCTAGATTTCCGTCAAAGGGATGGAGAAAATATGAAGAAGGCATGGGACAGAATTTTTGATGCACATAGGAGAATTATGCCTTGGATACCTATAAAAATTGTGCTTAGGAATTTTTACCAGGGTCTTTTTAAATGGTGTAAACACTCTCTTGACATTATAGCCGAGGGAGATTTCCTAGAGTGTGATGAAGCTAGAGCTCTTGAAATTATACATGGTCTATCTAGTTACTTTGTTTATGATCATAATTTTGATACTGTCATAGATAGACTTGCTACTATTGAAAAGAGAATGGATGCTCTAGACTTAATGAAGGTAGAGAAACCCAAACACAATAAGAGAGATATTTTGGAAATAGATAATGACTGGGAGCCTCTTGTTAGGATTAGCATCTCTAATCAAGACTTCCTTGCTTATTGTGATATTGGATCTATGGTTTCTACTATGCCAAAACCCGTTCATGATTCTTTAAAATTTAACATGGATAGACTACCATCTTATCATGAACACACTAATGGAGATATTTCTGAAATCCAGGGAAGAATAAAAGATGTGCCAGTTAAATTCCTTAAAGGGATTGCAATGGTTGATTTCTTCATCATGGAGCCAAACCAAGGAAAAATAGTGCTTGGAAGGGACTTCCTTCGAGCGGTAAAAGGCTTCATCGATATAGGTAAGGGACAAATCCGCTTACGCGGGAAGGCAAAAGGTGTGTCCCCCTTTCCTAGAAGGAACAAGAGTGAACTTGTTGAGGAACCATATGAATCAATTTATAACTCCGATTATTATGATGGTTATTGATTCCTTTTTGCATTATGCCTAGCTTAAAGGCATAAAAGAAAGCGCTTTTGGGAGGCAGCCCACATGAATAAATTTTTATATTTTGCTTTTATTGTGTCTTGATGTTGTTTACTACAGTAGCATCATCATTGTATCTTTGCTTTTCATATTTGTGCCAAGTATAGCCTCTGATTGCTAAAAAGTTCAAAAGTTGTGAGGTGCTGTCCAGGAAACAGATTCTGTCCTTGGATAGAAAAATTCGTATAAAATCACGAGATCATCTTTTTGGTCTGAATTTTTTCGACAGCGTTCTCTATATAATTGTCTTTCGTGCGTCTGTTCTGAGTTTTTTTTATTTGAGTTGCAGAAGTGCCCCGAACAAATCAATTACTACCTGTTGTTCTGTTTTTCACAGATTCTGTCCTGTTTTGCTTTTCCTTCATTTTGCAAACCAAGAGCTTGCTTTTTCTTTGCAAAAACCTTTTGGCAATCTTGAGAAACAGTAGACCTCCAAGAATATCTTTATTTCTAGCAAGGTATAATTATTTTATTAAGGGTACTAACCTCGCTAATCAGATTATGATGAGTTATGTATGAAGGGAGTTTTCAAGTGTGCGAGGGTAGATGATAAAAAGATTCATGAGTGTCAAGCGCTCAAGCTTGGGGATGCCCCCATGCACCCCCAAGAAATATTCAAGGAGACTCAAGCGTCTAAGCTTGGGGATGCCCCCGTGAAGGAAATATGCCCTAGAGGCAATAATAAAGTTATTATTTATTTCCTTATATCATGATAAATGTTTATTATTCATGCTAGAATTGTATTAACTGGAAACTTAGTACATGTGTGAATACATAGACAAAACAGAGTGTCCCTAGTATGCCTCTACTAGACTAGCTCATTGATCAAAGATGGTTATGTTTCCTAGCCATAGACATGTGTTGTCATTTGATCAACGGGGTCACATCATTAGGAGAATGATGTGATGGACAAGACCCATCTGTTAGCTTAGCAACTTGATCGTTTAGTTTTATTGCTATTGCTTTCTTCATGACTTATACATGTTCCTATGACTATGAGATTATGCAACTCCCGAATACCGGAGGAACACTTTGTGTGCTACCAAACGTCACAACGTAACTGGGTGATTATAAAGGTACTCTACAGGTGTCTCCAAAGGTACTTGTTGGGTTGGTGTATTTCGAGATTAGGATTTTTCACTCCGATTGTCGGAGAGGTATCTCTGGGCCCACTCGGTAATGCACATCACTATAAGCCTTGCAAGCATTGCGGCTAATGAGTTAGTTGCGGGATGATGTATTACGGAACGAGTAAAGAGACTTGCCGGTAACGAGATTGAACTAGGTATTGAGATACCGACGATCGAATCTCGGGCTAGTAACATACCGATGACAAAGGGAACAACGTATGTTGTTATGCGGTTTGACCGATAAAGATCTTCGTAGAATATGTGGGAGCCAATATGAGCATCCAGGTTTCGCTATTGGTTATTGACCGGAGACGTGTCTCGGTCATGTCTACATAGTTCTCGAACCCGTAGGGTCCGCACGCTTAAGGTTTTGATGACAGTTTTATTATGAGTTTATGAGTTTTGATGTACCGAAGGAGTTCGGAGTTCCGGATGAGATCGGGGACATGACGAGGAGTCTCGAAATGGTCGAGACGTAAAAATCGATATATTGGACGACTATATTCGGACATCGGAAAGGTTCCGAGTGATTCGGGTATTTTCGGAGTACCGGAGAGTTACGGGAATAGAGGAGAGAGGCCAAAAGGAAGGAGGCGCGTGGCCCCCTTCTGGTCTGAATTGGACAAGGGGTGCAGCCCCCTTTTCCTTCTCCCTCTCCCCCTCTTTCCTTCTCTCCTACTCCGGAAAGGAAAGGGGAATCCTACTAGGACTTGGGAGTCCTAGTAGGACTCCCCACACTTGGCGCGCCCCTTCTAGGGCCGGCCTCTCCCTCCCTCCTTTATATACGGGGGCAGGGGGGCACCTCTAGACACAACAGTTGATCTCATGATCTCTTAGCCGTGTGCGGTGCCCCCTTCCACCACAGTTCTCCTCGATAATATTGTAGCCGTGCTTAGGCGAAGCCCTGCGACGGTAGAACATCAAAATCGTCACCACGCCGTCGTGCTGACGGAACTCTTCCTCGACACTCGGCTGGATCGGAGTTCGAGGGACGTCATCGAGCTGAACGTGTGCTAGAACTCGGAGGTGCCGTAGTTTCGGTGCTTGATCGGTCGGGCCGTGAAGACGTATGACTACATCAACCGCGTTGTTCTAACGCTTCCGCTTCCGGTCTACGAGGGTACGTAGACACACTCTTCCCTCTCGTTGCCATGCATCTAGTAGATAGATCTTGCGTGATCGTAGGAAAATTTTAAAATACTACGTTCCCCAACAGTGGCATCATGAGCCAGGTCTATGCGTAGATGATATGCACGAGTAGAACACAATGAGTTGTGGGCGATACTAGTCATACTGCTTACCAGCATGTCATACTTTGCTTCGGCGGTATTGTGAGATGAAGCGGCCCGGACCGACATTACGCGTACGCTTACGCGAGACTGGTTTCACCGTTACGAGCACTCGTTGCTTAAAGGTGACTGGCAGGTGTCTGTCTCTCTCACTTTAGCTGAAACAAGTGTGACTACGCCCGGTCCTTGTGAAGGTTAAAACAGCACATACTTGACGAAACATCGTTGTGGTTTTTGTATGCGTAGGTAAGAACGGTTCTTGCTAAGCCCGTAGCAGCCACGTAAAACTTGCAACAACAAAGTAGAGGACGTCTAACTTGTTTTTGCAGGGCATGTTGTGATGTGATATGGTCAAGACATGATGAGTTATACGGTTTTGTATGAGATGATCATGTTTTGTAATGTTATCGGCAACTGGCAGGAGCCATATGGTTGTCGCTTTATTGTATGAAATGCAATCGCCATGTAATTGCTTTACTTTATCACTAAGCGGTAGCGATAGTCGTAGAAGCAATAGTTGGCGAGATGACAACGATGCTACGATGGAGATCAAGGTGTCGCGCTGGTGACAAAGGTGATCATGACGGTGCTTTGGAGATGGAGATCAAAAGCACAAGATGATGATGGCCATATCATGTCACATATTTTGATTGCATGTGATGTTTATCTTATTATGCTTCTTATTTTTGCTTAGAACGACGGTAGCATTATAAGATGATCCCTTACTAAATTTCAAGGTATAAGTGTTCTCCCTGAGTATGCACCGTTGCGAAAGTTCGTCGTGCCGAGACACCACGTGATGATCGGGTGTGATAAGCTCTACGTTCAAATACAACGGGTATAAGCCAGTTTTGCACACGCATAATACTCAGGTTAAACTTGACGAGCCTAGCATATGCAGATATGGCCTCGGAACACTGGAGACCGAAAGGTCGAGCGTGAATCATATAGTAGATATGATCAACATAAGATGTTCACCATTGAAAACTACTCCATCTGACGTGATGATCGGACATGGTTTAGTTGATTTGGATCACGTGATCATTTAGATGACTAGAGGGATGTCTATCTAAGTGGGAGTTCTTAAGTAATATGATTAAATTGAACTTTAATTTATCATGAACTTAGTCCTGGTAGTATTAGCATATCTATGTTGTAGATCAATAGCTCACGATGTTGCTCCACGTTTTTTTATATGTTCCTAGAGAAAACTAAGTTAAAAGATGTTAGTAGCAATGATGCGGAATTGTTCCGTGATCTGAGGATTATCCTCATTGCTGCACAGAGAATTATGTCCTTAATGCACCGCTAGGTGACAGACCTATTGCAGGAGCAGATGTAGACGTTATGAACGTTTTGACAAAAGCTCGGTAAGATGACTACTTGATAGTTTAAGTGCACCATGCTTTACGGCTTAGAACCGGGACTTCAAAAACGTTTTGAATGCCACGGAGCATATAAGATGTTCCAAGAGTTGAAATTAGTATTTCATACTCATGCCCGTGTCGAGAGGTATAAGACCTCTGACAGTACTTTGCCTACAAGATGGAGGAGAATAGCTCAACCAGTGAGCATGTGCTCAGATTGTCTGGGTAGTACAATTGCTTGAATCAAGTGGGAGTTAATCTTCCAGATAAGATAGTAATTGACAAAGTTCTCTAGACACTATCACCAAGTTAGTAGAACTTCGTGATGAACTATAATATGCAAGGGATGACGAAAGTAATTCCCGAGCTCTTCACGATGCTGAAATCGGCGAAGGTAGAAATCAAGAAAGAGCATCAAGTGTTGATGGTTAACCAGGCCACTTGTTTCAAGTAAAGGGCAAAGGGATAGAAGGGGAACTTCAAGAAGAATGACAAGCAAGTTGTCACTCCCGTGAAGAAACCCAAAGCTAAACTCAAGCCTGAAACAAATGCTTCTACTGCAAAGGAAATGGTCACTAGAAGTGGAACTGCCCTAGATATTTGGCGGATAAGAAGGATGGCAAAGTGAACAAAGGTATATTTGATATACAGATTATTGATGTGTATTTTACTAGTGTTCATAGCAACCCCTCGGTATTTGATATTGGTTCAGTTGCTAAAGAGTAGTAACTCGAAATGGGAGTTGCATAATGAACAGAAACTAGTTAAAGGATGAAGTGACGATGTGTATTGGAAGTAGTTCCAAGATTGATATGATCATCATCGCACACTCCCTATACTTTCGGGATTAGTGTTGAACCTAAATAAGTGTTATTTGGTGTTGAGCATGAATATGATTTGATCACGTTTATTGCAATACAGTTATTCATGTAAGTTAGAGAATAATTGTTGTTCTGTTTACATGAATAAAACCTTCTATGGTCATACACCCAATGAAAATGGTTTGTTGGATCTCGATCGTGGTGATACACATATTCATAATATTGAAGCCAAAAGATGCAGGGTTAATAATGATAGTGCAACTTATTTGTGGCACTGCCGTTTAGGTCATATTGGTGTAAAGCGCATGAAGAAACTCCATAGTGATGGACTTTTGGAATCACTTGATTATGAATCACTTGGTGCTTGCAAACCATGCCTCATGGGCAAGATGACTAAAATTCCGTTCTCCGGAACTGTGGAGCGAGCAACAGATTTGTTGGAGATCATACATACAGATGTATGTGGACCAATGAGTATTGAAGCTCACGGCGGGTATTGTTATTTTCTGACCTTCACTGATGATTTGAGCAGATATGGGTATATATACTTAATGAAGCACAAGTCTGAAACATTTGAAAAGTTCAAAGAATTTCAGAGTGAAGTGAAGAATCATCGTAACAAGAAAATAAGAGTTTCTACGATATGATCGTAGAGGTAAAATATTTGAGTTAGCGAGTTTGGCCTTCAGTAAAAACAATGTGAAATAGTTTCACTACTCACGCCATCTGGAACACCATAGTGTAATGGTGTGTCCGAACATCATAACCGTACTTTATTAGATATGGTGCGATCGATGATGTCTCTTACCGATCTACTACTATCGCTTTTGGGGTTATGCATTAGAGACAGCTACATTCACGTTAAATAGGGCACCATCTAAATCCGTGGAGATGACACCGTATGAACTGTGGTTTGACGAGAAACCTAAGCTGTCATTTCTTTAAGTTTGGCACTGCGATGCTTATGTGAAAAAGTTTCAACATGATAAGCTCGAACCCAAATCAGAGAAGTAAATCTTCATAGGATACCCAAAAAGAAACTGTTGGGTACACCTTCTATCACAGATCCTAAGGCAAGGTCTTTGTTGCTAAAAGTGGATCCTTTCTAGAGAAGGAGTTTCTCTCGAAAGAAGTGAGTGGGAGGAAAGTAGAACTTGATGAGGTAATTGTACCTTCTCCCGAATTGGAAAGTGGAACATCACGGAAACTAGTTCCAGTGATTCCTACACCAATTAGTGAGGAAGCTAATGATGATGATCATGAAACTTTAGATCAAGTTTCTGCTAAACGTCGTAGATCAACCAGAGTACGTTCCGCACCAGAGTGGTACGGCAACCCAGTTCTGGAAGTCATGTTACTTGACCATGATGAACCTGCGAACTATGAGGAAGCGATGATGAGCCCAGATTCCGCAAAATGGCTTGAGGCCATGAAATCTGAGATGGATCCATGTATAAGAACAAAGTGTGGACTTTGGTTGACTTTCCCGATGATCGGCAAGCCATCGAAAATAAATGGATCTTCAAGAGGAAGACCGACGCTGGCGGTAATGTTACTGCTTACAAAGCTCGACTTGTTGCGAAAGGTTTTCGACAAGTTCAAAGAGTTGACTACGATGAGACTTTCTCACCCGTAGCGATGCTTAAGTCTGTCCGAATCATGTTAGCAATTGCCGCATTTATGAAATCTGGCAAATGGATAACAAAACTGCATTCTTTAATGGATTTATTAAAGAAGAATTGTATAAGATGCAACCAGAAGGTTTTGTCAATCCTAAAGGTGCTAGCAAATTGTGCAAGCTCCAGCGATCCATCTATGGACTGGTGCAAGCATCTCGGAGTTGGAATATACGCTTTGATAAGTTGATCAAAGCATATAGATTTATACAGACTTGCGGTGAAGCCTGTATTTACAAGAAGTGAGTGGGAGCACTACAACCTTTCTGATAAGTATATGTGAATGACATATTATCGATCGGAAATGATGTAGAATTTTCTGGAAAGCATAAGGGAGTGTTTGAAAGGAGTTTTTCAAAGAAAGACCTTGGTGAAGCTGCTTACAAATTGAGCATCAAGATCTATAGAGATAGATCAAGACGCTTGATAAGACTTTCGATAAGTACATACCTTGATAAGATTTTGAAGTAGTTCAAAATGTATCAGTCAAAGAAGGAGTTCTTGCCTGACTTGTAAGGTGTGAAGTTGAGTAAGACTCAAAGCCAGACCACGGCAGAAAAATATAGAGAGAATGAAAGTCATTCCCTATGCCTCAGCCATAGGTTCTATAAAGTATGCCATGCTGTGTACCAAACATTTTGTGTAGCTTGCCATAAGTTTGACAAGGAGGTACAATAGTGATCCAGGAGTAGATCACTGTACAGCGGTCAAAATTATCCTTAGTAACTGGATGACTAAGGAAATGTTTCTCGATTATGGAGGTGATAAAGAGTTCGTCGTAAAGGGTTACGCTGATGCAAGCTTTGACACTAAATCCAGATGACTCTAAGTATCAATCTGGATGCGTATTGAAAGTGGGAGCAATTAGCTAGAGTAGCTCCATGCAGAGCATTGTAGACATAGAAATCTGCAAAATACATACGGATCTGAATATAACAGACCCGCTAACTAAACTTCTCTCATGAAGCAAAACATGATCACACCTTAGTACTCTTTGGGTATTAATCACATGGCGATGTGAACTAGATTGTTGACTCTAGTAAACCCTTTTGGGTATTGGTCGCATGGCGATGAGAACTATGGGTGTTAGTCACATGGTGATGTGAACTATTGGTGTTAATCACATGGTGATGTGATCTAGATTATTGACTCTAGTGCAAGTGGGAGACTGAAGGAAATATGCCCTAGAGGCAATAATAAAGTTATTATTTATTTCCTTATATCATGATAAATGTTTATTATTCATGCTAGAATTGTATTAACTGGAAACTTAGTACATGTGTGAATACATAGACAAAACAGAGTGTCCCTAGTATGCCTCTACTAGACTAGCTCATTGATCAAAGATGGTTATGTTTCCTAGCCATAGACATGTGTTGTCATTTGATCAACGGGGTCACATCATTAGGAGAATGATGTGATGGACAAGACCCATCCGTTAGCTTAGCAACTTGATCGTTTAGTTTTATTGCTATTGCTTTCTTCATGACTTATACATGTTCTTATGACTATGAGATTATGCAACTCCCGAATACCGGAGGAACACTTTGTGTGCTACCAAACGTCACAACGTAACTGGGTGATTATAAAGGTACTCTACAGGTGTCTCCAAAGGTACTTGTTGGGTTGGCGTATTTCGAGATTAGGATTTGTCACTCCGATTGTCGGAGAGGTATCTCTGGGCCCACTCGGTAATGCGCATCACTATAAGCCTTGCAAGCATTGCGGCTAATGAGTTAGTTGCGGGATGATGTATTACGGAACGAGTAAAGAGACTTGCCGGTAACGAGATTGAACTAGGTATTGAGATACCGACGATCGAATCTCGGGCTAGTAACATACCGATGACAAAGGGAACAACGTATGTTGTTATGCGGTTTGACCGATAAAGATCTTCGTAGAATATGTGGGAGCCAATATGAGCATCCAGGTTCCGCTATTGGTTATTGACCGGAGACGTGTCTCGGTCATGTCTACATAGTTCTCGAACCCGTAGGGTCCGCATGCTTAAGGTTTCGATGACAGTTTTATTATGAGTTTATGAGTTTTGATGTACCGAAGGAGTTCGGAGTCCCGGATGAGATCGGGGACATGACGAGGAGTCTCGAAATGGTCGAGACATAAAAATCGATATATTGGACGACTATATTCGGACATCGGAAAGGTTCCGAGTGATTCGGGTATTTTCGGAGTACCAGAGAGTTACGGGAATAGAGGAGAGAGGCCAAAAGGAAGGAGGCGCGTGGCCCCCTTCTGGTCCGAATTGGACAAGGGGTGCAGCCCCCTTTTCCTTCTCCCTCTCCCCCTCTTTCCTTCTCTCCTACTCCGGAAAGGAAAGGGGAATCCTACTAGGACTTGGGAGTCCTAGTAGGACTCCCCACACTTGGCGCGCCCCTTCTAGGGCCGGCCTCTCCCTCCCTCCTTTATATACGGGGGCAGGGGGGCACCTCTAGACACAACAGTTGATCTCATGATCTCTTAGCCGTGTGTGGTGCCCCCCTCCACCACAGTTCTCCTCGATAATATTGTAGCGGTGCTTAGGCGAAGCCCTACGACGGTAGAACATCAAAATCGTCACCACGCCGTCGTGCTGACGGAACTCTTCCTCGACACTCGGCTGGATCGGAGTTCGAGGGACGTCATAGAGCTGAACGTGTGCTAGAACTCGGAGGTGTCGTAGTTTCCGTGCTTGATCGGTCGGGCCGTGAAGACGTACGACTACATCAACCGCGTTGTTCTAACGCTTCCGCTTCCGGTCTACGAGGGTACGTAGACACACTCTTCCCTCTCGTTGCTATGCATCTAGTAGATAGATCTTGCGTGATCGTAGGAAATTTTTAAAATACTACGTTCCCCAACACCCCGTGCATCCCCTTCTCCATCAACATTATCAGTTCGTCTTTCGTTCCGCTATATTTTTATCACTTCATGTGTTAAGTGCTATGCTCGGAGCGTCTTGCTTTTAGTTTTCTTTTTAGTTTTTCATAACGACTCGGAACTCAGCTTTCTTTATGTGGGAGAGAAACACGCTCCACTTCTACCTAGAACATAACATAGAATTTTCATGTCTATCTTTGCTGTGTGTGTTCTTTGTCTTTTAATAGCTACTATCATGCTCTGCTCTTAGTATTCATGCTTATCTTTTCAAAGAGCTTTTGTTTAGTTGGTTTCTTGAACTCTCTTTAATTATCATGCTTACCTTATTAAGAGAGTTTGCTTCCGTTGCATTGGTTGATATGTCTATGATAAAGATGCTACATGCATAATGGCGCTTAGTAGTTCAGGTTTTCTTATGGTTAGTCTCAAATAGCTGGGGGATTCCTAATGTGTTATTGGAGTACCAACTTGATTTGTTTGCCGATGATGTGGTATGGTTTAGTAATATCTTCCTTCGAGAATTTATTTTGATTGACTTGGCGTATGCTCACGCATATTTAAGACTGTAAAGAAAGTCTGTCAAGCCTTGATGATCTTTTATTTCTGAATAGCGATATGACTACCATGCCTGATTCAATGTTGCTTTGTCGCTCTGCATGATTATGACCGTCATTGCTCTCTTAGTTGGTCGCTCCCAGTCTTTTGCTAACCTCCACCTGTACTAAGCAGACTAACTTTGCAATACATAGCTCATGGGAAAGTAGCTTAAAAACTATTGTGGTAAAGAATATGTTGCCTATGTATCTTATTTCTTATAAGTTGCTCGCTGAGCGGTAACCATGTTTCTGGGGACGCCATCAACTGTCAAACTTTTGTTGAATATCATGTGAGTTGCTATGCATGTTCGTCTTGTCTGAAGTAAGGGTGATTTGCCATGGGTTGAATGAGTATGCATATTGTTAGAGAAGAACATTGGGCCGCCAACCAAAGCCATGTATCATGGTGGAAGTTTTAGCTTGGACATTAATCCTCAATCTCTTATGAGAATATGCTTATGCATTGAAGAGGAGTCCATTATCTATTTTCTATGTTGTCCCGGTATGGATGTCCTCAAGTTGAGATCTATCAAAAACGAGAAATCAAATGCGATTTATCTCCTTGGACCTTTGTACAGGTGGCATAGAGGTACCCCTTTGTGACACTTGGTTGAAACATATGTAATGCAATGATAACCCATGGAAATCCGAGCTAATTAGGACAAGGTGCGAGCACTATTGGTATTCGATGCATGAGGCTTGCAACTTATAGGATGTCTTATGCATGACACATATGAAGTACTACTACCGTTGACAAAATTGCTTCTATGTTTTCAAAATAAAAAGCTCTAGCACATAACTATTCTCTTACTTTTTGAGTCTCCACCTTCTTTCTTCAAGCACCAACTACTGAGAGCATGATTGTCATTCTAAGTGTAATGTGCATTGTACCAAAGTAGCATTGTCTTTTGCATGATTGTGATATCGTTTATTTTGAAATCATTGTATCTAGTCATCACTTAAACCTTGAAGGTGCCCCTGCATTTATGTTTTGCTTCACTAAAGGGGGCAAGCTAGATATCACTTTATCATATTTGCACACCATGTTCATTGCAAATGTTTTTGATGTTTCAGTTTCATATTGTAAAACTTTCAGTCATTTGTGATTTTCTCATGAGGCAACTTAATTACTACAGATTCATTGTCTCAGTAAGCTTTTGTCATATGACTATAAAAAGTCCTATATGGTTAATAGCATGTCACCACAGAAATTATTCTTGTTATCATTTACCTACTCGAGGACGAGCAGGAATTAAGCTTGGGGATGTTGATACGTCCAAAACGTATCTATAATTTCTGCTTGCTCCATGCCACTTTTGGGTGATATTGCTATGATATTTATACACTTCCATACACTTTTGATCATATTTGGACTAACCTACTAATCCAGTGCACCCCGGTGCCAGTTTCTGTTTTCGGCTGTTTTTGTATTTCAGGTTTTCACATAACGAGAACTGTCAGGAAAAATCCAGAAAAATTATATAAAAAATCAGCGTTCCAGAACCTACCTTGCGCCCGAAGTACAGCCGGGGGGGGCACCAGGGCCCCAGGCGCCCTGGCGGCGCCCCCCCCTGGGCCGCGCCGGGGGGGCGCCTGGGCCCCCCGAGCCCCGTCTGGTGCCCCCCTTCGGCATATATTTAGAGCGTCCTTCGAAACCCTCGGGACGGGAACTCTTTTTCGCGATCTCATCTCTGTTCCGCCACCGCCGCCGCTTCCAAGATCGGGAGCACCAGGAGAACTCTTCCCGGCACCCTGCCGGAGGGGAGGAACATCCCCGGAGCCTCTCCACCACCATGGACGCCTCCCGGATGAGTTGTGAGTAGTCTCCCTTGGACCATGAGTCCATGACCAGTAGCTATGTGATGTTCTCCTCCCGTTCTTGTGCTTCACTAATTAGTCCTCGTGAGCTGCCCTACATGATCGAGGCACATATGTAATCCTTATGCTGTTGCTATGATGAGTTTGCTGGGATCCGATGGATTATGAGATTATGTTCAGATTGTGATTGAGTAATATATTTGATCTACCTCTTTTATATTTATGTTCATAAGTAATTCTTGCATGTTCTCCGTTGTTATTTATTGCTTTGGCCAAGTAATACGTAGTGACTCCAAGAGGGAACGTTATGCTCGATTGTGGGTTCATGCCCCTCGATGACTAGCTTGAGTGACAGAAACATGAGTCTAGGGGATGTGCTGTTGCCACAAGGGGGAAAACAACAGTGCTTGTGCCCGCAGGTGCAAGGATTGTTTACTTTACGCAAAGTTCTTTTAATGCAGTTGTCTGTTGCATTGAGTTTATACTATGGGTGGGGCTCGCAACTTAATACCAGCGAGATGTTCTGGATAGATATCTCAAGGTGGATGATTAGTAGTAGATATTGATGGATTTCAGTCTACTTACTTTGGCGTACCGCCCATGCTTTGAACCTCAACCTTTCTTGCAATGTAGTCAGCATTGGTTTGCGTTCGTGGTCCTGTCAATTGCCCAGCTGTAATTCGTTTACCTCACATAGCTGTTTTATCGTCTTTTGGGAGAGAGACATCACTAGTGAACATCATGAGACTCCGGTCTATATTACCATCATTGATCACATCCGCTATTTACTTTTCGCTTTTATTTACTATTGCAAACATTATCTATCACTACTATCATTTGCGTTTAATCCTTTGTAAACTACAAGGCCGGAGGGATTGACAACCTCTCTGTACTCGTTGGGAGCAAAGTTATTTGTATCTGTGTGCAGGTCCACGTTGATTGCTAATCTGGCGCCGTTAGCAGTTGACACCTACTTGTTAAACCTAGGAGTCTCTGGGGATTCGATCCTTGGCATCTTTGCTAAGGGAAAAACTTCCACAACACTGCATCTTACACCTTCCACTTGGGGTAACCACCGAGGGGTGAGAGGCCCATCACACGCCCCAGAGTTCGAACCTTGTTGGGTCCGCGGATCCCTGATTCCGACAAAAGAAGTATACCGCAAGCATAGGGAAGCATCCCCCAACCCAAAATGAAGAAGTAGACTGTTTTTTTATCTTGCACTTCTTGGCCTCTCTCATTGCACCACTTAAAACATGCTCATCCTAAGAAATTCAGTAATCTTGTCCATATCTTCAAGGCTTTTCAAGTACTCTAGGGGCACCATGTTGCCGGTGCTTGGAGTTAAAACTATTGCAAGCGCTAAAAGCACCCATGACCTCTTTGTAGTATCGCGATCATCATTCCTCGCTTGATGAAGCACATCCACTGTATGCGCAATTGGAGCCCTGCCCTTCTTGGGATAAATGTTGCGGAGCTCGCAATGCTCATGTCTCTTGAAAAGCTCAACCGGTCTATTGCCTATTGGGATACTGAAAACCTTCTTCACCATATCTATAGTGAACACAATGACCTTATTCCGACTCAGCCTAAAAACCCACAAAAATGTATTCATTGGTTGCTATCAACATGACCTAAGAAGAAAGAAACTATGTGTTGCAGACATGATGCAGGAGAAAAAAAGAAGAAAGGAGGTGGGTGCAATACCTGAGCTCAAGAGTGTCAGTGTCGATGTTCATTGTTAACCACTCCATCAGATCATGTGGCGCTGTGAAAGGTGAGATGCTCGTGACATCACCAAAGCCAGTTTCACTTAGGAAGCCCCTCTTGCTAGGATTAAGTGTGTTTTGCTGCGAAGCGTTGGCTGAATGCGGTACCAGACTTCATTTCTTCTTCCTCTAACATGTAGCTGCAAAAAACCAAAATTAATAAAAATGTATTGGGTACAAACGACATTACATAATTTCTACAGATGCGATGGGCATTCGGATTCCATCATACTCAACATCTACCAAACATAACAATGAAGCAAATAAAAATGATCATTCCTTTCTTGTCATTACTTCAGAGTGGATAAATGTAGGAAAACTAAACAATTAGCCGCACGACACAACCAGCTCAAGAAAAAAGTCTGAAATAATTACATGCAGCAAAACACTATAAGATGGAAAATCTTATCTGAATGTACAAATAAAACAAACAATAAGGCACTGACTACACTGACTTTCATCGAAACAACAAATGCAACATAAACCTAGTATTGACTGACCAAATAGCGGCATCACAAAATTAGACCACTGAAAAATCTAGTCATCCAACTTTGAAAATATCATCACCTACATTTACAATCATGTCCCCTACCTCTAAAATCTTAACAATAAACCCTAGCTACAACATGTAACCAAATTAATCCCATCTACAAAACAAACCCTAGGTGAAATGGGGATGAATTTGGCGACATGGATGGGGAAACGGCTCAACTGAAACCCCTGAACGGACAAAAACTCATGTATACTATGCAATCGACCCGGATCTACTCGTCCAACGCTGGGAACTACTGGAAATGAAGCTCTAAAGGAAGATCAAGCACGCGGGGGACAAAAATGCTACGAAATGCAGGCCACCATGCCTCTCGTCCGCCGCCACAACTACAGGAGGGTCGTGTAGCTCGGCACCGTGGCCGACGTTGCTCGCCGTTGCTCGTCGCCGCAGCATGCAGTTCCCCCGCCGCCGCCATGATTCTGGATCTCGACGTCGCCTGTGTTGTCGCGAGAGCTAGAGAGGGGGGTGGGGAACGAAAATGGTAAAAGCATAGTGGGATGAGCGAAAGAGGGTGGAAGCAAGAAAACACCTAGGACACGCGCGTCAACACACCTGGTAAGGACGCGCGTGCATTCGTATGTGAATAAGCGTTTTCCAAGATTTGCAACGCATAAACAATATCGTGTCTCTGGATCCCCTATTCGCCTGGCCGTCGTGACTTAATCGGCGTTAACCACTCAGCTTCGTTTTTCATCTTAAAAAGCATGTTTGGCATCCATTTCTCTCCTCCCATGCACCGATGCACGAGCCAATCAAGATATGACACATTTTATTTCGTTAGCAAGCATGAACGGCCACAATGAAAGGGGACACTCCCGGATACCCGGCTCCAAGAAAGAGGTCAGCTTCCTTTATTGATTCCCTTTGTATTATGTGTCAAATCTTTTACCTAGTTCAACTAACAAATTATTAATGCATGTCATAAAAATAATATAACAGAAAATTGTTCAAATACGAATACATTGATATAATTTAATTTTTTATCTTAAGTTCAACTAACAAATTATTAACGCATGTCATAAAAAATAATATAACTGGAAACTGTTCAAATACGAATTCATTGATATAATTTTCGGTGACATGCAATAATATTTTGTTAGTTAAATCTCTAGTCAAAATTTGACACAAAATACGAAGGGCTAAGAGCATCTCCAGAAGCGCCCCCAACAGGCCTTCCCCAGGCGATTTTTCCGCGTCGGCGCCCAAAAATCGGCCCAGCCGCACCCCAGGAACCCGTTTTTCGCCGCTTTGGGCCGAAACTGGCGCTGGCGGACCTAGACCGGATCGGGCGCGCTGGGGGGCGCCGGGGCGAGCGATTTTGGTGCGAAAGAGCCACGGGTCCGCCGATTCAACGACGCGCGCCTCATCTTCCCTCATAACGCCTCGGTTTCCCGCGGGGAATCAATGGCAAAGGCTGCCGTCGGTCAGCCTTGCCATTGATTCCTCACGGGCGGCGCGGCGATGCCTCCCCTCCCACCACGCGTACACACGTCGCGGAGCTAAATAAATAGCGCCTCTCCCTCGCCTCTGGCCACACCAGCCCTAGCTCTGCCTCTCTCCCGGCCCGCCGATGTTCCCCCCTTCCCTCTCTCCCCAAGCCCAAAGCGATGGTCGAGCGATTCCCCGGTGATGCGGCGGCGGCCAACGGCTTCGACCGCCGCTCGCTCCACGAGTGGGAGGCGTACCTCTTCTTCGAGGCCAACATCCCGGCGCCGCCGAACATGTGGGTCGGGCCGACGGGGTGGAGGCTCAGCAACGGGGGCGTCCTGTGACGCCCCCGATTTGACAGTACACTAATCATGCACGCAAATGTGTACGACCAAGATCAAGGACTCACTGGAAGATATCACAACACAACTCTAGACACAATTAAAATAATACAAGCTTTATATTACAAGCCAGGGGCCTCGAGGGCTCGAATACATAAGCTCGAATACACAAGAGTCAGCGGAAGCAACAATATCTGAGTACAGACATAAGTTAAACAAGTTTGCCTTAAGAAGGCTAGCACAAAAACATCAATGATCGAAAAGGCAAGGCCTCCTGCCTGGGACCTCCTAACTACTCCTGGTCGTCAGCTGTCTCCGCGTAGCAGTAGGCTCCGTCGGGGTAGTAGCAGTCGTCAAGTGTGGCGTCTGGCTCCTGGACTCCACCATCTGGTTGCATCAACCAGCAAGAAGAAAGAAGGGGAAAAGGGGGAGCAAAGCAACCGTGAGTACTCATCCAAAGTACTCGCAAGCAAGGATCTACACTACATATGCATCGGTATCAATGAAAAGGGTAGTATCTGTGGACTAAGCTGCAAAATGCCAGAATAAGAGGGGGAGAAGCTAGTCCTATCGAAGACTAGCATCTTCTGGAAACCACCGTCTTGCAGCAAGAGGGGGAAGTAGAGTAGTGTAACATAAGTCATATTTATGTTGATGTTCCAACGCTCCGGTATCCTTTCTCGACTCCCGAAGCAACATATCCAAACAATGCATCAGCATCCAGTTCTAGTTGTAGCGATCGGGATACAACTCCAAGTGTCCGTTACCATAGGACAGGCTATCGATAGATGTTTTCTTCCTTGCAGGGGTGCACCAACTTACCCAACACGCTTGCTTAACTCCGGCCAGACACACCATCAGGTCATGCCCGCCCTCGGCCAAACAATACGCCGCAACCCGACCTAGGCTTAATAGAGAGGTCATGCACGTCGGACTAAACCCTATGCCCCCAGGGGTCATGGGCCAATCGCCCCGGGAACTCCTGCACGTTGCGTGGGCGGCCGGTGAGCAGACCTAGCAACCACCTTTAAAAAGGTAGGAGCCTAACCAGTCCAACCCGGCGCGCGCCGCTCAGTCGCAATGACGTCAGTTAAGCTTCGGCTGATGCATATGACGCAGAACGCCCATACTATGCCCACGTGATGGTTAGTGCTATCAGGCCAGAGGCCCCTTGGATCAAATATCCAAACCGTTTAGTGTCTTGGGAACGCGCGGTAACGAGCAGAGACTCACGAATATGTGACCCCATCGCCCCGTCTCGAGAACTTGTGGCAAGGGCGAGTGCCCGGCCACGCCTCGTATTATCTCGCGGGCACCTTCCAGGTCACCCCGACTACACATCACTCGCAATTAAGCTCGCGCGGGTACCCCTCTGGGTCGACCCGTCTTTAGTAACCAGGTTCAGTGTAAAGTCATAGTAACCATAGTAACTGTGTGTCTGACACCAAAGGGAAACCTGAGGAAATCACCCTCGATGAAATTCCACCTGATGTTTATCGTCAAGGTGAACGAAAAAGGAGTCACCCTCGAGGTCCACTCTTGAGGAGTTGCATGACAGTGTCGTTATCGGGAGTGGAGAAAGAGGAATCACCCTCGATGACCACTACCGATGAACTAACCTATGAGGTTAACATCATAAGTGCTGATGAGGTCTCACCCTCGGCACTCGATAGTAACCAAGTAGTGTCGAGCAACTAAGGGGAAAGTGATGTGCGGTGCCGGGTCCTGGTCTTCGATCCCGTTGATCGGGTCTTCTGATAATCCAGCCGGGCAGTCGGGACAAGGTAGGGGGGTCACTGGTGGAACTCTAACCAGCCTATACTAAGCAGTTTAGTATAAATATGTAAGGTATGAAAGCAGTATCAACAACAGGCTATGCATCAGAATAGGATCATGCAAAAAGCAGTAGCAGTTCTAATGCAAGCATAAGAGAGAAGAGAATGGGCGATATCGGAATGATCAAAGGGGGGTTGGCTTGCCTGGTTGCTCTGGCAAGAAGGAGGGGTCGTCAACACCGTAGTCGATCACCGGGGCATCTTCGGTCTCGGGGTCTACCGAAGAGAAGAGGGGGGGAAACAATAAATACAAAGCATACAGATGCAATAAAGAAGCACGGCAAGTTAACACGCAGTGCTAGGGTGCTCTAACGCGGTGGTACATGGTATCGGCGAAGGGGGATATCACTTGGGAAAGTATCCCCGGTGTTTCGTGTTTTCGGACAGATGAATCGGAGGAGGAAAGTTGCATGTTCACTATGCTAGGTACGTGTGGCGAACGAACGGACCGCGTATTCAAATTCGTCTCGTCGCTCTGAGCGATTTTCATATATAAAACTTTTTCATCCGAGTTACAGATATTTTATATGATTTTCTAAAGTTTAAAACATTTTGTAGAATTTAAATTAAATCGGAAATAAAAGGCTAAAAGCTAGATACACCGAGAAGTGTACCCAAGCAGTGGCTGTGTTGGACTGACAGTGGGGCCAGGGTATGCTGGGTCAGCAGGTCAAAGGTCAAAGCTGACCAGTCAACAGGGCTGGTGGGGACCACACGTCATTGACCGGGCCAACCTAGTCAGCAGTTTGACTGGTCAAACTGGACAGCGGGGCCCACATGTCAGCGGCTCAGAGACTAATAAAGGTTTACATAGATTCTTTTAATTAACTTAACAAACTATTGGGGGTCCACATGTCAGTGTCTCAGCGTGTTATTTAATTAGTCTAACCTAAATTAAGCCTAGTGGCCATGGGCCCACGGGTCAGTGGCTCTCATAGTAGTGGTTAGGGGTTAACGACTCCCACGTCACCCAATTAACGGCGGCGACGCTCTGGGCATGCCGGCGACCATTTGCCGCGGCAGAGGAAGCACCGGACTTGCGCTGCGGCCATCGATTTGCGCGCTGAGGGCACCATACGGTAGCTCTCGCTCGAGCGCATCCAGAGAAGGATGCGGGATGGCCGGAGGTGGACTGCACCGGCGTCAGCGGCGAGCCGAGCGGCGACCGGAGGCACGGCCCGCACGAGCGCTAGCCTACGGATCTTATCAGGTAGCCAAAGGGGCTCGTCGGCCTCCTGAGAAGGTCTGGCGCGCGATGCCGTGCTCGGCATCGAGTAAAGTGGGCTACAGCCATGGTGATGACGCGATGCGGCGACGGTGGAGCCGGAGCTCCGCGAAATATAGCTAGGGGCACGCGCGGCGACTAGGAAATGGGGGGAAAGGGACGCGGAGCTCACAGCGAATGCGTGGCGGGGTCGAGGTAGCCGGAGATGGACGAGGTCGAGCGAATCGACGGGGAGGATCTTCGGAGGGCAGCAGCATGAACGGGGTTGATGACGACGATTTGGGGCGGCTCCGGTCGAGCGAGTGCCCGCAGTGGATGTAGGCGACGACGGGGAAGCCGGTGGAACGAGGCTATTCGACGGGGAGGACGGGGAGCGCGAGGTTGATGACGGAGCGGCGACGGCGCCGTCGGGTGTTGCGGGAGAGAGGGAGAGAGCGGGCAAGTGGGCGAGTGGGTGCGGCGGTAGTGGGGGAAGGGAGACCGAGGCGCCGAAGGGGCGCCCTTATTCCCTCTCACGTCGTTGCCCGCGACGGGGTTCGACGGGAGCACGCGCCCGCTCGGTCGGCTTCCCCTGTAGCGAGGTGGAAGGCGACCGAGGGGGAAGCTGGGTTGGCTAGGCCGCTCGGGTGGGCTAAGGCCAGGGGGTAGGGGGCCTCTTTCCTTTTCTTTTATTTGAGTTGTTTTCTTTTTACCTTTCTGTTTTCTTTTATTTTTCAAAAGTAGTACAGTTTTATGAAATACAAAACTAGCATCACAAATACTGTTATTATTTATTCCACTATCATAAAAAGTTTGACACATAGTTAACTTAGCTTTAGGATTTAAATAATTTTATAAAAGCATTTAAAATATTGTTTTGCCCTCTAATTTAAATGTTTTAGGGCACTTAACCAGTTTATAACATGTTGGATACACCATGAAGATTATACACGGATTATTTGCAACACTTTGAACATTTTTTTTTCATGTTTGTGGATTTCTTTATTTCACTGATGATTTGAATTTGAATTTGACTTTGGTTTTTCATCAAGTGATAATTAGCTTAGCAAGCATGGTGACATGGCATCATTAGGGTGAGATTACTGTAGCATGATTCCCGAGGTGTTACAAATCTCCTCCACTATTAGAAATCTCGTCCCGAGATTTAAGAGGTGGAGCAAGGGGAAAGGAAGTGGTTATGAAATTCTTAGAAATCTTCACGGTCTTGGTTGCCCTTCCCGAGGAAGTTCTTCCCTTTCGTTGATGCCTTCATTTCGCTGCATGAGGGCATCATGATGAATTTAACGTCCTCCTTTCAGGATCTTCACCGTACTTACGGAAGGATGAGAAGGGAAACTCTATAAGGACGGGTTTTAACAAGATTGAGCATCGGACGATTAACTCAGGGGAAGAAGCATAAAATGTCTCTCGAGTTGATTATGTGACACACCTCGAGAGCATTATAGGGGGGTACGAAAGTTTTCAAATGGGTAAGCAATTGTTCGATGCCTGAAGTAGAGTGTGAAGGGGGTTCAGAGCCATGGAATAAGTATTGCGTCTGATACCGGAATAGATCGTCTCTAGGATGGTGGCTCATGAATTCCATACAAAAGCAAGTGAAAAGGATACTTCGTAATCAAGGATGTATAGGAGAGTCAGGTTTCGATCCTATGGAACTATGGGTTATGGGCCCACCATGTGGTTCAAAAGTAAGAAGGACACTGACATATTGTACAGTCGTGGTAGCAAGGCATGTCAGAGCATAACTTGTCAGTTATGTCGGCAACAACGTCGGTACCAAGGGCGAGGGACAAAAAGAACCATTTTCCTGCTCGTTGAAACGAGGCGGACCAATAGGTAAAGTTCTCGTCCATCGGTGGTTACCGGAATGTTATCAACAATAGTAACAAGGTCTTACTGACAGAGTTGTACACCAAGGTGTTTAGATAAGCAGAAAATTATTACTGCTTAGATTATATGTAGATCAAAGAAAGGTTAAACAAACAAATGGAAAGGAAAATGTGTTTAAACACAATGAAACGAGTATATCATTCCCAAGATTAAGCAGGGCATGATATACGTGTCAGGAGATCAAAGTCCTAACCATATAGATAAAAGGGGTAAGAAGAATTATGATATGTACCCACACAATATGTTGGATAGTTGATCAAGAAACATTTAGCATTGCACTTACAATGTTCTTGTGGATCTTCGAAGTACCACAAACATGCTTCGGGATAGCCCCGACATGGTCTTTAAGCAAATGTCAGACTTTGGATACACCAGGATACATCGGAAACAACTTATAAAATAAGTCATACAATTTCAGCAAGGGAAGATGAGGATGAGGCCGACGGGCTCAGAAACAATTCCTCGAGATTTCCCTAGACATGAATTTTCACAGTTAAGTGAACAAGGCGATAGCATTGGACACACCAGGGAATATAATGAAGTGTGTTCGTGGAGAACATCCACAATTAAGTACTGAACGAAATGCACCTAGAATTACGTACCAAGTAGCAAGATCGATGTTAGTATGGAGGTTTAATAACCAGAAGGGTTGGATGAAACTATCGACCATTCACTTCAAAGCAATAGGGTTGCCAAAAGTTTTGGAATTCACACATCACAGTTCAATGGTCGGTATTCTGGTTAGAAATAACACGGGGACCAAGATATGAACGGGATGGTGAAAAGTATTACTATATCAATATTTAATAGGTGGAGTAATTCTTATGACACCCTTGACATAAAGGATGGAATACTCCAATGTAGAATCATAACATGAGTTGGATAGAAGGAACTCAAGGTACAACACAAAACAAGAACAAGTTTTGTGTTGGAGGTAATGCAAGAAGGTTGTCCGTGTTAATACAATCGTCGAGGGAAAGGATGGTATTTCCCATCATGAATTCGATTCACAACTTGGAAGAAGGCAAACCATTGTTGATGATGATCACGACACATTTGTCGAGAGATTTCATTAAGATGTAATCGATCGGCGATGACACCAAGTCAAATGAATGATGGAGCGAAAGGTTATTGAAACCACTAGTACAATAAAAACTTGAAATCAAGCTAGTTGTTCAAGGCGAAATGATAAGCCAAGGAAGATCGGCGTAATCTTAGCTCATTGCCGAAATTGTGCTCCGGGAAGAAGGACCAGGTAGCATAATTAAAAAGATGCACGATAACGATATAGCCGATCAGGCTAGATATGACTTGAAGAATTAATAAACTCATAAGCAATGGAGATTACTTAGAGTTATTAAATCGGAGTACGAAATTGATTCACTTATCGGTGTCCTTGAGTGTCTAACAACTCAGAACCCGGGGAAAATTGGAATCGGTGAGAAGTAATACTTGAAGAAGAACTCATAAGAAGTAATATGGTTCCGTGACATTATCGAGATACCATGAGGTAATACTTGAAGGTAGATCATAATAGAGGTTGGACAGGTGCATTGACCTGCAGAGGACAAGTGGTTTGACTTGTCTGAGAAATGGTATTTAAAGGAGAGCATGGTCGGAACCACGATTGCAAAAGGCCAGATCCCAGATATAAGATTCACTTATATCAAGGGGATAATTAATTTAAGAGAAGCTTTAATGATAAGATCTACATCGTGTCCATGGGCATGAACAGAAAGTTCAAGGTTGACTCCCACTTCTTCAATGCATAAGCTTTCATTCACTGCTCTATTAAAAATGAATTGATTGCAAAGACTTGCCTGGTGAATTACCAGAGGAGTCTGAACCTTGGAAAACTTTCGGGTTCGCACAGATTAAGGAAGGAATAAGTTCAACCCATCGGGGCATCTTAGACTCATACTACGCAACTTCAGGAGCAAATTATACAAGCTCAACAGCAGAGCATGGTTGAGAAAGCAGATGATATATTTTACCCAAGGCATTATATATCATGGCAGAACTCACAAGGTATTAGAATATAAAGGACGCTGCCGGATAACATCCAACAAAGGACTCGGTGGTCTACAAGGGATCTGATGCGAGCATCGGTACTCACCAGAAGAAGAAAGAATACAGAGAGATCAGTTTATAGAAACAACTGACTAATTCAAAACTCAAATGCAAATGAGTTATGATTTCCAAATCAAGCGATCAGAAACAACCGCTCTGATTAAGGATGGGTAAGTTGAAATGACTTAGGGGTACAATCGACAACAATTTGATTGGTCAAGAACCAGCTCATATTCGGAACGGCGTCTAAGCTGGAAGAACGAATTCTAGTTTGACTAATGATTGCAAGTATTTGCAACCTATTGAATCAATAAGATCAGAAAGTCATTCACAAAGGATTTTAACGAATATTGATATACATATGGAATTAACCATAATGCAAGCACGTAAAATTTTCCAGAGCAAAAGGTTGTTGAGGATTTTGGAAGATTGAATAGCGTTTCGAAGACCTTTGTGAAACGCATGAACAACTGAGGATGAACGAATTCCCAGTAAGTGTGAGGAATTACTCATACATGTATTCGTGCGGAAAAGGAGCTACAAGGCAGCAGGAAAAAGGATTCTCGAAAGTCGAAGAATACTTTTGGGTATCTTGTAATAACAAGAGCAATGGAGAATTTATTGTAAGAATGACAAGTGTAATCATTTATCCATGGGAATATTTCGGTGGTAGGGAATCGCAAAAGCATTAGGCACAAAGTCTGAAGAGAACATCGAAGAGTATCTTCAGAATCTTCTGGTGCAGCAGGCGATCATCTGGAATGAAGGGCTCTCCGGGAGAAGTATTTACGAGAACCTAAAGTTAGATTTTAGCAAAGTCATTTAACCCGAATAGAAGAGAGTTCAGAGTCCCAGAGTATAGACGAGGAGTAAAAGATCCTAATACCACCCAATGGCAACGTGGGCCCGTAAGTCACACAACCAAGTTAGTAAAACAGTTTTTCAAAGACTAGACTCAACTTCGGCCAAGGAGTTAGACAGGGGGATTCTTACAGGCAGTCGGCTCTGATACCAACTTGTGACACCCCCGATTTGACCGTACACTAATCATGCACGCAAATGTGTACGACCAAGATCAAGGACTCACTGGAAGATATCACAACACAACTCTAGACACAATTAAAATAATACAAGCTTTATATTACAAGCCAGGGGCCTCGAGGGCTCGAATACATAAGCTCGAATACACAAGAGTCAGCGGAAGCAACAATATCTGAGTACAGACATAAGTTAAACAAGTTTGCCTTAAGAAGGCTAGCACAAAAACATCAATGATCGAAAAGGCAAGGCCTCCTGCCTGGGACCTCCTAACTACTTCTGGTCGTCAGCTGTCTCCACGTAGCAGTAGGCTCCGTCGGGGTAGTAGCAATCGTCAAGTGTGGCGTCTGGCTCCTGGACTCCACCATCTGGTTGCATCAACCAGCAAGAAGAAAGAAGGGGAAAAGGGGGAGCAAAGCAACCGTGAGTACTCATCCAAAGTACTCGCAAGCAAGGATCTACACTACATATGCATCGGTATCAATGAAAAGGGTAGTATCTATGGACTAAGCTGCAGAATGCCAGAATAAGAGGGGGAGAAGCTAGTCCTATCGAAGACTAGCATCTTTTGGAAACCACCGTCTTACAGCAAGAGGGGGAAGTAGAGTAGTGTAACATAAGTCATATTTATGTTGATGTTCCAACGCTCCGGGATCCTTTCTCGACTCCCGAAGCAACATATCCAAACAATGCATCAGCATCCAGTTCTAGTTGTAGCAATCGGGATACAACTCCAAGTGTCCGTTACCGTAGGACAGGCTATCAATAGATGTTTTCTTCCCTGCAGGGGTGCACCAACTTACCCAACACGCTTGCTTAACTCCGGCCGGACACACCATCAGGTCATGCCCGCCCTCGGCCAAACAATACGCCGCAACCCGACCTAGGCTTAATAGAGAGGTCATGCACGCCGGACTAAACCCTATGCCCCCAGGGGTCATGGGCCAATCGCCCCGGGAACTCCTGCACGTTGCGTGGGCGGCCGGTAAGCAGACCTAGCAACCACCTTTAAAAAGGTAGGAGCCTAACCAGTCCAACCCGGCGCGCGCCGCTCAGTCGCAATGACGTCAGATAAGCTTCGGCTGATGCATACGACGCAGAACGCCCATACTATGCCCACGTGATGGTTAGTGCTATCAGGCCAGAGGCCCCTTGGATCAAATATCCAAACCGTTTAGTGTCTTGGGAACACGCGGTAACGAGCAGAGACTCACGAATATGTGACCCCATCGCCCCGTCTCGAGAACTTGTGGCAAGGGCGAGTGCCGGGCCACGCCTCGTATTATCTCGCGAGCACCTTCCAGGTCAACCCGACTACACATCACTCGCAATTAAGCTCGCGCGGGTACCCCTCTCGGTCGACCCGTCTTTAGTAACCAGGTTCAGTGTAAAGTCATAGTAACCATAGTAACTGTGTGTCTGACACCAAAGGGAAACCTGAGGAAATCACCCTCGATGAAATTCCACCTGATGTTTATCGTCAAGGTGAACGAAAGAGGAGTCACCCTCGAGGTCCACTCTTGAGGAGTTGCATGACAGTATCGTTATCGGGAGTGGAGAAAGAGGAATCACCCTCGATGACCACTACCGATGAACTAACCTACGAGGTTAACATCAGAAGTGCTGATGAGGTCTCACCCTCGGCACTCGATAGTAACCCAGTAGTGTCGAGCAACTAAGGGGAAAGTGATGTGCGATGCCGGGTCCTGGTCTTCGATCCCGTTGATCGGGTCTTCTGATAATCTAGCGGGGCAGTCGGGACAAGGTAGGGGGGTCAATGGTGGAACTCTAACCAGCCTATACTGAGCAGTTTAGTATAAACATGTAAGGTATGAAAGCAGTATCAACAACAGGCTATGCATCAGAATAGGATCATACAAAAAGCAGTAGCAGTTCTAATGCAAGCATAAGAGAGAAGAGAATGGGCGATATCGGAATGATCAAAGGGGGGTTGGCTTGCCTGGTTGCTCTGGCAAGAAGGAGGGGTCGTCAACACCGTAGTCGATCACTGGGGCATCTTCGGTCTCGGGGTCTACCGAAGAGAAGAGGGGGGAGAAACAATAAATACAAAGCATACAGATGCAATAAAGAAGCACGGCAAGTTAACACGCAGTGCTAGGGTGCTCTAACGCGGTGGTACATGGTATCGGCGAAGGGGGATATCACTCGGGAAAGTATCCCCGGTGTTTCGTGTTTTCGGACAGATGAATCGGAGGGGGAAAGTTGCATGTTCACTATGCTAGGTACGTGTGGCGAACGAACGGACCGCGTATTCAAATTCGTCTCGTCGCTCTGAGCGATTTTCATATATAAAACTTTTTCATCCGAGTTACAGATTATTTTATATGATTTTCTAAAGTTTAAAACATTTTATAGAATTTAAATTAAATCGGAAATAAAAGGCTAAAAGCTAGATACACCGAAAAGTGTACCCAAGTAGTGGCTGTGTTGGACTGACAGTGGGGCCAGGGTATGCTGGGTCAGCAGGTCAAAGGTCAAAGCTGACCAGTCAACAGGGCTGGTGGGGACCACACGTCATTGGCCGGGCCAACCTAGTCACCAGTTTGACTGGTCAAACTGGACAGCGGGGCCCACATGTCAGTGGCTCAGAGACTAATAAGGTTTACATAGATTCTTTTAATTAACTTAACAAACTGTTGGGGGTCCACATGTCAGTGTCTCAGCGTGTTATTTAATTAGTCTAACCTAAATTAAGCCTAGTGGCCATGGGCCCACGGGTCAGTGGCTCTCATAGTAGTGGTTAGGGGTTAACGACTCCCACGTCACCCAATTAACGGCGGCGACGCTCTCGGCATGCCGGCGACCATTTGCCGAGGCGGAGGAAGCACCGGACTTGCGCTGCGGCCATCGATTTGCGCGCTGAGGGCACCATACGGTAGCTCTCGCTCGAGCGCATCCACAGAAGGATGCGGGATGGCCGGAGGTGGACTGCACCGGCGTCAGCGGCGAGCCGAGCGGCGACCGGAGGCACGGCCTGCACGAGCGCTAGCCTGCGGATCCTATCAGGCAGCCAAAGGGGCTCGTCGGCCTCCTGAGAAGGTCTGGCGCGCGATGCCGTGCTCGGTATCGACTAAAGTGGGCTACGGCCATGGTGATGACGCGATGCGGCGACGGCGGAGCTAGAGCTCCACGAAATATAGCTAGGGGCACGCGCGGCGACGAGGAAATGGGGGGGAAGGGACGCGGAGCTCAGAGCGAACGCGTGGCGGGGTCGAGGTAGCCGGAGAGGGACGAGGTCGAGCGAATCGACGGGGAGGATCTTCGGTGGCCAGCAGCATGAACGGGGTTGATGACGACGATTCGGGGCGGCTCCGGTCGAGCGAGTGCCCGCAGTGGATGTAGGCGACGACGGGGAAGCCGGTGGACACCAGGCTATTCGACGGGGAGGACGGGGAGCACGAGGTTGACGACGGAGCGGCGACGGCGCCGTCGGGTGTTGCGGGAGAGAGGGAGAGAGCGGGCAAGTGGGCGAGTGGGTGCGGCGGTAGTGGGGGAAGGGAGACCGAGGCGCCGAAGGGGCGCCCTTATCCCCTCTCACGTCGTTGCCGGCGACGGGGTTCGGCGGGAGCACGCGCCCGCTCGGTCGGCTTCCCCTGTAGCGAGGTGGAAGGCGACCGAGGGGGAAGCTGGGCCGGCTAGGCCGCTCGAGTGGGCTAAGGCCAGGGGGTAGGGTGTTGGGGAACGTTGCATGGAAAACAAAAATTTTCTCTACGTTCACCAAGATCAATCTAATAGATGCAACTACGAGGGGAGAGTAGGATCCACATACCCTTGTAGATCGCTAAGCGGAAGCGTTATGAACGCGGATGATGGAGTCGTACTCGCCGCGATTCAGATCGCCGAAGATCCTAGCACCGAAGCAACGGTGCCTCCGCGTTCTTCACACGTACGGCTCGGGGACGTCTCCTCCTTCTTGATCCAGCAAGGGGTGGAGGAGAGGTTGATGGAGAACCGGCAGCACGACGGCGTGGTGGTGATGTTGGAGGAGAACTCCGGCAGGGCTTCGCCTAAGCACCGCGGGAGAAGAAGATATTACGGGAGAGGGAGGGCAGCACCGAGGCACGAACTTGTGTTTGCTGCCCTCCCTTTGCCTCACTATATATAGGGGGGTGGAGAGGTGAGGGCGCCCTAGGGTTTCCCCCATAGGGGGCCGGCGGCCAGGGCAAGGGGGGGCGGCGGCCAAGGCAGGGGGGGCGGCGGCCAGGGCCAGGCCCTAGGGTTTCCCCCCCCTAGGTGCCTTGCCCCCCAAGGCTAGGGGGTGCGGCCACCCTAGAGGGGTCCACCCCCTTTGGCGCACAAGGAGAGGGCCCAAGGGGGGGCGCACAGCCCCCTGAGGGCTGTGGTGTTCCCCCTTGTGGCCCATTAGGCCCAGAACTGCTTCCGGACCCCCCGAAACCCCTTTCCGGTACTCCGCCGATTTCCCGATGCTCCCCGGAACACTTCCGGACTCCGAAACCTTTCATCCTATATATCAATCTTCGTCTCCGGACCATTCCGGAGACCCTCGTCATGTCCGGGATCTCATCCGGGACTCCGAACAACCTTCGGTAACCATACACTTTTCTCACTAACAACCCTAGCGTCACCGAACGTTAAGTGTGTAGACCCTGCGGGTTCGGAAACCATGTAGACATGACCGAGACACTCCCAGGTCAATAACCAATAGCGGGATCTGGATACCCATATTGGTTCCCACATGTTTCTCGATGATCTCATCGGATGAACCACGATGTCAAGGATTCAGGCAATCCCGTACACAGTTCCCTTTGTCTCGTCGGTATGTTACTTGCCCGAGATTCGATCGTCAGTATCTCTATACCTAGTTCAATCTCGTTACCGGCAAGTCTCTTTACTCGTTACCGTAATACATAATCCCGTGACCAACTACTTAGTCACTTTGAGCTCATTGAGATGACGTATTACCGAGTGGGCCCGGAGATACCTCTCCGTCACACGGAGTGACAAATCCCAATCTTGATCCATGTCAACTCAACAGACACCCTCGGAGATACCTGTAGAGTACCTTTATAGTCACCCAGTTACGTTGTGACGTTTGGTACACACAAAGCACTCCTACGGTGTCAGTGAGTTACATGATCTCATGGTCATAGGAACTTATACTTGACATGCAGAAAACTATAGCGATAACTGACACGATCAAAAGCTATGTTAACGTTTGGGTCTCGTCCATCACATCATTCTCCTAATGATGTGATCCCGTTATCAAATGACAACTCATGTCTATGACCTGGAAACCGCGGTCATCTTTGATCAACGAGCTAGTCCTGTAGAGGCTCACTAGGGACACAAAGTTTGTCTATTTATCCACACATGTATTTGAGTTTCCAATCAATACAATTATAGCATGGATAATAAACGATTATCATGAACAAGGAAATATAATAATAACTCTTTTATTATTGCCTCTAGGGCATATTTCCAACAGTCTCCCACTTGCACTAGAGTCAATAATCTAGCATTACAAGGTAATGAATCTAACACCCATAGAGTCTTGGTGTTGATCGTGCTTAGCCCGTGGAAGAGGCTTAGTCAACGGATCTGCAACATTCAAATCCGTGTGTACTTTGCAAATGTTTATGTCCTCCTCCTTGACCGAATCGCGGATGGAATTGAAGCGTCGCTTTATGTGTCTGGTCCTCTTGTGAAACCTTGGTTCCTTGGCTAGAGCAATGGCACCAGTGTTGTCACAGAACAGAGTCATTGGGTTCAGTGCACTAGGCACAATTCCAAGATCTGTCATGAACTCCTTCATCCAGACACCTTCCTTAGCCGCCTCCGAGGCAGCTATATACTCCGCTTCACATGTAGAATCAGCTACCACGCTCTGCTTGGAACTGCACCAGCTTACCGCTCCCCCGTTGAGAATATATACGTATCCGGTTTGTGACTTAGAGTCATCCGGATCAGTGTCAAAGCTTGCATCAACGTAACCCTTTACGACGAGCTCTTGATCACCTCCATAAACGAGAAACATATCCTTAGTCCTTTTCAGGTACTTTAGGATATTCTTGACCGCTGTCCAGTGATCCATACCAGGATTACTCTGAAACCTTCCGGCCATACTTATGGCAAGGCTGACATCTGGTCTTGTGCACAGCATTGCATACATGATAGAGCCTATGGCTGAAGCATAGGGGACGACACTCATCTTTTCTCTATCATCCGCAGTCACTGGGCATTGAGTCTTACTCAACTTCGTACCTTGCAATACCGGCAAGAACCCCTTCTTGGATTGATCCATTTTGAACTTCTTCAAAACTTTATCAAGGTATGTGCTTTGTGAAAGTCCTATCAAGCGTCTTGATCTATCTCTATAGATCTTGATGCCCAATATGAAAGCAGCTTCACCGAGATCTTTCATCGAAAAACTCTTGTTCAAATACCCCTTCACGCTATCCAAAAACTCTATATTGTTTCCAATCAGCAATATGTCATCCACATATAATATTAGAAACGCTATAGAGCTCCCACTCACTTTCTTGTAAATACAAGCTTCATTGTAAACTTGTATAAACCCAAACGCTTTGATCACCTCATCAAAGCGAAGATTCCAACTCCGAGATGCTTGCACCAGCCCATAAATGGAACGCTGGAGCCGGCATACTTTGTCAGCATTCTCTGGATCGACAAAACCTTCTGGTTGCATCATATACAACTTTTCCTTAAGAAAACCGTTAAGGAACGCTGTTTTGACATCCATCTGCCAAATTTCATAATCGAAATATGCAGCTATTGCTAACATGATTCGGACGGATTTAAGCATCGCTACGGGTGAGAAAGTCTCATCGTAGTCAATCCCTTGAACTTGTGAAAAACCCTTTGCCACAAGTCGAGCTTTATACACGGTGACATTACCGTCAGCGTCCGTCTTCCTCTTAAAAATCCATTTATTCTGAATGGCCTTCCGCCCTTCAGGTAATACTTCCAAAGTCCATACTTTGTTTTCATACATGGATCCCATCTCGGATTTCATGGCCTCTAACCATTTGTCGGAATCTGGGCCCACCATCGCTTCTCCATAGCTCGTAGGTTCACCGTTGTCTAACAACATGACCTCCAAGACAGGGTTACCATACCACTCAGGTGCAGTGCGTACCCTTGTCGACCTACGAGGTTCGGTAGTAACTTGATCAGAAGCTTCTTGATCATCATCATTGGCTTCCTCTTCATCCTCTGCAGGCTCCACAAAAACATCTTTCTGTGCTGCGCTACTCTCTGGTTGAAGCAGAGGTTCAATAACCTCATCAAGTTCTACCTTCCTCCCACTCAATTCTTTCGAGAGAAACTCTTTCTCGAGAAAGGACCCGTTCTTAGCGACAAACACTTTGCCCTCGGATCTGAGATAGAAGGTGTACCCAACTGTTTCTTTTGGGTATCCTATGAAGACACATTTGTCCGCTTTGGGTTCGAGCTTTTCTGGCTGAAGCCTTTTGACATAAGCATCGCAACCCCAAACCTTGAGAAAAGACAACTTCGGTTTCTTACTAAACCACAGTTCATACGGTGTTGTCTCAACGGACTTAGATGGAGCCCTATTTAAAGTGAATGCAGCTGTCTCTAACGCATATCCCCAAAACGATAGTGGCAAATCGGCAAGAGACATCATAGAACGTACCATATCTAATAGGGTTCGATTACGACGTTCGGACACACCATTACGCTGTGGTGTTCCGGGTGGCGTCAACTGTGAAACAATTCCACATTTTCTTAAGTGGTCACCAAACTCATAACTCAGATATTCTCCCCCTCGATCAGATCGTAGGAACTTGATCTTCTTGTTACGATGATTTTCAACTTCACTCTGAAATTGCTTGAACTTTTCAAAAGTTTCAGACTTATGCTTCATCAAGTAAATATACCCATATCTACTTAAGTCGTCAGTGAAGGTGAGAAAATAACGATATCCACCGCGCGCCGTTACACTCATCGGACCGCACACATCAGTATGTATGATTTCCAATAAGTCACTTGCCCGTTCCATTGTCCCTGAAAACGGGGTCCTTGTCATCTTGCCCATGAGGCACGGCTCGCACGTGTCAAGTGATTCAAAATCAAGAGACTCCAAAAGTCCATCAGCATGGAGCTTCCTCATGCGTTTCACGCCGATATGACCGAGACGGCAGTGCCACAAGAAAGTGGTATTATCATTATCTACTCTACATCTTTTGGCATCAATGTTATGAACATGTGTATCATCACTATCGAGATTCAATAAGAATAAACCCCTAACTTCGGGTGCATGACCATAAAAGATATTACTCATATAAATAGAACAACCATTATTCTCTGACTTAAATGAGTAACCGTCTCGCAATAAACAAGATCCAGATATAATGTTCATGCTTAACGCAGGCACTAAATTATTCAGGTTCATAACTAATCCCGATGGTAATCGAAGAGCGAGCGTGCCGACGGCGATCACATCAACCTTGGAACCATTTCCCACGCGCATCGTCACTTCGTCCTTCGCCAGCCTCCGTTTATTCCGCAGTTCCTGTTTAGAGTTGCAAATGTGAGCAACCGAACCGGTATCAAATACCCAGGCACTACAACGAGAGTTGGTAAGGTACACATCAATAACATGTATATCATATATACCTTTGTTGTTGTTGGCCCCCTTCTTGTCCGCCAGATACTTGGGGCAGTTCCGCTTCCAGTGGCCATTCCCCTTGCAATAGAAACACTCAGTCTCTGGCTTGGGCCCAGCCTTGGGTTTCTTCACTGGATTAGCAACTGCTTTGCCACCCTTCTTAGAGTTACCCTTCTTGCCCTTGCCATTCTTCTTGAAACTGGTGGTCTTATTTACCATCAACACTTGATACTCCTTCTGGATGTCTGCCTCAGCGACTTTCAGCATCGAAAACAGCTCGGCGATGGTTTTATTCATCCCTTGCATGTTGTACTGCTGGACGAAGCTCTTGTAGCTTGGAGGGAGTGACTGGAGAATTCTGTCAATGATAGCCTCATCCGGGAACACAAGTCCCAGATCAGCTATGCGGGTATAGTACCCAGACATCTTCAGTAAGTGCTCACTGACAGATGAATTCTCCTCCATCTTGCAAGCGAAGAATTTATCGGTGGTCTCATACCTCTCGATCTTAGCATTCTTCTCAAAGATGAACTTCAACTCCGTGTACATCTCATATGCACCATGACGTTCAAAACGTCTTTGAAGTCCTCCTTCCAAGCCGTACAACATGGCACACTGCACTATCGAATAGTCATCCGAACGCGTCTGCCAAACGTTCATAACGTCCGCAGAGGCTCCAGGAGCGGGGGGGTCACCTAGCGGTGCATTTAGGACATAAACCTTCTGGGCAGCTGTGAGGATGATCCTCAGATTGCGGAGCCAGTCCACAAAGTTGCTCCCGTCATCTTTCAGTTTAGCTTTCTCTAGGAACGCATTAAAATTCAGGGGAGCTACTGCGCGAGCCATCTACAACCAAAATTTGCAAAGACATTTTAGACTATTGTTCATGATAAGTGAGTTATTACCTAGTCAAATTAATTATAACTCCCACTCAAATTGACATCCCTCCGGTCATTCGAGCGTGACATGATCCAAATTCACCAACCCAAGTCCGATCATCACGTGAGATGAGGTGGTGTCAATGGTGAACATCAACATGTTGATCATATCTACTATATGACTCATGCTCGACCTTTCGGTCCTCCGTGTTCCGAGGCCATGTCTGTACATGCTAGGCTCGTCAAGTCTAACCCGAGTGTTCTGCATGTGCAAAACTGGCTTGCACCCGTTGTATGCGAACGTAGAGTCTATCACACCCGATCATCACGTGGTGCTTCGAAACGACGAACCTTCGCAACGGCGCACACTCGGGGGGAACACAATTTTATCTTGAAATTTTAGTGAAGGATCATCTTATAATGCTACCGTCGTCCTAAGCAAAATAAGATGCATAAAAGGATTAACATCACATGCAAATCATAAGTGACATGATATGGCCATCAACTCGTGCTTTTGATCTCCATCTCCAAAGCACCGGCATGATCTCCATCGTCACCGGCGCCACACCATGATCTCCATCATCATGATCTCCATCATCGTGTCGCCATCGGGGTTGTCGACGCCCACCATGCTCTTACTACTATTGCTACCGTTTAGCGATAAAGTAAAGCATTACAAAGCGCTTAATGATTGACACGCAGGTCATACAAAAATTAAAGACAACCCTATGGCTCCTGCCGGTTGCCGTATGCATCGACATGCAAGTCGATATTAACTATTACAACATGATCATCTCATACATCAAATATAATTCATCATGTCATTGGCCATATCATATCACATGCATACCCTGCAAAAACAAGTTAGACGTCCTCTAATTTGTTGTTGCATGTTTTACGTGGCTGCTATGGGTATCTAGCAAGAACGCTTCTTACCTACGCAAAACCACAACGGTGATATTCAAGTTGCTATTTAACCTTCTACAAGGACCGCCTTGTTCTATTCCGATTCAACTAAGATAGGAGAGACAGACACCCGCCAGCCATCTTATGCAACAAAAAGTCACATGTCTATCGATGGAACCGGTCTCATGTACGTGGACATGTAAGGTTGGTCCGGGCCGCTTCATCCTATAATACCGCTGAATCAAGAAAGACTAAGGAGGGCAGCAATTTAAACATCAACGCCACAAACCCTTTTGTGTTCTACTCGAGAAAGCATCTACGCAAGATCCTAGCTCATGATGCCACTGTTGGGGAACGTTGCATGGAAAACAAAAATTTTCTCTACGTTCACCAAGATCAATCTAATAGATGCAACTACGAGGGGAGAGTAGGATCCACATACCCTTGTAGATCGCTAAGCGGAAGCGTTATGAACGCGGATGATGGAGTCGTACTCGCCGCGATTCAGATCGCCGAAGATCCTAGCACCGAAGCAACGGTGCCTCCGCGTTCTTCACACGTACGGCTCGGGGACGTCTCCTCCTTCTTGATCCAGCAAGGGGTGGAGGAGAGGTTGATGGAGAACCGGCAGCACGACGGCGTGGTGGTGATGGTGGAGGAGAATTCCAGCAGGGCTTCGCCTAAGCACCGCGGGAGAAGAAGATGTTGTGGGAGAGGGAGGGCAGCACCGAGGCACGAACTTGTGTTTGCTGCCCTCCCTTTGCCTCACTATATATAGGGGGGGTGGAGAGGTGAGGGCGCCCTAGGGTTTCCCCCCTAGGGGCCGGCGGCCAGGGCAAGGGGGGGCGGCGGCCAAGGCAGGGGGGGCGGCGGCCAGGGCCAGGCCCTAGGGTTTCCCCCCCTAGGTGCCTTGCCCCCCAAGGCTAGGGGGTGCGGCCACCCTAGAGGGGTCCACCCCCCTTGGCGCACAAGGAGAGGGCCCAGGGGGGGGCGCACAGCCCCCTGAGGGCTGTGGTGTTCCCCCTTGTGGCCCATTAGGCCCAGAACTGCTTCCGGACCCCCCGAAACCCCTTTCCGGTACTCCGCCGATTTCCCGATGCTCCCCGGAACACTTCCGGACTCCGAAACCTTTCATCCTATATATCAATCTTCGTCTCCGGACCATTCCGGAGACCCTCGTCACGTCCGGGATCTCATCCGGGACTCCGAACAACCTTCGGTAACCATACACTTTTCTCACTAACAACCCTAGCGTCACCGAACGTTAAGTGTGTAGACCCTGCGGGTTCGGAAACCATGTAGACATGACCGAGACACTCCCAGGTCAATAACCAATAGCGGGATCTGGATACCCATATTGGTTCCCACATGTTTCTCGATGATCTCATCGGATGAACCACGATGTCAAGGATTCAGGCAATCCCGTATACAGTTCCCTTTGTCTCGTCGGTATGTTACTTGCCCGAGATTCGATCGTCGGTATCTCTATACCTAGTTCAATCTCGTTACCGGCAAGTCTCTTTACTCGTTACCGTAATACATAATCCCGTGACCAATTACTTAGTCACTTTGAGCTCATTGAGATGACGTATTACCGAGTGGGCCCGGAGATACCTCTCCGTCATACGGAGTGACAAATCCCAGTCTTGATCCATGTCAACTCAACAGACACCCTCGGAGATACCTGTAGAGTACCTTTATAGTCACCCAGTTACGTTGTGACGTTTGGTACACACAAAGCACTCCTACGGTGTCAGTGAGTTACATGATCTCATGGTCATAGGAACTTATACTTGACATGCAGAAAACTATAGCGATAACTGACACGATCAAAAGCTATGTTAACGTTTGGGTCTCGTCCATCACATCATTCTCCTAATGATGTGATCCCGTTATCAAATGACAACTCATGTCTATGACCTGGAAACCGCGGTCATCTTTGATCAACGAGCTAGTCCTGTAGAGGCTCACTAGGGACACAAAGTCTGTCTATTCATCCACACGTGTATCTGAGTTTCCAATCAATACAGTTATAGCATGGATAATAAACGATTATCATGAACAAGGAAATATAATAATAACTCTTTTATTATTGCCTCTAGGGCATATTTCCAACATAGGGGGCCTCTTTCCTTTTCTTTTATTTGAGTTGTTTTCTTTTTACCTTTCTGTTTTCTTTTATTTTTCAAAAGTAGTACAGTTTTATGAAATACAAAACTAGCATCACAAATACTGTTATTATTTATTCCACTATCATAAAAAGTTTGACACATAGTTAACTTAGCTTTAGGATTTAAATAATTTTATAAAAGCATTTAAAATATTGTTTTGCCCTCTGATTTAAATGTTTTAGGGCACTTAACCAGTTTATAACATGTTGGATACACCATGAAGATTATACAGGGATTATTTGCAACACTTTGAACATTTTATTTTTCATGTTTGTGGATTTCTTTATTTCACTTATGATTTGAATTTGAATTTGACTTTGGTTTTTCATCAAGTGATAATTAGCTTAGCAAGCATGGTGACATGGCATCATTAGGGTGAGATTACTGTAGCATGATTCCCGGGGTGTTACACGTCCCCATCCCCCGGTGCCCGATGTCGACTCGCGCCCCGCCATCTTCGCCGCCGAGGTCGACCACGTGCGGGCGTCCCTGACGGAGGAGCTGCGCGCCCTGCCCCAGTATGCCGCCGACAACCACGCGGCATGGGCGGCGTACTTCCAGTGCCGGCAGGCGCAGCGGCTGGCGTCCATCAACGGGGCGCCGGTGGTGGGGGGCACCAAGAACAACGAGGGATGCCACCTATGGTGGGGCGCCCCGGCGGCACCCTCCACGATGTACTGGAGTACCTCGAGGGCGACAATGACCCGCTGCTGGCATACCCTGCCACGCCGACCGCCCCGCCCCGCCGCCGGAGCGCCGGGCAATGGATGCCCAGGAGGTTCGGCTCCTCCTCGTCTTCCTCCTCTCAGTCCTCCTCCCGCTCCTCCTCCCATTCCTCCGGCTCACCAGCGCTGCTCGGCATCAAGGCCGAGCCCGCAGCAAAGACGCCGCTCGGCCGGCGCACCCGCAGCGCCGGCATCGTCATCAACGAAGGCGGCAGGCACGCCCCCTCCTCGGCTCCTCAGCGCTACGTCAAGCCAAAGATGGAGCCGGGGCTCCCCGTCGTGAAGACGGAGCCCGGGCTCGCCGGCGACGTCAAGGAGGAAGAGCTCGACGACGTGGCGGCCCTGAAGTAGGCGTGCAACAACTGGACATAGACGGAGCTGCAGCACCAGCGCCTCGCCTACAAGCGGTTCGAAGCTCGGCGCCGTGGCCAGGACGAGGGAGGCGTCGTCGTCCTCGACGGCGACGAGGACGCGCCGCCACCACCGGTCCGCCAAAGCAACGCCGGGCAGTGGTCCAGCACGGGCGGGCGCGTCAAGGAAAAGGCCACCGACGACGAGGATGGCGGCGACTTCGCCGCGTTTAGCGACTTCTTCGCCCCTTAGTTGGTTTTTAAAAAAAATAACTTATGTAACGTTAAACGCTGCTTCTTAGGCCCTTAGTTGGTTTTTTTTAAATAACTTATGTAACGTCAAACGACAAGTTTGCCGAACTTTAGCCGAACGTTTTGTCCAATTTGTCGAATTCCTTTTTTTTTAAACGCGTCTGGGGGCGACCCTAGGGCCGGCAGCTGGGAACCCGCTCGCCCCACGACGATTTTAGCGCCGGCTCGCCCCCACACGACAATTTTACGCGCCCCGGTGGACCAACGGCTAGAGATGCTCTAATAAACTAGGATGGAAGTAGTACCTACATAGCCGGCTGGAGCTGCGGTCGTTCCATCGCCAGGGAGCAGGGTGGGAATCCATCACCGAGCGCTTAGCACATGAATAAGATCCGGTGCAACAAAGCAGATCAATTAAACCAAAAGAATTAGCGGTTCAGATAGCTGCTTTGGATGAAATGACTGGCCAGCCAGCTCTAGATGCGTGGCTGTTTGGGACTTAGATTATGGATTTCCTTAGTCAGTAAAATAGAAGGGTGCCACAAAGTGGAACATCTTTAGCAATTTAGATTTTCTTCTGACTAATAAAGAACTGGAAGAGCATTTTCAAAACGAATGCTACATGTGGAGACAATAAAATAATTCGATCAGGAAACAAGATCTATTGTTTGTTAGATCTAGTAAGAAGCAGAGTCCTGCTCCTGGCAACTAAAAGAACTACAAACTTAACCAGCTCCTCCTTCACCATAAAAAGGACCGAGGCGGCAAAAACACTCTGTACAATCTTTGTGCCCATCCCTTTGTAGAACCCGTGCAATCCCTCGTAGCGAATCATCTTCAATATTGCGTCCAATGTACCTGGTAAATACACGTAGAATGTCACGCCACTTATGAATAGAGGTGACAGGAGTAGATGCACAAAGACATAAAACGAGGATACAGCAGATCATGCACAATCAGAGCACACTGGTTCAGAACGCCATTCAAACTCCGACGCTTTTTACTAGTTTTTGGTTAAATACTGGCAAAAGATACCTGTATATCTGGACGCCGCGTTCCTGCCAATTTCTTGTTTTGCCTGCAACCTAGACTGCAAAGGATAAAATACATGATTAAAACAGATTGAACATAACATAACTTCTTTGCTGTTAAAGTAAACCCCATTTCAACCCACCCGGAATAGGCTGTGTGGTTGCATGCATGCCTAATTGACTTTAAAGGTGCGACTAGTTGCATACACATTCCGCAGCAGATCTGGATTCAACTCTTTTTGAGTGAAATTTTAATGGTGTTATGTGGTCACATAGATGACAGAACAAGACATTCATGATGCTATGCGTCAGGTACTAGATGGCGAGCCTACTGATGGGGCTATTTTTCTCAATACTGCACTGCAGGAGATCAAGTAGTAGTTTCTTTGCTAGAACTGAGAAACAAAGTAACAAAATGGAAAGAAACTCCTTTTATCAGAGTCTGCTTTGCAGTTCAACTTGGTATAATCCAATTGACTCATTTGGATAAGTTCACAAATACCATTTCAGAATTTTCCAAAATTTTCTAACTAGGGGCATCTTTCTACCATAAATTATGTTTCAAAGATGTGCTTCAGATAAGTATGGGTAGGGCAGCACATTAGTGATAAACTTCGCAGGTGATGAAGTGAAAACTGAAACTGGTCTGCCAAATACTCCCTCCGTCCTAAAATAAGTGTCTCAACTTTGTACTAACTCTAGTACAAAGTTGTACTAAGGTTAAGACACTTATTTTGGGACGGAGGGAGTATATTTTTACCTTGACCACTAACAACGGGTAGGTCACAAGAGTAGCTCCCAGCTTTGCTATTGCACCTATTAAGAATACCTGTTCAAGGGAAAATACTGAGGATGAAACATAAAAATAGATGTGAGAATATTTCCAAAAGCTTGTACTGTTGTTTAGCTTTGGATTTGAAGTACAAATAACAAATATAGATCTGGGATGTGGAACGAGACAAAGAGAAATAACTAATTATCTAACTGCAATAACAGATATGCATTGCATTTGTACCAAAATGGAGCAAGAAATAACAAGGAGTCAAGGATCCTCCTCCCTGAAGTCACCTCCCAAGCTGGACACTGTACTACATGCAAGCATGCCTAAAAACAGTATATATAATGTCCTGGCCCTTTGTGCCACTAAATGATCTAGCTTTCTCAAATAATCACAGTGTGTATGTTGAAATACAATCATGTAACGGAATGTGCTAGAATTGTAGAAGTGATCTGAGATAACTGCATCGCCAATGAAGAATATTTATTATATGAAGCATCAAGCAAGTACTACTATTCATATATATAAGAGATATAAACCTGCACTTGGATAAATAGTACATAGAAAACAAAGTTTCTAGGAAGACAGTCACAGGCACATGCAAATTTCTAGAAACAGAAAAATAAAGCTTCTAGGAAGACACTATGCTAACAGTCAACTTCCAGTGATTAAACAGTCAAAAATAACATATATTCGTGAACATAGAGACATGAGCTATAGATAAACATCCCTTACCTCCATAGCAGTGATGTTCTTCTTGGGGAATCGCTTTCCAGATCGCTTTGACTTGAGACGCTTTGACAGTGTTTCATATATCATAAACTGAATTGATGGATTGCATACCTGAAGGTTCGCATGGTTCAACCAACGGAATTACATATATGTCCGCTAAATTTTGGTTCTGATGTTCTTGAAACAGATAACTAACCATAATTAGTGTCGGAATAAGTCCTTTCCAGAATCCACTTATGCCTGATTCACGATAGACCTCCCGGATCTGTTTAACACAGATAGTGGTAAGTATAAGTATGTCTCGTAACTTCAGTTGAGAAGTAGAAAGTTAATTAGCAAGACTGGACACTACGGTGTTCTAATGCCAGTCATAGTTACTGTACAAATATACAGATGGAAGTTTTAGCAGATGATATTTGTCATATAGGGTGCAGTAATCAAGCCTACAGAAATAAGGTGATCGAACAAATGTGATTCGAGACTAAATAGTAGGTGGAGTGGATCTAGATGAATGCTCGGCCTGTCTGGTGCTTGTAGGCTCTACAGACAAGCTTAGTGTAACTTGAAGTTTAAACTCAACAATTCCAGCAGAAATATGATCAGTAATTACATTTTAAAAGATACATGGCTGGGGCCCCTCAGAAATGGTATTTTAATTTCTATGTTTAGTATTTTCTATTTAAGGAATCCGAATAGTAAGAACATTCGACAACTTGAGAAAAAGAGTGCTCACCGCTTGAAGTGTGCCATATGGGCGAGGTTTTTCAGAATCAAGCTTAGCTAATCTATCCATAAGAATATGAGCATCCATTGGATTGGCCCTGGATATTTCCTTAAGCAAAAGCTCCCTCTTGGACTCTATCACCTTCCTTTCTGCCTGTGTATGTGTCTGAAAAGTAGGGGGAGAAATCATCTACTGATCAGATATAAGTAAAGCATTTCTTTCTATGGAATAGCATATAGACACATTGCAAACTATTAGTGGTTGCGTTATAATTATTATTCTTAGAGTGTGCAAAATCTTTGCACAGTTTTTTGTAATAGTGGTTGCATTACTAGTACAGGCCTGGTAACGACCATATGGACTTCCAACTAATTTCACAAAAGGATGACGTGGCCTAATAAGTAGTAACCATTGTGCTTTTGTAATGGAATGGGACCCCTTTGTGGATTCCTTGTCATCGTCAAAGACAAAGCAAACACAGTACACTTAGGATGTAGCGGAAATCGTCACACTGCTTCACTACAATAGGGTCTCATTAAGCCTATTTCGAATCTTGTAGTCTTCTGGCAACTCTTTTGTTCAACAAAATTCAGTGGTTCTCATTCCAAACTTTTAAAGGAAGTTCATTTAATAAAGTTTACCTGCATACGTGTGACAAGAACCCATATTGGAATTGTAAGAAGAACATTGATTGACCTGAAGCAGAGAAAGGATTCCATGAGCATGCCTAAGAATCAATCTCAATATCTCATGCAACTCGTTCTTTTTATTCATATAGATGCTTCATTTTTTACAAATAAATAAACCAAAATAAATGCCAAGAACTGAAATATGCGGCATAATATTCATGAATAACTCAAAGATGCATAATCCAAACAGATACAGCCTGGATGAAAGGACTGCAGCACTACAACAGAGGTAATAAAACTAGATGGCTGTGCGAAAATAGAACCCTGATATCCTTATGGACTATTCCTACTATTTAGCAGTTTACGTGTTGTGTTCATCCCTGGTTGGTTATTCCCGTTATATTTGCCCCTGCAACCAACCCAACACATGTCACCTAAGTGTACTCACTAAAGATAAATTTCATCTTGAAGAGGATATGATCCACTAAACAACTATGAAGGAGTGTAAGGACTAAGGAGTTTGGGATATGATAAAATTATAATTCATCCGAACAGAAACAGCCTTGGCTGGACATAATTACAAGCTTACAGCTTAGTGTGAACCATTGCTTCGGTCAGTCATAGGCAGGATCAGGGCAACAGTCATAGGCTCATAGCTTTTTTCGATAAAGCATAGGCTCATAGCTGCCCTGCTATCTAGTTCAAAATGATTTCAAGTTTCAACAGTCAGTGAACATTTACAGGTTCATCTCAAAGTCAAAGCTTCCACAGGCGCAAGTGCACAGCTCTTCTGCAAAAGCCTTTGTTTGATTGCATCCATGCTGCCGGAATGCCCTCTTACACAAACACCAATAGATAACTGAACAGCCCCATCCAGGATTTCTTTTTCATTCTCATTTCAAGAAAAATAAGCGACTGGTCTGTTGAACGAATGCAAGTAGGTTGACTTACCCAGCAACAGCTGCAATAACAAGCCATGAAAACATCCCAACAGTGCCATCCCCTAGGCCCTTTTTCCCACGAGCAGCTGCTACATCTTCCACCTTATTCTTGAGAAGCTGGTAGAAGTAGTAATAGATTCCCTGCAAATGAAAACCCACAGATATGATACATAAGTGAATCAGACTAGATGTAATCATCAAGAAAAAACCGATACTTTCAGCAACCAGTGTATCCGTATCGGATACTGTATCCAATACTGATTCTTTCCCGACACGTCCCGGATACCTCTCAAGCACTAGTAGAATTCTATCTAATGCAAGGCTGTTGATTTCCTCCTCCTCATCCCTTTCTCTCTAACAGAACTTTTATGCTTGGTAAATTGCTGCTACCCTTTGGCTGTTGGTTCTTGCTTTTGTTGGAATTGTTGAGTATATGGATTAATTAGGAAACATAAGATAGACTAGGATTTGTCCTGCCTTGTCTTATACTTCAAATTGATCATTGTACTCCTATATATATGCCCATGAGGCTCGAGCAATACAACAACTATTCCACCAATCCCTCTCGCTCTTCTAACATGGTATCAGCCTAATCGATCCTAAACCCTAGCCGCCGCTGCTTCCGCACCTGCGCGCCGCCCCCGGGGCAGTCGACCTCCATGACCGCCGCCGGGGGCCACGCTGCCCGTACCTAGGGTTCGTCCGCCGGTCGTGCTGACCGGCTGCCCTCGAGAGTCTTTTCCCGAGCCCTTGCTCCAGGTTTTTTTCTTTCTCTCGCCGGTCGCTTTGATCGGCGTTTACTTTTTGGTTTTCCGATCTGAGATCGGTTTGCGTCGCCCACCGCCATCGTCGACATCCGCGCGCCTCTACTCCGACACCGGCCCGACTGGCCGGCTACTTCACCGACCCGGCGGCCTCGCGTGACAGGCGGCCCCTCAAGGCCGTCGTCCGCGCGCCGACCCGTCCGTCGCCCTGCTCCGACCGGGACACCTGCATCGCCCACCCGGCGGCCTCGCGCCATGCGACTGCCAATCATAGCCGCCGTTCGCGCGCCGGCCCGCCCATCTATCCACGCCACCCGTCTCCGCCGCGTTTGCACGGCGGCCCTGCGGTCTACCTCGCCGGCCTCGTCTCCGGCGGCGTCAGGCTCGTTGACTGTATCAGCTCGGGCGCTGCTACTACGTTGGTCGCTCGGGCCTCGCTGCCCGGGCGCCGGCGCTGCTTGGCAGCCCGGGTGCCGGTCGCACGACATCCCACGCCGTCCGTCCTCCCCGGCTTCATCTCGGACTCCGCCGCCACCCCGTCTTCACCGAGCGGCGTCCCTAACCTCGCGCGCGATTGGATTGATCACCCGCCCGCCGTCGCGATCCGCCTCATCTACGCCGTGCGACCGACCTGGCCCGTCGGTTGCGCGCGCCTTCGCAGGCCCCATGAAGACCGTCCCAAGTTCAGCGCACCCCTCTACCGATCGAGCAACGGGCTGCCGCCACGTCGCCCCGTCGGGCCGCAGCGTCGCCGCCCCGTGGTTCTCCCTCGCGACTGCACGATCCTTGTCACCGTTGTGTCGCCCCTTCGGGCCATAGTGCCGCGGCCCGCGGCCCACCGCCGCCCCGAGGCGTCCGCTCTAGGTCGTCCCCGTGGTTGCGCTGACCCTCGCGCCGTCACTTCGTCGCCTCGTCGGGCTGTAGCGAGTGTGGCACGTGATCCACGCCGCCGCCCGAGGCCGTCCCCGCGGTTGCACCGACCCGCCCTCCGCCGCTGCGCCGCCCCTTGAGGTCATCGCGCCGCACCCCGCGGTCCCCGCAACCGCACCGAGGTCTTCCCATCGTCGCCCCGACCCGCCTGCCACCGCTGCATCGCCCCTTCGGGTCATAGCGTCGCGGCCCGCGGTCCCCCGCCGTCTCCGCGCGTCGACCTTCCGTGGTATGCGCTACGCTGCCTCCCTCGGCGCGGAACGCCACTGTCCGCGCCGGTCTTCGTCAAGCTATCAGGGTTCTTCGCCTACTTCGAGCACCGCCGCCCGGTCCTAACCTAGCCGCCGCCGCCGCCGCTCTTCTTCGGCCGCCGCCGCTACCCCCGTAGCCGCCGCCCGTCCACCTCCTTCGTCTTCGTCCAGCACCAGCCCGTCGTCAGCGTTGCCGTCATCTACCCTGACCACTTCGTCTACTCCGACAACCGCGGGCGACATCGGCCCCGTGCCGATTGACATCGCAACAGTCGTCGAGTCCTTCTCTGCTGGCCTCTCCAACTTCTTCGACATGGCGTACAGCTCATGCAGGTCCTAGTCTACGCATGCCCGGTGCTGGCAACACCGCCGCGTGCCTTCATCCACGACGTGTCCCCGGGCCTGGCAAGCCTGATGTGACGCTTCGTCAACTTCGTCTTCGTCCGTCCACGCATGCCCAGTGCTGGCAACACCGACGTGTGCCTTCGTCTACGACATGTCCCTAGGTTTGGCAAACCCGGTGCGACGCCTCGTCAACATCATCTTCTTTCCGGCGCACCACTACCTCGACACCACTGCGCCCATGACTAACTCGGCGCCTCCTTGCGCCCGCGGCTCCACGGGAATCCCTCGACAACGGCTACCCCGACTCGACATTGACCACGGCATTATTCGCACGGCAACCTCGACCACGGCTACACCACCTACGCTCTCGCCTACTTCGACAAACGGCACAAAGGGCTACCGCCTTGCTTGAGCAACCTCGTCGGTTGCCACTCCATCCACAACTTCCGCGATGTGTCAACCGTTACGACTGTGGGGGGGTGTTCGTTGGCTTGCCTTCGGATTCTTCTCCAGCCTCACCGACTACGGGGGGATGTTGAGTATCTAGATTAATTAGGAAACATAAGATAGACTAGGATTTGTCCTGCCTTGTCTTGTACTCCAAGTTGATCATTGTACTCCTATATATATGCCCATGAGGCTCAAGCAATACAACAACTATTCCACCAATCCCTCTCTCTCTTCTAACAGGAATCATGGATAAGAAGATAGAAGATAATGGACTGCACTTACTAAATATATGATAAATGGCTTGATGCTTAATTGATAACATATTTTTTTATTATTTTCAAAAACAGTCAAACGTATTCCCATATTGGCACTTTTCAGAAATGGCGTATTTATGTATCCGTATCTCCCCGATACTTATACGTGTATCTGTACCGGTGCAATCTAGGATGGAATTATCAAAGTGTCACGTACTGGGAAAGAACATCATAGTTCCGTGATTGTTCGAGAATAATTTTGCACCAATAGAGAAACAAATCAAGAAAAAAAACTACTTGTTGTAGTTTACCTGCGAGGCAGCGGTGCCAATAAGTGATGGTTTGAGGCCGCTGTACAGCCCACCCCAGCCTTCCGTTTGGACCAGCTGCAGTTCCACAATTAACCACTAGGACATTAGCATTGGCAACTGTAAATAAATGATGATAAACCTAAGAGGAATCACCTGGAGCATCTGGAAGAGGGTGGAAGCGTCGGAGCCACCACCACCGGCCTTCTTCTTTTTCGCTGACCTCTCTGTCTGCTGCCGGGTGTTCACCTGTCGAGACATCACCAGGAAGCGAGGGGAGTGAGCTGATTAGCGGGCAGTAGTGCAATTAGTTCTAGAGAACGGGAGG
>LR738715.1:158556428-158683691 GCA_902687465.1 Secale cereale | reverse complement strand
TGATGATCTGGGCGATGATACCACCACCGGCGCCGGCCAGCCCGTTCACCACCGCGCTCGACATGGCCAAACCTAACAATCGGGCGCAATCAGCAGGCAGTGTAGCAAATTGCTCCGAGCTAGTCGAGACTCGAGAGAGTGCTTAATACAGTACCTTGCTACCAGTATGCTACTGCTTGTCCGGTGGAGACAACCGGCGGAGGCGCCCGCCGTCGCGCCGAGCTGCCGCTAACGCGAGACAGGGCGCCAAGGTTGGCCGTCGGTGTGCGCCGTGCGGAGCCCGGAGACGGACTGGGGAGCGAGATTAGGAAAGGGGAGACCGAATTGGTTGCCACTGGCACTGGCGGACGACGGGGACGAGGGTGTGCTCCGCGATTTTTCACATTTCGCTTTCCTTCGCGGGGATTAGGGGAAGGAAGATCAGGGCTTGGGCTATCCTCTCGCCGTCGACATTTAAAATCTAGCAGTACTAATACTCGCCTTTTTTTTCATTTAGCCTAACTTTTTTTTTTCATTTAGTCTGCACATCAACGTATTAAGTGGGGCTTATAAACTTTGATCAAGCTTATAGAAAACAATTGATATCCACTATACCAAATTAATATTATTATATTCATTTTAAAATGTTTTTACATCGTATATATCTACTATTGTAAATGTTCATACCACATTATACGATGAGTCTCGCTCGTGCATACTCCCTCCGTACCATAATATAAGAACGCTTTTCAAGCTAAGGGAGTAGATCATAACCATCCAAAATATTTGCTTAGAATGCACAACCTCTCCCTCGCGTCGCCCTCCATGCGACACGGGGGACCGACACATCTTGTGGCATGTGCGCTATCGTGGCCATCCGCCTTGGACGTTGTTGCGGTGCGGCGACAGCGGCCTGATCTAAGCATGTGCGGGCATGTAGTCGTTCTGCTTGGTGGTGGTGTGGATCTCGTGATCTTCGGCGACATGGTAGGCTGCATATGGTGAGTCTTGCCGCCATTGATCCGATCATGGTGAGCCTGGACATGCGTTCTCCAATGTCCATGGCTCGTCGTCGTTCTATCTCATAGAGACTCCAGCCCTATTGCTATGGAAGTTGCACCCTTTCGTGCTTACTTGGCTCGTCGAGGTCTTGACGACTCCGATCTCATCAGTCCAGATCTGCTTCTCTCTAGATCCTAGCTTGCCGACGTTTCTAGTTGTCGTTCCATCCCGTCTGCTGGCTCTCTACGCCAGTCATCACCTCTCCAACCCCAACCACCACGCCTTGCCTCACCCATTCTCCACCAGATCTGATGCTTCCGCGTCCAGCGACGGGCGTAGCTCCCCTTACGACAGTGGCAACCCAACGTTGTGACCTATTCCTCATCCTTGGATTTTGTCCTAATGACTTTGGGATTGTTTGGACATATAGGACAGGGTGAAATATCTACTTGGCTTCTTGATGCTGGCAGCGACGACACCTGTGGGTGTCGTCCCTTTCTTGGAGGCGTTGCCACAATCTCTCTTTGTGCCCCTTTCGAGCACCGGGGGAAACCCCGGGTCTAGTTCCTCAAATTGGACGACGAGAACATCACGACGTCGTTCCCCTTCATGAAGGTGTTGTCTTGATTGCTCGTGTCATGTCCGGTGCTAGATTTCAAGATTTGGGACATTGTTTTGTTCAGGTTGTTTCTCTTGGGTTGGGTAGTTTAGCGTTGTGTTGTTGCTTCTATTTGGGTTGAGCATCATGCGTCTCTTTTCTCCGGGTACCATGTTTACATCTTCTTGTGTTTTTATTCCATGTGATGTACCCTCCATTTGTTATCGTTTCAACTTATTCTATCAATGGAAATATACGCAAGCTTTGTGTAATTGCCAAAAAAGTCATACACAACATCAATTTGGACGACAGTACAAATGAAAGATGATCATGCAAGTGAAGGGCGGTTAATGAAAGTCCCGCTAAATTACCATGGTCAAGACAAGTATAAAATTATCAACAAAAGTCCAAACAAACCACCATGTTAATTAGTAGGAAAAGAAAGATTAACAAACAACAAAGTCAAGGACGGAGATAAGGAAGATATAAGCCCAAGTTACAAGAGGCATTTATATGGAGGATAACGAGTGGCTCGATATGAGCCATGAACACACCCACTTTTGACTGGTCTTCATATTGTAGGATCGAAAGTATGTCTATAGGGAGGGGAGATTAGACTACTTGACCAAATAAAAACTTAGACTTTTCCCAATTTTAAGTTTTGACAGTTTTTAGCAATTTAGCACAAGTCAAGCAATCTTCCTACACATGCAATTCTAGAGTTGTGGCATGGGAAAGTAAATCATTGCATGTGAAGGTAAAGGGAGGGGTTGGAGAGTGCAAACACAATTGCAGACACGAATGTATTTGGTGTGGTTCCGATAGGTGGTGCTATCGTACATCCATATTGATGGAGACTTCAACCCACGAAAGGTAACGGCTGCGCGAGTCCACGGAGGGCTCCACCCACAAAGGGTCCACGAATAAGCAAGCCTGTCTATCCCATCATGGCCATCGCCCACGAAGGACTTGCCTCACTAGGGTAGATCTTCACGAAGTAGGCGATCTCCTTGCCCTTACAAACTCCTTGGTTCAACTCCACAATCTTGTCGGAGGCTCCCAAGTGACACCTAACCAATCTAGGAGACATCACTCTCCAAAAGGTAATAGATGGTGTGTTGATGATGAACTCCTTGCTCTTGTGCTTCAAGTGATAGTCTCCCCAACACTCAACTCTCTCTCGCAGATTTGGATATGGTGGAAAGAAGATTTGAGTGGAAAGCAACTTGGGGAAGGCTAGAGATCAAGATTCATATCGTAGGATTGGAATATCTTGGTCTCAACACATGAGCAGGTGGTTCTCTCTCAGAAAATAAATAGTGAAAGCGTAGGCACGTTATGATGGCTCTCTCACTAATGGAGAGGGGTGGAGGGTTATATATAGCCTCCACACAAAATCTAGTCGTTACACACATTTGACCATACTCGGTCAGACCGAATAGAAGAACTCGGTCAGACCAAAGCAGTTCAAAATGTGAACGTTAAACATCTCGGTGGGACCGATACTTGAAGGAAATATGCCCTAGAGGCAATAATAAAGTTGTTATTTGTATTTCCTTATATCATGATAAATGTTTATTATTCATGCTAGAATTGTATTAACCGGAAACTTAGTACATGTGTGAATACATAGACAAAACAGAGTGTCCCTAGTATGCCTCTACTAGACTAGCTCATTGATCAAAGATGGTTATGTTTCCTAGCCATAGACATGAGTTTTCATTTGATCAACGGGATCACATCATTAGGAGAATGATGTGATGGACAAGACCCATCCGTTAGCTTAGCAACTTGATCGTTTAGTTTTACTGCTATTGCTTTCTTCATGACTTATACATGTTCCTATGACTATGAGATTATGCAACTCCCGAATACCGGAGGAACACCTTGTGTGTTATCAAACGCCACAACGTAACTGGGTGATTATAAAGATGCTCTACAGGTGCCTCCGAAGGTATTTGTGGTGTTGCCATAGATCAAGAATATGATTTGTCACTTCGATGTTGGAGAGGTATCTCTGGGCCCTCTCGGTAATACACATCATAATAAGCCTCGCAAGCAAATGACTAATGAGTTAGTCACGAGATGATGTATTACGAAATGAGTAAAGAGACTTGCCTATAACGAGATTGAACTAGGTATGATGATACCGACGATCGAATCTCGGGCAAGTAACATACCGATGACAAAGGGTACAACGTATGTTGTTATGCGGTTTGACCGATAAAGATCTTCGTAGAATATGTAGGAACCAATATGAGCATCCAGGTTCCTCTATTGGTTATTGACCGGAGATGAGTCTCGGTCATGTCTACATAGTTCTCGAACCCGTAGGGTTCGCACGCTTAACGTTCGACGACGATCGGTATTATGAGTTTATGAGTTTTGATGTACCGAACATAGTTAGGAGTCCCGGATGAGATCACAGACATGACGAGGAGTCTCGGAATATCCGAGACATAAAGATTAATATATTGGATGACTATATTCGGACACTGGATGAGTTCCGGGGGTCACCGGATATTTATCGGAGTGTCAGGGGGTTATCGGAAACCCGGGGGATATAATGGGCCAACATGGGCCTTGTGGGAGAGAGAGGAGAGGGCCGAGGGCTGGTCGCGCGCCTCCCCCTTGGGAGTCCGAATTGGACAAGGAGGGGGGCGGCGCCCCCTCTTTCCTCCCTCTCTCCCCTCCTTCCTTTCCCCCTCCTAGTAGGACTAGGAAAGAGGAGTCTTAGTCCTACTAGGAGGAGGAATCCTCCTCTCCTTGGCGCGCCCAAGGGCTGGCCAGCCTCCCCCCTTGCTCCTTTATATACGGGGGTAGGGGCACCCTAGGACACACAAGCAACATTGTTTTAGCCGTGTGCGGTGCCCCCCTCCACAGAAACACACCTCGGTCATAGCGTTGCAGTGCTTAGGCGAAGTCCTGTGCCGGTAACTTCATCATCTCCATCACCACGTCGTCGTGCTGATGAAACTCTCCCGTGAAGCTCAACTGGATCAAGAGCTCATGGGACGTCATTGAGTTGAACGTGTGCTGAACTCGGAGGTGTCGTACGTTCGGTGCTTGGATCGGTTGGATCGCGAAGACGTTCAACTACATCAACCGCGTCACTACACTACAAAAAATACACTTCCGTGATGATACGTGTTTGTCACAGTAGGTCACGTTTTCTGTCATGCATGTACATCCATGAAAAATTTATGACAGAATCAAGATAGTCATACCTGTGCTGTCGTAGAAGTGTTCCATGACATTACCAAAATGATCATCACGGAAGTGTCCACTTCCATGACGATAAATCGCGCGTCACAGAAGTGCTTTCGTCAAGGGTCACCGACACGTGGCATCCACCGTAACGGAACGCCGTTAAGCTATCGGGTCCCAGTATAGTGGGAGGCTAACTTGTGGGCCTACTAAGTTGATGGGGACGGAGGGCTTTGTTAACTTAGTCAATATGCACGATTCAAGCTCCATTGACCGTACGATGTCCATCCAACGGCCGTAGTGCTTCTTCAACCTCTGGTCTTCTTGCTCCAGCCGCCCAAACCATCGCCAGTCGTGCCTCGTGCTCCTGTCTCCCGTGGCCGGCTACGATGTCGCGGAGGCCTCACCGCCCCCTACTACTCCCACCGCTGTCCAGGCCATCCCTCTACTCACCCACACCCCCTGTTATTCTCCGGCGATGGCAGCCTCACACCGCAGCCGAACCAGTGAACCCTCGTACTCCTCTCCGCGCGGGCATCCACTGTCGCGTCTTCCCTAGCTCCGCGTCGTCCCCTTCCTAGGCCTCGCCGTCGTCCACCGCCTTGGTGCTCTCGGCGCGGCGTGGTCAATGTGGTTAACGACCGACTTCCATCGGAAGAGTACTGTACGTGGAGAGGCTGACAGCTGGGTCCACGGCCGCAGCAAAGAAGTGCCTCCTTATTACACGCAAAATAATTATTCCTCCACTTGACAGCAGGGACCCACCGGACGGGCCACCGTATTTCGTGAAAAAACGTTTTCCTTGACTGCTGGGACCCACCGGCTACATCTTCGCACGCAAGGAAGTGCGTCCGGGCAAAAAAAACGATTCGCCCCCCTGACTGCTGGGACCCACCAGCTACATCTTCGCACGCAAGGAAGTGCCTGACAGTCGGGACCCACCTGGTCGAAGCGTACGCAGCGTTGTCATTCTGGTCGCGAACGTGTACGTACACACTGGTCGATGTAGAGACGCGCACGTAGCATGTACACGTATGTACAGTAGCCAGGGTGCAAGAAAGTAAATACGGCCACATACGTACATACGGGCGGGGTCTCGAACGCCTACTCGCGCGTACGTACGGCCATGGCTCGTGTACATGGCTGGGTTGGAACGGAGAAACAATGTCGTCGTCGTGTTCATGGGGAGCCAATCGGCTGGGTCGGAACGGAATGCGTCGTCGTGTTCATCGGGAGGGCTAGGACGGAACAGCCGATGGAAAGGAGGCCTAGCGTATCGCAGAACGGAGGAAACCGCCTTGTGTTCGACCGGCCACGGTCAAAACGGGATCTTGTTCATCGGGAGGGGTCTGGCGTACCGCAAAACGGAGGAAACGGACCTCCTACGGTCGAAACGGGGGTCCTGTTGATCGGGAGGGGTGTGGCGTACCGCAAATTGGAGGAAACAGACTTGTGTTGGAGCGCTACGGTTGAAACGGGGGTCCTGTTCATCGGAAGGGGTGTGGCGTACCGCAAAACGGGACTCTACGGGTGAAAGTGCAACTAATCCCCGGGTGGTTTTGGCAATTAATAACAACATATATATCATTGAACTAATAGTTACTTGAGAATCATTTCAGAGAAGTTCAGTGATATGGGTATGGCAATGTCTGAAGAAGTGGACCCCTCAAAATGCTAAGGCAAGCATTGGCAAAAGCTCAAGACTCCATTTTTGGTTTAGTGATCCAAGATCACATTGAGTCCATAGGAAAAGCCAATACTATTAAAAGGGGATGAGGTTGTGTTGATGATCTGGTTGCTCAAGTGCTTAGTGATATATCTCCTTTAACTATCAGCAACTTTCACTACTAAACACACTCATAAGTAATCTCGGACCAACCGATTTTCCAAACTCAGTCCCACCGAGATGAACCACCTCAGCCATAAGCCAAACCCTAGAAAAATCGGTCAATCCGAGTTTGAGATCGGTCTCACCGAAATACGGGCTGCCAAGCTTCTGTAACCGTTTGTCCTCAAATCGGAATAACCGAGTTGATGATTTCGGTCTCACCGAAACTGGCAAGTTCCTGTATTGACTCAAATCGGACAAACCGAGATGGTATTTTCGGTCCCACCGAAAACCCCAACGTTCACTATATTTGAACTTTCGGTCTGACCGAGTTTCCACTTCGGTCTCACCGAGATTGCTCAATTATGTGTGTAACGGTTGGATTTTGTGTGGAGGCTATATATACCCCTCCACCCCCTCTTCATTCGTGGAGAGAGCCATCAGAAAGATCTACCACTCCTACCTTACACTTTCTGAGAAGAGAACTACCTACCCTTGTGTTGAGATCAAGTTGCTCCATTCCTACCATATGAAACTTGATTTCTAACCTTCCCAAGTTGCTTTCCACTCAATCCTTTCTTCCACCACAGCCATATCAGTGAGGAGAGTTGAGTGTTGGGGAGATTATCATTTGAAGCACAAGAGCAAGGAGTTCATCATCATCTACAACATCTATTACCTTTTGGAGGGTGGTGCCTCCTAGATTGGTTAGGTGTCGCTTGGGAGCCTCCGTCATCGAGATGTGGAGTTGAACCAAGAAGTTTGTAAGGGCAAGGAGATCGCCTACTTCGTGAAGATCTACCCCGAGTAAGGCTAGCCCTCCGTGGGCGTAGGCCATGATGCAATAGACAAGGTTGCTTCTTCGTGGACCCTTCGTGGGTGGAGCCCTCCGTGGACTCGCGCAGCCGTTACCCTCCGTGGGTTGAAGTCTCCATCAACGTGGATGTACGATAGCACTACCTATCGGAACCACGGGAAAAATCATTGCGTCTCCAAATTGCGTTTGATCTTCTCCACCTCTCTTTACTACATGTGCAATTTACTTTCCGCTGCTTATACTCTAGAATTGCATGTGTAGGGTGATGCTTGTCTTGATCATAATTGTGAATCTGCCAAAAACTGTTCATGATCAAAAGGCAGAATTTTTATATTTACAAGTAGTCTAATCACCCCCCTCTAGACATACTTTCGATCCTACAAGTGGTATCAGAGCTTTGGTCTCCATTGTTTTGGTTTCCATTGCATTGGACTCCATAAGCTTGGTTTCACAACCTGGGAGAGTATGGCGTCTAGTGAGGGTAATTATCGTAGAGGTCCTTACTTTGATGGTACAAATTTTGCTAGTTGGAAACATAAAATGAAAATGCATATTCTTGGTCATAACCCAGCCGCATGGGGCATTATTTGTGTTGGTATGCAAGGTGAATTCTTCGAGGAAGGAAAAGTTCCGGATCACGAAGCTACACCGGAAGAGTTGCGGATATTGCAAAACAATGCTCAAGCTTGTGACATTCTCTTCAATGCTTTGTGTCCCGAGGAGTTCAACAAAATCAGTCGTCTTGAGAATGCTAAAGAGATTTGGGATACTTTGGTTGAAATGCACGAAGGTACCGAGTCTGTGAAGGAATCAAAGCTAGATATTCTTCAAGGTCAACTTGACAAGTTCAAGATGAAGGATGGTGAAGGAGTCGCTGAAATGTACTCTAGGCTTGCTCTCATCACAAATGAGATTGCCGGCTTAGGAAGCAAAGAAATGACCGACCGATTCATCATTAAGAAGATTCTCAGAGCTTTGGATGGAAAGTATGACACCGTGTGCACTTTGATCCAAATGATGCCAAACTACAAGACTCTCAAGCCAACTGAAGTCATTGGAAGAATTGTTGCTCATGAGATGACACTTAAGGATAAGGAAGAGCTTCGCAACAAGTCAAGTGGTGCTTACAAAGCTACAAGTGATGCTCCTACAACCTCAAGTGACAAGTTAGTTTCCAATGAAGAGATAAGCCTAATGGTTAAGAACTTCAACAAATTCTACAAGTATAGAGGCAAAGAGAGAAGCTCAAAGTCTAGATCATATGATGAAAAGAGATCTTCTAGTCGTGATCGAAACTGCTACAATTGTGGAAGACCCGGACACTTCTCAAATGAGTGTACGGCTCCCCACAAGAGAAGAGAAGAATCTCCAAGAAGAAGATCAAGAGATGAGTCACCTCGGAAAGAGAGAAGGAGTAGAGATGATCGTTATGAACGAAGACCCTCTCGGAGAAGCAAGGATTCGGAGAGGAAAGACAAGTCATCAAGGAGCTACACAAGAAGAAGACATCAAGCTCATGTAGGTGAATGGGTCTCCGGCTCTGACTCCGACAATCAATCCGATGGAAGCTATCACTCCGACTCCGACTACAGTCAAGATGAAGGTGTTGCCGGTCTTGCACTCGTATCCTCCAACTCCAACTCCTACGACTTATTTGATTCACCAAATGAGGGAATTGGAAGATGCTTCATGGCCAAAGGCCCCAAGGTATCACACCCTGAATTCATTGACTTCAATAGTGATGAGGATGACTTACTTGGTGAAGATGAGCTCTTGCATGATAAATCTAGTGAGCCTAGTAACGATGAAAATGCTAGTAGTCTTTATAGTCGAGAAGAGTCGAATGACAATGCTATGAAGGAGATTGAGCGTCTAACTAAAGAACTAAAAACTCTTAAGTTAGCTCATGAAACAACTCAAGAAGATCATAGAGAGCTCCTAAGATCTCATGAGAATCTACGCTTCGAGAAGCTCACTCTAGAGCAAGAACATGAGTTTCTAAAAGCGATCAATGACGATCTTCGAAAGAAGAGTTCTTCATATCTTGCCAAACGACTTCTCTTGTCTAATTTCTTGCTACCTATTAAGACTAAGCATGACAAGCATAAGAAAAATTCTTCCTCTAGTAGTAACAATAACCATGTTAAATCTAATGTTGTTACTTCTAGTAGTTCTCTTGATTCCACTAACAATGTTTCAAGCCAAGTTACACTTGAGCAAGAGAATAGCTTATTGAAGGAAATCATAGAGAAAGGTGTCTACAAAAGTCTTGCCGGAAGCAAGAACTTTGACGAAATTGTTCGCAAACAAGGAAGGCACCGGAAGAATCAAGGGATTGGTTTTGAGTGAAAGTTCAACGCCGAAGGTGTTGAGTGGGAAGAAGGTCAATACCCTACTCCACAGTTTGTTTCTCAAAAGGAGAAGTATGATCCTACTTCTTCCAATGTGGAACAAGCTCAAGATGACCTTCCACCACAAGACCACAAGCTAAAAGCCAAGGACAAGCTTCAAGAGGAGATTGATGCATTCATTGAAGCACCTCAAGCCATGGTCAAGTGGGTTCCCAAGGACACGTCAAGTTCTACTTCGTCAAGCTCAACTACAACCCCAAGGATTCCCATCAAGATGATGTGGATCCCAAAGAAGAAGAACTAGAAGGTTCTTGAGGGTGACTCCGCCAACATACTTCACTCACATTCATTTCGGCAACTTGTGCAATCAACTTCCACATCATGCACTAGTTCATGGAGTCACAAACCCTCTTGTTGGTAAGTCAAGGGACAAGGTAATCATTGCTTTCATGGACATCATCTTTTGTGAACTTCAATCTATGTCTATGGATATCCTTGTTTGTTCCTTGTGGGACTAACCCATGTAGGTATTGAAAGTGCCCTAATCCAAAGGATAGCTCCTAACTCTTGATGATCTACATCAACATTGAGCATCCACATCTTCAACATCTACATGAAGTCTTCTACGACAACCCAAGGTTAGTTTGACCCTTTAAAAGGGGTTCTCACATCTAGGGGGAGCTTTACTCTAAAAATTGAGCCAAAGCATCTCCAAATGATGTGAACACATCAATGCTTTATGTAAAAGTGGTAACCCCACTTGTGCTTAAACGATGAGTATGACCTATGATCAAATGTTCTCATTTGGCTCCTAAGTCAAAATACTCATATAAAGATGACCTAGTCATCGACAAATTGTGTGCTAGTAGCTAGAGTTTTGGTTGTGCATGTTTGACACATATTTCATTTGCTATCTTATTATGTGAGCATGTTGAATGCATGATTTTATCCATTCGAGGACATCCATTTGTTGTTTTGGTTGTTTTGATTTTTCTGGCCAAATGGATGGACAAGAATGCCTAAGTACCTTCCCTAGCTATCTATGCTTTCTTGTCTCAAATTCTATTCATGCTCATATCACAAACTTTGAACAAGTCATTTTCGGACCCTCCGAGTGAGGAGCACTCGGAGCCACCGATCCGTCTAAGGCTGACTTCCAAAACCTTCTAAGTAAATTTCGGTCAGACCAACTTCTCCCACTCGGTCAAACCGAAATCACTTAGACTGATCTAGGTTTCATCTCGGTGAAACCAAGTTCTAAATCTCGGCGTGACCGAAATGCGTAACTGCATAGCAGTTATTCATCTCGGTGTCACCGAGTTTTTCAACTCGGTCCCACCGACAGCAAGGGGATATAAATACTGAGGGCAGCGCGCGTTGATTAATCCTTCAAACGTTTTCGCTCCCACGTCCCCTGCTGCCATCGCCGTGATCTCCAGATCGTCGCCGTCGTCGCCTGTGCGCCCTCGCCGCAGGTCTCCGCCGCCGTCAATGGAATTCTCCTCCGCGCCGTTGCCGCCGTAGAGGGACTCCACCAAGTTAGGGTGAGTCTCGATCCCTCTCGTGCTCCCCATCCGATTCAATGCACGATTGGTTTGCCCTATATCTGGCCACGTTTGAAATCTTCCTTTCCATCAGATCGTTCTAGTTTCGAGTAAAATTCTTAGGGTTAGGTTTCCACGGAATATATCTCGGTGAAACCGATTTTGAAAACTCGGAATGACCGATTTGGCCTCTGGCCTTTGCACTGCACCTTTCGGTCTAACCGAGTCGTGCAAATCGGTGTGACCGAAGTAGAGTCTTAGTGAAACCCTAGTGTTTCGGCAGGACCGAAACCCACTTCGGTCTGACCGAAAGTGGTGTGGTATGCCTCTATATACACTTCGGATTCACCGAAACTGAAAATCGGTTTGACCGAAATGCATTCTGTGAAAACTCAAAACTAAGATTTGAACTCATTTTTTTGCAAAAACCTCTGCAGTTTGTGATAACTCTTCTACTCTGCCTATACCTTATCTATTCACAGGTTGTCAGCCATGTCAGATGCCAGTGACAGCCAGAACAGGTCAGAGTCACCTTTTGTAGAGATTCCTGAGGCAGATACTAGTCCTGAGGCTAGTAGTCCAGTTGATGATGGTGAGAGGAGTACTCCTAGTGGCTTGCCTCCTGCAGCCACCAGAACCAGAAAGGAGAGGAACTCAGATGATGAGGATTCTGATTTTGTAGCTGAGGAAGAAGTGTCCTCCAAGCCTAAGAGAAAAGTTGTTGCCAAAGAGCACCAAGGGCATCAGTCAAAAAAAGGCACCAGCAAAGTCAAGCAATCAGCTGTTGCCAAGAAGCTGAACTTGGGAGAGCCAGCCCCAAGTAAAGTGAAGAAAACTTCCAAGAGGAAGAGGGTAGTGTATGCTGAACCTCATGCAGATGCAGCAGTGGATGAAGAAGAAGAAGAAGCACCCCAGCCTCCTCCTCAGAAGGCTAAGCTCATGGGTGATGCTATTAGGGCTGGAGCCACTTCAAAGCCCAAGAAGCCTGCTCAAGCCAAGGCAGCTCCAGCAAAGCCTTCTGCCAAGCCCAAGAGGACTACCAGGAACATTCCAGCGTCTGAGAAGAACAAAGGTGATGTGCCACCGTCTGAGTCCGAAGAAGAACATGTGTTGCTGAAGCTCCGTCCAAAACTGCCACTCCACAATGATGCTCATCCTCAAGCCGAGGATATGAAGGCAAGGAAAGATCGAGGTCTCAGGCTATGGAGACAGTCTGATCCATATGCCGTGAGGAGAAGGACTGCTGTGGACCCCAGATTCCACACCAGAGAGCAGCAGGACTTTTATGAGACTGTGCTAATGGATAAGAAGCCTATTGTTGCAGATACCAGATATGTTGACTGGAAGTACATTGACAGTGAAGAGCACCGAGACTTCTTTCCCCATGTGCATGAGAGCTTCACTGCATGTGGAGTTGATGAGTTTGTGGGTCAGAAGCTGACAGACTGGAACGACGAGATGATTATGCAGTTCTATGCCACATCTCATTTCTATCCTGATGGGAAGATCACCTGGATGACTGAAGGTCAAAGGTTTTCTTCGTCTGTTGAAGAATGGGCAGAACTTCTGAATGCTCCAGTGCAAAGAGAGGACGACATTGATGTCTATGGGATTCCTAAGAAGAACCATGATTCCATGAAGAACATGTACAAGGAGATCCCCGCAGCAGATTTGGAAGTGTGGAAGCTCGGCTCAGTCTACTATCTCCAGGCAGGTCTACCTACCACTAACACTATTCTGAGGCATACTTTGATGCCCAAGTCTGGAGACCATCGCATGATCAGAGGCTATTCTATCAACATGCTGCACATACTTGATGAGAAGGCACCTTTCAAGGTGATGGACTTAATGGTAGAGACCATTAAGAGGACTGCAGCTGACCAGAAGAGGTCATGTGGATTTGCCCCGCAGATTCAGATGCTTATCAATGCCAAGTTTGGCACGGGCAAATTCATGTTGGATAGGAAGCACTTGCCACTGCAGCCAGAGCATGAAGATAATGTTGTTGTGATGGATGAGGAGGATCCAACTTCGGTTGAAGGTCAAGCCAAGATTGAAGCTGCTAGGAAAGCCAAAGCTGATAAAGAGGCAGCAGCAGCAGCAGCTAAACCAAAGAGCTTCGGAGAGCAGATTCTTGAAGCTACCCAGAGGATTGAACAACGCCTGGCCAGCATTGAACAATCTCAGGAGAGCCTAGAGAGGATTGTTGACGACAAGATCCACGCTCTGGACGTGAAGCTGGCTGAACTTCAGGTGACCGTCAACAAGCTTGAGGCAGACATGGAGGAAGCAAGGCAGGACAGGGCAGAGCTCATGCAGGATGACCTAGTCCAGGACTCTCATCGCCAGACTGCTCAGGTTCCCAGAGGATCCCGATCAGCAGCTATCCCAGTGACTGACTCCAGGACTACCACTTCAGCACCTCCTATAGCTCCAGCAGTCACTCCAGCCACAGCTCCAGTATCCACTCCTCCAGCGCAGACATCAGCTGAAGTCTTCGCCGATGCCGTCATATCTACTCCGACATCTACCCAGACAGGAGCCGCCAGCAGAGCCCACAGTGACGTCTAGCTCTATGCTTTTTCAAACTTTTTGGTAACTTGTTGCCAAAGGGGGAGAAATTGTATAGATCATAGGGCTTCGAGAGAGAGAGTGCTCTTTCGTTCTTTTGCAGTTTCTTTGAGATACATTTGGTCCTTTTGGTTCTTGAAACTTTCAGTGTGCTTGATACTACGTTTGTTGCTACCTTAATGAGTGCTTGGTCATACTATGCTTTAATGTGTGCTTAATGCGTATCATATGCTATTCCTATCTTGTATGGCTATTTACTCATGTCTTGGTGATTGGGTGCATGTTATTCATTCTTATCATTTTGTGCGCTCCACCAAGATGTATGTGACATGGAAGAGTGACCCATGAACCTAATCGATTGTGCATTTGCATTCAAACGCAAATTTTAAATAATGCACAAATTTAGGGGGGGCTCTTGCTTATCACATACTTCTCAAAGCGACGATATTATTCATTGATTATATCCTTTGTCGAAGCTTTGATCTATATGTTGTCATCAATTACCAAAAAGGGGGAGATTGAAAGTGCAACTAATCCCCAGGTGGTTTTGGCAATTAATAACAACATATATATCATTGAACTAATAGTTACTTGAGAATCATTTCAGAGAAGTTCAGTGATATGGGTATGGCAATGTCTGAAGAAGTGGACCCCTCAAAATGCTAAGGCAAGCATTGGCAAAAGCTCAAGACTCCATTTTTGGTTTAGTGATCCAAGATCACATTGAGTCCATAGGAAAAGCCAATACTATTAAAAGGGGATGAGGTTGTGTTGATGATCTGGTTGCTCAAGTGCTTAGTGATATATCTCCTTTAACTATCAGCAACTTTCACTACTAAACACACTCATAAGTAATCTCGGACCAACCGATTTTCCAAACTCAGTCCCACCGAGATGAACCACCTCAGCCATAAGCCAAACCCTAGAAAAATCGGTCAATCCGAGTTTGAGATCGGTCTCACCGAAATACGGGCTGCCAAGCTTCTGTAACCGTTTGTCCTCAAATCGGAATAACCGAGTTGATGATTTCGGTCTCACCGAAACTGGCAAGTTCCTGTATTGACTCAAATCGGACAAACCGAGATGGTATTTTCGGTCCCACCGAAAACCCCAACGTTCACTATATTTGAACTTTCGGTCTGACCGAGTTTCCACTTCGGTCTCACCGAGATTGCTCAATTATGTGTGTAACGGTTGGATTTTGTGTGGAGGCTATATATACCCCTCCACCCCCTCTTCATTCGTGGAGAGAGCCATCAGAAAGAACTACCACTCCTACCTTACACTTTCTGAGAAGAGAATTACCTACCCTTGTGTTGAGATCAAGTTGCTCCATTCCTACCATATGAAACTTGATTTCTAACCTTCCCAAGTTGCTTTCCACTCAATCCTTTCTTCCACCACAGCCATATCAGTGAGGAGAGTTGAGTGTTGGGGAGATTATCATTTGAAGCACAAGAGCAAGGAGTTCATCATCATCTACAACATCTATTACCTTTTGGAGGGTGGTGCCTCCTAGATTGGTTAGGTGTCGCTTGGGAGCCTCCGTCATCGAGATGTGGAGTTGAACCAAGAAGTTTGTAAGGGCAAGGAGATCGCCTACTTCGTGAAGATCTACCCCGAGTAAGGCTAGCCCTCCGTGGGCGTAGGCCATGATGGAATAGACAAGGTTGCTTCTTCGTGGACCCTTCGTGGGTGGAGCCCTCCGTGGACTCGCGCAGCCGTTACCCTCCGTGGGTTGAAGTCTCCATCAACGTGGATGTACGATAGCACTACCTATCGGAACCACGGGAAAAATCATTGCGTCTCCAAATTGCGTTTGATATTCTCCACCTCTCTTTACTACATGTGCAATTTACTTTCCGCTGCTTATACTCTAGAATTGCATGTGTAGGGTGATGCTTGTCTTGATCATAATTGTGAATCTGCCAAAAACTGTTCATGATCAAAAGGCAGAATTTTTATATTTACAAGTAGTCTAATCACCCCCCCCCTCTAGACATACTTTCGATCCTACAACGGGATACTGTTCATCTCCACCGTCGACCCCCTCCAGCCTCCACAGGATACTGTTCATCCACCGTCGACCTCCTCCTGCCTCCACCTGCGACTGTTCAGCCTCCACCGCGCGCTACTCCACCGGCTACTGTTCAACCAGCCCTCTCCACGGGCTCCTGTTCAACCACCCCTCCACGGGCTACTGTTCATCCAGCCCTCCATCGTCCTACTGTTCATCCAGCCCTCCACGGGGTGGTCCTGTTCATGCAGCCCTCCACGGGGTCCTGTTCATGCAACCTCAACCGGCTCGATCGATCGGGGTCCTGTTCATCCAGAGGCAACACCACGGGGTCCTATTCAGCCATCCCCACCGGAACTGGTCACCGGGGTGGAGGTACCAAACCCATTGGGCGATATCAGCAGGCGTTGCGGCGATACCACTACCACAGCATCCGCACAAGAACACCTGAAGTTGGTGACTTGGTCCTGAGGCGGGTCCTCTCCAGGGAGGGGTTACACAAGCTCTCGCCCATGTGGGAGGGCCCGTTCAGAATCGCCCGTGTCTCTAGGCCTGGTGTTGTGCACCAGGAGACGCAGGATGGGGTACCCATCCATAATTCCTGGAACATTGAGCACCTCAGCAGGTTCTATCCGTAATCAAGGCTCCGTGCCCGTGAAGGTCTCGGCTCATGACACTCTCACGTAATAATGAGTTGGGGCTGTACACACCTCGGAGTCTCCTGAGCATTGCCTGTGGGCCATCAGACGGGGCTCCCACCCACATCCCAGTGGCAGTCCTTAGCTCCGCGCTGGGAAGAAGACATAGTGTAGGGCTTGGACGCGACCTTTTTCCTTTTTTGGCTTGGTGTTTGGCTGTCAGCCTTTTCTACTTCCTTGGCTATCAGCCCTTCCTCTACCCCATGCTATGAAGTTCTTGTGTTTCTTGCATTTGGTTGGAAATCTTGCTTGGAATTTTCTCGCCAGTTTTAGTTCAGCTTGTTAAGCAGGGGCTGAGCCACGTGCTCTCCTTTGTGTGCCTCGCGCGTGGGGGCTGGGACAAGGTCGGCCCCGGCTCTCGTCTGCCACGGTCCCGTGACCTCGCCTGGCCAAGCCTGCTCAGGCTCCGGTGTCGGACTTCTCAGTCCACGCGACATGTTTTGCTAAGCCAGCCCAGGCCTTGGCGCCTCAATCCACACTCGGCGCTCTCAAGCGAGCCCAATGGCGCAAGCCCTCAGTAGCTCATAGCGGCTCACTCATACTCGGGGATTGCGCAGGTCAGGACCCCCCGAATTCAGCCATCCTCGTGGCCCATCGGGGGCTCATGACGCTGGTGAGTCAGGAGCACTTCGCCTCAAGACATCGCAGCACACAAGCTAAGTAATCTCACCAGACCAAAAACATGATAGCAATTTCTCGCTTCATACATATGTCATAGTCCATTACACGCCTTCTCGAGGCAACTTAAAATTTTGACACAGGAAGGAAATGAAGAAAAAGAAGAAGCAGAGGCCGACCCACCAAGCCGCAGCTTGGGCTCAGTGCTGTTGCCCCCACTCAGTCTGAGTCTCCCAGCTCCTCCCGCTTCACCGAGCCACAGTGGCGTGATGACCCCCTCCCCTCGCCGAGTCGAGCTCGCCGACGCGGTGGCTCATTGCAGCCGCCGCTGCTGGAGGAGCTGCTGCTGCCACAGAGGGGAGACCCGCGGTGCCCTCCAGGGCCAAGCTCGTTTGCTGAGGAGGAGCTGCTCCTCCGAACGCCGTCCCCGCCATCATCTTCGTCGTCAGCCTCAGGACAGCACCCAAGGCGCCTTCCTTCCTCCGAGAAGACCTTGACGAACAGCGTTGAGGCACCATCATACCTGAAGTGGAGCGTGCACCTCCCCTGCAGCCGGCGCGCGCGCAAACGACTGCCAGCCATGCTCCAGGAACACGTCACCCAAGGGAGCAACGTCGACCTCCACCCAGGACGCACCACTGCAGCAACCGTCGGTCTGCAGCCAGAGGCCGCCGGGGCCTCCGGCTGGTAGCACATTGCCGAACGAACGGGGGAGCTGGAGCCAAAAGCCGCCAGGCTTCTCCGACCACACCACGTACTCCGACGACACATCAAAGGAGTGGAGCTGCGGGCGCGGAGACGCGCGACCACCAAACACCGCCTCGCGCCTCCTCCCCCACCGCGGCCACGACCACCTTCGCCGCTAGAAGAGGCATCGCGCCTCTCACCGGTGACCGCTTCAGGACCCGGAAGGCCGCACCCTCGAGGACCCGTCGCGGGCACAGCGGCATACTTGCGGGGGGCGGCCGCGGCCCCTCTTCAACGGCGGTGAAGCCAAATCCTTCGGGGCCTTCCCATTCTCCGCGACGGACGGCTTCCTCGGTGGCGCCATGAAAACCTCGCAGCAAGAAGAAGAGCGGGGAGCGAACAAGGAGGCAGACGACGCTGGCTTGAAGATGGCTTGGGGGCTCCCCCCTAGTCCCATTTATAGGACGGAGGAGCCCAACCGCCAGTCACTGGTGTCATAGCCACAACGACCCCGTCATCCGCGCCGGGGAGTTGTCAAGTCGCACGGTTGCCAAGACTATGTGGGGAGTGGAGTCGCCACGTCCCATCCAACTGTCACGCGCTAGCCTCGCCCGCAAACTTTTGGGGCCCGCGGCGCTTCGTCCTCGACTAAGGCTTCGCCCCGAAGCCAACTCCGTGTGCGCCTTGGGCTCGGGGGCTACTGTTGGTGTCCTGGGAACCAGGGTACCCAGACTTGCCTGTTTGCGCGCCGCGACGCGCTCCTACTACGGCCTGGTACGGCCTAGATGATCGACCAGCTGCTCAAGACCCTCGCGAGGGGGCTAGACCTCACGAGGAGAACGACACCAAGACCCCCTCAGGAGCGCCCTCGGCTAGGTTGCTCCGGATGAGCGGAGAATCCAAGGCCAAGCCTGCCTCAGGAGGAGGCAGTGATGCAAGCAATGAAGCACCGCACCAGCGGGCGCCAGCGCGTGCCAGCGGCGCAGTTGCTATTTTGGTGCAAAGGAGACAGCGCAGGCGCAGGTTCCCAAGGAGCAGGGCAAAGGTTTCCCTATTGGTGCAACAAGACCGAAGACCACAAGGACGGTAGGGAGGATGTCACCACCGAGCCCACCACCGCGTCACCGCCTGATCCCTTTGTAGGCGAAGACCACTTTTGTCAGGATAGGAACGTCCTTGTGTTCCCGCTCAAAATAGCCGTTGTGGGATCCCTTCCCGCCTAAACATTTCGGGGGAAGAGGACCCTGGCCGCCTATATAAGTAGCTAGGGCTTCCACTATGAGGGAGAGGCTCATCAGATCCAGAGACTCCGCCCACGCACAAAGGAGCAAAAACCCTTGCCTACTGACCCTCCTGAGCTCCCCTCCTGAGCTCAGGAACCACTGTATTCATTCATGCTCAAGCCCTCCCGAGGCTAATCCACCAAAGCAGGAAGTAGGGTTTTACACCGCAAGGTGGCATGAACCTGGGTAATTCGTGTGTGCTTTACTTGTTGTTCGCTTGAATCTCCTCACCGGACGAGGGCGAGGCGCTAGGTAGACGTGAGAGGGAGAGATCTTCGTTCACGCCCCTGTGTTCGAACTTCTTGGGTTTATGGAGCCCGTAATCCGACAAAAGGTATATTTGATCTACATGTTATTGATGTGTACCTTACTAATGCTCGTAGTAGCACCTGGGTATTTGATACTGGTTCGGTTGCTAATATTTGTAACTCGAAACAGGGGCTACAGATTAAAATAAGATTAGCTAAGGACGAGGTGACGATGCGCGTGGGAAATGGTTCCAAACTCGATGTGATCGCCGTCGGCACGCGACCTCTACATCTACCGTCGGGGTTAGTTTTAGACCTAAATAATTGTTATTTGGTGCCAGCGTTGAGCATGAACATTATATCTAGATCTTGTTTGTTGCGAGATAGTTATTCATTTAAATCAGAGAATAATGGTTGTTCTATTTATATGAGTAATATCTTTTATGGCCATGCACCCTTGAAGAGTGGTCTATTCTTGTTGGATCTCGATCGTAGTGATACACATATTCATGATATTGAAGCCAAAAGATGCAAAGTTGATAATGACAGTGCAACTTATTTGTGGCACTGCCGTTTAGGTCATATTGGTGTAAAGCGCATGAAGAAACTCCATGCTAATGGACTTTTGGAATCACTTGATTATGAATCACTTGGTGCTTGCGAACCATGCCTCATGGGCAAGATGACCAAAACTCCATTCCCCGGAAAAATGGAGCGAGCAACCGATTTGTTGGAAATCATGCATATTGATGTATGTGGACCGATGAGTGTTGAGGCTCGTGGCGGGTATCGTTATTTTCTGACCTTCATTGATGATTTGAGCAGATATGGGTATATCTACTTGATGAAACACAAGTCTCAAACATTTGAAAAGTTCAAAGAATTTCAGAGTGAAGTAGAGAATCATCGTAACAAGAAAATAAAGTTTCTACGATCTGATCATGGAGGCGAATATTTGAGTTATGAGTTTGGTCTCCATTTGAAACAATGTGGAATATTTCACATCTCACGCCACCCGGAACACCACAGTGTAATGGTGTGTCTGAACGTCGTAATCGTACTTTATTAGATATAGTGCGATCTATGATGTCTCTTACGGATTTACCACTATTGTTTTGGGGTTATGCTTTAGAGACAGCTGCATTCACGTTAAATAGGGCACCATCTAAATATGTTGAGACAACACCTTATGAACCGTGGTTTGGCAAGAAACCAAAGTTCTCGTTTCTTAAAGTTTGGGGCTGCGATGCTTATGTGAAAAAAGCTTCAACCTGATAAGCTCGAACCCAAGTCGGGGAAATGTGTCTTCATAGGATACCCAAAGGAGACTGTTGGGTATACCTTCTATCACAGATCCAAAGGCAAGATATTCTTTGCTAAGAATGGATCCTTTCTAGAGAAGGAGTTTCTATCGAAAGAAGTGAGTGGAATGAAAGTAGAACTTGATGAGGTAATTGTACCTTCTCTCGAATTGGAAAGTAGCACATCACAGAAACTAGTTCCAGTGATTTCTACGCCAGTTAGTGAGGAAGCTAATGATGATGATCATGAAACTTCAGATCAAGTTACTACTGAACCTCGTACGTCAACCAGAGTACGTTCCGCACCAGAGTGGTACGGCAACATAGTTCTGGAAGTCATGTTACTAGACCATGATGAACCTGTGAACTATGAGAAAGCGATAATGAGCCCAGATTCCGCAAAATGGCTTGAGGCCATGAAATCTGAGATGGGATCCATGTATGAGAACAAACTGTGGACTTTGGTTGACTTGCCCGATGATCGGCAAGCCATCGAAAATAAATGGATCTTCAAGAGGAAGACCGACGCCGACAGTAATGTTACTGTCTACAAAGCTCGACTTGTTGCGAAAGGTTTTCGATAAGTTCAAGGAGTTGACTACGATGAGACTTTCTCGCCCGTAGTGATGCTTAAGTCTATCTGAATCATGTTAGCAATTGCCGCATTTTATGATTATGATATTTGGCAAATGGATGTCAAAACTGCATTCCTTAATGGATATGTTAAAGAAGAGTTGTATATGATGCAACCAGAAGGTTTTGTCGATCCATCTATGGACTGGTGCAAGCATCTCAGAGTTGGAATATATGCTTTGATGAGGTGATCAAAGCATATGGTTTTGTACAGACTTTTGGAGAAGAATGTATTTACAGAAAGTGAGTGGGAGCTCCGTAGCATTTCTGATATTATATGTGGATGGCATATTGTTGATTGGAAATGATAGCATAAAACAATACTTGAATAAGAATTTTTCAATGAAAGACCTCGGTGAAGCTGCTTATATATTAGGCATCAAGATCTATAGAGATAGATCAAGATGCTTAATTAGACTTTCACAAAGCACATACCTTGATAAAGTTTTGAAGAAGTTCAAAATGGATCAGTCAAAGAAAGGGTTCTTGCCTGTGTTACAAGGTGTGAAGTTGAGTAAGACTCGATGTCCGACCACTGCAGAAGATAGAGAGAAAATGAAAGTCATTCCCTCTACGCCTCAGCCATATGATCTATCATGTATGCAATGATGTGTACCAGACCTGATAAGTTTAGCAGGGAGGTACCAAAGTAATCCAGGACTGGATCACTGAACAACGGTCAAGAACATCTTGAAGTACCTGAAAAGGACAAAGGATATGTTTCTCGTTTATGGAGGTGACAAAGAGCTCATCGTAAGTGGTTACGTCCATTCAAGCTTTGACACTGATCCAGATGACTCTAAGTCACAAACCGGATATGTATTTTTATTGAACGGTGGAGCTGTCAGTTGGTGCAGTTCCAAGAAGAGAGTCGTGGCGGGATCTACGTGTGAAGCGGAGTACATAGCTGCTTCGGAAGCAGCAAATGAAGGAGTCTGGATGAAGGAGTTCATATCCGATCTAGGTGTAATACCTAGTGCATCGGGTCCAATGAAAATCTTTTGTGACAACACCGGAGCAATAGCCTTGGTGAAGGAATCCAGGTTTCACAAGAGAACCAAGCACATCAAGAGACGCTTCAATTCCATCCGCGATCAAGTCATGGAGGGAGGCATAGAAATTTTCAAGATACATACTGATCTGAATATCGCAGACCCGTTGATTAAGCCTCTTCCACGAGCAAAACATGATTAGCACCAAGACTTCATGTGTGTTAGAATCATTACTATGTAATCTGGATTATTGACTCTAGTTCAAGTGGGAGACTGAAGGAAATATGACCTAGAGGCAATAATAAAAAAATTATTTGTATTTCCTTATATCATCATAAATGTTTATTATTCATGCTAGAATTGTATTAACCGGAAACTTAGTACATGTGTGAATACATAGACAAAACAGAGTGTCCCTAGTATGCCTCTACTAGACTAGCTCATTGATCAAAGATGGTTATATTTCCTAGCCATAGACATGAGTTGTCATTTGATCAACGGGTCACATCATTAGGAGAATGATGTAATGGACAAGACCCATGCGTTAGCTTAGCAACTTGATAGTTTAGTTTTACTACTATTGCTTTCTTCATGACTTATACATGTTCCTATGACTATGAGATTATGCAACTCCTGAATACTGGAGGAATACCTTGTGTGCTATCAAACGTCACAATGTAACTGGGTGATTATAAAGATGCTCTACATGTGTCTCCGAAGGTATTTGTGGTGTTGGCATAGATCAAGAACATGATTTGTCACTCCGAGTGTCGCAGAGGTATCTCTAGGCCCTCCCGGTAATACACATCATAATAAGCCTTGCAAGCAAACGACTAATGAGTTAGTCACGAGATGATGTATTATGGAACGAGTAAAGAGACTTGCCGATAACGAGATTGAACTAGGTATGATGATACCGATGATCGAATCTCGGGCAAGTAACATACCGATGACAATGGAAACAACGCATGTTGTTATGCGGTTTGACCGATAAAGATCTTCATAGAATATGTATGAACCAATATGAGCATCTAGGTTCCGCTATTGGTTATTGACCAGAGATGAGTCTCGGTCATGTCTACATATTTCTCGAACCCGTAGGGTCCGCACGCTTAACGTTCGATGATGATCGATATTACGAGTTTATGAGTTTTGATGTACCGAAGGTAGTTCGGAGTCCCGGATGAGATCATGGACATGACGAGGAGTCTCGGAATGTCCGAGAAATAAAGATTAATATATTGGATGACTATATTCAGACACCATATGAGTTCCGGGGGTCACTCGATATTTATCGTAGTGCGGGGGGTTATCGAAAACCCCGGGGGATATAATGGGCCAACATGGGCCTTGTGGGAGAGAGAGGAGAGGGCCTAGGGCTGGCCGCGCGCCTCCCCCCTTGGCAGTCCGAATTGGACAAGGAGGGGGCGGCGCCCCCTCTTTCCTCCCTCTCTCTCCCTCCTTCCTTTCCCCCTCCTAGTAGGACTAGGAAAGAGGAGTCCTAGTCCTACTAGGAGGAGGAATCCTCCTCTCCTTGGCGGGCCGAAGGACCGGACGACCTTACCCCTTGCTTTTTTATATACGGGGCAGGGGGCACCCTAGGACACACAAGCAACATTGTTGTCACAGCCTGATTTTTGGCCCTTTCTTTTTCTTTTGTTTTTCTGAGGTTTTTGCTTGAGATTTCTTTTTCCGTGGCTTTGTGGGCTGGAAACTGAAGAAGATGCCCTCTTCTTCCTTTCCAGAGTGACTTGCCATACCCAAATCATTCCCTAGACCTTTCCATTTCCACCTTGGACCAAATCCCAATATTCTTTTATATTGGGAATATTCCTTTTTCTATTAAAGGAATAACCCTGTCTGCCCTAGGTTGTGAAGCAACCTATATTTCCATCACTCCTAAAATTCCCAAATAATTCTCATAAATTTTTTGGGTCATATATTCATCAAATATGGCAAAACCTTTCCTTTCCATGTTAAAAAATAATCCTCCAATATTCTTTTTCCTATTCTGCTCTAAATGGCACTTTGTGAAGCAAGTGCTATTTATCTTTGCCCAACTGCCCCCAAACTCTTTGGACATCTTTTTATGTACAAATAATTTCCTCATGCCAAAATTCAACTTCATTTGCCTAGTAAATATTCCTGAGCAATTTTTCAAAGTTTCTGTCAGACAGAAGCCATTGTGAAGGAAGTATAAGCTAGGCATATCAAAATGAGTTGAAATTTTTGTATGACCTCTATATCATAAAATAATGGCCCTACACCAAATTTGATCTCATTCCTTGCATCCATGTGGGCACACCTTCAAATCTTTGTTTCTGTCCAAATTTTCAGTTTGTGAAGCAAGTATATTTTATATTGCTCCATTATGGCTGAAAATTTTCCAGGACCTTTCCCCAACCATAGAACCTACCTCCACAAATTTTGGGCACATTTTATGTAGCCATTTTCCCTCGGGATATTTCCTAAGTTTCTAGTCAGTGGAGATGTTTGTGAAACAAGTACCATTTTGGTGAATCCAGTTGGTATGGAACTTTTACAGCATCTTTATATGATCAAATCACTAATCCTTGCCAAATTTGAGCTCAAGTTGATGCTTCATGTGAGTGCATCATCATGCTCAAGTTTCTGGACCATTTTGGTTAGTTGCAAAGCAACTATATCAACCATTGGTCCAAATCTTCTCAAAGTTACCAGGATGAAAGTCCTTCTTACCCTAAACCTCGAAGACAACTCCTTTGCTCCCAATCATCTTCCTGTTGATCACTAGTGCTCACCCAAGTTTACTGCAGTAAACTTCAGAGCTCATTTACCATTTAACCAGAGTAGTTTTCACCGATCTACCAACGCATTTTAATCTTACCTTGGATGAACTTACCACTAGACATCATCTCCCAGCCTTTGGCTCCTTCCCCACGCCAGACTGCGCGGTGACCACCGTTTTGGCATGCCATGGCTGCGCCCAGAATGTCTTCTTGCTCGGGCCCCTTCTCTGCTCGGCATCTCAGCGAGCACGGGCATGTCTACCGTGTTCCCCGCGTCGTCGCCGTCTCCTAGAGCCGTTTACCCCTCCGTCCGCTTCTCCGTCGGTGCTCGTTGCCGCGCGCCCACGAGCGAACTGTAGCCGACCGGCTCTGTTCGCGCCGTGGCGCCTTCCTCCCCTAGGCCCCTCAGCCCCTCCTGCACAGTGCACCACCGTCGCTCGTCCACACCCCCCTCGTCATGATCCCGCACCCTCCCGTGATCGCTGCCCTCGCCAGAGCCTTGGCCGCGCTCGTGCGGTGGTGACCGGCTCGGCACCTCGCCTCGCGCCTATATATAGGCCTCCCCCGAGCCTTTCGAGCTCATCAATGGCCTCACCCCTCTCCCAGCTCCCTACCCGACCACTCAAACAAGCTCTAGGAGCTCCAGAAGCTCTTCCTGACTGCCATGGCCGCCGCACAGCCTCGGCTAAATTCGGCCGACCCAAGCCACCCCTCCACTCCCTGACCTTTCCACTAGCCTCCCCACTCCACCTCAACCCTCCCAAGCCTCTTGTTTCCTCGCCGGAGCCCATGTGGCCACGACCCCAAGAACGGTCGCGCCGCCCGAGTCCTCTGCCCCCGCGAGCCACCGTCGTCCTGCTACTCCGCGGCGCGCGTGAAGCCTCTGGATGGGTGTGTCCCTCCTTCCTGAGGCCGTTGGTGCATCCAGTTCGGCCCGAGACGCCCGGAGTCGCCAGGGCTCATCGCCGGCGTCGCGCCTCTATTCTCGGATGCCACGAGCCCTGTCGCCCCTGGCCCTTCCCCGACGCTTATTCGGTGCGGGATGGAGGCGGCTCCTCTCCCCGCGCCCACCGGTGGCCTCCTCTTGGCCGGAGACCGCCGGAGCCGGCCGGGCTGTCGCTGGCCGTGCGCCCTCGCCTGTCTCTCCCCTGTTCTGTCGGGGAGACAAGAGGAAGAAGACGACCATGCCTGGCCCCTTCCCATGCCGCGTGGGACCCGCCTATAAGTGGCCTAAGGCCCAGGTCCACGTGGATAAGTGGAAGCTCATTCTGCGCTTTACGCTTTCCCCGTGGGAAAGCGCATTTTGCTGGAGTGCGCGACCAACCGAGCTGCCACGGGCCTGTCTGTGAATACTTTATTTACAGAATGGTCCCTCATCTTCAAACACCTATATCTTTTTTATCCCAACTCCAAATCAGGTGATTCCAAAGCCCACTTCTTTGTCTCGTCGAGCCCGGTCTGTTGGTATAATTTTCACCATGTTTTGACATCCTGAAAATGACCATTTTGCCCTTGCGCTTAGTCAGCCCTCTCCAAGAATGCACATTTTCCGGTGTTTCTTTTCGTGAGCTTCTCGCACTTTCTCCCGGTGATTTCTTCCACCCCAGGCAAGCCACAATACCCACTTGTGCTATAGTCATGCATTAGCCATGGTTTTCAACTTGAAAATTTATTAAATGATTGCTTGTTTAAAATATGGTTATCGTTGTTTCGGTAATGCTTCGGGGTTAATGCTTACTTTCTTGCTATGTTGTTATGCACCTGGTTATCATGCCATGCTAAGTTGCTAGTATTCCTTTCATATGTTTATGCTTGCTAGTAGTACATGTTGATGTTGGTGATGGTCTTCGGTGCATGACTGTCGTCTGTCCCGAGTACCGTTGTTATGCATGTTCCTTTGCATCCAGTTAGTTAAATGCTTGCATGATGGCATTATTGATATGTTCTTGCATGATATTTATTGTTGATGCTAGTGGTCATGCTATGTTTCGGAGAAGTGTGTACTTATGATGTTCATGCTAGTCAGTATGCCATGGTTATGATTCATTGCGGATATGGTGGATAGTTATGTGGTTCTCTCATGATTATGTTGATATTCATGATCATGCATTGTAATTGCATCATGTATTATATCATGGCTCAACATATTTGCATTCAAGTTTAACTGGATTAAATTGAACTTGAACAACTGTTGGCTGAGTCATGGTGTCACCATATCGAACTGACCAGTGCAACCACGTTTACCTTTATGGGAAGGTCCCAACTGGGTCTATTGTCATGCCTCTCGCCGGTGCCTCCAAAAAGGGAAGGTTATGGGTGTGCGGTACCTTGGCCCGGTAAGCAGACATAATCTTGTGTGCCCGTTGTTGTTGATTGGATCCGGGTCCCCGTTTGGGACCGTTTATGTTTGGCCACGACGGTGGTTGTTGTGTCTTTGGTAGACACGGGACCACCCAGGATTTAGCCCAAAGGGGAGTTGGTCGGAGTGGCCGGGAGAGTGTCATGGCAGTAGATCGATTTTGTCGGAACGCCGTTGGTCCACCCGAATGGGAGTGCGTGGCCATGGGTTCCGTAGTGTGGGTACAGTGCGCTACCTCTGCAGAGTGTATATTAAATCTATCGATCGCCGCACCCGCGGATAAGGGCCCAGTTAGTAGTTGGTCACACTATGAGTCAACAGTGATAATAATAATGTGCTTAATAACAACCCCGGTTCGATGATGAGATAAGTTGGTTGTGATCGCCGGAAAGATCACCGTTTGAGACCAAGTGTTGGTCATGGTTGTGATCGCTGGAATGATCATCGTGGGATTGAGGATACCGAGTTGTTGGATATTCGTGATGTTGTGCGAGAATCGAGGGTAAAGATCAAGCTCCTTGTGGTCATTTGATGATTACTACGGTATTGTTTATACCAAGCTTGATTTGATCCTGAGATGATCGTGTAATGTCTGAGGTTGGTAAGTGATGCATGTGATGGTTACGAGGTAACCCGAACAAAATAAATGGTGCAAGTAGTGTCATCATGCTGCATGCTAGTATCATCAGATTTATATGTTCATGCCATGATCATATATTATCCTAGTGATATTATGTTCGTGTTGTTCATGCCATGTTATCCGGATGATCTCATGATAATTCCTGATTAACCGGTAATTGCCATGCTGTTGTTTGTCTTGAATGCTTCTAGTTATTGTGAGCTTGCAAGTACATTCAATGTACTGACCTAGCGTGTCATGCCAGCTTGCAGGTCGTGCCTGGATTGCTTGCTTGTTTGGTGTTGTTCCCGTGTTCGCGAGCTAGGAAAAACGTTCCAGCCAGAGTCCCTGTGGATTGGAGTCCATCATCACCATTCGTTGTTCCGTTGCTTTGAGTTGTTATGCTACTTGTATAGAGCAACCGTGGTTGACGTAGTGTCGCCATACCGATGTTATTCATTGTAAAATAGAAACCCTTGTATTCATATTCGTGTTGTAATAGAGAGATGGTTTGTTCTATGCTAAGCAGTTCCGTATTCCAGAAGACTTCTCCTCGATCTCTGGGCTGGAATACGGGGCGTTCCGGTTTCTCTGAGCTGGGGTGCCACAATTGTTTTAGCCGTGTGCGGTGCCCCCTACACAGAAACACACCTCCCTCATATCGTTGTAGTGCTTAGGCAAAGCCCTGCGCCGGTAACTTCATCATCTCTGTCACCATGCCGTCATGCTGACAAAACTCTCCCGTGAAGTTCAACTGGATCAAGAGCTCGTCGGACGTCATTGAGCTGAACATGTGCTGAACACGGAGGTGCCGTACGTTCGGTGCTTGGATCGGTTGGATCGCGAAGATGTTCGACTACATCAACCGCGTCACTGGACGCTTCCGCTTTCGGTCTACGAGTGTACGTAGACACACTCTCCCCTCTCATTGCTATGCTTCTAGTAGATAGATCTTGCGTGATCGTAGGATTTTTTTTGAAATACTACGTTCCCTAACAATACTATCAACTCGGTGAGACCGATAAGTTAGGGTTAGGGCAAAACCTCAACTCGGTTTGACCGAGTACACAAACTCGGTGAGACCGATTCTGGTAATAGGCAAAACAGAGACTTGGCCAGGCGAACTCAGTGAGACCGATCGCTCCTTTCGGTGAGATCGAAACATTACAAAAGGTAACCAGAGAGTTTGCATTACCAACTCGATGGGACCGATCCGCTCATCTCGGTTAGACCAAAAGGTTATGAAAGGGAAACAGAGAGTTGGCCGTCCCATTTCGATGAGACCGAAGTCCCTATCGGTGAGACCGAACTGATTAGGGTTTTGGCAGTGGCTATGTCATGTCAACTCGGTGGCGCCGGGTAGATCAAATCAGTAGGGCCAAGTTTGACTTTTAGGTTTGGGACATATGTGGAAATGAGAAAGTGATTGAGGGATTTCAAGCTTAGCACTGAGCATTTTGAGCAAGTAGACCATTAAGCAACACCTCATCCCCTTTTAATACTATTGGCTTTTCCTATGGACTCAATGTGATCTTGGATCACTAAAATGAAAATGTAGAGTCTTGAGTTTTTGCCAATCTTTGTCCTTAGCTTTTTGAGGGGTCCACATCTCTAATCCATGCCATGCCAACACATTAAACTTCCTGAAATATTTATCTTGAAATGATATTAGTTCAATGAGCTATATGTTATTATTAATTACAAAAACCACCCGGGGAATAGTTTCACTTTCAATATCCCCCTTTTTGGTAATTGATGACAACATATAGATCAAAGCTTCAACAAAGGATAATAAGAATGAATTATATCGTCGCTTTGAGAAGTCCGTGATAAGCAAAAGCTCCCCCTAAATTTGTGCATTATTTAAGATTTGCTTTTGAATGCAAATGCACAATCGATTAGGATCATGGGTTACTCTTCCATGTCACATATATCTTGGTGGAGCGCTCAAAATGATAAGATTTAAGCAATAAGCACTCATCACCAAAATAACAAGTGAATGATCATACACAATGAGATAAGCACACATTAAACATAGTATGATATGATCAAGCACAAGTAGTATCTCGCACACATAAGCAAATTGTAGCGATAACCAAACAACCAAACGAAGTAGCAAGCAAAAACCAACAAAAAGAGACAAGACACTCTCTCTCGAAGCCTAATGATCTATACACTTTCTCCTCCTTTGGCAGCAAGTTACCAAAAATCTTGAAAATGTATAGTGCTATGCGGTACCCTAGGCACGATCTTCGGGAGCTGCAGAAGAAGTCTTCTCGCCAGTGTGCGAAGATGGCGTGGAGATGAGAGCATCTGCAAACACTTCTGGTGAAGTTTGTGGAGCTGGAGGTGTTGAAGCTGGAAGAACAATTGTAGCAGTGGTTGTAGGAGCTGATAGTATAGGTCTGGACTCATCAACTGACACAGCTGAAGATCTTGGTCCTCTTGGGACTCTCTGAAAAGCATTTGTTGTTTCTCTATCCTCAACCTCTTCCTTAAGCTTCTCCACGGTAGCTTGGATCTTCGTGACCTTCACATCTAGATCATAGAATTTTATCTCAATGATCCTCTCAAGGCTTGCTTGATTCTGAGTCAAGTTGGCCAAACTCTTCTCAATCCTCAGAGTGACCTCAAGAAGACGACTGAGCTGATCTTGCTTGCTCTTAGGAGCTCCAGAAGCACTTGCTTGCTTGGCTGCCTTTGCTTGAGCAATCTTCTCTTGGCCCTCATCTGAAGTGGGATGGGATGCATCCATGACAACTTCCTTGTAGTCGAAATCTGGCCTAAGACGAAGATTCCTCTTGTCAAGCAGATATGTCCCTTTCTCCAACCTACTGTTGATAAGCATCTGAATATGAGGGGCATATCCACAAGACCTTTTCTGGTCAGCTGTTGTCCTCTTGATTGTCTCCATAATTAGGCTCATGACTTTGAACTTCTCGGGAACATCAAACATGTGGAGCAAGTTGATGGAGTGACCTCGGATCATTCTATGATATCCTGACTTGGGCAACAAAGTGTGCCTAAGTATAGTGTTGATCGTGGTCAATCCAGACAACAGATGATATATGGAGCCAAACTTGTGAGTTTTCACTTCTCTATCAGGAATATGCTTGTACATATTTGCGATAGAGTTTGGATCCATCCTGGACTTGGCATACACATCAGTGTCATTTTCATTCTCCTTGGGGGCATTGATCAGACTTGCCCATTCAGCAACAGTTGATTGGTACCTTGTACCTTCAGTCATCCATACAATTCTACCATCTGGATAGAAATGAGCAGTGGAGTAGAATTGCATGATCATCTCATCGTTCCATCTATTCAGTTTCTTTCCCACAAACTTGTCAACTTCATTTTGCCTGAAGCTCTCATGAACGCCTGGAAAGAAATCAGCATGTTTGTCGATGTATTTCCAGTCCACCCACTTCATGTCACAGACAATGGGCTTCTTGTCCAACAACACTGTCTCATAGAAATCATGATGTTCCTTGGTCTGAAACCTATAGTCCACAACAGTATTTCTCCTTGTAGCATATGGATAAGTTTGTCTCCATCTTCTCAGACCTGCATCCTTTCTCAGTTTCATGTTCTCGGCAACAAGATGGGCATCATTATGATCTGGAATCTTTGGCTTGAGTCTTCTGAGCATCATAGACTCATCATCATCTGAGGATTCTTGTTCTTGACCTTCCTCTTCCTCAGGAACCTCTGGCACTCGGGCCTTGTTCTTCTCAGAAGCTGGAATGTCTCTAGTGGACCTCTTGGGTGCAGAAGCTTTGGGGGCAGCTTTGGGCTTAGATGGAGCAGCCCTAGCATTGATGGAATTCCCCATCATACTCTAAGTCTTTGCAGCAGGTGCAACAGGCTCATCAGCATCATGATCATCTCTCATGGATGGCTTGCCAACCACTCTGGCTGTGGTCTTCCTAGCGCTTTTTTTAGATCCTGCTGGCTCATCATCTCTTGTTTCAAGAGTGAACACCATTGTTTCTTGAGTGGAGGCTCTAACTTTTGACATTGAAGCTCTCTTGGCAGGGGCCTTCTTGTTCACGCCAGGCTTGACAACTCTAGCAGATTCTTCCTTGTTGACAGCCTTCTTCTTTGAAGTGACCTCTTCAGCCACAAAATCCTCATCCTCACTATCAGAAGTTTTCTTCTTCCTTGACTTGGTAGCAGCCTTTGGCAGATTGCTTGGAGTGCTTCTTCTGCTCTCATAGTAGCTGCTATTGGAGGGACTAGAGCCCTCACTCAGATGTGCGTGCTCCTCTGACCTGTTCTGACTGTCACTACCCTCTGACATCTCTGAAACTGCAAGCAGACCCTGTGAATAGATATAGTTGAGGTAGAGTGGATGGGCATCACAAAGTGCAGAAATTTTGCAAAACAATTGAGTCAAAAGCTTAGTTTTAGGTTTCTATAGAAAGCATTTCGGAGCAACCGATTTGTTACACTCGGTGACACCGAAGCAACTTTGAGAGTCTAAACTGGTGAAATCGATCAGACCGAGACACAGTTCAGTGACTCCGAGATTGCTAGGGTTTCACTGAGAGCTGAACTCGGTCACACCGATTTGTAAGTTTCGGTCAGACCGAAACTTACATGTGCAATGGCCTAAGCCAAATCGATGAGACCGATTTCTACAACCCGGTCGGTCCGAGATGAGTTCGGCGGAAACCTAACCCTAAAACTTTGAATCAAAACTAATATATGCGGAGTTTTTGCTGGACAGGGTGATCTCATACGTGTCAAGAAATATGGCATTTACTTTGCGCTTAGAATCAGATTGAGGAAAACATAAATGGTTGAACTCATGCCCTAACTCAGTGATGAGTTCGCTACGGCGACAATGGTGGCGAAGATTTCTGTTGACAGCGGTGAAGACCAGCGGTGGGGGGTCGCGGGCGATGAGAGGATGATCCGGAGACCTCGAGTCAGCAGAGCTGGATAGGCGCGGGTGAGAGGATTCTGAAAACTTTCCAAGTTTCGACCCATGGGTATATATATCCAGAATATGACGGTGTGACCGAGTGGAACGACTCAGTGGCACTGAGATGCAAAAATGCTAGCAGTTACTGCAACTCGGTGAGACCGAAATGTTCTAATCGGTTGCACCGAAATTGAAAACCTAGATCAACTTAATGAACTCGGTATGACCGAAAGGAAGGAGTCGGTCAGACCGAAATGCACTAAGAGGTTTTGGAAGTTTAAGTCCATGACGAATCAGAGACTCCAAGTGCTCCTCACTCAGAGTGGTTCGAATCTGACTTGATCAAACTTTGTGATGTAGCATGAATAGAGTTTGACACAAGAAAAACATAGATAGCTAGGGGGGTTCTTAGGCATTCTTGTCCATCCATTTGGCAAAAGAAGAAATCCAAACAATCAAAGCAACAAATGGATGTCCTCGAATGAGAAAAATATTCACTCAACATGCTCACACAATAAGATAGCAAATGAAATATGTGGCAAAGCATGCACAACCATTATAGCATCTATCAAGCAATTAGCGATGACTAGGTCATCTATATATGAGTATATTGAATTAGGAGTCAAATGATAACATTTGATCATAGGTCATACTCATCGTTTAAGCTCAAGTGGGATTACCACTTTTACATAAAGCATTGTTGTGTTCACACCATTAGAGTTGCTTTAGCTCAGTTTTTAGAGTAAAGCTCCCCCTAGATGTGATACCCCCCTAAGAGGGATGAACTAACCTTGGGTTTTGTCGATGATGACTTCATGTAGGTGTTGAAGATGTAGATGCTCAATGTTGATGTAGATCATTTGGAGCAATCCATTGGAGTGAGTTGCACTTTAAATACCTACATGGGTTAGTCCCACAAGGAACATACAAAGATGGCCATGGACATAGAGTGAATTGCACACGAGATGATGTCCATGAAAGCATTAGGTTACCTTGTCCCTTGTCTTACCAACAAGAGGGTATGTGACTCCTTGAACTAGTGCAAGATGTGAAAGTTGATTGCACTTGTCCTTGCCAATATGAATAAGAGTGAAGTATATTGGCGGAGTCACCCTCAAGAACTCTCTAGTTCTTCTTCTTCGGATCCACACCATCTTGATGGGAATCCTTGGAGTTGTAGATGTACTTGATGAAGTAGAACTCGATGTAGTCTTGGGAACCCACTTGACCAAGGCCTTAGGAGCTTCTTCAAATGCATCAATCTCTTCATGAAGCTTGTCCTTGCCCTTTAGCTTGTGGTCTTGTGGTGGAAGTTCATCTTGGGATTGTGTCCCCTTGAAGGAAGTAGGATCATACTTCTCTTGTTGAGGAACAAACTTTGTCTTGGGGTATTGATCTTCTTCCCACTCAACTCCATTGGCATTGAACTTTCGTTCAAAACCAGCACCTTGATTCTTCTGCTGCCTTCCTTGCTTGCGTACAATTTCCTTGAATTGCTTACTCCCGGCAAGGCTCTTATAAACACCTTTCTCTATAATTCCCTTCAATAAGCTATTTTCTTGCTCAAGTGTAACTTGGCTAAGAGAATCATTAGTGGAATCAAGAGAACTACTAGAAGCAACAACATTGGTTTTATCATGATTATTGTTACTACTAGAGGAAGAGTCTTTCTTGTTCTTATTGCTAGATTTTACTTGTGGCATTTAGATATATTAAAACTGAGCACTAATCCTACTCTCTTAGGTCATTAGACTCTAGAGCCGTCCATCCTCGCGAGTTGACGTACATGGCTGTCCGATTCACATGAAAGTTCCGTTAGCGCGGAGTATGCCAAATCTGGTGTGGATGTCCTAAAATGGACGCTACTCTCATAGAATTTTTAGAGGCCCTTCGTTCATTTGGTGTGGGACATCGAATGGGATGTTTGTGGGTGTCGCCCTCAACTCAGTTCACCAGATGGATCACTCCACGCTCCTCCCTCCCGACCTCGAGGTGCGCCGTCGCCGTTATAACAAGTATCTCCGGTACCACTGCTCCGCGAGGAGCCATAGCATGTATTTCGCTACTTTCTTCCCTTCCCCGTCCTCCTCGCCTCATAGCGGCGCCTTCATCCCACCACATGTGCTTTTTTCTTCGATGTCTTTGGCTCTAAGCGAAACATTTGAACTGCTCTACTCCTCCATGACTCTTGTCGCAGACTTCCCGTGCCCTGACGCTCCTATGCCGGTTATAAGCTCTACCTGGACATGATCGTCCTCCATACAACATGCTTAAGAATAAGGCTTCTGTCCCTGCATCGCCTCCTAATTTGTAGTTTCACATGCCAAGTTTGTTTCCATCTTCTGATTAGTGTTGAAGGGCCTATTCGGTGTCACTATGCTCTGGGAGCGAACGGAGTTGTAGTTCAAAATCTTGCAGCGAGCAAACGGCCACTCCGCAGATTCTATGAGCTAGTGGATTGCCGAGTCCAAAATATATGCTTAAGAATAAGGCTTCTGTCTATGCAGCATGTTGTGATGCATCAATGGCTAAGAATCAATACAAACCAATAGTTCAGATTTTGCTAATCATCAGGTCAGTAATAATTTCTTTAGTTGATTTAATTAAGGCTATTATGTGAAGATTTACATTTCCTCATAGTCACTGTTTATTCACTATGTAGTCTTACATAAAAAGTTCTGCTCTTACCCTCTTTGGTCACCTGATTGTAGTTTCAGTGAGTTAAGTACAATAATTTTGATCTGCCCAACAGGGCATGCTCCTGAATCACTACATCTTTGACATAGTTGATGCCTTGGTAAAGTATGTTCACTTGTTGGACGTTGTCCATTCGGTGCAGATGGATCCCATCCAATGCTGACTATGAGACCATCTAGAAGTGGTGCAGATCGGGAATTCGAGATACTACACTACAACTTCGACATATTGTATGCTCGATTCCAAAGGCTTGATTCTTATATATCTTGAGTTCTCTCATTTCTCAATCAACATGCATTTGTTCATCAATCAACATCTCTTCTTGCTTATATATATGCAGGGAAAGAAGAAATGGAGGGCTATACTGTTGTTGTGCTAACGTATTTTACATGCATGTGTGATTAGATTTAATAGTTGTAGTAGTCGACCAAGCAAATAATAAATTATTGGTACGCCCCGATTCAGTTACTTTTTACAGAAATTATTCTACACTTGCATGAAAAAACAACATACTATTCAGATTGAAATAGCTTCCTTTTCATGTGATGCATGTTGTTACAAAGAAGAAGTCCAATACATATGCAATGGAGGTGACTTCCATATATCGCTCTCTCACTAGACATTCTAATTTTTTTTGGTTTCTATGAAAAAAGCAGAAAAATAGTTTAAATATGTAAGTTAAAGCTTTATTTTATTATTAATGTTGGAAAATTATGGCTTCATGTAGTAATTCCTACAACTTCTTTTGAAGTTCTCTGGATGTATTAATATATCCAGCACGATTGAGTATTCCCATTTTGTGGAAACCAAAACTCAATTATCAACTTTGCACATAAAAAGTAGATATGCTATGTATTGATGTTTGTAACTTTAAATGTACTTTAACATGTAGTTACATTTTGTATTCACTTTGAAGTTCAAAATAGGTATTGTCTCATCGTCAACTATTTTATCCAACTTCTCCCTTGCTACCCCCATGCTCTCCCAGCCTAGGGAAAATCCTTGTTGTGATGCCGCCACGGCTGTTGAGGAAGATGATGGAGGAGGTGATGGCAAGAAGAAAGTACAAGAGGAAGGATGAGGACCAGGGATCAACACGGTCCCACCGCTACTAGCATGGGATGTAGCTTTGCGAAATTGCTGAAAAGGTTAATAAAACCGGGATCATTGCTCATATTATCTATTTTGCATAGTTTTTTCTTTAAACTTAAGTCTTTTCTTTTTGTTGGTTGTTTACAAACTTTCATTTTTTTTAGAAATTGTGTGTGTTGTTGCATAAGGGAAGTCTTTTTCTCCTTGGGAGGCATTCTGATCAACGGTTGGATGGATTTGTCTGCTCTCTGCTTGATCACAAATGCAAGCTTGCTAAATCCTTTTCTTTAGTTACATTTCCATTATATATGATGATGATGTCAAAACTTTTATTGCGGAGATCATCATTGATTGCTTTTAAGAACTCATGCTCTTACTCTAGATTGAGCTTTTCAAAGCGTAGCTTCTCATGATCCTCAAAAGTTCTCGATGATCTTCTAAGGTAGTTTCATGAGCTAACTTGAGAGTGTTTAATTCCTTAGTTAGATGGTCAATCTTCTCTTTATCATTGTTATTCGGTTTATCTTGATTAGCACGATTAATAGCAATTTCATCATAGTTTTCATCACTATTGCTACCAACAAGTAAATCATCATCTCCTAGCAAATCATGTTCATCACTATTGAAATAAAGATATTCGGGATGTGATACCTTAGGGCCTTTAGCCATGAAGCATCTTCCAATTCCTTCATTTGGTGAGTCAAATATGTCGTAGGAGTTGGATGGCACAAGAGCAATTCTGGCAACACCTTCATCTTGAGTATCTTCTGAGTTGGAGTGATAGCTTCTCTCGGACTAGTTATCGGGGTCGAAACCGGATATCCATTCACCAACATGAGCTTGATGTCTTCGTCTTGTATAGCTCCTTGATGATTTGTCCTTCCTTTCTGAATCCTTGCTTCTACGAGAGGGTCTTCGCTCATAATGATCATATCTAGTCCTTCTCTCTCTTGGTGGTGATTCTTCTCTTCTACTTCTCCTTTTAGGTGAGTCTTATCTTCTTTTGTGTGGAGTTTTACACTCATTTGAGTAGTGTCCGGGTCTCACACAATTGTAGCAATTGCGTTCACGACGGGAAGATCTTTTGTCGTTGTAGGACCTTGACTTGGAACTTCTCTCTTTGCTTCTACTCTTGTAGAACTTGTTGAAGTTCTTCACCATTAAGCTCAATTCTTCATTGCAGAATTGTTTCTCACTTGATGATGTAGGAGCATCACATGAAGCTTTGTAAGCACCACTAGACTTGTTGTGAAGCTCTTCTTTATCCTTAAGTGACATCTCATGAGCAACAATTCTACCAATGACTTCCGTTGGCTTGAGATCTTTGTAATTGGGCATCGTTTGGATCAATGTGCACAGTGTCATATTTTCCATCCAAGGCTCTTAAGATTTTATTGATGATGAATCTATCAGTCATTTATTCGCTTCCTAAGCCGGCAATCTCGTTTGTGATGAAAGCAAGCCTAGAGTACATTTCAGTGACACCTTCACCATGATTCATCTTGAACTTGTCAATTTGACTTTGAAGCACATCCAACTTGGATTCCTTGACGGAGTCGGTACCTTCGTGCATATCAATCAAAGTATCCCAAATTTCCTTTGCATTCTCAAGATGGCTGATTTTGTTGAATTCTTCGGGACATAATCCACTGAAGAGGATATCACAAGCTTGAGCATTGTATTACAACATCTTCAATTCTCAAGCGGAGGCTTCATGATTTGGTTCCTTCCCATCGAAGAATTCACCTTGCAAACCAATACACACAATAGCCCAAACGGCGGGGTTATGTCCAAGAATATGCATTCTCATCTTATGCTTCCAACTAGCAAAATTTGTACCATCAAAGTAAGGACCTCTATGGTGGTCCCTCGCAAGACGCCATACTCTCCTAGGTTGTGAAACCAAGGCTATGATCACCAAAGCTATGGAAATCAAGGCAAATGGAGACCAAAGCTCTGATACCACTTGTAGGATCAAAAGTATGTCTATAGGGGGGAGATTAGACTACTTGACCAAATAAAAACTTGCCTTTTCCCAATTTTAAGTTTTGACAGTTTTTAGCAATTTTGAACAAGTCAAGCAATCTTCCTACACATGCAATTCTAGAGTTGTGGCATCGGAAAGTAAATCATTGCATATGAAGGTAAAGGGAAGGGTTGGAGAGTGCAAACGCAATTGGAGACACGGATGTTTTTGGCGTGGTTTCGATAGGTGGTGCTATCGTACATCCACGTTGATGGAGACTTTAACCCACGAAGGGTAACGACTGCACGAGTCCACGGAGGGCTCCACCCACAAAGGGTCCACGAAGAAGCAACCTTGTCTATCCCACCATGGCCATCACCCACGAAGGACTTGCCTCACTAGGGTAGATCTTCACGAAGTAGGCGATCCCCTTGCCCTTACAAACTCCTTGGTTCAACTCCACAATCTTGTCGGAGGCTCCCAAGTGACACCTAACCAATCTAGGAGACACCACTCTCCAAAAGGTAATAGATGGTGTGTTGATGATGAACTCCTTGCTCTTGTGCAAGTGATAGTCTCCCCAACACTCAACTCTCTCTCATAGATTTGAATATGGTAGAAAGAAGATTTGAGTGGAAAGAAACTTGGGGAAGGCTAGAGATCAAGATTCATATGGTAGGATTGGGATATCTTGGTCTCAACACATGAGCAGTTGGTTCTCTCTCAAAAAATGAATAGTGAAAGTGTAGGCACGTTCGGATGGCTCTCTCACTGATGGAGAGGGGTGGAGGGGTATATATAGCCTCCACACAAAATCTAGCCGTCACACACATTTGACCAGACTCGGTCAGATCGAATAGAAGAACTCGGTCAGACCGTAGCAGTTCAAAATGTGAACGTTAGACATCTCAGTGGGACCGATACTATCAACTCGGTAAGACCGATAAGTTAGGGTTAGGGCAAAACCTCAACTCGGTTTGACCGATTATACAAACTCGGTGAGACAGATTTTGGTAATAGGCAAAACACAGACTTGGCCAGGCAAACTCGGTGAGACCGATCGCTCCTTTCGGTGAGACCGAAACATTACAAAAGGTAACCAGAGAGTTTGCATTACCAACTCGGTGGGACCGATCAGCTCATTTCGGTTAGATCGAAACGTTACAAAGGGAAACAAAGAGATGGCAGTCCCATTCCGGTGGGACCAAACTGATTAGGGTTTTGGCAGTGGCTATGTCATGTGAACTCAGTGGCGACATGTAGATCAAATCGGTTGGGCCAAGTTTGACTTTTAGGTTTGGGACATATGTGGAAATGAGAAAGTGGTTGAGGGATTTGAAGCTTAGCACTGAGCATTTTGAGCAAGTAGACCATTAAGCAACACCTCATCCCCTTTTAATACTATTGGCTTTTCCTATGAACTCAATGTGATCTTGGATCACTAAAATGAAAATGTGGAGTCTTGAGTTTTTGCCAATCTTTGTCCTTAGCTTTTTGAGGGGTCCACATCTCTAATCCATGCCATGCCAAACATTGAACTTCCTAAAATATTTATCTGGAAAGGATATTAGTTCACTGAGCTATATGTTATTATTAATTACCAGAACCACCCGAGGAATAGTTGCACTTTCACATATACCCATGAGCCATCTTTTTCTCATGTACCTTTCCAACTTAACACCCGTGAGAGTAGCCTTGTTCATCTGTCAAGGACATTTAGGCTATAAATAGCCTTCCATGCACATGGACTCTCGAATAAACTCAAGATGAGGGGAAAATGAGGAGCGTTGCATGGAAAACAAAAAAAATCTACGCACACGCAAGATCTATCCATGGAGATGCATAGCCACGAGAGGGGGAGAGCATCTACATATCCTTGTAGATTGCTAAGCGGAAGAGTTTATAAACACGGTTGATGTGGTTGTACACCTTCACGATCCGTTCCGATCTAGCACTAAACGTATGGCACCTCCGCGTTTAGCACACGCTCAACTCGATGATGTCCTCGCCTTCTTGATCCAGCAAGAGGGGCGAAGTAGTAGATGAGTTCTGGCAGCATGACGACGTGGTGACGATGGTGGTGAAAACTATTTCCGCAGGGCTTCGCCAAGCACAATGAATTTAGACGGAGGAGGAACTAGAAGGAGAGGGGTGCCGCACACGGCTTGGGGATTCATGGTGTGTGGTGCCCCTCCTCTCCTTACATATATATAGGTGGAGGGGGAGGGGAGGCAGCCCTAGGCACGCCCCAAGGGGCTGGCGGCAGACCTAGGGTGCCTGCCCTAGGCGCGCCCCTTCCTTTCTTGGCGCGTGGGGAGAAGGCGCGAGGGGAGCCCCCCTTACTTTTTCTCACGTGGAAGAGAAGGTAAGAGGGGGTTGGCCCTCTTCCTTTGCTTCCCTAGGGCCGGAGGCCAAGAGGTGGGCGCGCCAGCCCCTTGTGGGCTGGTGTGCTTCCCTATCCTTTGCCTGTTAAACCCAATAACTTCTCGTGGCCTCCCGAAACCCCTTCCGGCACTCCGATGGTAATCTGGTGCATTCCGAAAACTTTTTGAAACCCGAATACCTACATCCTGTATATCAATCTATACCTTTGGACCATTCTGGAGCTCCTCGTCGTGTCTGTGGTCTCATCCGGGACTCCGAACAACATCTGGTCACCAACTCACATAACTCATATAGTATTATATCGTCAACGAACGTTAAGCGTGCAGACCCTACGAGTTCGAGAATGATGTAGACATAATTGAGGCTTCACCGATCGATAACCAATAGCAGGACATGGATGCCCATATTGGTTCCTACATATTCTACGAAGATCTTTATCGGTCGAACCTTTATGTCAGCATACGTAGTTCTCTTTGTCCGTCGGTATGTTACTTGCCCGAGGTTCGAACGTCGGTATCTCATAGTTCAATCTCGTTACCGGGAAGTCTCTTTACTCGTTTCGTAATACATCATCTCGCAACTAACTCCTTAGTCAATTTGCTTGCAAGATTCTTGTGATGCTTTATTACCAAGAGGGCCCAGAGATACCTCTCCGTCATACGAAGTGACAAATCCCAATCTCGATTCACGCCAACTCAACAGACACCTTCAGAGATACCTCTAGAGCACCTTTATGATCACCTAGTTATGTGATACGTCCATTTTGCATCATGATTTCATATTGATATGTATTGCATTATGGGCTGTTATTACACATTATATCACAATACTTATGCCTTTTCTCTCTTATTTTACAAGGTTTACATGAAGAGGGAGAATGTCGACAGCTGGAATTCCGGACTAGAAAAGGAGCAAATCTGAGATACGTATTTTGCACAACTCCAAAAGCCTTGAAACTTCACGAAGAATATTTTTGGAATATATAAAAAATATTGGGTGAAAGAAGCACCAGAGGGTGGCCACCAGCCAGCCACAAGGGTGGGGCGCACCCTACCCCCTGGGAGTACCCCCTACCTTGAGGGCCCCCTAGCGGTGCCCCAACATCCATCTTCTGCTATATGAGGTGTTCTGACCTAGAAAAAAATCATAAAGAGGTTTTTGGGGCGAAGCGCCACCATCTCGAGGCGGAACCTGGGCGAAACCAATCTAGAGCTCCGGCAGGGCTGTTTTGCCGGGGATACTTCCCTCCGGGAGGGGGATATCGAAGCCATCATCATTACCGACGATCCTCTCATCAAGAGGGGGTCAATCTTCATCAACAACTTCACCAGCACCATCTCCTCTCAAACCTTAGTTCATCTCTTGTATCCGATCTTTGTCTCAAAACCTCGGATTGGTACCTGTGGGTTGCTAGTAGTGTTGATTACTCCTTGTTGTTGATGCTAGTTGGTTTATTCAGTGGAAGATCGTATGTTCAGATCCTTAATGCTATTCAATACCCCTCTGATCATGAACATGAACATGCTTTGTGAGTAGTTACTTTTGTTCCTGAGGACATGGGAGAAGTCTTGTTATAAGTAATCATGTGAATTTGGTATTCGTTCGATATTTTGATGAGATGTATGTTGTCTTTCCTCTAGTGGTGTTATGTGAACGTCAACTACATGACACTTCACCATTATTTGGGCCTAGGGGAAGGAATTAGGAGGTAATAAGTAGATGATGGGTTGCTAGAGTGACAGAAGCTTAAACCCTAGTTTATGTGTTGCTTCGTAAGGGGCTAATTTGGATCCCTATGTTTCATGCTATGGTTAGATTTATCTTAATACTTCTTTTGTAGTTGCGGATGCTTGCGAGAGTGGTTAATCATAAGTGGGAGGCTTGTCCAAGGAAGGACAACACCCAAGCACCGGTCCACCCACATATCAAATTATCAAAGCACCGAACGCGAATCATATGAGCATGATGAAAACTAGCTTGACAACAATTCCCATGTGTCCTCGGGAGCGCTTTGCTTTATATAAGAGTACATCCAGGCTTGTCCTTTACTACAAAAAGGATTGGGCCACCTTGCTGCACCTTAGTTACTTTTTTTACTTGTTACCCATTATGAAGTATACTATCACACAACTATCTGTTACCGATAATTTCAGTGCTTGCAGAGAAAACCTTGCTGAAAACCGCTTGTCATTTCCTTCTGCTCCTCGTTGGGTTCGACACTCTTACTTATTGAAAGGACTACGATAGATCCCTATACTTCGGGGTCATCAAGACTCTTTTCTGGCACCGTTGCGGGGGCGTGAAGCGCCTTTGGTAAGTGGAATTTGGTAAGGAAACATCTATATAGTGTGCTGAAATTTACTGTCACTTGTTACTATGGAAAATAATCCTTTGAGGGGTTTGTTCGGGGTATCTTCACCCTGACCGAAAGAACAAAGAGTTTCTCCTCAACCTACTGCACCTACTAAAAATATTTATTTTGAAATTCCTTTGGGTATGGTAGAGAAACTGCTAGCTAATCCTTTTGTAGTAGATGGAATATTGCATCATGATTTACACCTAATCTATGTGGATGAAGATTGTGGATTATTTAATCTTGCAGGTATCCCAGAGGATGTTGTCAATAAGAAGGTCTTCCCTTTATCTTTGAAGGGAAAGGCATTGACATGGTATAGGCTATGTGATGATATTGGAGCATGGAACTACAACCGATTGAAATTGGAATTTCATCAGAAGTTTTATCCTATGCATCTAGTTCATCGTGATCGGAATTACATATATAATTTTTGGCCTCGTGAAGGAGAAAGTATCGCTCAAGCTTGTGGGAGGCTTAAGTCAATGTTATATTCATGCCCCAATCATGAGCTCTCAGGAGAAATTATTATTCGGAATTTTTATGCTCGGCTTTCTCATAATGATCAATCCATGCTCGATACCTCTTGTACTGGTTCTTATATGAACAAGACTATTAAATTCAAATGGGTTTTATTGGAAAGAATTAAACGCAATTATGAAGATTGGGATCTCGACAAAGGTAATGAGTCAGGTATAAACCTTAAGTTTGATTGTGTTAAATATTTTATGGATACCGATGTTTTTCAAGCATTTAGCACTAAATATGGACTTGAGTCTGAGATGGTAGCTTCTTTCTGTGAGTCATTTGCTACTCATGTTGATCTCCCTAAGGAGAAGTGGTTTAAATATCATCCTCCCATTAAAGTTAAAGTAGTTGAACCAATTAAAGTTGAAGAAGAAACTATTACTTATAATGTTGATCCTATTATTCCTACTGCTTATATTGAGAAGCCACCTTTTCCTGTTAGGATAAAGAATCATGCTAAAACTTCAACGTTGGTTAATAAAAGTAATATTAGAGCACCTAGACCACCTGAACAAATTAAAGTGGAACCTAGTATTGCTATGGTTAAAGATCTCTTGGCTGATAATGTTGATGGGCATGTTATTTATTTCTGTGATGAAGCTGCTAGAATTGCCAAACCCGATACTAAAGATAAACATAGACCTGTTGTTGGCATGCCTGTTGTTTCTGTTAAAATAGGACATCATTGTTATCATGGCTTGTGTGACTTGGGTGCTAGCGTGAGTGCAATTCCTTTTACCTTATATGAAGAAATTATGAATGAAATTGCACCTGCTGAGTTAGAAGAAATTATTGTTACCATTAAACTTGCTAATAGAGATACTATATCACCAATTGGGATTGTTAGAGATGTTGAAGTCTTGTGTGGGAAAATAAAATATCCTACTAATTTTCTTGTTCTTGGTTCCCCACAAGATGATTTTTGTCCCATTATATTTGGTAGACCTTTCTTGAACACTGTTAATGCTAAGATAGAGTGTGAGAAAGATATGTCTCATGATTTTAATTTCTCTAAATTTCGTAGACAACCCCTTGACAAAGAATTGCCTAGTAAGGATGAAATTATTGATCTTGCTTCTATTCTCGTGCCTCCTACTGGACCCTTAGAACAATATTTGCTAGAACATGAGAATGATATGTTTATGAATGAAAGAAGGGAAATAGATGAAATATTCTTCAAACAAGGGCCTATTCTGAAAAACAATTTGCCTGTTGAAATCCTCTGAGATCCTCCTCCACCTAAGGGTGATCCCGTGTTTGATCTTAAACCATTACCTGATACTTTGAAATATGCTTATCTTGATGAAAAGAAGATATATCATGTTATTTAGTGCTAACCTTTCACAGCATGAAGAAAAGAAACTATTGAAAACTCTGAAGAAGCACCGTGCTGCTATTGGATATACTCTTGATGATCTTAAGGGCATTAGTCCCACTTTATGCCAACACAAAATTAAGTTGGAGCGAGATACTTGATAACCCACAAGTGTAGGGGATCGCAAAAGTTTTCGAGGGTAAAGTATTAAACGCAAATTTGTTGATTCGACACAAGGGGAGCCAAAGAATACTCTTAAGTATTAGCAGCTGAGTTGTCAATTCAACCACGCCTGGAAACTTAGTATCTGCAGCAAGATAGTTTAGTAGCAAAGTAATATGATAGTGGCGGTAGCAGCAATAAAAGTAAAGATAGTGTTTTTGTAGTTTTTGTGATAATAGCAATGGAAAAGTAAATAAGCGACAAGCAATATAGGTAAAGCTCGTAGGCATTGGATCGGTGATGGGAAATTATGTTGGATGCAATTCATCATGTAGAAGTTATAACCTAGGGTGACACAGAACTAGCTCCAGTTCATCAATGCAATGTAGGCATGTATTCCGAATATAGTCATACATGCTTATGGAAAATAACTTGCATGACATCTTTTGTCCTACCCTCCCGTGGCAGCGGGGTCCTATTGGTAACTAAGGAATATTAAGGCCTCCTTTTAATAGAGTACCGGACCAAAGCATTAACACATAGTGAATACATGAACTCCTCAAACTATGGTCATCACCGGGAGTGGTCCCGATTATTGTCACTTCGGGGTTGCCGGATTATAACACATAGTAGGTGACTATAGACTTGCAAGATAGGATCAAGAACACACATATATTCATGAAAACATAATTGGTTCAGATCTGAAATCATGGCACTCGGGCCCTAGTGACAAGCATTAAGCATAGCAAAGTCATAGCAACATCAATCTCAGAACATAGTGGATACTAGGGATCAAACCCTAACAAAACTAACTCGATAACATGATAGATCCCATCCAACCCATCACCGTCCCGCAAGCCTACGATGGAATTACTCACACACGGCAGTGAGCATCATGGAATTGGTGATGGAGGAAGGTTGATTGTCGGGGATATACCCCGCGGCGTAACCCGGCCAAAGATATGACCCGGCCGGACTTGGTGGTTTACTTGACGGTTTACACTTGGTGATTCACTGGCGACCCGCCCTGATCAAACGGTTTACAAACAACTCGCCTGGTTAGTATGACTCACTGGTAACCCGACGGACGGCGAACGGATGACAAGGCCCGGAAGGCCGGTTCATGTTATGGTGGGCCGGTTTATGAGGAAAGCACAAGGAATATTTTCCTACAAAGGAAGCAAGACTAGGACTCCTTGTAATAGAGTAATCCTAATCCTACTAGGACTAGTCATGTAACCCGCCCCTTCAACATATATAAGGAGGGGCAGGGCTCCCCAAAGAGGGAGAAGTTCTGACAAGTTAGAGGCACCATATTCTTTAGGGCTAGACACAACTAAAGGAGATCCGGTTTACCGGCGACTCCATGAGGGTCATAATGAGATCTAGCCTCAAACAACATGTAGGGCTATTACCAGATGATGTTTCCCGGGGCCCGAAGCTGTCTAAATCCTTGTCTTGTGTTGCGTCTCTCGATTCTGCTCAACCCCTCTCAAGCTACCACATATATGCGTTGGCCTAACGACTAAGTCCTTACCCTAGGGCATCTGTCGTGACAATTCCACGACAGTTGGCGCCCACCATGGGGCGCGCGCACGGTGGTGTTGAGTTCTTGGAGGGAGCTCCTCCAGGGATCGAGGTCGACGTGATCAGCCGGATGATGAAGAGCCGACGCTAGGATGATCTACATCATTGAGGAGCAGTCGGAGCGACCTACACCAGATTTGATTGAGAAAAAAAAAAGAATTAGGGTTTGGCGTTCGGCACACACGGACTCCACGTCAGTATTGCCCTTGCATGCAGCTTATCATATTTTGGTAGGTGTTCTGCAATTCGAATCCCACCAAGCCATGGGATCTTTGTCGCCTGCTCAGTTAATCGCTTCTTTGCGGACCATATGCCCGGAACAAATCAATGGGCAGTACGAGCTGGACTAGAGTTTTTCTATTGCGGCCGTTTTTGTGATCCGCCGAATTGTTGCCGCCGTGTACGTACATCACATCAAGACGAAATTGATTTGTTACAAAATCATCTGAAGCCAAATCGGTTTTGTGTGGTAAATTCTGATTGCTACAAGGAATTTACTAGAAGATTACTTCAAAGAATTAAGAAAGGAACTAAGCCAAGTCAGAGGACCGTGCATGCTGCAGCGATTGGAATCAAAATCGAAGTAAAGGATCGAGGTCCTATCAGCAAAACTGTCTATAGCCCGGTACCGGGTTGTATCACGGACTCAGCCTTTGGCGTTGAGCCACCACCAATTCGACGTCCATCGCAAGTCGCCTCCGCCTTCGAGCGTTCGATTGACATGCCACGGCCTGCCTTCACCTGCCAAGGCGCCGCGGCAACCCGTCGGTGCCACCGTCACGGACACACCTCCGACCCGCCGGATTTTGTCGTTTCCTTAGACACGAGCCACCCCGGCTTGACATCTTAGTTGCTGTGCCATGGGGCGCTCCTGCCGCTGCACGTGGAATCGGCACCGCCGCCTCCACCTTGAGCTGCCGCTTGACGCGCCTGTGTGGCTCCTCCTCTAAGGTGTCCGTTGCGTCGTCCTTGCCTCCTGCTCTGCCGTGGTCTGCCTGGCCGCCACTTCTCCGCTGCGGCCACGTTGAGCCACCGACCGGCGTGCCCGGTGAGCCTCCCCAAGTTTTGTTCTATCTCGACGAGTCGCCGTCATTGCCTCGCTGAGTCGCTGGCGCCCTTCTGCTGCGTCCGCCTCAAGCCGTTGTAGGCCTGGCCTCGCTCCGACGAGTCGTCGTCTGCGCGTTGCCTTCGAGCATGGCCACGCCCTCAAATCACCTCCATGGAGCCGCCGCAGTTATGCCTCTATCGTCGCGCGTCAAGTCGGCCAGCTGCCTCCTTGAGCTGCAAGATACAGAGACAGGAAAAGATGACGGCAAGATGCCTCTCGATGGATGGATAGGACGGAGGTGGGGACCCACAGCTAAAAGAAAAGAAAATAAAAAAAACGATGCTGCCCCGATTAGCAGTGGTCCGAGCGCGGCTGCATGTGATCAGTGCTGAGCAAGGAAGTCCCAGATCGATATAATATTGGTTGAGGCCAGATACACAAAGCAATTTAGCAACACAAGCTTCGAGGACAGCCAGATTAACCAAAGCATGATGATGTGCCTGCTAAATTCGTGAGGAGAAGCAAACCTTTCAAGTGCACAGGTTCCTAGGCCAATTGTTACATCAAGGTTGATCTCACGTAAAGCTTTTTCAAGTGATCTGGTCAAACCAGCTTTCAACTAAATTTACGCAGTGCTAATCATCTACGGATTATCTGTTGTCCGAACAAATCAGGTGATATCTATCCAAAGCTTTGTTTTATTAGCACATATTATTTTTTGTCAAAAAGCAGTTTATCTTTGCCTTGTTCTGCAATATTGTTTATGCAAGGCAATTGTTCACTGCAAAAGCGATGGCTGTGTCGTGACTGTATAGCTCACACCACCATTATGCACCGGTGTTCATCCATGCCAGGCTACTTGGTGGGTATCCGTGTGAGCCGCCGTCTTTGTGGCCCAGTTTATATAAACCCGACACGGTTGACTCGCCCGTCCGTCCGGTTTACATCGCTCGTGGTTGATTCGTCCATCCGCCCGGCTTACAGCACCGGTGATTAACTCGTCCGTCCGTGCCGGCTTACAATGTCGCCGCCGACTCATCTATCTATGCTGCCTCTGATGTTGCGGTCGTTTTACTATCCGCCCTGTGGTCCGGCCTACTCAACATGCCGGGTTGGCTAATGGGCACCGATGAGGATCATAAGGCCCAAATACATCAGCTGATATCCATCTAAATCTATTTTCTTGGTATATATTGTTTTTATCAAGAAAACAGTTACTTTGATCTGTATATTTTGATATGCAGGACAGTTATTTATTATAAACAAGGTTTATACCATGGGTACGAAGCACGCACTGGCAACGTCCTGCCCAGCGTTCGTTGATGCCATATTACATGATGAATGGACGTGTGCAAGACGCCGCCCTTATGGCCCGGTTTACATTAACTTGCCGGGACCGCGCCTACGATTGACTCGCCCGTCCGTGCCGGTTTATAATGCCGCGGTCGACTCATCTATCTGTGTTGCCTCTGAAGCCGTGATCGTCTTTATTGTCCGACTCTCGCGGCCCGGTCTACATCAACACACCGAGTCGCACCTATCTGGAGGAGCTGTTTGTTGAGTATGAGCAAGTCACTACTTGGGTAGCCCGGTTTTCTTTCGACAAAATGGAGGCACATTATCATATACTATCAACCGCCGTCTGCACTGGGTGGCTCAATGGGTAGGCGCACAAGTCGCCGCCGCTACAGTTTGGTTAACTTCAAAATGCCAGTTGGAAGGAACCATTGGCTGAGTTGCTGACACGGCTCATACGGGATCATTTATAACCCGTCGCAGTCACCTCAACCTTCTATGGAATCACATCGTGCTACCAACACCAATGATATACAACATATGCCGGTTTATATCACTGTCAAATATAGAGAGTCTCAAGCCAACTCCTCGAGTCACCTTGAGACTCGGGGGCTACAATGATATGACTCAGCAAATGCTAACGGTTTTCAATGAAGTCAAGAACCCCAGGACGATGGAGGGAAAGATAACCCGGTCCCGGAGGCAACTGCTATATTGATGAAAAATTCAAAGGACATCAGTCTTACTGAAGCTCTGAAATATCCGGTTCACATTCCGGTTCAAGGGAAATCTGTCTCCTACAAAGCTCTGAAGCTCTCAAATCCGGTTTAAGAATTTCCTGTTAAAAAAGAATTAATCTCTCGCAAGTTCGAGTTTAAAGGCCGTCAGAAAAATTCTGGCTGAAAATGAAGATTCCGGTTTAAGATCCGGTTCAAGGAAAAGATGTCTCCCACAAAGCTTTGAAGCTCTTAATATCCGGTTTAAGAATTTCCGGTTCAAGAAGAAGTATCTCTCGCAAAGTTCGAGTTCTCAGAAAAGTCAAAAGGGGCCAAAGAGAGTGTTGCAAAAGCGCAACTCAAACATAGGTGCCCACTGAGCACAACTCAGAATTATATCACATGGCGGCTTCTGTTTATAAAGCGGAGTTTTAACTACCCTCTTGATCCGGCTATTAAACCAAGACCATCATAAGAGCATAGCTCTGGTTGCTTCAGTAATCTGGCTATCAAAGCCCACAGGATGATGAGGGGCAAAATAGAGTTCGATGAATAGCACAACTCAAACATAGGCACCCGACGAGCATAGCTCACAATGCTACCTGGGAGCTCCTGACGCATAGCGTCAACGAGTTGACAACCCTTGTAGTAGGCTATCAAGCCACGGCTTGGAAGCCTGGTGTATACACCTAAAACCCCGGATTAGCCTGCCTGCATTAAGTAAGTAACTCCGCCCAGGTAAACCTCGTATGACCCGTCAAACGTTTCACAAGTCAATCTTCCTACAGACCCTGAACTTGGCAACGTTAAATTGACGATTGGTTAAGGATTGAGGTCCATCTTAACAGGCTTTGTGAATTGGTTAATTCTGTGGCCTGGCAGCCCATAAAAAGCCTCGAATTTGGAGCCTGCCAGCTCGTAAAAAGCCTCGACCACAGGGTTTTATTTGACAATGTCTCCTTTGATTTTGCTAAAGTTTTTTATCTTTGGGATCATTGGTGTTTATCCAAGTCCATTGATTCGGGGAGTGGATGACTATAAGTTGCCACTACAATAAACCAATGTTTACAGAACCTGGTCTGGTTTGATTATAAATCGCGAGTATGAGATAAGATAATGACCGGTGTTTATTAAATCGGCCTGGCTTTTGAATATAAGTCGCTAGTATGAGATAAAATAATGACCGTTGTTTATTAAACCGGCCTGGCTTTTGACTATAAGTTGCCAGTATGAGATAAGATAATGACCGGTGTTTATTAAACCGGCCTGGCTTTCGACTATAAGTCGCCAGTATGAGATAAAATAATGACTGGTGTTTATTAACCCGGCCTGGTTGTGATCAAATATCACTGGAACCGGTTTTCAAACCGGGTTATATTATTCAAATCTTTATAATAGCCAACATGGCTCGATTTTTATTATGGTTATCAATAACCAATATTATGATTGAGGTTTTCAAAGTCGCTTCAGTGCAATGGATATTATTTTATCAATGGGTATGATTTATTCTACAAAGAAATAGTCCCGAGTCGCTGCAGGCTTACAACCCGGCACTTGGGGGCTACATTATTCAAATTGAGATTACAACAATTATGCAAGTCTAATGTCACTGCCAGCATGCACCATGACACTTGGGGGCTAATGCAAAGTCATTTTTTGCTCACCTTATTGAAGACCCGACTCATCACATTGTAAAGAGCCGGCCCTTGGGGGCTACCAATTGCTCCTGTCAACAATTCAAGGTACACAAGTATTAATCCATTATATTGAAGGATCCATTGCTCAGTTCGTAAAACACAAAGCTCTTAACCTTGTGGACGTGGGTTCAAGCCCCATGATGAGGGTTACATTATATGATGTTCTTTTCAAAGAAGTATATATAAAGTCCCGACTCAATATTATCTTACTGAGCCGGCCCTTGGGGGCTACTCGTTGCTCTTCAAATCTACATGATCATATTTATAAAGTCCCTGCTCATTATTACATAATAACCCGGCCCTTGGAGGCTACACTGGTTGAAGTTTTTGAGCATCAGGCAGTTACAAGTCCCAGGTTGATGCAAGCATGACAACCCGACACTTGGGGGCTACATAATATGGAGTATTCAGTTTTTACTAGTGTCTGGGACGAACAATCTGGATTTCTTCAAGGTTGCAACATTTATATTGAAACAAGTCTTAAGCTATCACTATGTTCTCCTCTTAAGACTTGGGGGCTACATGTAATATGCATATAAAGGAGGAACATCTTAAAATTCTCAGTTTTGGGCAAATCAGGAAGATTAATTGTGTGACCCGGCGTTGGCAACAATCATAACCCGGCATCTATAAACAGTCATGACCCAGAATTATCAGTTTTTATAGCCTGGCAATGGTGGTAATCGTAAACCGGCATCCTCAAGCCGGCTGAATATCAGTTGAATATTTCAAAGACCAATATTTTTGTCAAGTCAGATCGTTGAAGGCCGATTCAAATGGATTCTGGATATACAATATTTCTTATGCAAGCAAGTTGATTATGGAGCCGGTCTGTTGACCCGGATTTTCTAGAAGAAGGAAAGGACAAGGACTTAAGGATGGTCAGATGTCGGTTTACAAGAATTCTTAACCCGGAGCACAACCTATCAAATTTGTTCTTGTGTTTATTTTGCAGCATAAGTTTACCATGGATAAATCCAAGCTAAACTGGGGGCTAATGTCGGGGATATACCCCGCGGCGTAACCCGGCCGAAGATATGACCCGGCCGGACTTGGTGGTTTACTTGACGGTTTACACTTGGTGATTCACTGGCGACCCGCCCTGATCAAACGGTTTACAAACAACTCGCCTGGTTAGTATGACTCACTGGTAACCCGGCGGACGGCGAATGGATGACAAGGCCCGGAAAGCCGGTTCATGTTATGGTGGGCCAGTTTATGAGGAAAGCACAAGGAATATTTTCCTACAAAGGAAGCAAGACTAGGACTCCTTGTAATAGAGTAATCCTAATCCTACTAGGACTAGTCATGTAACCCGCCCCTTCAACATATATAAGGAGGGGCAGGGCTCCCCAAAGAGGGAGAAGTTCTGACAAGTTAGAGGCGCCATATTCTTTAGGGCTAGACACAACTAAAGGAGAGCCGGTTTACTGGCAACTCCATGAGGGTCATAATGAGATCTAGCATCAAACAACATGTAGGGCTATTAACGAATGATGTTTCCCGGGGCCCGAAGCTGTCTAAATCCTTGTCTTCTGTTGTGTCTCTCGATTCTGCTCAACCCCTCTCAAGCTACCACAAATATGTGTTTGCCTCACGACTAAGTCCTTACCCTAGGACATCTGCCGTGACAATTCCACGACATTGATGATGATGATGGCGATGATCTCCACTCTCCGGAGCCCCGAACAGACTCCAGATCAGCCCTCCCAAGAGAGATTAGGGCTTGGCGGCGGCTCCGTCTCGTGAAACGCGATAATTCTTTCTCTCCTAATATTTTCTCCCCAAAACGGAATATATAGGACCTGGGGATACGTCGGTGGAGCATTGGGGGGCCCTCGAGGCAGGGGGGCGTGCCCCCCACCCTCGAGGACAGGCCGTGGGCCCCCCGGTGTGGATCTTCTTGCAGGTATTTTTTATATTTTCTGAAATAATTCTCCATTGATTTTCAGGCGATTTCGACAACTTTTTATTTCCGCACAAAAACAACACCATGGCAGTTCTTCTGAAAACAGCGTCAGTCCGGATTAGTTCCATTCAAATCATGCAAGTTAGAGTCCAAAACAAGGGCAAAAGTGTTTGGCAAAGTAGATACGTTGGAGACGTATCAATACTAAACCAGTTGTTGATCACCAATGACAATTAAATCCGAAGATGAAAGCGGTGGTAAGAAATGAAATACTAAAGCTTCTGGAGGCAGGTATAATTTATCCTATTGCCGATAGTCGGTGGGTAAGTCATGCTCATTGTGTCGCAAGAAGGGAGGCATTAGTGTTGTCCCTAATGATAAAGATGAATTGATCCGGCATTTTTTTAAAAGGTTATAGAATGGTAATTGGTTTTCATAAATTGAATAAAGCTACTAAGAAAGATCATTACCCTCTACCTTTTATTGATCAAATGCTAGAAAGACTATCCAAACATACACATTTTTGCATTCTAGATGGTTATTCTCGTTTCTATCAAATACCTGTGTCAAAAGAGGACCAAGAAAAGACCACTTTTACTTGCCCTTTCAGTACTTTTGCTTATAGACGTATGCCTTTTGGTTTATGCAATGCACGTGCTACCTTTCAAAGATGTATGACTGCTATATTCTCTGACTTTTGTGAAAAGATTGTTGAGGTTTGCATGGATGATTTCTCCGTTTATGGAACTTCTTTTGATGATTGCTTAAGCAACCTTGATTGAGTTTTACAAAGATGTGAAGAAACTAATCTTGTATTCAATTGAGAGAAGTGCCACTTTATGGTTAATGAAGGTATTATTTTGGGGCATAAGATTTCTGAAAGAGGTATTCAAGTTGATAAAGCTAAAGTAGATGCTATTGAAAAGATGATGTGTCCTAAAGATGTCAAAGGTATAAGATGTTTTCTTGGTCATGCTAGTTTCTATAGGAGATTTATTAAAGACTTCTCTAAAATTTCTAGACCTCTCACTAATCTCTTGCAAAAATATGTTCCTTTTGTTTTTGATGATGATTGTGTAGAAGCATTTGAAATACTTAAGAAAGCCTTGATTTCTGCACCTATTTTCAACCACCTGATTTGAATTTACCCTTTGAAATTATGTGTGATGCGAGTGATTATGTTGTTGGTGCTGTTCTAGGACAAAGGGTTGATAAAAAACTGAATGTTATTCATTATGCTAGTAAAACTCTAGACAGTGCCCAGATAAATTATGCTACTACTGAAAAAGAATTTTTAGCAGTTGTTTTTGCTTGTGATAAGTTAAGATCTTATATTGTTGATTCTAAAGTGACTGTTCACACTGATCATGCTGCTATTAAATATCTTATGGAAAATAAAGATGCTAAACCTAGACTTATTAGATGGGTTCTCTTGCTACAAGAATTTGATTTGCATATTATTGATAGAAAGGGAGCTAAGAACCCCGTTGCGGGTAACTTGTCTAGGTTAGAAAATGTTCTTGATGACCCACTACCTATTGATGATAGCTTTCCTGATGAACAATTAGCTGTCGTAAATGCTTCTCGTAATGCTCCCTAGTATGCTGATTATGCTAATTACATTGTTGCTAAATTTATACCACCTAGCTTCACATACCAACAAAAGAAAAAGTTTTTCTATGATTTAAGGCATTACTTTTGGGATGACCCACACCTTTATAAAGAAGGAGTAGATGGTGTTATTAGGCATTGTGTACCTGAGCATGAACAAGAACAGATCCTACGTAAGTGTCACTCCGAGGCCTATGGAGGACACCATGCTGGAGGTAGACCTGCACACAAGGTGTTGCAATCTGGATTTTATTGGTCTACTCTCTTCAAAGATGCCCGTAAGTTTGTCTTGTCTTGTGATGAATGTCAGAGAATTGGTAATATTAGTAGACGTCAGGAAATTCCTATGAACTATTCTCTTGTTATTGAACCATTTGATGTTTGGGGCTTTGATTATATGGGACCTTTTCCTTCCTCTAATGGGTATACACATATTTTAGTTTATGTTGATTACGTTACTAAGTGGGTAGAAGTTATTCCAACTAGTAGTGCTGATCATAACACCTCTATTAAGATGCTTAAAGAAGTTATTTTTTTGAGGTTTGGAGTCCCTAGATATTTAATGATTGATGGTGGTTCACGTTTTATTCATGGTGCTTTCCGTAAGATGCTTGCTAAATATGATGTTAACCATAGAATTACATCTCCATATCATCCTTAGTCTAGTGGTCAAGTAGAATTGAGCAATAGAGAGATTAAATTGATTTTGCGAAAGACGATTAATAGATCTAGAAAGAATTGGTCTAAGAAACTTGATGATGCATTATGGGCTTATAGAACTGCTTATAAAAACCCTATGGGTATGTCTCCGTATAAAATGGTTTATGGGAAAGCATGTCACTTACCTCTTGAATTAGAACATAAGGCATATTGGGCTATTAAAGAGCTCAATTATGATTTCAAACTTGCCGGTGAGAAGAGGTTATTTGACATTAGTTCACTTGATGAATGGAGAACCCAAGCCTATGAGAATGCCAAGTTATTTAAAGAGAAAGTTAAAAGATGGCATGACAAAAGGATACAAAAGTGTGAGTTTAACATAGGTGATCATGTTTTGCTATACAACTCTCGTTTAAGATTTTTTGCAAGAAAGCTTCTCTCTAAATGGGAAGGCCCTTACATTATTGAGGAGGTCTATCGCTCCGGTGCCATCAAAATCAACAACGCCGAAGGCACAAATCCGAAGGTGGTAAACGGTCAAAGAATCAAACACTATATCTCAGGTACTCCCTTAAATGTGGAGACCAATATAATTGACACCGTGACACCGAAGGAGTACATAAGGAACCCTTTCCAGAACGTTTCAGACTCCAAAAAGGAACATGTAGGTGGTACGGTAAGTATACTGACTCCAAAACGTTCCAAACAACATTTTTTCTCCGTTGTGGAATATTTAAAAAATTAGGAAAATTAAAACTAGTCCAGAAGAGAAACAGGGCAGCCACAAGGGTGGAGGGTGCATCCTACCCCCCTGGGCGCGCCCCCTACCTTGTGGCCACCCCGTGTGCCCTCCGGACTCCGTTTTCTTGCACAATACTTCTTTTTGTTGGTAAAAATTCATTATATAACCTCCCGAAGGTTTTGACCCCAGTACCACGACAATACCCCATGTTTTCTTTTTTGAGCTATTTTCTGCCAGAGTTTCCAAGATCGGGCATCATGTCTTCCTCCTCCTCCAACCATGGAGACGATGATGCTTGGGTGATGAAGATAGAGATGAAGAGAGAAGAACTTGGGGAGAACAAAGGGGTTGATAAGATCAAGGAGGTCGCGGGAGATCCAGTTCCTGAAGCAGAAGAAGAATACATCCTTCAACCATACTACAATCATCTTAGACCTACTGAAATTGAAGCTTTTAGAATCATTGAGACGGTTCGTGTGCAAAATAAATATCTCACTCGTGAAAATATTTTGTTGCAAGAGCATGTCATCGCCCTTCAGAGCATCATTCGTAGATTGGAGTACCTCGTGAGCTTGAAGTCTGACTCCACTACATCAACAACTCCATCAACACCACCTCCGAAGAAAGAATCATAAATACATGGGTATGGGCACTCCCCTTGGCAACTGCCAAGCTTGGGGGAGGTGCCCGATATCGTATCACCATCACACCTTTATTTTTACCGCTTTTCTTAGTTTGATCCTTTTGGTTATATCTTGATCTAGTAGAATAAAGTTTTTTTAGTATGATTTAGCTTTGAATTTTGCCTTGATCTCTATCTATGTAATCGGGTCCTTGAGATATATAATAAAGAAGAGTTTTGAGCAAGGGATTTGCTATGTTGCTATGATCTTGAGGGAATAAATAATAGAGAGAATAAAAACAAATAAATGAAGATCATATGTTGATCTTATGAGAAGTAATGACTTCACATATAAAGGGTAAGATGAATAAAAGTTGTTGAGTGTTGACAAACATAGTTTTCGTCATTGTTGCAATTAATAGGAAGTAATAAAGAAAGAGAGGTTCCACATATAAATATACTATCTTGGACATCATTTATAATTGTGAGCACTCATTAAAATATGACATGCTAAAAAGTTGAAGTTGGACAAGGAAGACAACATGATGGGTTATGTCTTCTTACATCCTAACAGAAGTTATATTGTTATAGATCCTCAAACATGTTGAGCTTGCCTTTCCCTCTCATTCTAGCCAAAATTCTTTGCACCAAGTAGAGATACTACTTGTGCTTCCAAACATCCCTTAAACCGAGTTTTTCCATGAGAGTCCACCATACCTACCTATGGATTGAGTAAGATCCTTCAAGTAATTTGTCATCGGTGCAAGCAATGAAAATTGCTCTCTAAATATGTATGATCTATTAGTGTGAAGAAAATAAGCTTTATACAAGCTTGTGATGTGGAAGAAATAAAAGCGACATACCGCATAATAAAGGTCCATTATCACAAGTGGCAATATAAAGTGTCGTTCTTTTGCATTAAGATTTTGTGCATCCAACCATAAAAGTGCATGACAACCTCTGCTTCCCTCTGCGAAGGGCCTACCTTTTACTTTTATCTCCTATCCTCATAAAAGAGTCATGGTGATCATCACCTTCCCTTTTTACTTTTATCCTTTGGCAAGCACAATATGTTGGAGCTAGATCTAGATATATATACCCATGCGGATGTAGAGAGCCATGTTGACATTACCCTTGAGGTAAATCGTTGGGAGGCGGAACTATAAGCCCCTATCTTTCTCTGTGTCCGGTTGAAACTTTGAACTCATTAGTATCAAGTGAGTGTTAGCAATTATAAAAGACTAAATGATGTTTGAGTTGTGAACTTGCTGAAAAGCTCTTATATTTGACTATTTCTGATGTATGATTGATAACCCACAAGTATAGGGGATCGCAACCGTTTTTTAGGGTAGAGTATTCAACCCAAATTTATAGATTCGACACAAGGGGAGCCAAAGAATATTTGTAAGTATTAGCAGCTGAGTTGTCAATCCAACCACACCTGGAGATTTATTATCTGCAGCAAAGTGATCAGTAGCACAGTAATATGATAGTTTTGATAGTAGTGGCAGTAGCAATAGTAACAGTAACAGTGATAACAATAGTTTTATAGCAAGTGCAGCAGTAACAATAGCAGTAGTAACTTAGCAAGATCAATATAAGATAAATTCGTAGGCACTGGATCGCTGATTTGTTGGACGATATTCATCATGTGACAGTCATAACCTAGGGCGATACGGCACTAGCTCCAGTTCATAAATATAATGTAGGCATGTATTCATTAAATAGTCATACGTGCTTATGGAAAGAACTTGCATGACATCTTTTGCCCTACCCTCCCATGGCAGCGGGGTCCATATTGGAAACTAAGGGATATTAAGGCCTCCTTTTAATAGAGAACCGGAACAAAGCATTAACACATAGTGAATACATGAACTCCTCAAACTAATGTCATCACGGGGAGTGGTTATGGTTATTGTCACTCCGGGGTTGCCGGGTCATAACACGTAGTAGGTGATTATAACTTGCAAGATAGGATCTAGAACATGAATATAATGATGATAACATAAACGGTTCAGATCTGAATTCATGGCACCCGGGCCCAAAGTGTCAAGCATTAAGCATGGCAAAGTCATAGCAACATCAATCTCATAACATAATGGATACTAGTGATCGATCCTAACAAAACTAACTAGATTACATGATGAATCTCATCCAACTCCTCACCGACCAGCGAGCCTACGAAGGAATTACTCACTCTTGGTGGGGAGCATCATGGAATTGGCGATTGAGAAGGGTTGGTGATGACGAAGAACGAAGATCCCCCTCTCCGGAGCCCCAAACGGGCTTCAGATCTGGCCTCCCGAGGAAGAAGAGGAGATGGCGGTGGCTCCGTCTTGTAGATCGCGATAATTCTTTGTCCCTGATTTTTTTCTTGGTGCCAGGGATATTACTACCAGGTATAAACCGCCCAGGAGGGGCCGGTTTATGTTATCAAGATTATTTTACCAAGGACCAGCGGAGCATGAAGTAGAAGATTTCATCCCAAGAGGTTTAGAGCCCAAGTGTTAGGGCCCATGATTTGTAAACCGTCATATTATGTAACTTGGGATGTAAGATAGAAAGAACAAAGACCGAGGTGGACACATTTATGAGCCGGCCTCGGGACTCTGTAAACCGGACCGAGCGTCACCTCCTATATAAAGGGACGACCCGGTGACGGTTCAGGACAGAGAACAACACCTCGAGACACAGGCAAAGCGGATTCGCTCCCTGGTCATCAAAACCCTAGCAATACACACCAAACTAGACGTAGGCTTTTACCTTCATCGAAGGGGCCAAACTAGTATAAAATCCCTGTGTCCTTGTCCGCTTTAACCTCTTTAAGTTAACCCATAGCGATGGCCTCATGACTAAGTCCTTTTGCTAGGACAGCTGCCGTGACAAAACCACGACAGCTGGCGCCCACCGTGGGGCTATCGCACAATGGTTTCGTGTTCTTGAAGGGCAACTTTGAAGGACTCAAGGGTTATGCAGTGGGCCGGATGACTAAGAGTCATCGCGGCAAGATCTACATCGACGATGCAGGCTGGGGCCCCGAGGTCGATTCAATTGAATACGGGTACCGGGTCCCCTTCGGCGGCATCCACGTCTTCATCGGCAAAATCAGAGAACCTGGCCCTGAGCCAGACATCTTCCCCAACATCGTCGAGCCGGCTCAGCGTGCGAGACCTGCCCGGATTCAGCCCGCCGTGAAGCACGTCTTCGTTGGAGCAGTGCATGGAGTGCAAGCCGAGGACAGATCGGACTCTGGCGGCGAGACTGTTGTCTACTCTGGTGATGAATCTTCTTCCGGAGAGAGAGAATCTTTATATCTGCTGCAGGATGGCCGATCTAAGGGCGGTTCCGATGGTGACAGTATTCCGGACCCCCCGCCAAACCGGGTTGCTCTCTTTATGGCCGGATCACAACCTGTGCAGCAGTCCTCAACAACAGCGGCGTTGACATCCGATGTGGTGGGGGCTATGGTTGGAGATCCTGCCCCGTCACCATCTGAAACTTTATCCGTTTTGGTCGATACTTTGACAGCGCTATTAACAGTAGAGGTAGCCCAGGCCAACAAGGAGCAGCATGATGCGGAGGTCGCTCAGGTGAAGAGCCGGATTGAACAAGCCAAGTTGGACCTAGCTGCTGAGAAAGCCAGGATGGCTACAAGGCAGGCGGAGCTTGATGCTCAGGCCTATCGACTCATGTTGGATCAGACCGCTTCACATGAGGTAATGATGAGAAGGCAACGATCTCACTTGCCACCAGTTTATGAGGCAAGGAATCTCTTTAGCACGCCAGGAGCAGGAACCAGTAACCAGCCGAAGGTGAACCGGGGAGGGGCACCGGGCACGGGAGCGTCAGTCCAGCCATCGGCCGCAGAGCCAACCCGCCAGGTTGTACCGTCACAGCATGTGCCCACCCCTCCGGGTCATTATTCTAATCCATTTGATAACATAGTCGCCGCCGCTTCACGGCTGGCCGCCCTTCCCATTGAAGGAACATCCCCCATACCAGTGGAGGCATGACGGGCCAGGGAGTTCTTGGAGACAGCGCTAACTCAACAGCAAGCTTATTCTCACAGCCGTGAGAGGATTCATTCAACTCCCCGCCCGAGCCGGAGTTATACTAGGTGTCTGGATGAACCGGCCGTGTCGAGCATTGCACGAAGACGTAATCCGCCGAGGCAGGACAATCCGGCAGGAGGAGACGCGAACGCTCAGAACGTGGTGGATCAGGGCAGGCAGCGCCGGGAGGCGAAGTAACAGCACAGTACGAAGCCCTTCAGGCGACGCCGGTTCGGCCCACTACCACAGTTGAACCAGGGGTCATGTCTAGCTCCTTGGGAGTGCCTTGTCTGACTCCCGCTTTGCGGAACGTGAAACTACCCAAGGATTTCAAGGGACCGCGCAAGGTGCCCAATTACACGACGGATCTGGCTCCGGAGGCATGGGTTGAGAGTTATGAGATGGCAATGGAGATGCTGGATATGGATGATGCAACGTGCGCTAAGTATTTCACAATGATGCTGAAAGGCACGGCTCGCACTTGGCTAAAGGGTTTACCACCTAATTATGTCGGATCATGGGCCGAATTGCGGCGCCAGTTTATCAATAACTTCAAGGACACGTGCAAGCAGCCAATGTCTGTCGTCGATTTAGCTGCCTGCATTCAAGGAGAGCATGAGTCTACAAGCAGTTGGGTGCGTCGAGTGTCAGAGATCTTGCATTCCTCCAATAGCATCAACCCAAGCACGACAGTAGTGTCAGGCCCAAGATGCGATTCTATCCCGATCACGTGACACTTACGTGATTGGGGCACAACCGCATTTCGGGCGCTTAGCAAGATGGATATCATTACATCGTACCATTACATACATACATGGGGGATACAACAATACATACAAGTCACATGAATACAACGACATCAATACAAGGCATCCGACTACGGAGGCAAACAAGAAAAGCACGATGACATCCATCTGCTATCCCAGGCTGCCGACCCGGAACCTAACCCAAGACTGAAGAAGAAGAAGAAGAAGAAGAAGAAGAAGAAGAAGAAGAAGAAGAAGAAGAAAGAACTCCAACACAACGGACATCGCTCTCGCGTCAAGTCATCGGAAACCTGCACCTGCAACTGGTGTTGTAGTATCTATGAGCCACGAGGACTCAGCAATCCCATAACCATGGGTAACAAGACTATCAAAGCTTAATGGGTAGGAAGAGGTAAAGTGGTGAGGTTGCAGCAGCGGCTAAGCAAAAGTATGGTGGCTAACTTACGAGTACAAGAATAAGATGAGCATCTACGCAAACGGTCGCAAACTAGTATTGATCGCTAAAGATCCTGAACTACCTACGAGACAAACATAACCCCACCGTGTTCTCTCCTCAACATGAAAAGAGATAGTCACGCTTACTCACACAGTTGTGTGTTTTACTTCGGATCCTCTATCAAGTTTTCTACAACCGAACATTAACAAATTCCAATCTGCCACATAACCATGGACACGGCTTTCGAAAGATCATAACCCTGCAGGGGTGTCCCAACTTAGCCCATCACAAGCTCTCACGATCAACTGAGATAATAATATTATTATCCCTTATCTTAGGGAAGGCCCGATCAGACTCGGAATTCCCGGTGCACAAGACATTTCAACAATGGTAAAACAAGTCCAGCATGACCTCCCAGTGTGTCGACACCCTGATAGTAGCCGCGCGTATCTCGTCTCAGGCCACGACTGGATGAGCACAGCGTACAACAACCAAACCCCAAGTTTCCAAGGGGGGCGCCGCAAACGACTCTATCTGAGACCAACACCATCAGCATTGCCCCCCCCCTGCTATGTAGAAAGAATCCTCGGGTAGCGCTAACTCCCTATGCAATTAATTAATTAATTTATTAAGTTTTTATTATGAGCAAATTAAAACCAAAGTTGGGCCTTCCGGAGGAGTTTTATTCAAAGACGAACTGTCAAGGGGTCCCCATATACCCAACCGTGTAAGGAACGCAAAATCAAGGAACATAACGCCGGTTTATCGGCTCCTAAGGTGGCATGAGTGGAACAAAACACCGAGCAAAAGGCCCAGCCTTCCACCCATGCCCAGTATATAGGTGTGTTAATAATAATAATAGATATTGTGATATACCCAAAACTCCAAGTTCCAACATGGAACGACCTTCATCTTCACCTGCAACTAACAACGCTATAAGAGGGGCTGAGCAAGCGGGTAACATAGCCAAACAATGGTTTGCTAGGAAGTTGTCAAAGGTTAGAGGTTTCATGGCAACAAGGAGAGGGGCTGACAATAAAGATGGGTAGCGCGACAAGTAACGGTAGCATCGAGACAACTAAGCATGGGAATGATAGTAAAGGTATCCAAGGTGATGGTCATCTTGCCTGAGATCCCGCAAGGAAGAAGAATGAGTCCATGAAGAAGATGAAGAAGAAGCCTTGAAGACGAACCAAGTGAAGTCAAACAAATCCTCACGAACGCAACGGAAAAGAACTAGCGAGAAGAAAGCACACAACACGGTAAACACACCACTCGAGAACATGACAAGATGCTCAAACAAGTATGATGCAAGACAAGTCTATATGATGCAATTCATGGCAAGGGATGAAGCACGCAAGAACAACACAAGCCAACAAGTTTAAATGAGGCCGGAAACTACACATAACAAATCCGGTAAGCCCTCATATGCACGTTTTGAAATTAGTCCAGATCTGAACAAACCTTATGCTCAAGTTGTTAAACAGCATGTTAACATGCACCATGATGATCTACACGAAATTCTAGTCAAGTTTCATATAAAGTTTGTTTAATTCAGAGCTACGACCTAGAAGATATGATCAAAACAAGACAAGCATGGCAACGGTGCAAGATGCACCCAAACATCAAGTAAACACACTCCAAACATGAAAACAACATGATATTAAACATCTACATGCAAAATCACAGAAGTTGCATATAGGGCACACTCAAAACGGAGCAACGGTTCAACACATACACACGAAACAAGATACAATGCAAAGCTGAAGTTAACAACCACATAGCAACTTTGGAGCAAGATATATATATGCTACAACACCCATACATGATAACAAGAAGCATGGATGTGAAGTATACATGATACTTAACAAGCATGAACTTAGAACACACCCAAAAGCTTGCTGGAACACAATTAACCAAGCATGGCAAGTTGCAATAAATTTATCCAGACTTAGTCAAAATCTGGGAAGGCAAAAACATCATCACGATGCTGCCTTCGGAGGCACAAAACAACAAGCATATCAACTCTATTAAGTATATAAAGAGCATGGAAATGTAGTAGACATATCATACATCAAACAACTCCATTGGGGCAACTCCATAGGAGGCATGGATCAATAACAACAAACTTCACCAAATTGAACATGCTGATAAAAACTTGACAGGTAAAATTTATAGCAACTTGAGAGCAAGAAATAAATAAGCTACAACAGGCCATATATGCAAACTAAGGCATGGATGTATAGACAATAACATGCACAACAAGACATGATCATTGGCCACTCCAAAACAAGCATGGATTTGAGTGGGGCATCAAGCAAACATAGCATTAGGTTAAACAGATTCCAGACTTGCAGTTTTTTTCACTAAGTATAAAACAACAACAACAACATGGCATGTTTACAAGCTTGTTTAAGTCACCTCAAGGCATATCATGGAAAGAGGATTGCACCACAGCAAAGACCATATGATTGTGCTTCTAAAACATATTGACATGTGTCATGAAGATAAACACACCAATAGCAATGAGCAAGTGAAATCAACATCTCATAAAATGTTTCAGCACTTAACAGCCACATGCACTTTTGCAACAGAGATTAGCATGGCAATATGGCACCTACATGAATGCTACAGCAACCATCATGTAGAGCACTTCACAATGAACATTTTGACATATCATATGCTCCATTTGGATAAACAAGCACAAAGTTACAAGCATCACAAGAATGCAACAAAATTATAGTTAACAGCAGTTTTAAACATATAGCACTCTTGCAACGATGATTAGGGCATCAAGATGAACTCAAACAAGCATGGCACAATAAAACGAAATGAAGAGCATATCACCACGATCATTTTGACATATTATTCACTCAATTTGGATCACCACGCAAAAAGTTACAGCCATGCAAAGTATGCAACAAACTGATAGTTCCCGAGGACTTAGCCAAAAAAACACAGAGGAAAAGTGGCTCACCACTGCGGGCCGAGGCCCAGGTTGGCAGAGACGAGGCCGGCCGCGGGGAGGCTTGAGCTGGGCCGTGGCGGAGAGGTGGGCCGGCCCATGTGGCGACGGGGAGGCCCGCCCAGGAGGGCGTCGGGGCGTCGCGCGCTGCCCTCGATCCCGATCGGATCGGGGGCGGCGGGGACTGGCGAGCGGCAGCCGCCGGCGGGGCAGCACGGAGGGAGGCGCGACAGCGGAGAAGGCCGAGGCGGCCGGCGGCAGGTGTTGGAGGAGCGGCGGCGGGGGTCCGCGGGACCGGCGGGAGGCGGAGGGATCCGGGACGCGGTCCGCGGCCTGGCGGCGGCGGCGAGCCGGACCGGCGGACGGGAGGAGGAGGAGACCGACGCGGGACGGGCGGCGGCGCCGGTCGGCGGGCGCGGCGGCGAAGAAGGCCGGCCGGGCCGGAGGTGGGGGAGACGAAGGGCGGCGGCGGCGGGCGCACGCGGGCCGGGCGGGCCTGATCCGGGTCCGGCGGGCGCGGGGAAGTGGGCATGCGGCGGCGGCGAATCAGGAGGCTCCACGTGGCGGCCCCGCTGAGGTGGCGGCGTTTGGTTGGGCGGAGTGAGGTGGCTGGGACGCTGGACGTGTCCGGTGGCGGAACGGACATGTCCGGTGCGCGGTGGGAGCGGGGCTAGGGTTCATTTGCGAAAAAATTCGGGGGGGAGACACATATTTACAGGTAGAGGGAGCTATGAGAGTCCAAATGAGGAGCGGTTCATGGCCACGCGATCGTGATCGAACGGCCAAGAGCATTGAGGGGGTTAGAATGGGCTAGCGGGCTGTGAGAAAGGGGTGCTGGGCCAAAAGAGAAAAGGCTTCCGGCGGTTAACACGGTTAACCGTTGGGCTATCAAACGAACTCCGAATGCGACGAAAATTGACAGGCGGTCTACCTATGCTATAATAAGACCACACACGAAGTTTCACCCCATTCTGAGAACGTTTTTTGGCCACTTATAAAATAAATATTCGGAGATGCCGCGGGCGCGTGCAAGTGTGTCTGGGCTCAGAACGGACAACGGAAAGGACGAGGGAACTCAGACGATTGCAAGTTTTGAAAACATGAGGATGCAATGCACATGATGACAAGGCAAAGATGCAACACGCAAGCAGATGGCATGGCAACGGCAACGAATAACTGGCTGACACCTGGCGCACCGGTCTTGGGGTGTCACAAGTAGTAACCTTGGAGGGCAATTGCCGGTTTGAACCTCTGAGACTAAAGTTGGGGCGGCTTAAACGTGATTGTGATGACATGGGGACACTGATGGGCGCTTTAGTGAAGTATGCGGACTCTGATAATACCAAACACCCAGACGCCGATGGTGACAAGTCGGGGAAGGAAGCAAGAATGGTAAGGCACCACAGCCCAACCCGGCGAATCAAGGATACAACGGTAAGCGTAAAGCAGATGGTAATTCGGATTTTGTGGCCAACACCAATGCCCAGGAGGATGGACAGCGCCGCAAGGGTAGACCGCCTCCACGTAATGGGAGGCCGCCTATTAATCTGGAACGCCAGTTGAACGTACCTTGCCTGAAGCACGGTACAGCAGAAAAGCCAACTACACATCTCTGGAAAGACTGTTTTATTAAGCAGGAATTCATGAACTGGTCTCGATACGATCACGGACCATCCAACGGATCAGGCCCTGGCTTTCAGGGTCCGGGTTATCAAGGTGGTGGATCCGGTTCAGGGTACCAAGGCAATAACAGCAACCACAACGGGCACAATCAACATAACCAACAACACGGCCAGGGCGGTTATAACAATCAAGGGAATCATCAGCGTCAACAGCAGCAGCAATCCGGATATCAGAATAATCTGAAGGAGCTGAGCAGTGGGCAGTATCATGTCTTCACCATGAGCTTATGCAAGCATGATCAGAAAGTTCTAAAGAGGGCAGTACATTCTGTTGAACCGGCGGTGCCACGTTTCCTGCTTTGGTTGGAGCAGCCCATTGTGTGGAGCAGAGAGGATCATCCGCCCCGCGTTGATAATCCGGGTCAGCTGGCTCTAGTTGTGGCATCTCAGGTGGGTGGCTACAAGTTTACCAAGGTACTTATGGACGGAGGCAACAGCATCAACATTCTGTATTATGAGACTTCCGGCGTATGGGGCTGACAGATAAGAAGCTTCGGCAGTCCAATACAGTGTTTCATGGGGTGGTGCCCGGAAAATCGGCATACCCGGTTGGCAAGATTGATCTGGAGGTTACCTTTGGAGATGAACACGACTCCATGTCGGAGACCGTGACCTTTGAAGTGGTAAAGATCAAGAGCCCATATCACGCTTTGTTTGGGCGGCCGGTTTATGCCAAGTTCATGGCAAGGCCGTGTTATGTTTATCTACAGCTCAAGATGTCAGGACACAAGGGAACTATTACGGTCCATGGAAGCCGCAAGATTGCATTGGAGTGCAATGAAGGTGATGCAGCTTATGCTGAAGCGGTTTGTGCAACTGAGAAGCTGAAGTTTTATAAAGACAATGTTGATCCGGCAGATATGTCTCCGTTGAAGAAACCAACCATAGAGACTGATCCGGCTTTGAAGTTCAAATCAGCTAAAGAGACCAAACAGGTTGACTTCGTTCCTGGCGATTCATCCAAGCAGTTTACTATCAGTGCTAACCTAGATCCGAAATAGGAAAGCGCGCTCATCGAGTTCATCTGTGAGAATCGGGGCATCTTTGCATGGAAACCTTCTGACATGCCAGGTGTGCCGAGGGAACTCGCCGAGCACAATCTCAACATTGATCCTAAGTTTAAACCGATTAAGCAATTTATGCGCCGCTTCAATGAAGAAAGGCGCAAGGCTATTGGAGAAGAAGTGGCTAGGCTCTTGGCGGCAGACTTTATAGTTGAGGTGTTTCATCCAGAGTGGTTGGCTAATCTGGTGCTAGTGCTTAAGAAAAATGGCACCTGGCGAATGTGTGTTGATTACACAGATGTGAACAAAGCTTGCCCAACTGATCCCTTTGCCCTCCCCAGTATGGATCAGGTCATTGATGCTATGGCAGGATGTGAGCGACTAAGTTTTTTGGATGCATATTCAGGTTATCATCAGATCAAGATGGCAGTCAAGGACCTGGAGAAGACGGCCTTTATAACTCCCTTTGGAGCCTTCTGCTACGTATCTATGCCGTTTGGGCTTAAGAGTGCCCAGGCGACTTATCAGCGTTGTGTGCAGAATTGCCTTCATGGATAGATTGGGCAGAATGTTCATGCGTATGTGGATGACATTGTGGTGAAATCCAGGAAAGAGGAGACGTTGATAACAGATTTGAAAGAAACCTTCGACAATCTCCGGGTTTATAAAATGATGCTTAATCCGGAGAAGTGTGTTTTTGGTGTTCCGGAAGGCAAGCTCCTGGGGTTCTTAGTATCGAACAGGGGAATCGAAGCTAATCCGGAGAAGATCAAGGCGATTACATCCTTGGCTAAACCGGCGTGCATCAACGATGTCCAACGCGTGGCGGGCCGTATTGCGGCGCTCAGCCAGTTTATCGGCCGTTTGGGGAGAAGGCTATCCCGCTTTATCAGATGATGAAAAAGACAGATCGCTTTATCTGGAGCGATGTTGCTGATGCTGCGTTTGAGGACCTGAAGAAGCAATTATCAGAGCCACCAGTCATTGCTGCCCCAGTTGACAATGAGCCATTGTTGTTGTACGTGGCTGCTAATGCCCATGCAGTAAGCGTTGCCATTGTGGTAGAGCGTAAGGAGGTAGGCAAAGAATATCCGGTTTAGCGGCCGGTTTACTACATCAGTGAGGTGCTCATCGAATCAAAACAGAGATACCTGCATTGGCAGAAATTGGTGTATGGGGTCTTCATGGCAAATCGGAAGCTAAATCACTATTTTCAAGGCCATCCAATCACCGTTGTCAGTTCAGCTCCGTTGGGGGATATAATCCAGAACAGAGAAGCCACTGGGCGGGTTGCAAAGTGGGCCATTGAACTTAGCCCGCACGGATTAAAGTATGTGCCCCGTACTGCGATAAAGTCCCAAGCATTGGTGGATTTCATCAATGATTGGACAGAGTTGCAAGCACCTGAGGAAAAGTCGGATCACACATATTGGACTATTCATTTTGATGGATCAAGGCAATTGGAGGGCTCGGGGGCTGGAGTCGTATTAACTTCCCCACGAGGTGATAAGTTCTGTTATGTCCTCCGTTTAATGTTCCCTTGTACTAACAATGCTACTGAGTATGAAGCTCTCCTCCATGGTCTGCGGATGGCTAAGGAGATGAACTTAACCCGGGTTAAATGCTTTGGCGATTCAGACCTGGTGGCACAACAAGTATCTGGCAAGTTGGATTCCAAGGATCCACTCATGGCAGCATATCGACGAGAGGTAGACGCTGTTGCTGGACACTTCAAGGGTTATCAGGTGGAACACATCGACCGGCGAAAGAATGAAGCGGCTGACGCGTTAAGCTGGCTGGGTTCTCAGCGTAAACCGGTTCCACCCAATACCTTCTTGGATGTATTATACAATCCTTCGGTGCAATTACCTTCAGAAGAGGACTTGGCTGTTCCTGATCCGGAGGCACAGTTGGTCATGGCGCTTCATGTTATTCCGGATTGGACGCTCCCCTACCTGGCGTACATGAACCAAGGCGAGTTACCGGAGGACGAGGTCTTGGCTAGACAAATAATCCGGCGATCCAAGTCAATGACTATTGTCAATGGAGAACTTCATCATCGCAGCGTCTCTGGGGCGTTTCAGCGGTGTGTGTCACCAGTAGAGGGCTGTGACATTCTTAAAGAAATTCATGAAGGAGATTGTGGTCATCATGCCGGTTCAAAATCTTTGGTGGATAAAGCTTTTCGTCATGGGTTCTACTGGTTGACGGCTCATGCCGACGCAGAGGACTTGGTCAGAAAATGTGATGCTTGCCAGAAATTCTCACGGCGTGCTCATATACCGGCGCAGGAGTTGAGGATGATTCCAATTACTTGGTCGTTTGCGACTAGGGGGCTTGATATGGTTGGACCCTTCAAGAGATCTCAAGATAAAAATACCCACCTTTTGGTGGCGATGGACAAGTTTACCAAATGGGTTGAAGCGGAGCTTGTCAGTAAGTGTGATGCGGCAACGGCGGTTCAGTTCATCAAAAAGGTGATTTTCCGGTTTGGCTTTTCACACAACATTATAACTGATAATGGCACCAATCTATCCAAGGGGGCTGTGCAGGAGTTTTGTCAACGAGAGCACATCCGCCTTGATGTATCATCAGTAGCTCACCCTCAGTCTAATGGCCAAGCTGAAAGAGCCAATCAAGAGATCTTGAGAGGCATCAAACCCCGGCTTATGGTTCCTTTGCAGAGAACACCGGGTTGTTGGGTGGAGGAATTACCTTCTGTACTATGGAGCATCAATACTACACCTAACAGATCCACAGGGTACACACCTTTCTCCATGGTATATGGAGCTGAAGCGGTCCTCCCTAGTGATATCCGTCATGACTCGCCGCGGGTGGCGGCTTACGTTGAAGCGGATAATGAAAAAGCAAGGCAAGATGCGTTGGACCGACTAGACGAAGAAAGGGACACGACAGCAGCTCGTTTGGCGATTTATCAGCAAGATCTGCGCCGGTACCACAGTCGCCGGGTTAAAACCAGGATGTTTCAAGAAGGAGATCTGGTGCTCCGGCTCATCCAAGAACTGACAGACATGCACAAGCTGTCCCCACCTTGGGAGGGACCTTTTGTGGTCAGCAAGAACCTGCACAACGGATCATACTACCTCGTCGATGTTCGAGAACATAAGGACTCACGTACGGTGGAGGAGGAGACCAAGCGGCCGTGGAACATCGCTCTTCTTCGACCTTACTATGCCTGAGCCATAGGCTCTGCTTTATGTACATATCTTTACAATGTATATATTATGATCAATATAATAAACCGGCGCCCCCGATAAAGCGGGGTATCAGCCGCCTTTTTATAAGAATATCACGTGGGGGCTTCTGTGGGCAAGCGAGTTCCTATGGCCTCTTAAACCGGCGACCACATCAAGGCCATCATAAGAGCATAGCTCTGGTTGCTTCGGCAATTTCCACATGATGATGAGGGGCAAAAGAGAGTTTGATGCCTAGCACAACTCAAACATAGGCCCCGACGAGCAATGCTCAAATGCTACCTGGGGGCTCTTGATGGAAGACATCAACGAGTTGAAAACCCTTGTAGTAAACACGGCTTGGAAGCTTGGTGTATACACCTAAAACCCCGGATTAACCTACCTGCATCAAGTAAGTCACTCCGTCCAAGTAAACCTGGTACGACCCATCGAACGTACACACAAGTCAATCCTTACGGACCCTGAACTTGGTAACGTTAAATTGACGATCATCAAGTGATTACACAAGTCAATCTTCACAGTTTTTTGAACTTGGTAGCATTTGACATTGATGATTTGGTTAAAGATTGAGGACCATCTTAACAGGCTTTGCAAAATGGTTAATGATAGTAGCCTAGCAGCTCATAAAAAGCGTCGAATTTGGAGCCTGGCAGCTCGTAAAAAGCCTCGACTACATGGTCTTATTTGCCCAAAAAACTTTATTTTTATTTTTTATGCTTTATCAAATCTTTATCATCAAGGTCATTAGTTTTTCAACCAAGTCCATCGATTCAGGAAGTGGATGACTATACGTTGCCGCTACATCTGTGTTTACAGAATTCTAGTCTGGGTTATAAACACCAGTACTAACTACAGCTAAACCGGAGTTTATCGTAACCCGGTTCAGTTTTCATGACGAGCCAACAAATAATCAAGGGAGTCATCAGCACTTACACCTTGAAGCATTATTTCCTCCTACCGGATTAAGGTTTATTGTGATACACTTAGTCACAGGTATGATACATACTTATTCTTTATACACAGTTCAAGTTATCAACTTAGACCATGTGCTTGGGCATTATGACCCGTCCAGCGGTAAACCACCAGGACACTTTGAACATTGTTTAATGCAGAAACAGGTAGAATAAACCGTCAAAAGCATTGAAAGCAGGATATATTCAAGAAGTTGCCAATCAAAGCAATCTCACAAAATATAAGTCTGGGACGAACGTAGAGTATCTCAGCTATCCTATTACAAGGCACTGGAAGGCCCAAAAGAGTCAGTTTTTCTCAAACTACCGAGACATAAAGTTAAACTGGCGCTGGTTTAAGATTCTGCATCAGCTCGCCGTGAAGATTGAGGGTCAGCTCGCTCCGAGTCTTCGGCGATTTCTTCCAGCTGCTGGAAGTCAGTTGTGGTCTAGTTAATCTTGGCAAGAGCTCGGAAATAAACTTCGTCATTTATGAGTTCTGACGGATCAATGTCAGGAGCGAAGGTGTGCTTACGGACGGGCGGAATAAGATTTTCAATATCATAAGATGGGCGATCTGCCCACACGTTCTTCGCATCATATCATGGATGATATCTTGATAAATCAGCTTCATCGGCAAGTTTGCTCGCAAGAGGCCGCATATCCTTGGTTAAAGCACGTAGATCATCACTGGAAAAGGCTGATCCGTCTTCCTTCATGCTTGGATAGCCGTTCATTTCTTCTGCCAGATCAAAGTCAGGAACCCAAGCCTTCGCCCGAGTCAAAGCCATCAGGGCACCTGCTCTTGCGGACGACTTCTTTACCTCAACAAGGCAGGCAGGCAAAATTGATAGCTTTTCCAAAGTACCTTGGATGGTGGTGGGAGCCGGTTTATTGTGGGAGATAGCGCTAATAGCCCTTTGAGCGCCGGAATATAGCTGCTCCACCAGAGTGTATGCAGCTTTCAATTTCTTCCGCACATCATCACCAAGATGAGTGATGCGCCTCCCTGCATTACAATTATGAGTTAAACCAAAGCAGTACAGGAATGCAAGGATAAGGTTACGTTAAGAATACTTACCAAAGATGGCAGACGTCATGTCATCTATTTGCTGCCTCAATCCGGACAGCTCCTCTGTCGCCGGATTAAGAGCAGCCTCTGCATCACGAGCTCTCTTCTCCAGACCAGCCTTTTCAACCTCCCAGACTGTCCGCTCTGTTTCAAAGTCCTTTTTTAGCTTCTCTATACTTGTTAATGCAAGTGCCAGCTCATCCTTAACTTTGAGGGTAGCAGTTTCTTGGAACTTTAAAGTATCCCGGAGCTCGGTTAATTCAGAGTTCTTCCGGTTTAAGTCAGCTTGGCACAAGGAAGACACATTATATTTTCATGAGGCATTTGCAGTCAAGTCCCAAGCACATAACAAGTTATGCACTTGACACTTGGGGGCTAATGTATATTTGCAGTGAAAGCAAGTAATTTTTTCAGACAAGTCCCAAGAACATAAACAAGTTATATGCTTGGCACTTGGGGCCTAATGTGACATTGTTCTAAAAATAGGAGAAGTCCCGGTTCACCCTCAAGGAAGTAAACCGGCCCTTGGGGGCTACACGTGCAAATCAAAGCTCTCTACTTGATCTACTGAAGTCCCGGTTCACCCTAAAAGGCTAAACCGGCACTTGGGGCCTACGATGGAGTAAAGGTACAATTACAAGGCACAAGCAGAAATAGAGGATAAAGACAAAGGAAAAGAAGTTACCTCATAACGTTCCTTCATTAAGTTTATTAATCCAGCTTCATAATCGCGACTGGTATGCAGCCGGTTTAAGTATCCGGAATGAAGCTCCTGAGCGCTGAGCTGAGCATAGCTGGACAAGTCAGTACTCCACTTGCCCTTGTCCTTGTTGAGAAATTCCTCCTTAGCAGTATGTTTGGCCAAAGCGACAGGCTCCTCTGGGTGGTAAAACCGGTCCCAGTGATCTCAACATCACCAGGTGAAGCGGCTGTTGGCTTAGAGGGATTAGCAGCAGTAGGACTAGCAGGGGCAGGGCTAGCCCGGGCAAGGCTGGCCGGTTCAAGATCATGTTCCATGGGATCGTTCCCCTGATCAATAAGGTTTTCTTGGTCCATAGGAGGAGGATCATCATGCGGAATCTCAATGTTATCTTCCAAAGGATTAGCCGGCTCAGGATCTTCTGCCGGTTCAGGAGCAGTATTGTCGGCTGCCGTTTTGCTCAGCTTGGCTTTTTTGCTGGGCTTGGGCTTACTGTGCAAGTTAGAAATAATGAAATCAAAAGTCAAAGATGAAAAGTTAAAACCGGAAAAAGCAAAAGACAACTTACCCAAGAATAGTCTTGAGTGGAGGAATTTGTGTGGCTACTGATTCGCCAGAGGATGAAAGAGGAGTTTCCTGATAGTCCGAATCAGAAGGATTAAGGGGTTGTCGAATAAGACCTGCTTTGGGATAAAGAGCAGTTGGAGTGAGTAAAACCTCGGAACGACGCCTTCGAGCTGCAGTGTGCGTTAATCCGGTGGATTCAATCGCATGGCCACTATGGCGAGTGGTGCGGCGAGCTTCATGTTGTTGCTTCTTCAAAAGAAAGTTTGGATCCAAATGAGCATAAGGATGAGAAAATTGAAATTTCCGGACTGTCCGGCGAATTTTTGGTGGTGGCAGCGGTTCTGAGTCGGAGGAAAGAGAGATTGCCTCAACGTCATCCGCTTTACTGCCTTCAGCAAGACCCTGGGAACAGTCATTATTAATAAAAATGCAGGCAAATGAAAGACTAAGGAATCATAAGAACTAGGTGGTACCTCAGAGGCCGAATCATCTTCCTCCGCATTGGATCCCGATGCGGCAGTGGTCTTCTTCTTGTTCCTTTTAGCAGCTTGGGTCTTTTGGCGAGTTGCCTTCGCCGGTTTATCTTGGGTTTTCCTTTTCCAGAAAGGGTCATTGTCCTATGGAAAGAAATAAAATCGTTTTAAGACAAAGTGCGGCACACGGATTAAAACAAAGCAAAATGACAGCAAAGATTCTTACCGATGGGGGTTTGTTGGTCGCACAGAAGGGTGCTAGACCGGTTTGACTGCAAGTTTCTAGAGGAAGATTCAACAGCTTCTTGACGGATTCATTAATCTCGTCTTATGGTAGCACCATCTCTGTGTGGCGCAAAGGGTCCTTAGGATTCCCAGTATACTCACACATTAAACCGGAACGCCGGCTTAGCGGGAGGATACTCCAAGACAGCCAGTAGCGGGCAAAGTCAACTCCTGTTAATCCATTGGCCACAAGGGCCCTGAGCTTTGAAAGCTGAGGGGCATATTGAGCTCGCTCCTGGGCACTTAAACGCTGTGGAAAAGGATGGTTCTCTGGAAGACGGTGGGAGCGATAACCCGGCAACGTATTTTCGCCTTCCAGTGAAGTGTCCACGCAGTAGAACCAAGTCTGATTCCAGTCCTTTGGATGGCTGTGGAGAGTGGCATGAGGGAAACTAACATCCTTCCTTTTCTGAATAGTCATTCCGCCAAGTTCAGCATTGGGGCCATCATGAAATTCAGTACGACTGTTTAGATGGCAGAAGTCCCGGAATAGCTCTACTGTTGGCTCCTCTTGCACATAAGCTTCACAAAAGACTTGGAAGTTGCAAATATTTGATACAGAGTTGGGACCAATGTCTTGTGGGTGAAGCTGAAAGTTTGCTAACACATCGCGGAAAAAATTTGACCCAGGAGGGTTGAATCCCCGGGCCAAGTGATCGAAAGACAACGATTTCTCCTTCCTTGAGCTCTGGAGGACATTCTGATCCGGGAGCCCTCTAGTGAAGGACATCCTTAGGGCCTAAAGCGCTAATTGAGGCCATTTTCTCTAAATCATCCTCGGTGATCCGGGATTTGACCCAGTTGTAGGAGACAAACTGTTTGGCTTGAGTAGTCATCTTTCCAGAAAGGAAAAGCTGAAAATACAATGAAGAGCCGGTTTATAATCTAAGCAAACTTAAACCGGCATGCTCTATGAAGGTACTGGTCTAAATGGTTGTTTAAAGCAGGGGCCTAATGGTATCTACCTGATTATGAAGTTTGAAAAAAGCTAAACCGCCAAACACAGGGAGATAAGATGCAGATATGAAGTTTGGGGAAACAACTTCCACACAAACAGCAGTGAAATACGGATCTACAACATGTGGAAAATTCGGAAATAATTCAGGTTATATTCAGCAGACACGATGAAGGCTCTAAACAGATTCAGTCTAAACTAATCGTACTGGGAGAGATAAAGCTACAATGATGGAGCAGAGTCATTCTTACGGTCGTTAACTAAAAGTTTGAGATCTACGGCGAGCTACTGGCTATGGTGAAGAACTGCGAAGAACAAGGACTTATCTACGAGCCCGCATGAGGAAACCCTAGAACTGAGATCTATGAGAAGGGAAGAAGAAGACGTACCCGAGGCGACGGGTGCGGAGAGGCACTGGCGAATCTCTGGAAACGTTCAGGTTGATGCAGCGGCCGAGCTCGACGAAGATGCAGAGTTCGACGGACGGCGGCGGAGCTCGAGCGCAAGAGGACAGATGAAGAAGAGGCAAGGGGGAAAAAGAGGTGCCCCTCTGCCCTATTTATAGGCCGAAGGGATAAAACGGCAGGCGCGGGAATCGAGGAGCCTAAAAAGCGGATATGGACGATGTTGTCGCCTCGATCTTCGGAGCTTTAATCAATAAAAGATAAGAAACAGGTACAAATATTAAATGCGCAGATGGCGTCACGACGGTTTAAAGTGATTTGAGGAGATGACGTCACGCCGGTTTATGAAGCATTTTGAAGCTGCGGAAAGGGAAGATCTGTACAAGACTTTGAAGATTGACATGAACAGGTTCAAATCAATCTGGGGCCTAATGTCAGGGATATTACTACCAAGTATAAACCGCCTAGGAGTGGCCGGTTTATGTTATCAAGATTATCTTACCAAGGACCAGCGGAGCATGAAGTAGAAGATTTCAGCCCAAGAGGTTTAGAGCCCAAGTGTTAGGGCCCATGATTTGTAAACCGTCATATTATGTAACTTGGGATGTAAGATAGAAAGAACAGAGACCGAGGCGGACACGTTTATGAGCCGGCCTCGGGACTCTGTAAACTGGACCGAGCGTCACCTCTTATATAAAGGGACGACCCGGCGACGGTTCAGGACAGAGAACAACAGCTCGAGACACAGGCAAAGCGGATTCGCTCCCTGGTCATCGAAACCCTAGCAATACACACCAAACTAGACGTAGGCTTTTACCTTCATCGAAGGGGCCAAACTAGTATAAAATCCCTGTGTCCTTGTCCGCTTTAACCCCTTTAATCTAACCCGTAGCGATGGCCTCACGACTAAGTCCTTTTGCTAGGACATCTGCCATGACAAAACCACGACACTCGGCGATATGAATTTATAGTATGAGGGTTGGTGTGTGCGGGGCCACCAGGTGGGGACAACCCACCTGGGCGCGCCAGGAGGGGGCGCCCTAGTGGGTTGTGCCCACCCAGGTGCCCCCCTCCGGTGGTTCTTCGCTCTAGTATTTTTCTTTTATTATATAAAAAATCCTCGCAAAGTTTCGTTCCATTTCGAGAACTTTTATTTTGGCACAAAAACAATACCATGGTAGTTCTTCTGAAAACAGCGCCAGTCCAGGGTTAGTTTCATTCAAATCATGCAAATTAGAGTCCAAAACAAGAGGAAAAGCGTTAGGAAAAGTAGATACGTTGGAGACGTATCAACTCCCCCAAGCTTAAACCTTTGCTTGTCCTCAAGCAATTCAGTTGATAAGCTGAAAGTGAGAAAGAAAAACTTTTACTAACTCTTTTACTCTTGTTTTCATAAATAAGCTTAAACAACACCCAGGTTTTCAGCCAACATTATAACTAACCATGTCGACAATAATTCTTAAAAATTATAATGACTGATATCAATGACATAATCAGCTAGTGAACAATAATAAGATATCTCAAACAGCAACACGTTATCAAAGCAACCATGATATAATATGACAATAGTGGTATCTCGCTAGCGCTTTCTGGGACCGCAGAACATAAATGCAGATCACCTCCAAAGTCTGAGCAGCGACTAAACATTGTAATTCATGGTAGAAAAGATCCAGTCATGATAACACCCAACATTCACTACACACAATGCATGGTCATGACAACAGTGCTCTCAGATCTGGCGCTTCTTAGAGGAGGTGATGACACAACATAAAACTAAATAGATGGTCCCTTCGCAGAGGGAAGCAGTGATTTGCAGAGGTGCCAGAGCTTAAATTTTTAAAACAGTGGTAAATGAAATTTTGAGAGGTGCACCCTTCTCATTCACTTCACGACTATCATTTATCGATATCTCCCATGCTAAATAAGCTAGTGGCGGTTCCCAAGCAGAAAAGTAAATGTTTGAACTCCATTGGGAGTTTTTGCTTGTTTATTTGTAAGCTTTTTTGCAATTTGGGACTGGGAATCCCTATTACCGCCCTTTTCTTGTGCAATGGTGAGTGAATAAACACCCAACCTGATAATAACCCGCTTAGCATGGAAAATACCAACCACCTCCTGTCGTTCCATGAATGATCCAGACACACACAAAAAGGATAATTATTTGAGCTTTTTAGAGGTGGCACATGCAAATTTACTTTGGACGGCAGGATAATACCGCATATAGGTAGGTATGGTGGACTCATCTGGAATAACTTTGAGTTTTAGAATTTGATGCACAAGTAGTATTCCCGCTTAGTACACGTGAATGCTAGCAAATAGGTTGGGAAGCAGCCAGCTAGAGAGCAACAATGGTCATGAACATGCATCATGCGTAATAAACATTGGACACCCGCATGAGTAGGATATGGACACCATGAACATAAATATCATGGAGGCTATGTTGGTTTTGATTCAACTACATGTATAAACATGTGCCAAGTCAAGCCACTCAAACATTCAGAGGAAGATACCATATCATCATACTACATCACAATCATTTTAATGCAACGTTGATATCCAAGATAAATCATTATTAACTCTTAGCTACTTATGCATGGCATGTCAAACTATAATATCTAATTGTCATTGCAAACATGTTTAATCATAATGGGCTGAATCATGGATACTAGGTTAAACCTGTTTACAAAAATAGAGCAAGTCGAGTTCATACCAGTTTCTCTCTGCCACGGCCAGTTCATCGAATATCGTCATTATTGGCTTTCACTTGCACGACCGAATGATGTGAAATAATAATAAAGGTGCAAGAGTGCGGTGGACTAAGCTAGAATATGCAAACATTGTATTCAACAGGAGAAGACAAGGTAAAATGGGCTCTTGTTAGATTAACAGTTATGCATATGAGAGCCACTCAACATTTTCACCGTGGTCTTCTCCTTGGTACGACTCAATAAAAAAAGAAATTCAGAGGATCACACTGAAATATTTTTGGAGTTTTTGGTTTTCTAGAACAAGCAAATAAAAGAGGGAAAAAAGAGAAAAACTATTTACATGGGAAAACTCCCAACAAGCAAAAGAAGATTAGGAAAATCTTTTTGGGCTTTCTTTTTAGTGCTTCTACAAACTATTCTAGAAAGAAAAGCAAAAAGAAGAAGGAAATATGTTTGTATTTTCTCAAGTTTTTTCAAACACACAAGAAGAAAGCGAGAAAATAAAATTAAGCATGGATAATACAATGAAAAAGTGTGAACACCGACAACTAGAATGTGTGAACATGAATGTAAAGTCGATGAGAAACACGTACTCCCACAAGCTTAGGCTTTTGGCCTAACTTGGTATGCGGTCAGTAGCCTGGATAGTCATTGGGATACTGAGGAGCAGGCATCCACTCATCCCACTATTGAGGCTCCTCCTCTCCTGTAGCCTGGGCGTTCCGATAGGCAATGATATCCACAAGCATAATCCTGTATCCACCCCTGGCAATAGGATCAAACAAAGTAGGTGCAGGCAATGGAATGCTATCAGTAGTCACGCTAAAAACTAGGTTGTAAGGAATATGAATGCTAGGATAATCGGCAGCAGTAAACCGATGGTGATCCATAGCAACACGATCTAGGTAGACCTTGGGTAAAGGAAAATCATGGAGGCGTATCTGAACGTTAAAGTGAGTCGCCAAACGAGTGGCATAAATACATCCATGTATTTTACCCTTAGACTTATTATTGTGGAGTCAGCGTGCCACAATAGCTCCCAGGCTATAAGTGTTGTCGCTCTCTAGTGCACCACAGAAAATGGAAAGGTCTAGTGAACTGAGTGCACCTACCTTCTCTCTAGCTAGCAAGCATTTCATAATGAAAAGAGAAAAATAACAAACAGCAGGAAAATGCAAGCCGGCGGTAGTGATACCCGACACCCCTCTCTCATCACCCACTTTCAGAGTATGGTAAAAGCTTTCAAACTCTACGGGTATAGGCTCTGCCAAACTACCATCACTAGGAAGTAAGCATATTACGCAAAATTTAGTAAGTGGTATCTGATGGGTTTCAGCATATAATTTAAACTGCACCTCGGGAGGATTATTCCTAGGAAGAAAAGTAAAACTTTGCACAAAGGAATTTGTGAGGAGATGATACTGTTCGCATTCAGCCGTAATAAAGTCGGTGAGGCCGGCATTAGCAGCATATTGTGCAAACTCTTGAAGGATTCCATCATCTTCCATGAACGGGGTATGCGGCCACTCGCACGGCCGTAGTTCAACCCTTCTCCAGAAGTGGAGATCACTATCAGATGACTCCCCAATCACACCCTTGGAGTTCTTCTTGGAAGCAAACTTCCTAAAGAAACTCATGGTTTTCCAACCAACAATCCCCTGAAACAGTTTAAAAAATGGAGCTTCGAGCAAAGATATCGAAATCTACGAGTTTGAGAGCAAGAACACGAGAGAGAGAGCAATGGTGATTTTTTTCTGGAGGTAGGTGATGAGGTGGTGTAAAAAGATAAGGGAGAGGGCCCACGTGAGGACCACAACCCACCAGGGCGCGCCTGGGGGTCCTGGCGCGCCCAGGTGGGTTGTGCCCACCTGGTGCCCCCCTCTGGTATTATTTGCACCAGAAATTCTTAATTATTCGGAAAAAACGTGTTAAATTTTTAGGACATTCTGAGAACTTTTATTTTTGGGCCATTTTTTTATTGTACGGGAAATTTAGAAAACATGCAAAACATGGCATTTTATTTTATTGAACTAATAAAGACAGAAAACAAAAGGTAGGGTCGGAAGGTAGTGCTTACTAAATTCATCAACTTCATATTGTTCAAAAATGATTCATTAATAAGGTTGATCAAGTCTTATTAACAACCACTTTCGATTAGCATGAAACCGATGAACTTTCGTAAATCACTAAGTTACCTCAACGGGGATTTGAGAGTCCCCAACAATAAGAATCTCATATTTCTTTTCAACAGTAGGTAGAGGTATTTGAAAACTTCCAATAGTGATTGTCGGAGATTTTTCAATAACATGAATACCATTCACTTGGAATTGTTTCTTCGAAAAATGCATCATATGCTCATTACCATTGATATGAAAAGTGACCTTGCTTTTATTACAACCAATAACAGCCCGTGCAGTATTCAAGAAAGGTCTACCAAGAATAATAGACATATTGTCATCCTCGAGCATCTCAAGTATAACAAAGTGAGTCAAAATAGTAACATTAGCAACAACAACGGGCACATCCTCATCGATACCGATAGGTATGTCAGTTGATTTGTCAGCCATTTGCAAAGATATTTCAGTAGGTGTAAGTTTATTCAAATGAAGTCTTTTATATAAAGAGAAAGGCATAACACTAACACCAGCTCCTAAATCGCATAAAGCAGTTTTCACATAATTCCTTTTGATGGAGCAAGGTGTAGTTGGTATTCCTGGGTCTCCAAGTTTTTTAGGTACTCCATCCTTAAAAGTATAATTAGCAAGCATGGTGGAGATTTCAGCTTCTGGTATTTTTCTCTTATTAGTGATGACGTCTTTCATGTACTTTGCATAAGGAGGCATTTTGAAGATATCAGTTAAACGAGTACGCAAAAAGACTGGCCTCAGCATTTCAGCAAAGCGTTCAAATTCTTCATCATCTTTCTTTTTAGTTGACTTGGGTGGAAAAGGCATAGGTTTTTGAACCCACGGTTCTCTTTCTTTACCGTGTTTCCTAGCCACAAAGTCTCTTTTATCATATCTTTTATTCTTAGGTTGTGGGTTATCAAGATCAACTTGTGGTTCTATTTCAACATCATTATCTAGTTCCTTTTCATTGTTAGGCTGAGTGTCTTCATGAACATCAGCATTATCTTTTTCATTGTCACTAGGTGAATGTTCATTACCAGATTCAGTTTCAGCATCAGATACAGAAACATCATTATCATTATCAGGAGGTTTTTCTACTTCAGGTTCACTAGTAGCATGCAAAGGCCTATCATTTTTCTTTTTCTTTTTCTTTTTAGAGGGACTAGGTGTAGTGGTGTTGTTTCTTTGGGAATCATGTTCAATTCTTTTTGGGTGTCCCTCTGGATAGAGTGGTTCCTGACTCATTTTTCCTCCTCTAGTTGCAACTCTAACAACAAAGTCATGTATATTGCTATTCATTTCATCAAGTAATTCTCTTTGATATTTGGCAACTTGTTCTAACTGAGTTTGAACCATAGAAGCATGTTTCCTCACACCTCTAACATCATTTGAAATTCTAAATAACAAGTCACTCAAGCGGGCAATCATATCATAATTATATTTCAATTGTTTCATAACATTTGCATTGAAGTGATCTTGTTTCCTAACGTTTTTTTCAAACTCATGAAGGCATTGGCTAGGGTGCATATTGTGAGGATTATCATTGTCATTGAACTTCATTAGATAATTTACCTCTACCACCTTAGGCAGTGGTGGTGCATCAAGCCCATGTATTTCTTCAATAGGAGGTAAATTTTTAACATCCTCACCTTTAATACATTTTTCCTTCATGGATTTCTTTGCCTCTTGCATATCTTCAGGACTGAGATATATAATACCCCTTCTTGTTCGGAGTAGGCTTAGGTGGTGGTTCAGGAAGAGTCCAATCATCATAATTTTTCAGTATGTTATTCAACAGTTCTTCAGCTTGTCCAATAGTTCGTTCCTTGAAAACACAACCAGCACAACTATCTAGGAAGTCCCTAGAAACATCAATTAGTCCATTATAGAAGATATCAAGTATTTCATTTTTCTTAAGAGGATGATCAGGCAAAGCATTAAGTAACTGGCAAAGCCTGCCCCAAGCTTGTGGGAGACTCTCTTCTTTAGCTTGCACAAAGCTAAATATTTCCTGTAAGGCAGCTTGTTTCTTATGAGCAGGAAAGTATTTTTCAAAGAAGTAATAAATCATATCCTGGGGACTACGCACAGAACCAGGGGTAAGAATATTGTACCAAGCTTTAGCATCACCCTTTAATTAGAACAAAAATAGTTTGAGAATATAGTAGTAACGGGTTTCCTCATCATGAGTAAAAAGGGTGGCTATGTCATTTAACTTAGTGAGATGTGCCACAACAGATTCAGTTTCATAACCATGGAAAGGATCAGATTCAACCAAAGTGATTAACTCTGGGTCGACAGAGAACTCATAATCCTTATCATCAATAAAGATAGGTGAGGTAGCAAACTTAGGATCATGTTTCATTCTAGCATTCAGAGATTTTTCTTTATACTTGCATAATAATTTTGCTAGATCATCTCTGTCATTACAAGCAAGAATATCGCTAGTTGTTTCCTCACTCATAACATAACCTTCGGGTACCTTAGGCAATTCATATCTAAGAAGGCTAGTTCTAGCAGGTGTTTCGAAATTTTCAGTTTCAAGCTCATCATCAGATTCAACAACATCATGTTATCTTACTCTAGCAATTTGTTCATCTAGAAAGTCACCAAGTGGCACATCATCATCATGCAAGATACTAGCATCATCATAAGTATCATTCATAGCAGAAGTAGCATCATCAATAACTTGCGACATATTAGGAGTAATAGCATGTTGTGGTGTTGCAAGTTTACTTATAACAGAAGGTGAATCTAAAGCAAAACTGGATCGCAGTTCCTTACCTCCCCACGTCTTAGAGGGATAAATCTTAGTCTTAGCATCCTTTAGATTCTTCATAGTGATAAACTGATAATAATCCCAAGTGACTCAACAAATATAGCTATGCTCCCCAGCAACGGCGCCGGAAAAAGGTCTTGATAACCCACAAGTATAGGGGATCGCAACAGTTTTCGAGGGTAGAGTATTCAACCCAAATTTATAGATTCGACACAAGGGGAACCAAAGAATATTTGTAAGTATTAGCAGCTGAGTTGTCAATTCAACCACACCTGGAGATTTATTATCTGCAGCAAAGTGATCAGTAGCACAGTAATTTGATAGTTTTGATAGCAGTGGCAGCAACAATAGTAACAGTAACAGTGATAGCAATAGTTTTGTAGCAAGTGCAGCAGTAATAATAGCTGTAGTAATTTAGCAATATCAATATAGGATAAATTCGTAGGCATTGGATTGCTGATTTGTTGGATGATATTCATCATGTGACAGTCATAACCTAGGGCGATACAGCACTAGCTCCAGTTCATAAATATAACGTAGGCATGTATTCCGTAAATAGTCATACATGCTTATGGAAAGAACTTGCATGACATCATTTGTCCTACCCTCCCGTGGTAGCGGGGTCCATATTGGAAACTAAGGGATATTAAGTCCTCATTTTAATAGAGAACCGGAACAAAGCATTAACACACGGTGAATACATGAACTCCTCAAACTACGATCATCATCGGGAGTGGTTTCGATTATTGTCACTCCGGGGTTGTCGGGTCATAACACGTAGTAGGTGACTATAACTTGCAAGATCGGGTCTAGAACATGAATATAATGATGATAACATAAACGGTACAGATCTGAATTCATGGCACCCGGGCCCAAAGTGTCAAGCATTAAGCATGGCAAAGTCATAGCAACATCAATCTCAAAACATAATCGATACTAGGGATCAACCCTAACAAAACTAACTAGATTACATGATGAATCTCATCCAACTCCTCACCGACCAGCGAGCTTACGAAGGAATTACTCACTCCCGGTGGGGAGCATCATGGAATTGGCGATGGAGAAGGGTTGGTGATGACGAAGAACGAAGACCCCCCTCTCAGGAGCCCCAAATGGACTCCAAATCTGGCCTCCCGCGGAAGAACACGAGGTGGCGGCGACTTCTTCTTGTAGATCGCGATAATTATTTCTCCCTGATTTTTTCTCGACGAATATGAATTTATAGTATCAGGGTTGGCGTCTGCGGGGCCACCACGTGGGGACAACCCACCTAGGCATGCCAGGAGGGGGGGGGGGGGCTGGTGGGCTGTGCTCACCCAGGTGCCCCCTTCGGTGGTTCTTGGCTCCAGTATTTTTCTTTTATTATATAAAAAATCCTCGCAAAGTTTCGTTCCATTCCGAGAACTTTTATTTCTGCACAAAAACAACACCATGGTAGTTCTGCTGAAAAAAGCGTCAGTCCGGGGTTAGTTTCATTCAAATCATGCAAATTAGAGTCCAAAACAAGAGGAAAATCGTTAGGAAAAGTATATACGTTGGAGATGTATCAATGATAAATTGGAATTGCTCCAATGACTGAGACCATAGTTTGTTGGCTATCAATAAAGTTTCTGATTCATACTTTACCTTTTCAAGGAATTGTTACTTTAACATAAGAACCTATTGAAGAAAATATGCCCTAGAGGCCATAATAAAGTTGTTATTTGTATTTCCTTATTTCCTTATATCATGATATATGTTTATTATTCATGCTAGAATTGTATTAACCGGAAACTTGGTACATGTGTGAATACATAGACAAAACAGAGTGTCCCTAGTATGCCTCTACTAGACTAGCTCATTGATCAAAGATGGTTATGTTTGCTAGCCATAGACATGAGTTGTCATTTGATCAACAAGATCACACCATTAGGAGAATGATGTGATCGACAAGACCCATCCGTTAGCTTAGCAACTTGATCGTTTAGTTTTACTGCTATTGCTTTCTTCATAACTTATACATGTTCCTATGAATATGAGATTATGCAACTCCCGAATACCGGAGGAAAACCTTGTGTGCTATCAAACGTCACAACGTAACTTGGTGATTATAAAGATACTCTACAGGTGTCACCGAAGGTGTTTGTGGTGTTGGCATGGATCAAGAATAGGATTTGTCACTCCGAGTGTCGGAGGGGTATCTCTGGGCCCTCTCGGTAATACACATCATAATAAGCCTTGCAAGGAAATACTACGTTGATTCGGCATCAGAGATCTTGCGTGATCATAGGATTTTTTTTTTTGAAATACTACGTTCCCCAACAGTGGCATCATGAGCCAGGTCTATGTGTATATGATATGCACGAGTAGAACCCAATGAGTTGTGGGCGATAATAGTCATACTGCTTACCAGCATGTCATACTTTGATTCAGCGGTATTGTGAGATGAAGTGGCCTGGACCGACATTACGCGTACGCTTACGCGAGACTGGTTTCACTGTTATGAGCACTCATTGCTTAAAGGTGACCAGCGGGTGTCTGTCTCTCTCACTTTAGTTGAATCAAGTGTGGCTACGCCTGGTCCTTGTGAAGGTTAAAACATCACATACTTGACGAAAAATCGTTGTGGTTTTTGTACGCGTAGGTAAGAATGGTTCTTGCTAAGCCCGTATCAGCCACGTAAAACTTGCAACAACAAAGTAGGGGACGCCTAACTTGTTTTTGCAGGGGAATTTATGATGTGATATGGTCAAGACGTGATGAGTTATACGTTATTGTATGAGATGGTCATGTTTTGTAAAGTTATCGGCAACCGGCAGGAGCCTTATGGTTGTCTCTTTATTGTATGAATTGCAAAGGCCATGTAATTGCTTTACTTTATCACTATGAGTTAGCGATAGTAGTAGTAGTAGCAATAGTTGGCGAGACGACCACGATGCTACAATGAAGATCATGGTGTCTAGCCGGTGACGACGGAGATCATGCGATGCTTTGGAGATGGAGATCAAAAGCACAAGATGATGATGGCCATATCATGTCACATATTTTGATTGCATGTGATGTTTATCTTATTATGCTTCTTATTTTGCTTAGTATGGCGGTAGCATTATAAGAAGATCACTTATAAAAGTTCAAGGTACAAGTGTTCTCCCTAAGTATGCACCGTTGCGAAAGTTCGTCGTGCCGAGACACCACGTGATGATCGGGTGTGATAAGCTCTACGTTCAAATACAATGGGTGTAAGACAGTTCTGCACATGTAAAGTACTCGGGTTAAACTTGAGGAGCGTAGCATGTACAGACATGGCCTCGGAACACTGGAGACCGAAAGGTCGAGCGTGAATCATATAGTAGATATGATCAACATAAGATGTTCACCATTGAAAACTACTCCATCTCATGTGATGATCGAACATGGTTTAGTTGATTTGGATCACGTGATCATTTAGATGACTAGAGGGATGTCTATCTAAGTGGGAGTTCTTTAGTAATATGATTAATTTAACTTTAATTTATCATGAACTTAGTCCTGATAGTTTTTGCATATCTATGTTGTTGTAGATCAATGGCCCATGCTACCGTTCCCTTGAATTTTATTGCGTTCCTAGAGAAAGCTAAGTTAAAAGATGATGGTAGCAATTACACAAACTGGGTCCGTAACTTGAGGATTATCCTCATTGCTGCAGAGAAGAATTATGTCCTTGAAGCACCGCTAGGTGACAAGCCCCCTCCCGCTAATATAGACGCTTTGAACGTCTGGCAGACGCGGTCTGATGACTACTCGATAGTTCAGTGTGCCATGCTTTACGGCTTAGAACCGGGACTTCAACGACGTTTTGAACGTCATAGAGCATATAAGATGTTCCAGGAGTTGAAGTTAATATTTCAAGCAAATGCCGGATTGAGATATATGAAGTCTCCAATAAGTTCTATAGCTGCAAGATGGAGGAGAACAGTTCTATCAGTGAACACTTTCTCAGATTGTTTGGGTACTACAATCATATGACTCAACTTGGTTGCAAAGTTGACGAAGATAGTGTTATTGATAGAGTTCTTCAATCACTGACACCAAGCTATAAAGGCTTCGCGATGAACTATAACATGCAAGGGATGCAGAAGACAATTCCCAAGCTCTTCGCTATGCTCAAAGCTGTGGAGGTAGAAATCAAAAAGGAGCATCAAGTGTTGATGGTTAACAAGACCACTAGTTTCAAGAAAGAGGGAAAGGGAAAGAAGGGGAACTTCAAGAAGAATAGCAAGACAGTTACTACTCCCACGAAGAAACCCAAGTCTGGAGCCAAGCCTGAAACTGAGTGCTTCTACTTCAAAGGGACTAGACACTGGAAGCGGAACTGCCCCAAGTATTTGGCGGATAAGAAGGATGGCGATAACCCACAAGTGTAGGGGATCAGTTGTAGCCTCTTTCGATAAGTAAGAGTGTCGAACCCAACGAGGAGCTAAAGGCAGACCAAATATACCCTCAAGTTCTATCGACCCTGAAAGTGCGTTATATCGACTAGAGGGGTGAATAGGCGATTTTTATAAATTATTCACTGAGGAATTTGGTGTTGAGGAAATTCCTTAGCGAAGAACTACTTGCAGCGGAATAAGTACTCAGAAGTAAACATAACAGAATACAAGCATGGTCATCATGAAGAAATGAAGACAAACACAGAGTACAAAGAAGCATAATCACAGGATAACACAGAATGAAGACAAACAGACTAAAGAAATTGAGCTGAGGAAATTGAGAAAGTCTTCAAACAGATATGAACAAGCACACAACACAGATATGAGGAAATGAGAGAGTTGAGGAAATAGAACCTGTAAGCTTGGTGAAGACAATGATTTGTTAGACCAGTTCCAACTGCTGTCTCAGTTGTACATCTGGTTAGGGCGGCTAGGTATTTAAACCTGAGGACACACAGTCCCGGACACCCAGTCCTGGACACACAGTCCAAGACACCAAGTCCTCACTGTATTCCCCTTGAGCTAAGGTCACACAGACCTCGCCCAATCACTCGTGGTAAGTCTTCATGTGACTTCCGAACCTTCACAGACTTGGTCACTCGACGATCCACAATTCCTCTTGGATGCTCTAGACCATGAGGCCTAACCGTGTGGAAGAAGCACAATCTTCAAAGGTAACAAGCGTCGGATCCACGTAGGATCAATCCCTTCAGTGATGCTCAATCACTTTTGGGTTTGTAGGTGTTTTGGGTTTTGGGTTTTGGGTTTTTTTTCTCACTTGATGATTTTCTCTCAAAGTACTTGGAGGATGGGTTGCTCTTATGACAAGTGTCAGTTTCTCTCGGAGCAGCCAACCAGCTAGTGGTTGTAGGGGGCGGCTATTTATAGCCTAGGGAGCAGCCCGACATGATAAGACATAAATGCCCTTTAATGATATGACCGTTAGGTAGGTAGATATTTTGGGATAGCTGGCGCGTAGCACAGCAATGGTCGGAAATTTGAGTATCAAATTCCTCAGGGCTATCATGTTCCTCACTGTGTAGGTAATCCGCACTGGCGAATTCCTAACTCCTCAGTCAGAAAAAATTCCTCAGAGACCAGAAGAACTTCGTCTCTGTCACTGAAGAATATGACTGAACTGTATGAGATTTCTAATGGCTTCACTCGAAGGGATTGGTAGGTGTAGGATTTTGAGTTGAGCATCACATGGAAATTTTTCCTTAGTATTTCCTCGACCCCCTTTAACAGTACGGTGTTTCCTATGACTCAAGAAAGAGAAAATGAAACTACAAAAACAAAAGTCTTCACGCTTTATGTTCCTCAAATGAATACCAAGTCTTCAAGGTCACACCAATTTCGTCACTTTCAAAGTCTTCAGAAAGTCATCAGAAATCCAAAGTCTTCAGTTGAAGAACTTCATTTTTAGGGGTCGACTTTCTCTGTAAATGTCAAACTCCGCATAGACTTATAGACCTGTGTACACTCATAAACACATTAGTCCCTTAACCTATAAGTCTTCAATACACCAAAATCACTAAGGGGCACTAGATGCACTTACAATATCCCCCTTTTTGGTGATTGATGACAATATAGGTTAAGTTTTCAACGGGGATAAACATATGAAGTGTAAATACTGATATTGAGGAATTTGATTGCAAGATATAGAAGAACTCCCCCTGAAGATGTGCATAGTGAGGAATTTTCTTTTGAAGCAATGCACACTTGAAGAGTAGAATCATGGAGATCTCCCCCTATATCTTGTAATTCATACACGCATTTGACGTATAATATGAAGAATTTGAAATGCATGATGAAATATGGTGACTGATGTAATTCAGCATGCGTGCATAAACATTAATGAGGAATAAGCATGCAGAAACACCACATCAAAAGTATCAGGTCACCATAGAGTTTAAGTTTACAACTCGATCCAGCAAAGTCATCAGAAGAATGAGAGTTGTAACTTAGAAAAAAAAACGCCCATATATATAGACCCGCTTGAAGACTAACTCAAATTTCTCCCCCTTTGTCATCAAATGACCAAAAGGACCGAAACTAAGGACTAACGCCCCTGAAGAATCTCATGATGATGAAGGAGCACCAGCGTTGTTGGGGTCGATGGTTGAAGTAGGGCCTGCCGCAGTGTCGTCCAAGTCTTCATACTCGTCAGTTTCACGCGATGAAGAATAGGAGCTGGCCACCAAGGGAGGAACCTTGACCTTCTTGTATTTCTTCGGAGGAGGAGCAGACCAGTCAAAGTCATCCTTGAGACCCATTTTCTTCAGATCTTCTTCGCCATAGAGATGAGACAGAACAACCCAGGTGCGATTGAGGGTTTCATGAAGGTAGTAATGGTTTTTCTTCACTTCATTATGTGTAGAGATCATGTTGTGAAGAATTGAACCAAGCTGACGCTTGACCCATTTGTGGTTGCGATCAACCTTCTGATGAAGACTAAGGAGAAGCTCACGATCAGTCATCACCCTGGGAGCTGTGCCTTGAGGATTTTGCTTGGGAGCGTTGGCGGCAGAGTCATGAGTGGCAGAGTCATCATTGGTGGAATAAGATGCAGCTTTGCGAAACTGACCATCCAATGGACGAGTGCCTTCATCAAAAACAGCAGTGGCCTTGCCCTTGTCATCAGCTGAGGAAAATGTCTGTTTGAGGACTTCAATTGGGGGCAAGTAGCTGCAATGATTGAGAGTGTCAGCTTTGTAATTCACTGAAGACCTGGTCCCGATGAATCTCATAATCCTTGGAGCATAAGGCTTCAGGTTGAAAGGGGATAGTGCAACATTTGCCATTGTCCTCATGAAGAAATCATGGAAGTTGACGGGAACGCCATGGATGATATTGAATAGTAGATTGTTCATGATGCCAACGACTTCTTCATCATTCAAGTCGTGGCCCTTGATTGGACTCAATGTCTTCGTCAGAATGTGATACACAGTTCGTGGCAGAAACAACAATTCCTTCACGAGGAATTTGGTCCTTGAGGCTTGACCTGGCTTCAAAGGCTTCATAAGCACTTGCATGTAATGATCAGTGAGTTCAGTTTCTTCATACATGCAACGTGTTGCTTCAGTGGGAGGACTGAGAGGCAGAGCTTGAAGTAATTCTGAGGCTGGTGCCTTGTAGTGAGTGTTTTCAGACATCCAGTCCAGCACCCATGAATTTACATCTTCAGAATTGCCAGTGATGTGCAGGGTTGCATAAAATTGGAGAATCAGTTCTTTATTCCAATAGCATATGTCGGTACAAAAACCCAACAGTCCAGCGTCGTGAAGAACACTAAGGACTGGCACAAAGCACGGCAGAGATTCCATATCCACATGAGGAATATGCTGATGATCAAAGACTTTGTCTTTGTTGTAGAGCACTGAGGAATAGAAATTTGCCTGACTCGCAGTCCAGAAACACCTCTTCCTTATGCGAGCAGAGTCATAGGGATTGAAATCAGTGAAGAACACATGCTCGCCGAAGAAATCAGCCTTCTTAAAAGTTTGCTTTCTTGAGAAAGGATCCTTTGGCTTGGGTTGAGGAGTGTCAGCCAGTTGCATCACAACCTCTGGATTCGCAATCTTAGGTTCTTCAGTCTGAGAAATTTCTGGTTCCTCTTTAGTGGCAGTCTTCACAGATTCAGCAGCAGCAGCAGTTTCTTCAGCACTAGTGGCTGGAATGTCTTCATGGACAGACTGTGCGGGATGAGTTTCCTCAGAGCCCAATGGAACAGTTGGCGCTGGTGAATGAGGAATTTGTTGCAGCGGCATGAACAGAGGGGAGTTGGGATGCTGACTATCCCAAAATTCATCAGTCATCAAAGGAGTGGCATTCCCAATGTCCACGTCCGAGTCTTGTTCTTCCAACTCTTCAACGTCGGCCTCTTTAGCAGTAAACTGATGCATGGGCGAGGAGATGATTGGGGTTGAAGGGATGGCATCCACTTCAATTTCTTCATCCGTCTGCTCTGAGGAAGCAGCAGAGGGAATGTCTTCATCTGATTCACTTGGAATCTAATACGTCCATTTTGCATCATGCTTATAAGTTGATATTTATTGCATTATGGGCTGTTCATACATGTTTTGTCACAATACTTATGCCTTTTCTCTCTTATTTTACAAGGTTTACATGAAGAGGGAGAATGCCGGCAGCTGGAATTCTGGGCTGGAAAAGGAGCAAACGCTGGAAGCTTATTCTGCACAACTCCAAAAGCCCTGAAACTCAACAGAACATCTTTTTGGAAAATATAAAAAATATCTGGCGAAAGAAACCCACGAGAGGGGCCACCGGCTGGCCTCAAGGGTGGGGGGCACGCCCCCCTTCCCAGGGTGCGCCCCCTGCCTCGAGGGCCAGCCGGCAGGCCCCAGGTGCCCATCTTCTCCTATATAAGGTGTTTTGACCTGGAAAAAAATAAGGAGGAGGCTTTCGGGACCAGACGCCGCCGTCTCGAGGCAGAACCGAGGCGGAAACCAATCTAGGGGCTCCGGCAGAGCTGTTCTGCCGGGGATACTTCCCTCCGGGAGGGGGAAATCGTCACCGCCATCATCACTAACAACTCTCCCATCCTGGGGAGGGCTATCTTCATCAACATCTTCACCAGCACCATCTCCTCTCAAACCCTGGTTCATCTCTTGTATCCAATCTTTGTACCCAAACCTCAGATTGGTACCTGTGGGTTGCTAGTAGTGTTGATTACCCCTTGTAGTTGATGCTAGTTGGTTTATTTGGTGGAAGATCATATGTTCAGATCCATTATGCATATTAATACCCCTCTGATCATGAACAATATTATGTCTTGTGAGTAGTTACTTTTGTTCCTGATGACATGGGAGAAGTCTTGCCATTAGTAGTCATGTGAGTTTGGTCTTTCGTTCGATATTTTGATGAGATGTATGTTATCTCTCCTCTAGTGGTGTCATGTGAACGTCGACTACATGACACTTCACCATTATTTGGGCCTAGAGGAAGGCATTGGGAAGTAATAAGTAGATGATGGGTTGCTAGAGTGACAGAAGCTTAAACCCTAGTTTATGTGTTGCTTCGTAAGGGGCTGGTTTGGATCCATATGTTTCAGGCTATAGTTAGGTTTACCTTAATACTTCTTTTGTAGTTGCGGATGCTTTCATTAGAGGTTAATCATAAGTGGGAGGCTTGTCCAAGTAAGGACAGCACCCAAGCACTGGTCCACCAACATACCAAATTATCAAAGTACCGAACGCGAATGAGACAATCGTGATGAAAACTAGCTTGACGACAATTCCCATGTGTCCTCGGGAGCGCTTTCCTTTATATAAGAGTTTGTCCAGGCTTGTCCTTTGCTACAAAAAGGATTGGGCACCTTGCTGCACCATATTTACTTTTACCTTTTGTCACTTGCTACCAATTACCTTATCACAAAACTATCTGTTACCTATAATTTCAGTGGTTGCAGAAAATACCTTACTGAAAACTGCCTATCATTTCCTTCTGCTCCTCGTTGGGTTCAACACTCTTACTTATCGAAAGGACTACGATAGATCCCCTACACTAGTGGGTCATCAAGACTCTTTTCTGGCGTCGTTGCCGGGGAGTGAAGCGCCTTTGGTAAGTGGAATTCGGTAAGGAAAAATTTATATAGTGTGCTGAAATTTATTGTTACTTGTTACTATGGCTCAAAATCTTTTGAGGGGCTTGTTCGGGGTATCTTCACCCCGAACAGAAGAGCAAAGAGTTGCTCCTCAACCTACTGCACCTATTGAAATTTTTTGCTTTGAGATTCCTTCGGGTATGATAGAGAAACTGCTTGAAAATCCCTATACAGGAGACGGAACACTTCACCCTGATTTACATCTAATCTATGTGGATGAAGTTTGCGGATTGTTTAAGCTTGCAGGTATGCCCGAGGATGTTATCAAGAAGAAGGTCTTCCCTTTATCTTTGAAGGGAGATGCATTGACATGGTTTAGGCTATGCGATGATATGGGATCATGGAACTATAATCGTCTGAAGTTGGAATTTCATCAGAAGTTCTACCCTATGCACCAGGTTCATCGTGATCGCAATTATATTTATAATTGCTGGCCTCGCGAAGGATAAAGCATCGCTGAAGCTTGGAGAGGCTTAAGTCAATGTTATATTCATGCCCCAATCATGAGCTCTCAAGAGAAATGATTATTTAAAAAAATTATGCTCGGCTTTCTCATAATAATCGCTCCATGCTCGATACTTCTTGTTCTGGATCTTATATGATGAATACTATTGACTTCAAATGGGATTTATTGGAAATAATTAATCGCAAATCTGAAGATTGGGATCTCGACGAAGGTAAGGAGCCAGGTATGACCCCTAAGTTTGATTGTGTTAAAGCTTTTATGGATACCGATGTTTTTGTGAGTTTAGCACTGAATATGGACTTGACTCTGAGATAGTAGCTTCTTTCTGTGAATCCTTTGCTACTCATGTTGATCTCCCCAAGGAGAAGTGGTTTAAATACCATCCCCCTATTGAAGTAAAAGTAGTTGAACCTATTAAAGTTGAAGAAGAGACTATCACTTACAATGTTGATCATGTTATACCTACCGCTTATATTGAGAAACCACCTTTCCCTGTTAGGATAAAGGATCATGCTCAAGCTTCAACTGTAGTCCGTAAGAGTAATACTAGAACACCTACACCCTCTGAGCAAATTAAAGTTGAACCTAGTGTTGCTATGGTTAAAGATCTCTTGGTAGAAGATTTAGATGGACATGTTATTTATCTCCAAGAAGAGTCTGCTAGAATAGCCAAACCCAATGCTAGGAATAAACATAAACCTGTTGTAGGATTGCCTGTCATCTCTGTTAAGATAGGAGATCATTGCTATCATGGTTTATGTGACGTAGGTTCTAGTGCGAGTATTATCCCTCTTGATTTGTATAACGAAATTATGCATGATATTGCACTTGTTGAGTTAGAAGGGATTGATGTTACTATTAAGCTTGCCAATAGAGATACCCTGCTGATTTTCTTGTTCTTAGTTCCCCACAAGATGCATTCTGCCCCATTATATTTGGTAGACCCTTCTTGAATATTGTTAATGCCAAGATAGAATGGGTGAAAGACATTGTCACTGTTGGATTAGGGGATATGTCTCATGATTTTAACTTTGCTAAATTCCGTAGACAACCCCTTGAAAAGGCACCACCCAGTAAAGATGAAATTATTGGTCTTGCTTCTATTGCCGTGCCACCTAATGATCCTTTAGAACAATACTTGCTAGACCATGAAAATGATATGCATATGAATGAGAGAAGGGAAATAGATGAAATATTCTTTAAACAGGGACCCATATTGAAAAACAACTTTCCTGTTGAAATCCTAGGGGATCCTTCTCCACCCAAGGGTGATCCCGTGTTTGAACTTAAACCTTTGCCTGATAATCTTAAGTATGTTTATCTTGATGAAAAGAAGATATATCCTGTTATTATTAGTGGTAACCTTTCAGAGCAAGAAGAAGAAAAAATATTGAAAACTCTGAAGAAGCACCGTGCTACTATTGGATATACTCTGGATGATCTTAAGGGCATTAGTCTCACTATATGCCAACACAAGATAAAATTGGAAGAAAATGCTAAACCAGTTATTGATCATCAGCGACGGTTAAATCCTAAGATGAAAGAAGTGGTAAGGAAGGAAATACTAAAGCTTCTAGAGGCAGGTATTATCTATCCAGTTGTTGATAGCCAGTGGGTAAGTCATGTCCATTGTGTTCCTAAGAAAGGAGGTATGACTGTTGTCCCTAATGATAAAGATGAATTGATCCCGCAAAGAATAGTTACAGGTTATAGGATGGTAATTGATTTTCATAAGTTAAATAAAGCTACTAAGAAAGATCATTACCCCTTGCCATTTATTGATCAAATGCTAGAAAGGTTATCCAAACATACTCATTTCTGCTTTCTAGATGGTTATTCTGGTTTATCTCAAATACCTGTGTCAAAAGGGGATCAAGAAAAGACCACTTTTACTTGTCCTTTCGGTACCTTTGCTTATAGATGTATGCCTTCTGGTTTATGTAATGCACCTGCTACTTTTCAAAGATGCATGATGGCTATATTCTCTGATTTTTGTGAAAAGATTGTTGAGGTTTTCATGGATGACTTCTCCGTTTACGGAACTTCTTTTGATGATTTCTTATGCAACCTTGATCGAGTTTTGTAGAGATGTGAAGACACTAATCTGGTCTTGAATTGGGAGAAGTGCCACTTTATGGTTAATGAAGGCATTGTCTTGGGACATAAAATTTCTGAAAGAGGTATTGAAGTTGACAAAGCTAAAGTTGATGCTATTGAAAAGATGCCATGCCCAAAGGACATCAAAGGTATACGAAGTTTCCTTGGTCATGCCGGGTTTCATAGGAGGTTCATTAAGGACTTCTCCAAAATCTCCAGGCCTCTGACTAATCTCTTACAAAAAGATATTCCTTTTGTCTTTGATGATGATTGTCTAGAAGCATTTGTAATACTTAAGAAAGCATTGATCTCAGCACCTATTGTCCAGCCTCCTGACTGGAATTTACCCTTTGAGATTATGTGCGATGCTAGTGATTATGTTGTAGGTGTTGTTCTAGGGCAAAGAGTTGATAAGAAATTGAATGTTATCCAGTATGCTAGTAAGACTCTAGATAGTGCCCAAAGAAATTATGCTACCACTGAGGAAAAAAAATTAGCAGTTGTGTTTGCTTGTGATAAGTTTAGACCCTATATCGTTGATTCTAAAGTAACTATTCACACTGATCATCCTGCTCTCAAATACCTTATGGAAAAGAAAGATGCTAAACCTAGACTTATTAGATGGGTTCTCTTGCTGCAAGAATTTGACTTGCATATTATTGATAGAAAGGGAGCTGAGAACCCCATAGAAGATAACTTGTCTAGGTTAGAGAATATACTTGATGACCCACAACCTATTGATGATAGCTTTCCTGGTGAAAAACTAGCTTTCATAAGTACTTCTCGTACTGCTCCTTGGTATGCTAATTATGCTAATTACATTGTTGCTAAGTTTATGCCTCCTAGCTTCACATACCAGCAAAAGAAAAGGTTCTTCTATGATTTGAGACATTACTTTTGGGATGACCCACATCTTTATAAAGAAGGAGTAGATGGTATTATTAGACATTGTGTACCTGAGCATGAACAGGAACAGATCCTAGGCAAGTGCCACTCCGAAGCTTATGGAGGACACCATGCGGGAGATAGAACTGCACACAAGGTATTGCAATCCGGTTTTTATTGGCCTACTCTCTTCAAGGATGCCCGTAAGTTTGTCTTATCTTGTGATGAATGTCAAAGAATAGGTAATATTAGTAGACGTCAAGAAATGCCTATGAATTATTCACTTGTTATTGAACCATTTGAAGTTTGGGGCTTTGATTATATGGGACCTTTTCCTGCCTCTAATGGGTACGCACATATTTTAGTTGTTGTTGATTACGTTACTAAGTGGGTAGAAGCTATTCCAACTAGTAGTGCTGATCATAACACCTCTGTTAAGATGCTTAAAGAAGTTATATTTCCGAGGTTTGGAGTTCCTAGATACCTAATGACTGATGGTGGTTCACACTTTATTCATGGTGCTTTCCGTAAGATGCTTGCTAAGTATGATGTCAACCATAGAATTGCATCACCTTATCACCCACAGACTAGTAGTCAAGTAGAACTAAGTAATAGGGAGTTGAAATTAATCTTGCAAAAGACAGTTAATAGGTCTAGAAAGAATTGGTCCAAGAAACTAGATGATGCATTATGGGCCTATAGAACTGCATACAAAAATCATATGGGTATGTATAAGATGGTATATGGAAAAGCTTGTCACTTACCCCTTGAGCTAGAACATAAGGCATATTGGGCTGTTAAAGAGCTCAATTATGATTTCAAACTTGCCGGTGAAAAGAGGCTATTTGACATTAGCTGTCCCGATGAATGGAGAACCCAGGCCTATGAGAATGCCAAGTTGTTTAAAGATAAAGTTAAAATATGGCATGACAAAAGGATACAAAAGCGTGAGTTTAAGGGTAGGTGATTATGTCTTGCTATTCAACTCTCGTTTAAGATTTTTTATAGGAAAACTTCTCTCCAAGTGGGAAGATCCCTACGTTATCGAGGAGGTCTATCGTTCCGGTGCCATAAAAATCAACAATTTCGAAGGCACAAATCCGAAGGTGGTGAATGGTCAAAGAACCAAACATTATATCTCAGGTAATCCTATAAATGTTGAAACCAATGTTATTGAAACTGTAACCCCAGAGGAATACATAAGGGACACTTTCCAGAACGATTCAGCCTCCGAAAAGGAAGAGATACGTGATACGGTAAGTAAACCGACTCCAAAACCGTTCTAAAGGCATTATTTTCTCCATTTTGGAATATTTATAAAAATAGAAAAATAAACCGCAGTCCGAAAGAGACATGAGACGTCCTCGAGAGTGGAGGGCGCGCCCCCCTGCCTCGAGGACACCCCATGTGTCCCCCGGACTCCGTTTTCTTGTGGGTTACTCCTTTTGTTCGGGAAAAATCATTATTTATACTCCCGAAGGTTTTGACCTTTGTATCACACAAAAATCCTCTGTTTTTGTTTCAAGCTGCTTCTGTCGCAGATAAAGGCAACATGTCGTCCCAGGATTCGGAGGACGAAAGCTATGTGGCTGATTCCCTTGCTGACCCTAATGTCTATGGTGATTTGGAGCATTATGGTTGGACCACGGAGGAAGAAGAAGACTATGATCCCAAGGGGAAGTATTGGACCAGCTCAGATGAAGACGAATTCCCACTACCTCAACCGGGAGACATGCATGTGGAGTTCAAAAAGTCAAGCTTCCCCGACAGAGTAAAGAAACCTAAGATCGAATTTATCCCTTTTAACCTCTTGCAGGAAAACAAGCAGGCATTATGCAAGAAGATGTTAAACCTTGAGCAAGAGGTCAATGATCTAAAGGAGCAAAATTCTGCTCTTAAGCACAAGTTAAGGAAGAAGCCATCATCACCACCCCCGAAGAAGGAGACATAATCATATGGGTATGGGCACTCCCCTTGGCAACTGCCAAGCTTGGGGGAGTGACCCCGGTATCGTATCACCATCACTCCTATCTTTACCGTTTTGCTTAGTTCGATCCTTTTGGTAGTATCTTGATCTATTAGAACAAAGTTAGCATGATCTAGTTGTGAGCTTTTGCTTTGTGAGCTTTATCCTTTGTAATCGAGTCCGTGAGCTATATAATAACGATTAGGGTTGAGTCAAGGGCTTGATTTCCTCACTTGGGTCATGATAAAAAGAAAGAAAACATAAAGAGTATCAAAGAGATCATATCGATCTTATGGGAAGTAATGACTTCACATACAAAAGTATGATAAATAAAAGTTGTTGGGAGGTGACAAACATAGTTTTGGTCATCGTTGCAATTAATAGGAAGTAATAAAGAAGAGAGACTTCACATACAAATATACTATCTTGGACATCTTTTATGATTGTGAGCACTCATTAAAATATGACATGCTAAAGAGTTGATGTTGGACAAGGAAGACAACATAATGGGTTATGTCTTCTTATATTCGAAATAAAGTATATTGTCATGGATCATCCAACATGTTGAGCTTGCCTTTCCCCCTCATGCTAGCCAAAACTTCTCGCACTAAGTAGAGATACTACTTGTGCTTCCATATATCCTTAAACCCAGTTTTGCCATGAGAGTCCACCATACCTACCTATGGATCGAGAAATATCCTTCCAAGTAAGTTGTCATGTTGCAAACTCGCTAAAATATGTATGATTTATTTGTGTGTGAGAAATTAGCTTTATACGATCTTGTGATATGGAAGTAATAAAAGCGACGGACTGCATAATAAAGGTCCTTATCACAAGCGGCAATATAAAGCGAAGTTCTTCTATGCTAAGACTTTGTGCATCCAACCACAAAAACACATGACAACATCTGCTTCCCTCTGTGAAGGGCCTATCTTTTATTCTTGTCTTATAAGTGTCAAGGTGAAACCCACCTTTCCCTTTTACATTTTATCCTTTGGCAAGCACATTGTGTTGGAAAGATCCATACATATATACCCACTTGGATGTAAGTTTTCATGATCTATTACTGTTGACATTACCCTTGAGGTAAAAGGTTGGGAGGCAACATCATAAACCCCTATCTTTCTCTGTGTCCGATTAAAACTCCATAAACATAAGTATTGCGTGAGTGTGAGCAATTGTGAAAGACTATGTGATAGTTGAGTATGTAGGCTTGGTGAAAAGCTCTTACATTGACTCTTTCTGATGTTACGATAAATTGCAATTGCTTCAATGACCGAGGCCAAAGTTTGTTAGTTTCCAATGAAGTTTATGATTCATACTTGATATTGTGAATGAATTGTTACTTTAGCATAAGAATCATATGAATATATTTATATAAGTTGTTGTTATGAGAATGATCATGATGCCCTCATGTCTGTATTCTGTTTTTATCGACACCTCTATCTCTAAACATGTGGACATATTTTTCGATATCAGCTTTCGCTTGAGGACAAGCGAGGTCTAAGCTTGGGGGAGTTGATATGTCCAATTTGCATCATGCTTATAAGTTGATATTTATTGCATTATGGGTTGTTCATACATGTTTTGTCACAATACTTATGCCTTTTCTCTCTTATTTTACAAGGTTTACATGAAGAGGGAGAATGCCGGCAGCTGGAATTCTGGGCTGGAAAAGGAGCAAACACTGGAAACCTATTCTGCACAACTCCAAAAGCCCTGAAACTCAACAGAACATCGTTTTGGAAAATATAAAAAATATCTGGCGAAAGAAACCCACGAGAGGGGCCACCGGCTGGCCTCGAGGGTGGGGGGGCGCCCCCCTTCCCAGGGCGCGCCCCCCTGCCTCGAGGGCCAGCCGGCAGGCCCCGGGTGCCCATCTTCTCCTATATAAGGTGTTTTGACCTGGAAAAATAAGGAGGAGGCTTTCGGGACCAGACACCGCCGTCTCGAGGCGGAACCGAGGCGGAAACCAATATAGGGGCTCCCGCAGAGCTGTTCTGCCGGGGATACTTCCCTCCGGGAGGGGGAAAACGTCACCGCCGTCATCACCAACAACTCTCCCATCTTGGGGAGGGCTATCTTCATCAACATCTTCACCAGCACCATCTCCTCTCAAACCCTAGTTCATCTCTTGTATCCAATCTTTGTACCCAAACCTCAGATTGGTACCTGTGGGTTGCTAGTAGTGTTGATTACCCCTTGTAGTTGATGCTAGTTGGTTTATTTGGTGCAAGATCATATGTTCAGATCCATTATGCATATTAATACCCCTCTGATCATGAACAATATTATGTCTTGTGAGTAGTTACTTTTGTTCCTGATGACATGGGAGAAGTCTTGCCATTAGTAGTCATGTGAGTTTGGTCTTCGTTCGATATTTTGATGAGATGTATGTTGTCTCTCCTCTAGTGGTGTCATGTGAACGTCGACTACATGACACTTCACCATTATTTGGGCCTAGAGGAAGGCACTGGGAAGTAATAAGTAGATGATGGGTTTCTAGAGTGACAGAAGCTTAAACCCTAGTTTATGCGTTGCTTCGTAAGGGGCTGATTTGGATCCATATGTTTCAGGCTATAGTTAGGTTTACCTTAATACTTCTTTTGTAGTTGCGGATGCTTGCATTAGAGGTTAATCATAAGTCGGAGGCTTGTCCAAGTAAGGACAGCACCCAAGCATCGGTCCACCCACATACCAAAATATCAAAGTACCGAACGTGAATCAGACAATCGTGATGAAAACTAGCTTGACGACAATTCCCATGTGTCCTCGGGAGCGCTTTCCTTTATATACGAGTTTGTCTAGGCTTGTCCTTTGCTACAAAAAGGATTGGGCCACCTTTCCGCACCTTATTTACTTTTACCTTTTGTCACTTGATACCAATTACCTTATCACAAAACTATCTGTTACCTATAATTTCAGTGGTTGCAGAAAATACCTTACTGAAAACTACCTATCATTTCCTTCTACTCCTCGTTGGGTTCGACACTCTTACTTATCGAAAGGACTACGATAGATCCCCTACACTTGTGGGTCATCAGAATCACATAGTCTTCATCAAAAGGAACAAGGTCCTTTGATGGCATAGAGGAAATCAGAACGGCATCAATTGGATTTGCAGCTGAGCTTGTCAAGGGCTTGATTTTCTTCGGAGCTGAAGAATCTGATGAAGCTGATGCCTTCCTTTTCTTCACAGCTCCACGCTCTGCAGCCTTTGTCTTCTTCACATCTGATGCAGATGGAAGGTTAGGAGTTGGTGTAGGCGCAGGAGCAGCAGAGGAATCTGGTTCAGTTTCTTCAGGCACAACTGATGCAGTTGTCCTGACTTCTTCATGTTCTTCAGGCACAGCCTATGGAGCTTCAGCTGGCCTCGCATTTTCTTCAGGCCCAAAACTAGAGGTTGCCCTGGCAATTTCTTCAGCGGCTGGAGTGGAGTCATCAGCCCTGGGATTTTCTTCAGCAGCCTGATGTTCATCAGCGGTGCTGGCATGTCCTTCAGCAGACTGAGCAGATGCTTCAGCCTGAGGAATTTCAATGTGTGTTTGTCGAGCAGCACATGAAGAAAAACCTGTAGTCAAATTCACGAATCTGACTTCGGCACCCATCCAGTCAGCGCAATATGCTTCAAATTCATCACTGAGGGTTTTGATTTCACCCTGAAGCTTTACGAGTTCTTCAGTTGTCATGTTGACAACATTTTTCTTTAGGAAGCGCTCCTTCTTGTACTGCGATTTCTTTGTCTACATGTCCCTTTCAAACTTCCATTTTTCTTCGCCTATGAAGGCGGTCAGCATATGACTTTTTCCAGGAGTCAAGTTGAAGTCAGACATAGGAGTGTTGGGGTCCTTATGCCAAAGATCAATGAAATCAAGGATCACTTTTGGATCCAAAAGCAGTGGTACTTCGCTTCCTTTGGCTCTAGCAGCCTTTCTTGCATGTCTCTGATGATTTGAACAAGTTCTTCATCATCAGCTTCGTCATCAGACGGCACTTGGAAAGCAACTTGTTTCTTGTGAGGACTTGGGCGAGAGCCTCGTCCAGCAGTTGTCTTTTTCTTCAGCGGCGAGGGACTAGCTGAGGAACTTGGTATCGCTGAGGAACTTGGGGCAGCTGAGGAGCTTGCAGAGGCTCTTGAGGCAATGGATATGCCCGCAGTCCTTTGACATGTGGCAAGATGCACTGGAGCAGATGACTTTGTTGTAGCATCTGAAGACTTTCGCGGAGGAGCTGAGGACTTTGGAGGAGCAGGAGCGGTCTGAGGAATTTGTCGTGAGGGCTTTGAAGAATCTGGCCGTGAGGGCATTGCTGAGGAAGAAGCACTTGGCTTGTGAGCAGGCTTCTTAGCCATGGCCTTCTTAGGCTTGGAAGCAGAGGCCTCAGTAGAGGCAGCAGCAGCAGCAGAGTCTTCATTGAATTTCCTCACTGCTTCTTTTGCTTGTTTGGCCAACTTGGCCTGGCGCTTAGCCCATTCTTCAGGAAAATCCTCACCATGCTTGAGGCTTGTGGGATCAGCAACTTGACCATGTGCCAATGGAGGTATTGGGCAGGGAGGATTGAGTGCGAATTTCTTCATGTATTTGGGAGTCACATATATGTACTCACTCCACTCTCTTGCCCATCTCCTCTCTATTGTTTGTATGCACACTTTGCGCTGATTCTTGTCCTCTTTTCCGAACTTTGCCTCATCAGGAGTGCAATAGTGAGCATATATGTCTTCAGGTATTTCAAAAGCAGTATTGACCTCAGGCCTCTTTCCTCCTTTCTGTGTCTTCTTTCCATCAGCCATTTTCTTCAGACGAGGAATTTGAACAATTGAATTTTCTGAAGAAGTGTGCAACTTTTCTTCGAGGAACGCTGCAAATGAGTTAAGTTGATGAGAACCTAGTGATTCAGCAGCGGACATGAGTACCTGTGAACAGAGTATAGTTGCGAGGAATTTGGAGAGGTCATATGCGTTCTCAGAAGATTTTGAAAAAAAGAACAAGTTTGAGGAATTTTACCAGATGAGTCTTGAAGAATTTGACTAAGCGTTATTTGTCTTAGGTTCCAGAGTTGTATAGATTGAAAATCCACACAATTGAGGAATCTTGAAGAAAAACATAGCTTAGAGAAATCAAATCAAGAACAGATGACATGTGAGGTGTTTAGTCTATGAAGATTTGACGAAGAAAACACCTTTTGAAATTTTTGAAGAAAACATTTGAATCAAAGAGGGCAGTAAAAGTAACTTATAATTACCCTGGATGAAGAACACGACGAACTGTGAGATGGAGAAGTGAAGTTCGTCTGTGCAGATCTTCCACGCCGTAACTTGGCAAAGGAAGACAGCTACGGCGGCGGCGGAGTGAAGAAATCCATGGCCGGCGTGAGTACGACGGCGATGAGGTTGAGGCAGTGAAGCTCTTCCTCACCGGCGATGATGGAGTAGCGGCGGCGCTAGGGTTGGAGAAGCTCGAACGGGAGAGTGAGAACGAGCAGAGTAAAAAGTGACATGAGGGAAGGGGAGGGGTATTTATAGCTGAGATGAATAGTCGTTCGCCCGAAGAATTTGGACGAACGTGCCCCTGACCCTTCTCATTCACACGACATGTGTCACCCATGTACTGTGTAGTGGAGATCGTGTGAGATCATGGGTGAATAGATAAGTATTGTCGTGGGATGCGGAGCAATTTGAGCAGCAAAACCGAAAATTTTGGAAAGGATAAGTTTTAACATTGCGTTCGCAATTTCTTCAGCTGACAAGGACACAGTGAAGATTTTGAACAAGTTTCAAATAGAACGCATATGAAGAATTTGTGAATGGAATGGCTTGAGTTTAGCATAGAGGGGGAAGGGTTCGATCACATTCACTTAGCAGAAAAAGCAACTTGAAGAAATAGCAATAAGTGAATGATGTAGAGGACATAAACTCATATATATATATATATATATATATATATATATATATATATATATATATATAGCCAATGAAGAACAGAGACGGAAAAAATGAAGACAATGCAAAGTTGAAGAATATGAACAAATGAGGAATTTCAAAAACTCAAATTGAAGATTTTCAACTTTTGTGGTGACGTGACCCACCGTATAAGAATGATGATTTCAGACACCGCGTACAATTGTCATAGGGTTCTGAGAATCAAATTCTTCATTAATTTCATCACACTTAGAGCGTTATTCTTCATTGATTGAAGAAAAACAATTTCTTCATGTGTTGCACATCTAAGTCATCAATTTTGCATAAGTGTTAGGATGAGTGTCCAATTCAAAGAATATTCGAAGATTCTAAGATATTTAGCTCACACCGCAACTTGCTAAATCTCTTCTCATCCAAGGGTTTTGTGAAGATATCGGCTAGCTGTTCTTCAGTCTTCACATGTTCAATAGAAATGTTGCCCTTCAACACATGATCACGAAGAAAATGATGATGAATCTGAATGTGCTTTGTCTTCGAGTGCTGAACTGGGTTGTGAGCAATCTTGATGGCACTCTCATTGTCACAGAAGAGAGGCACATTCTTCACATTGACGCCATAGTCCTTGAGAGTTTGCTTCATCCATAACAATTGAGCACATCAAGAGCCAGCAGCAATATACTCAGCTTCAGAAGTAGACAGTGATACGCAGTTCTGTTTCTTCGAGGACCAACAGACCAAAGATCTTCCAAGGAAATGACATGTACCAGATGTTGATTTGCGGTCCACACGATCACCAACATAGTCAGAGTCTGAATATCCAATGAGATCAAAAGCCGAGCCCATGGGGTACCATAATCCAAGTGTTGGTGTGTGAGCTAGATATCGAAGAATATGTTTCATAGCCTTATGGTGTGATTCCTTCAGTGTAGCTTGAAATAGGGCACACATGCAAACACTAAGCATTATATCTGGCCTAGATGCACATAAGTACAATAAAGAGCCAATCATGGAGCGGTATACCTTATGATCGAAGTCAATACCATTTTCATCAATGCACAGATGGCCATTTGTGGGCATAGGAATTTTGACGCATTTGCAATCGTGCATGCCGAATTTCCTCAGTACATCCTTGAGGTATTTCTCCTGAGATATGAATATGCCATTGCGTTGTTGATGAATTTGAAGACCTAAGAAGAATTTCAACTCTCCCATCATAGACATTTGATATTCTTCACTCATCATATAGGCAAATTCATCACTATAGCGTTGGTCAGTACAGCCAAAGATAATATCATCAACATATATTTGGCACACAAATAATTCACCATCATAAGATTTAGTGAAAAGAGTAGGATCAAGTGAACCGGGTTTGAAGCCTTTCTTCATGAGGAATTCCTTCAAAGTATCATACCAAGCCCGAGGGGCCTGTTTGAGGCCATAGAGGGCCTTGTTGAGTTTGAAGACTTTGTCAGGATTCTTTGGATCTTCAAAACCTGGGGGTTGAGCAACATATAATTTTTCCTCAAGCTTACCATTGAGGAATGCACTTTTCACATCCATTTGATAGAGAATGATATCATGATGGTTAGCATAAGCAAGTAATATGCGAATAGCCTCAAGTCTAGCAACAGGTGCAAAAGTTTCATCGAAATCAATTCCTTCAACCTGTGTGTAGCCTTGAGCTACAAGCCGTGCCTTATTCCTTACCACAAGGCCATTTTCATCTTGCTTGTTGCGGTAGATCCATTTTGTGCCAATGATATTATGCTTGCGAGGATCTGGACGTTTGACCAGTTCCCAGACATTGTTGAGCTCGAACTGATGTAATTCTTCTTGCATAGCTTGAATCCATTCAGGCTCCAGAAATGCTTCATCTACCTTAGTGGGCTCTGTGATAGACAAAAGCAAAGTGTCCACGCAAGTTAGATAAATGTGAAGCTTTTGAGCATGTGAGAGGACCTGGTATATTGATGTCGCTGATTATTTTCTCAATCTGCACTTCTTTTGCAACGCGAGGATGAGCTGGTTGTTGTCGAGGAATTTGATCAGCATTTTCTTCAGCATTTTCCTCGGGTGCATCAACTCGACGTTCTTTAGGTTCTGGAATGAATTCTTCAGCAGATTCTTCGGTAGGAATGACATCCTCAGTAGCCTTGAATTTGATAGTTTCCTCTGGTACTAGTTCATCTATCACAGTAGGTAGGTGCTCTCTTTGCGAGCTGTTAGTTTCATCGAACCGCACATCTACAGTTTCAACAACCTTGTGAAGAACGTTGTTGAAGACTCTGTAGGTGTGCGAGTCCTTTCTGTAACCAAGCACAAACCCTTCATGTGCTTTCGGTGTAAATTTTGAGTTGTGATGAGGATCTCTAATCCAACATTTAGCACCGAAGACTTTGAAATAACTCACATTGGGTTTCTTGTCAGTCGGGAGTTCATAGGCAGTCTTCTTGAAGAATTTGTGAAGATATACTCTGTTGATGATGTGGCACGCAGTATCAATTGCATCAATCCAGAAACGACGAGGCATTTTGTATTCATCAAGCATAGTGCGAGCCATCTCAGCAAGAGTCCTGTTCTTGCGCTCCACGACGCCATTCTGCTGAGGAGTATAAGGAGCAGACAGCTCATGAGTAATTCCAAGTTCATCAAGATAATCATCGAGACCAGAGTTCTTGAACTCAGTTCCATTGTCACTTCTGATGTGCTTGATCTTCACACCAAAGTTGGTTGAAGCCCTCGAGGAAATTCGTTTGAAGACTTCCTGCACTTCATGTTTGTAAGTAACAATGTGTACCCATGTATATCGAGAGTAATCATCAACAATAACAAAGCCATATTCAGAAGCATCATTTGAAACTGCAGAATAACGATTAGGACCAAAGAGATCCATGTGAAGCAATTCAAATGGTCGGGTAGTAGTCATGATAGTCTTTGCTGGATGCTTGGCCTTGGTCATCTTTCCAGCTTCACAGGCACCGCATAAGTGATCCTTGAGGAATTTTACATTCTCAATGCCAATGACATGCTTCTTCTTCGCAAGCGTGTGCAAATTCCTCATGCCCGCATGACCAAGTCTTCGATGCCATAGCCAGCCTTCTGAAGCTTTTGCAAGGAGACACACAGCTGGTTGAGGTCCTGTAGAGAAATCAACAATATACAAGTCTCCTCTCCTAAAGCCTTCGAAGACTATGGAGTTGTCAGATTCCATGATCACAGCACAACGATGTTTGCCAAAGGCAACAACCATATCCAGATTGCAAAGCATTGAGACAGACATGAGGTTGTATCCTAAGGACTCGACAAGCATGACTTTGTCCATGTGTCGATCCCTAGTGATCGCAACCTTACCTAGACCCAATACCTGACTTTTGCCTTTGTCAGCGAAGATGATGTGCTTCAGATGAGATGGTGATAAGGGAGCGTCCATCAAGAGATTCTTGTCACCAGTCATGTGATTTGTACATCCACTATCCAGGACCCACTCAGTGGCTTTGGGTTGATCATCCTGCAGATGAATTAGTGCAGCTTACAAACTCATATACTTCATCAGTGAAGAATTTGACATCAAATCATCAGATCAATTTCATCAAGCAATGCAACAGATAAAGCAGTATGAGGACGTGATAAATGAGAGTTCATTTCTTCGTGATTAGCCTGCATCCTTTCAGGCATATTTCAGGTCTCCAGCAAATTCTTGAGACGTTTGAGCACGTCTGGAGACCTGACCCTGCAGAAGAGATTAGTTCTTTTTCTTCACCACCCACATCTGAAGGGGTGGCAAAGAGTTCATCACTCTGCAAGCTCCATATGAGAAAGGTGGCATAAACGCCAGCCCATTTTGTTTCACATAAGAGTTAGGATAAACATATGAATAAGCAGAGTAATTCTTCGAGGACTTATGAACATAATGGTTTGATGAATAATGCTCATATTCATAGCCCTTAGCTCTTCCCTGCGAAATAGAGTTGTTAGCACGATGATGTTCATATGAGGACTTTGATCCTTTTGAGGAATTTGATCCATATGAGGAATTGAATCCATCTGAAGATTTCGATCCATATGAAGAATTGGATCTGAGGTTCCTATTCCTCAGACGAGGTGTCATGAGGACATTCACTTGAAGATTTTCAAGGTGCCTCTTAGGGACCCAGATTTTCTTCATAGGTGGACCATTCCTGCAGTTAGTTCCAACATATCTAGCAAATACTTCACCATTCTGATTTTTGAATAGTTTATAGTCGGAGTCAAGTGACTCATCAGAAGAATGAGGAGATTCACATGTAAAGCCATATAAATTGGATGGATCAACTGGAGGTCCCTTTGCAGCAACCCATGAGATTTTGGGATACTGCTCAGGCTTCCAATATGAACCATCAGCATTAAGTTTCCTCTCAAAGGCAATTCCCTCTTTCCTAGGGTTCCTGTTGAGGATCTGCTTTTTAAGCACATCACAAAGAGTCTGATGCCCTTTGAGGCTTTTGTACATGCCTGTCATGTACAATTCCTTCAGCCCTGCATTGTCAGTGATACTAGCAATGTCCTCAGATGAGGAATTAGTGATAGCAGAGACAGTTGAGGAATTTGTAGCATTAGAAGCATTTGAACATTCAGGTGAAGAATTAGCAGTTTCTCGTTCAATGCATTTCAAGCATGGAGGAATGAATTCTTCCTGAGAAGCGTTGATTTGTTGAGCAAGTAATGAATCGCGCTCCTTCTGAAGATCTTCATAACTCACTCTTAGCTTTTCAAGATCTTGCTTTCTTTGAAGAAATTCATAAGAAAGCTTCTCATGATCAGACAAGAGAGTGTTATGATGACCTTGAAGGTTATCATACTTGGACTGAAGTCTCTGAAGATTTTCAGTCAAGATTTTAGATCTATCCATTTCATCACCCAACATATCATCACTTTTATCTAGCATGTTTTGAACCTTATCAAGAGCTTTTTGTTGTTGCACAATAATCTTAGCAAGTTTAGAATGGCTGGGCTTAAGGTTTTCATCAGATTCATCCTCACTAGATTCAGAGGAGGTATATTTGAGTACCTTGGCACCCTTTGCCATGAAGCAATAGGTAGGAGCATAGTCATCATTGTCTTCATCAACCTTGTTGGTGAAACCATTTTCTTCGGTGTTGAAGCTAGACTTGCTGACGAATGCAGTAGCGAGAGCTAGATGTAACACCCCATATGTGATACTTTCCAATTATGGCAATACATGAAATGTTGACTTCATCAATTCCATTCCGGGATCTTCTTTCATTTCGGGTTTCTTTGTTTTGCGTGTGCGTGTGTGCATTTTATCCATGTCATGTTATCATGTGCGTTGCATTGCATTCGTGTTGTCACTTGCACCCGGTCCCGCTCGTCACTTCCCGTTGTCCGTTTCGAGTTCCGACACTCAGACACGTGCCCGTGGCACCCCCGAGTCCTTCTTTCGTTTGTGGCCGTGAAACGTTCTCGGAATGAGGTGAGACTTGTCGTACGTTGTTGTTTTAGTACGTGTAGGCCGCCTGTCAAGTTTCATCGCGTTTGGAGATCATTTGATACTCCAACAGTTAACATGCTGGGCTAAAAGCTCCTCTTCCTTTTGGCCCAAGACCCCCTCCACAACAGCCCACTAACCCAGCACAACCACTCCCATCCCCTCGGTCGTCGGATCGTCATCGTGTGGGCGAAAACCGCTCCTCATTTGGACCTCCCTAGCTCCCTATGCCTATAAAAACGTCTCCCCCGTCCAAAATTTCGTAGGAAACCCTAGCCCCCTTCTTCCTCCTTCCGTCGCTTCAAAAACCGTGCCGGGCGGACGTGTCCGTCCACGCCGGACACATCCGCCGCCCGCCAGATCTGCCGCCGCACCGTGCGGGCCCATGGGGCCCATAGCCGGCCCGCCCGACCCAGCTCCCAGTCGTCCGCTCCCTCGCCTGCCGCCCGCGCGGAGCCGCCTGCCGTCGCGCCCGCCGGCGCCGGTCGCCGCTGCCGCCGCGGATCTCCGCCTCCGGCCGCCCCGGCATCTCGCCGCCGTCTTCCGCCCCGGCCAGACCCGCCGCCGTCGTCCGCCACCTCCGGCCGCCGCGCCTCCTCGCCGGCCGCCGTCTCCGGCGAGCCGCCGCTCCACTCCAGTCGGATCTGCCCCGGGTGGATCAGATCCACCGGGAGCCAATCCAAACGCCCCGCTCCGTGCCCGGATCTCCTCGTCCCGCTTCCTCCCGTCCACGTTTGACTTTTTCGGAGGGTTAAATTCCACCAAGTCTCCGAATTCCGTAAAGTTGTTGCCTCCTTTGCCATGTGATAACTTCGTGCTCATAGCTCCGTTTTGCGCGTATGATATGTCGAAATGTTCGTCTCGTCATGCTGTACGTGTTAGTATCAGTTTCATGCTTGTTAGAGTGCATCTAGTTGACTTAATCTTCGTGGCAAGAGTGCATGTTGCTATAACTTGTTGTCTGTGTAAATTTGTTGCCATGTTCGTGAGTTGATAACTTTGTGCATGTTGGTCCGATTGGAGTGAATGATACGTCCAGATCTTCGTTGTGACATGCTCTACATGATGGTTGCTGTAGCATGCATGTTAGGTGTCATATTGCCATGTATATTTCTGTCGCAAAAGTGCATTTGGCTGATAAGTTTCTGCACTTGTTATGAGATGAAGTTTTGTCTTGATTGTGCTTATTTATCCATGAGTCATATGAGCTAGGTGTCAACATGAGTTTTGCTCTTGAGTATGTGCTCTACATGATAGATTCATTTTCATGCCATGATATGTCTTGAGATGAGTGCAACAAGCTTGTTAACATGCCTTCATGTTGTAATTCCTGCCATGCCCAGATTTTGCTAAGTCTGGATAAACTTTTGCACTTTTGCCATGGTGTTTGGGACATGTTCTAGTATGTTGTAGAAGTAGCCATGTTGTGTTTCTTGAAGAGCATGTTATGTATGTTATTGCCATGCCTTTTGTTTGCATGATGGCTTGCTGTAACTTGTTGTTTTTATGCTCTCAAGAGGCTATAAAATGTATCTGTCAGCATGTTATCAACAAGTTCAGTTTTGCCACGAGTGTAGCTATTGTTCTATGCACCCTATGAGCATGTTCTTGCTTTGAGTAGCTTATCAAATATGTCTTCTTGCTGTGTGTTACCTTAACTTGCCATGCCATGCTTTGAGTTGAGTTGCACAAGCTTGCAAACATGCCTACTCGTTGTAATTTCTGCCATGCCTTGTAATTTTCACTAAGTCTGAGAATTCTGTAAATTTATTGCAACTTGCCATGCTTGTTTAATTGTGTTCCAGCAAGGTTTTGGGTGTGTTCTAAGTTCATGCTTGCTAAGTATCATGTCTATTTCACATCCATGCCCTTTGTCTCCATGTTTGAGTGATGTAGCATAATTATTTCTTGCTCCAAAGATGCCATGTTGCTGTAAACTGCAGTTTTGCGTGAAAATTGTTTTGCTTGCCATTTACAAACCGTGTGTCCGTTTCCGGTGATCTTTATACCGATTTCAACCGAAATCTTCCCCTATATCTAGTGGCTTGCTTGGTTTTCCAAGATGAGGCCTTTTCCATCACATTCTCTTTAGGCTCAGGAGCTTCCTCATGCATACGCACATCATACTCGCATCCCTTGTTATGACTTGCATCATGTTGATTGTGCATTGCACCATGTTTGATATTGTGCCGTTGTTGTGTTGGGTAGAGCCGGGAGCCGATTCGGAGTTCGAGGTTACTACCGAGGCTGAGCTTGACGAGCAAGGCTACGATCCCTCCGTGGAATCAACAGGCAAGATGACCATTCCCAAATATCACTACTATCTTTGCCTATGCTAGATGTCTCACTCTTTAGATATTGCCTCAATGTCTATTCCTGTTTGTCAGCCCTCCTATTGTTGCCATGAAACTCTCTAACCACCCTCCTAGCAAACCGTTGTTTGGCTAAGTACACATCGCTCAGCCCCTCTTATAGCGTTGTTAGTTGCAGGTGAAGATTTGAAGATTCTTGCCCCGTGATGAAGTTATTGTTGGGATATCACAATATATAATCTGTTGAACTAAATCACATATATATTGGTAAGGGTGGAAGGCTAAGCCTCTTTCTTGGTGTTTTGTTCCACTCATGCCGCCCTAGGAACCGATAAACCGGTGTTATGTTCCTTGATTATGCATTCCTAACACGGTTGGGGTTATGGGACCCCCTTGATAATTTGCTATGTTTAAAGCTTTTCCAGCAAGGCCCGACATTGGTTCTACATTTGCCTAATAACTAAAACTTGCATAGGGACTAGCTATCCCGAGGACTTAATTAACAACCCCCGGGCCAGTGCTCCTCATGAGTGTTGGTCCAACCTAGAGCAGCTTGCGGCACCGCCCCTTTGCAACTTGGGGTATTTTGGATGTTGTAACCATAGCTCATCCGGTCGTGGCCTGAGACAAGATACGCACGGCTACTATCAGGGTGTCGGCACACCGGGAGGTCTTGCCGGATTAGTTTTACCTTTGTCGAAATATCTTGAGCACGGGATTCCGAGAATACTCGGGTCTTCCCACTTTGGAGTTGCGACTCCGCAGATCGTGAGCTTGTGATGGGCTAAGTGGGGACACCCCTGCACGGTTTGATCTTTCGAAAGCCGTGCCCACGGTTATGTGGCAGATGGGAATTTGTTAATATCCGGTTGTAGATAACTTGACACCATGTTCATGAATACACTACCCGCGTGAGTAACCGTGATGGTCTCTTTCCGAAGGGGTTCGGGAAGTGAACACGGTGGGGTTATGTTTAACCGTGAGTAGTTAGGATCGTTTCTTGATCAACTTGGTGATCGTTGGCACTTGTTATCTTCTCGCTCTAAACTCGTAAGCTAGTGCTTAGTGCTGCTGCAACCTTGTTTAAAGCCTTTCCACACCCAAGGCTTTGATAGTTTTGTTACCCGAGAACGGGATTGCTGAGTCCTCTGTGGCTCACAGATTCAACACACACCAGATGCAGGTACCATTGAGATCTATACAGGAGATGGATCAGAGCTGTACTGGGAGTTTGACGAAGAGCGTGGACGTTACTATGTGTCTTATCCCGACGATCAGTAGTGGCTTCTACTAGGGGCGAGCAGGCCTTGTGTTGTTTAATGGTATCTTTCATTTGGATTTCGTCCGTAGTCGGACTCTCATGTTATTTGGATGATGTATGTTAATGTATTTCATTGTGTGACATGGCGAGTGTAAGCGAACTACCATTTTACACTTTCATCCCTGCTTTTACATGAGTTGTGCAAAGATACCATACTTGAGATCGTTCTAGTATGCGATTATGTCTTTAAGTCGTGCCTCGACACGTGGGAGACATAGTCGCATACTGGGCATTACACTAGACTTGCCACACCGGATTGGGATTCCTCAGATTCCTCCTCTTCCTCGTGATCCTCAGATTCAGCTTCAGAGTCCATTTCCTTGCCAATGAATGCCAGAGCCTTTTTGGAGCTGTTCTTCTTGTGAAATGAAGATTTTGAGGATTTTGATGATGAAGATTTAGACGATTTCTTCTTCTTCTTTGCATCATCAGAACTGTAATCCTTGTATTTCTTCTTTTTAGATTCCTTTTCCCACCGAGGACAATCTTGAATGTAGTGACCAGGCTTCTTGCATTTGTGACATAGCCTCTTATTGTAGTCACCGGATGAGGAATCATTTCTCTTTGAGAATTTTCCAAAGCGACCACGTCTTGAGAACCTTTGGAATTTCTTCACGAGCAGTGCTAGCTCCTGGCTCAGTTCTTCAGGATCACCAAGGCTATTGCCAGAATCTTCACCTTCAGATTCAGAGATGACCTTGGCCTTCAGAGCACGTGATCTGCCATAGCTCGGCCCATAGAGATCTCTCTTTTCAGAAAGCTGGAACTCATGAGTGTTTAGCATTTCTAGGGTATCAGCAGGATCAAGTGACTTGTAATCACCACGCTCTTGAATCATCAATGCTAGAGTATCAAAACGAGGAATCAAGCTATCTCAGCAATTTCTTCACCACTTCATGGTCGGTGATGTCAGTGGCACCAAGTGCTTGAAGTTCATTTGAGATGTTAGTGAGACGATTGAAGGTTTGCTGAACATTTTCATTGTCAAGTCTTTTGAAACGGTTAAAGAGATTGCGAAGAACATCAACTCGAGAGTCACGCTGTGTTGAGACTCCTTCGTTGACTTTGGACAGCCTATCCCAGATAAGCTTAGTTGTTTCCAAAGCACTCACTCTTCCATACTGTCCTTTGCTTAGATGGCCACAAATGATATTATTTGCTTGAGAATTGAGTTGCTTGAATCTCTTCACATCAGCAGCATTCAGAGAAGGTGATACCGAGGGAACACCATTTTCCACAACATACCAGAGATCGTTATCAATTGCCTCAAAATGCATTCGCATCTTGTTCTTCCAGTAGGGGTAGTCCGTCCCATCGAAGGTAGGACACCCAGCTGATACCTTGATCATACCTACGGTCGACATAACTAAAACTCCAGACGGTTAAACCAAAATCACACAGAACAAGGGAGTACCTTGCTCTGATACCAATTGAAAGTGTGTTATATTGACTAGAGGGGGTGAATAGGCAATTTTTATGAATTCTTCACTAAGGAATTTGTTGTTGAGGAAATTCCTTAGCGAAGAACTACTTGCAGCGGAATAAGTACTCAGAAGTAAACATAACAGAATACAAGCATGGTCATCATGAAGAAATGAAGACAAACACAGAGTACAGAAAGCGTAATCACAGGATAACAAAGAATGAAGGCAAACAGACTGAAGAAATTGAACTGAGGAAATTGAGAAAGTCTTCAGTCAAAATCTTCAGACAGATATGAACAAGCACACAACACAGATATGAGGAAATGAAAGAATTGAGGAAATAGAACCAGTAAGCTTGGTGAAGACAACGATTTGTTAGACCAGTTCCAACTGATGTCTCAGTTGTACATCTGGTTAGGGCGGGTAGGTATTTAAACCTGAGGACACACATTCCCGGACACCCAGTCCTGGACACACAGTCCAAGACACCAAGTCCTCACTGTATTCCCCTTGAGTTAAGGTCACACAGACCTTGCCCAATCACTCGTGGTAAGTCTTTAGGTGACTTCCGAACCTTCAAAGACTTGGTCACTCGGCGATCCACAATTCCTCTTGGATGCTCTAGACCATGAGGCCTAACCGTCTGGAAGAAGCACAGTCTTCAAAGGTAACAAGCATCGGATCCACGCAAGATCAATCTCTTTAGTGATGCTCAATCATTTTTGGGTTTGTAGGTGTTTTGGGTTTTGGTTTTTTCTCACTTCATGATTTTCGCTCAAAGTCCTCGGAGGATGGGTTGCTCTTATGACAAGTGTCAGTTTCTCTCGGAGCAGCCAACCAGCTAGTGGTTGTAGGGGGCGGCTATTTATAGCCTAGGGAGCAGCCCGGCATGATAAGACATAAATGCCATTTAATGATATGACCATTAGGTAGGTAGATATTTTGGGACAGCTGGCGCGTAGCACAGCAACGGTCGGAAAATTTGAGTATCGAATTCCTTAGGGCTATCATGTTCCTCACTGTGTAGGTAATCCGCACTGGCGAATTCCTAACTCCTTAGTCAGAGCAAATTCCTCAGAGACCAGAAGAACTTCGTCTCTGTCACTGAAGAATATGACTGAACTGTATGAGATTTCCAATGGCTTCACTCGAAGGGATTGGTAGGTGTAGGATTTTGAGTTGAGCATCACACGGAAATTTTTCCTTAGTATTTCCTCAACCCCCTTTAACAGTACGGTGTTTCCTATGACTCAAGAAAGAAAAAATGAAACTACGAAAACAAAAGTCTTCATGCTTCATGTTCCTCAAATGAATACCAAGTCTTCAAGGTCACACCAATTTCTTCACTTTCAAAGTCTTCAGAAAGTCATCAGAAATCCAAAGTCTTCAGTCGAAGAACTTCATTTTTAGGGGTCGACTTTCTCTGTAAATATCAAACTCCTCATATACTTATAGACCCGTGTACACTCATAAACACATTAGTCCCTTAACCTATAAGTCTTCAATACACCAAAATCACTAAGGGGCACTAGATGCACTTACAGACCCCCGATACAACTCTACGCACGCTTGACGTTTACTTTACCTAGAACAAGTATGAAACTAGAAGTATTTTGTGATTTTTGGATAGGTTAACAAGAATATAAAGAGCACGCAAATATAAACTAGGGGCTGCTAACATAAAGACACAACTAATGTTAATATAGCGAGTGCGGAAAAGTGGTGGTAGGAGTTGCAAAATTGCCCCTAAGCAATTGACTACGTTACTAGACCGATAGCAAGTTTTATGTGGGAGAGGCCACTGCTAGCATGTCATCCCTTACTTGGAATTTTATGCACTTATGATTGGAACTATTAGCAAGCATCCGCAACTACTAACGTTCATTAAGGTAAAACCAACCATAGCATTAAGATATATTGGTCCCCCTTCAATCCTGTATGCATCAATTTCTATGCTAGGTTGAAGTTTCTGTCACTCTTGCCCTCCAATACGTAGTCCTATCAACATACAACTAACCCTATGGTGTGATCCACACGCGCGCTCATATGATGGGCACCAAAGGGCAGCAACATAACCACAAGCAATTTAAATCAATCATAGCAATTCACCAATCACCGATAGGACGACGAAAATCTACTCAGACATCATAGGATGGCAACACATCATTGGATAATAATATGAAGCATAAAGCACCATGTCCAAGTAGAGGGTACAGCGGGTTGTGGGAGAGTGCACCGTTGTAGATAGATGGGGGGAGGTGATGGAGATGTTGGTGAAGATGACGGAAGTGTTGGTGTAGATTGCCGTCACACGATGATGGCCCCGGTGGCACCCCGGTGCCACCGGAAGCGAGGGGGAGAGAGCCTCCCCTCCTTCTTCTTCATTGACCTTCTCCCTAAGTGGGAGAAGGGTTTCCCCTCTAGTCCATGCCCTCCATGGAAGCGGAGGGGCGAGAGCCCCTCCGAGATTGGATCTGTCTCTCTGTCTCTCTCTGTTTCTGCGTTCCCAGATTCTGTCCCTTCACCATTTCTTATATTCCCGGAGATCCGTAACTCCGATTAGGCTGATTTTTTGACACGATTTTTATCCGGATATTAGCTTTCTTGCGGCGAAAGAAGGGCATCAACCGCCTTACGGTGTGGCCACAAGGGCCTAGGGCGCCCCCTGCCTCGTGGCCCACTCGGGCATTGTTTCATGTTGGTTCCGCTTCCCAAAATTCACATATATTCCAAAAAAATCTCCGTCCGCTTTTATTTCGTTTGGAGTCCGTTTGATATGGATATTCTGTGAAACAAAAAACATGCAACAAACATGAACTGGCACTGGGCACTGGATCAATATGTTAGTCCCAAAAAATAGTATAAAAAGTTGCCAAAAGTATATGAAAGTTGTAGAATATTGGCATGGAACAATCAAAAATTATAGATACGACGGAGACGTATCAGATGGCAAAGTGAACAAAGGTATATTTGATATACATGTTATTGATGTGTACCTCACTAATGCTCGTAGTAGCACCTGGGTATTTGATACTGGTTCGGTTGCAAATATTTGTAACTCGAAACATGGGCTATGGATTAAACGAAGATTAGCTAAGGACAAGGTGACGATGCGCGTGGGAAATGGTTCCAAAGTCGATGTGATCGTCGTCGGCACGCTACCTCTACATCTACCATTGGGATTAGTTTTAGACCTAAATAATTGTCATTTGGTGCCAGCGTTGAGCATGAACATTATATCTGGATCTTGTTTGTTGTGAGACGGTTATTCATTTAAATCAGAGAATAATGGTTGTTCTATTTATATGAGTAATATCTTTTATGGTGATGCACCCTTGAAGAGTGGTCTATTCTTGTTAGATCTCGATCGTAGTGATACACATATTCATAATATTGAAGCCAAAAGATGCAAGGTTGATAATGATAGTGCAACTTATTTGTGGCACTGCCGTTTAGGTCATATTGGTGTAAAGCGCATGAAGAAACTCCATACTAATGGACTTTTGGAATCACTTTTGAAAGGATCGATATGGTTGACTAGAGGGGGGGTGAATAGGCAACTAACAATTTTTAGCTTTTCTTAACCACTTTAAATTAAGCGTCAAAGTAAGTTGTCTAGATATTCTATTATGATGACAACTAATGGAAGGAAAGGAAAACAACAACACAAGCAAGCTATAGGAATTGAACAAGTAAAGCTTGCACAAGTAAAGGTAAGAAATAACCACAAGTGGAGACGGTGAAGACAAGGATGTGATATCGAAGTTCCTTCCCTTTGAGGGGAAGTACGTCTCTGTTGGAGCGGTGTGGAGGCACAATGCTCCCCAAGAAGCCACTAGGGCCACCGTATTCTCCTCGCGCCCCTACACAATGCAAGGTGCCGTGAATCCACTAGTGGTGCCCTTGAAGGTGGCAACCGGACCTTTACAAACAAGGTTGGGGCTCTCTCCACAACTTAATTGGAGGCTCCCAACGAAACCCCGGAGCTTCACCATAATGGATTGTGGCTCTGAAGTGACCTCTTCCGTCTAGAGTGCTCAAACACCCAAGAGTAACAAAATCCACACAAGAAAGTATGGGGGAATCAAGTTTCCTTTGGTGGAAGTGTAGATCTAGGTCTCCTCCTTCAATCCCTAGCAAATCAACAAGTTTGGTTGGCTAGGGAGAGAGATCGGGCAAGAAAGCTTCAATGGCATTAATGGTGGAGAGAGAGAGGTAAGAGATAAGGTGGAGGTGGGAGAAGGGGGGTCCTTAAATAGGGTCTCCACACATCCAACCGTTATGTGCAGATTTTTATAGGACCGGTAGTTCCGCTGATCCAACCGGTAGTACCGGTGAGTGAAGAAACCTGCGCCCATGCCACTAAAGCGGTACTTCCGGTGGCTTGCCCGGTAGTACCGGTCTTCCGGATAAAACCGGAACTACCGCCCAACCTCCGGTCAACTACCGCTTGGAAACCAGAAGGTTTCAACCAGGGGCGGTAGTTGGGACGGTGGTTGGGCCGGAACTACCGCCTGGCAGATAGTTTCTGCGTGGTGGCAGTCAGAGCGGTACTACCGCTCGGAACACCGGTAGTACCGGTCTTACCGGTACTTCCGGGCCACCACCAGTCTACCACCGCACCCAGTACAGAGGGTATCACCCCTGAGCGGTACTTGGGGCGGTGGTTTGACCGAAACTACCGGCCACCGGTACAACCGCCCAATAGGGCGGAACTACCGCTGTGGAGAAATCTTCAATAAGGGGAAATGACATGGGACCTCTCTCTCCACGAACGGAGGCAATATGGTGGGTGCAAAGAATCTGTGTGCGTGACTTGATTCACCAATTACCTTCCGATATGGGTTCCCTCTTAATAGTACGGATTTTCTATGACCAAAAGAAACAGAAAGGCATCGGAAACTCCGTCTTCGATCTTTTCCTTAAAGAGAGAACGTATAACCGTCTTGTGCCACATGTTATTAACCTGAGTAATATTGACACACGATTAGACCAAACACGGATTGTCATCATCACCAAAACCTCAGGCAAGAGATGCCCTTACAATCTCCCCCTTTTTGGTGGATGATGACAACCACGAAACGATCACGGGAGTTTATAGAATAAAGGTAGAGCTCCCCCTTAATGTGAGCACTTAATAGAGTTTGCTTTTGGAATGCAAAAGTGCTGACACTAGGATCTATGCTCCCCCTAGGTTTTATAAACCAACCAGTGACTTAACATTAAAACAGATAAACAACAGGTCATATGAAAGCAAAGTGCATGGATAAGTAAGATAGTGGCACATGTCTTACACCATGCAACTGGAGTTCACAGTAACGAAGTTCAAAGAGCATAGAAACTATGGAGGTTCACAGAGAAGCACAAATAAACACAAACACCAAGAAACACTCACATGCAACTCCCGTGACCTAGCAATACTCAACTCTCCCCCTTTGGCATCAAGCACCAAAAAGGAAAAGAGCGAGACTAACGCCCCAGGGCTCAGTACAGCTCCTCGCCAGTCGCCAGAGAGGCATCTGAGTCACCATCGTCAGAGTCTTCAGTGTCCTCGTCGTCCTCAGCAATCTCAGCGTCAGTCTCCATTGCATCCACAGTCGCTCGAGTGGTGGAGGTGGTAGGCTCATCATCTGACCACTGACAGTTGGCAAAGCACCACTTGTCCTCAGGAGTGATGCTCTTCTCGAAACCGCTCTTCACATCAGGCACATTGAGGTGCCTCATCAACTGAATCTGTCGGCGCCGCGCCATCTTTTCATTCACATGGGCCTTGTAGAGTTTCTTCTGGACGTGAGCCTGCAGACAGAAGGTCTTCTTGACCTTGGCAGTGACTTTCTCCACCCAGGAGGGCTTGGCCCCAGCCTCTAACTCAAAGTCATCATCATCTGAGGTAGCAAAGACATCCTCCTCATTGCCCGCAGCGAACCTAGGAGTCTTATGCTTCTTCTGTCTCAGTACCTTGACCTCATGCTCCGTGAGCCTGTCCGGAGTAGAAAGAGGCACTCCAGGCCTCCTCACTTCCCACACTGAGTAAAGGAAACGCATCACAAAGGGAGCGTAGATTGGTACCTTGCGGTACCAGACACAGTTGTACATCTCCTCCCACATCCATTTGGAAACATCAAAAGTAATGCCCTTGCCACGCTTTGTCTTCATTGCTACAAGCAGATCCACAAGATAGCCATAGATATCGTCCTGGTTCCCAACCTTGGGCAGCAGCACACACCGGAACACACGGTGAAGGATGTCATAAACATGCAGGAGGTCATTGGATTTACCTACTATGCCATGACCAGGGATGTAGAGAGGAGCAAGCTTCACTTTATCCATGGGTTGGGCCCGGTCGTGAGGACGGAGACCACCTTGGCCCTCCAAGCCAGTGTCCTCATAGCCCAAGGCATTGCAGAAAGTACTCCAGGGAACACAGAAGAACTCATCCCAGCACATAAACGAGAGGTGACGCTGATCGTCACTGCCGAAGTGGACAGTAGCATAGAACTGATGAATGAGTTCCACATCAAAATCACAACGTAGCTCCATGAGCTTGACTAAATCAAACTCCTCACAGACTTCCAGAGCCTCTCCAAAGTAAGCAGGGTTGCTTCTCCACTTGGCAAGGTCAATTGACCACATACGGGTGAACTTGTTCTTGTGGTGCTCAAAGATGTCATCCACAATCCTCAAGTGCATCTCATTGCGGAAACGAGGATTATTCCAACGAGGAGGAGGTGGTGCGGTGTAGGGGTCTTGAAACCGAAACTTCTCCTAGTCTGAAAGCTTCCATTTGTACATCGGAAGCGCTGCACGCTGCTTGGCTGCCACTGACTTTTCCCGGCGAGTTGTTTTGGAGGGGATCACAACCTCAGGAACATCTTCATCATCGGCAGGCCTCTTGCCCCTACGGGCCTTCCTTTTGGCAAACTGACCAGAGCGAGAGCTAGAGCCACCTGCAAACGCACACGGAGAACACATAGCAACCCAGAAAAGATGAGAGGAATGTACACAAGAGCAGAAGAATAATTCACTAGTACATACGAAGAATAGAGGCAATGCATATAAGTTCAGAGTAACCGGTAGTTCCGGGATGAGCACCGGTAGTTCCGGCCAGCGGTAGTACCGGTCTAGTGACCGGTAGTATTGCTGAGAATGGATCTACGAAGATGAAGGAACCTACCCGATCTCAAAAACTACATGCACGAAGTCTATTCTAATTACGCACAAGTGAATAGGAAACTATACGGACTTCTCCCTCAAATCATTTAGCCAAAAATGAAGGACTACACACATTGCCCTAGAAAGAGGATTCAAGAAGAACCCTAAAACCAAGAAGAAGCAGGGCAATACCGGTATCCATGGGAGGAGATCGAAGGAGAAGCGGCCGCCACGGAGCAGATCCAGTGAGGGGCCAACGAATCCGTAGAGCCGGAGGGCGCTACGGGGCAGTGAGCGGAGTAACCGGCGGCTGGGGCGGAATAATGAACGGGTGAGGAAGGAAACCCCCTCAGCCCGTGCTTTATATACCCGCTCAGATCAGCACCGGTAGTACCGGTCCGGCTGCTGCCAGGAGGTGGAGCGGTACTTCCGCGCCAGGCGGTAGTTCCGCTACGCAACACCGGTAGTACCGGCTGGGGGTACAGGTCAGAGCACCAGCGGTAGTACCGCCTGCTCTAGACCGGTACAACCGCTGGGCTAAAAACCAGTGATTAAGCGGTAGAACCGCTAGAACCACCGGTTGTACCACCAGGGTGTGCCCACTCACTCCATGATAACAAGCTTGTGTACATTTGGAATAGATGGCTGGGATGGGATGGCTTGGGATGGAGTAAGTCACTGTAGTACGAAAAAAAGAAAAACACGAAGACCAAAAACCAACCAGAAAGAAAACGGAGGGCGGTGGCCGGAGCCACCAATGTTAGAGTCAACTGGCATGGCACCGCGAAGAATTATCCTTGGGCCCATAACCATAACTCGTCTTTGAAACACAAGTGTCATCATAAATGACGAATGTGAAAATCGTATCAATTTATGCATAGTGGGGGGAGGGTGAGTTCATTGAGAGAACACCACTCCCCCTATATCCATGCCTACACCTAGACTAGACAATATGATGAGTATGGTGGGGTGTGCACGTGCTCAAGCCACATTGCTCAAATCAATGATATTTAGCTCATGCCTTAACTCGCGAAATCTTGCTTCATCCAATGGCTTCATGAAGATGTCTGCAAGGTTATCATGAGTGTTGACGTAGTGAAGCTCGATCTCTCCTTGCCGAATGTGATCCCGGATGAAGTGATACCGAATCTCAATATGCTTCGTCTTGAAGTGTAGCACCGGGTTGAGAGAAATCTTGATGGCACTTTCATTGTCACACCAAAGAGGCACTTTGTCACAAGTGACACCGTAATCCTTTAAAGTTTGCCTCATCCATAAAAGTTGGGCACAACAACTGCCAGCAGCCACATACTCTGCTTCGGTGGACGAGAGAGATACACAACTTTGCTTTTTGGAAGACCAACTAACAAGAGAGCAACCAAGAAATTGGCACCCTCCCGAAGTGGACTTCCTATCCACTTTGTCTCCTGCCCAGTCAGAATCAGAAAAACCTATAAGGTTGAAATTTGCTCCTCTCGGGTACCATAAGCCAAAGTTTGGGGTATGAGCCAAATATCGAAAGATTCGCTTGACAGCCACAAAGTGACTCTCCTTAGGTGAGGCTTGAAACCGTGCACAAATTCTCACACTCAACATAATATCCGGTCTAGATGCACAAAGGTAAAGCAAGGATCCGATCATAGAGCGATATACCTTTTGATCCACCGCTTTACCATTGGGATCAATGTCAAGTTGGCATTTGGTTGGCATTGGAGTAGTAGCCGGCTTGACATCACTTAGATTGAACCTCTTGAGCATGTCTTGAGTATACTTGGATTGTTTGATGAAGATGCCTTCTCTTCTTTGTTTGATCTCAAATCCAAGGAAGTACTTCAACTCTCCCATCATGGACATCTCAAAATGTGTGGTCATGAGTGCGGCGAACTCATCATTGAAAGCTTTGTTAGGAGAACCAAAGATAATATCATCAACATATAGTTGGCATACAAACAACTCCCCTTTGGCCTTCTTAGTAAAAAGAGTGGGGTCAATTTTCCCAATTTCAAACCCACGATCTTGTAACAACTCGGTAAGATGCTCATACCACGCACGTGGGGCCTGTTTAAGGCCATAGAGTGCCTTATCGAGTTGGTACACGTGATTGGGGAACTTAGGATCCTCGAACCCCGGGGGTTGTTTAACATATACCAACTCATTAATGGGACCATTAAGAAATGCACTTTTCACATCCATTTGTTGCAATTTAAAGTTATGATGGGAAGCATAGGCAAGTGCTAGGCTTCTCGCCCCTCGTTGGTTACCCTAAGTGGAAGGTTAGAGATGCAGTGTAGCAGAAGATTTCCCTTGGCAATACCAAGGATCGATTCCCCTGAGACTCCTAGTTTCAACAAGAAGGTGTCAACTGCTAACGGCGTCGGATATTAGCAATCAACACCTGCACACAGATACAAATAACTTTGCTCCCAACGAGTACAGAGAGGTTGTCAATCCCTCCGGCCTTGTAGTTTACAAAGGATCAAACGCAAGTGATAGTAGTGATAGATATAATTGCAACAGTAAATAAAAAAGCAGAAAAGTAAATAGCGGATGTGATCAATGATGGTAATATGGACAGGAGTCTCATGATGTTCACTAGTGATGTCTCTCTCCCAAAAGACGATAAAACAGCTATGTGAGGTAAACGAATTACAGGTGGGCAATTGACAGGACTAATGCTGACTACATTGCAAGAAAGGTTGGGGTTCAAAGCATGGGCGGTACGCCAAAGTAAGTAGACCGAAATCCATCAATATCTACTACTAATCATCCACCTTGAGATATCTATCCAGAACATCTCGCTGGTATTAAGTTGCGAGTCCCACCCATAGTGTAAACTCAATGCAACAGACAACTGCATTAAAAGAACTTTGCGTAAAGTAAACAATCCTTGCACCCGCGGGCACAAGCACCGTTGTTTTCCCCCTTGTGGCAACAGCACATCCCCTAGACTCATGTTTCTGTCACTCAAACTAGTCATCGAGGGGCATGAACCCACAATCGAGCATAACGTTCCCTCTTGGAGTCACTACCTACTACTTGGCCAAAGCAATAAGTAACAACGGAGAACATGCAAGAATTACTTACGAACATAAATATAAAAGAGGTGAATCAAATATATTACTCAAGCACAATCTGAACATAATCTCATAATCCATCGGATCCCAGCAAACTCATCATAGCAACAGCATAAGGATTACATATGTGCCTCGATCATGTAGGGCAGCTCACGAGGACTAATTAGTGAAGCACAAGAACGGGAGGAGAACATCACATAGCTACTGGTCATGGACCCATGGTCCAAGGGAGACTACTCACAACTCATCCGGGAGGCGTCCATGGTGGTGGAGAAGCTCCCGGTGGTGATCCTCCCCTCCGGCAGGGTGCCGGGAAGAGTTCTCCTGGTGCTCCCAATCTTGGAAGCGGCAGCGGCGGCGGAACAGAGATGAGATCGCGAAAAAGAGTTCCCATCTCGAGGGTTTCGGGAGACGCTTTAAATATATGCCAAAGGGGGGCATCGGAGGAGCCTCGGGGGGCCCAGGCGCCCCCCCGGCGCGGCCCAGGGGGGCGCGCCGCCAGGGCGCCTGG
>LR738715.1:158540113-158556377 GCA_902687465.1 Secale cereale | reverse complement strand
GCTGTACTTCGGGCGCAAGGTAGCTTCTGGAACGCTGATTTTTTATATAATTTTTCTGGATTTTTCCTGGCAGTTCTCGTAATGTGAAAACCTGAAATACAAAAACAGCCGAAAACAGAAACTGGCACTGGGGTGCACTGAGTTAATAGGTTAGTCCAAATATGATCAAAAGTGTATGGAAGTGTATAAATATCATAGCAATATCACCCAAAAGAGGCATGGAGCAAGCAGAAATTATAGATACGTTTTGGACGTATCAACATCCCCAAGCTTAATTCCTGCTCGTCCTCGAGTAGGTAAATGATAACAAGAATAATTTTTGTGGTGACATGCTATTAACCATATAGGACTTACTCATAGTCATATGACAAAAGCTTACTGAGACAATGAATCTATAGTAATTAAGTTGCCTCATAAGAAAATCACAAAGGACTGAAAGTTTTACAATATGATACTGAAACATCAAAAAGATTTGTAATGAACATGATGTGCAAACATGATAAAGTGATATCTCGCTTGCCCCCTTTAGTGAAGCAAAACATAAATGCAGGGGCACCTTCAAGGTTTAAGTGATGACTAGATACAATGATTCAAAATAAACGATATCACAATCATGCAAAAGACAATGCTACTTTGGGACAATGCACATTACACTCAGAATGACAATCATGCTCTCAGTAGTTGGTGCTTTGAAGAAAGAAGGTGGAGACTCAACATAAAAGTAAAAGAATGGCCCTTCGCAGAGGGAAGCAGGGATTACCCATGTGCTAGAGCTTTTTATTTTGAAAACATAGAAACAATTTTGTCAACGGTAGTAGTACTTCATATGTGTTATGCATAAGACATCCTATAAGTTGCAAGCCTCATGCATCGAATACCAATAGTGCTCGCACCTTGTCCTAATTAGCTCGGATTTCCATGGATTGTCATTGCATTACATATGTTTCAACCAAGTGTCACAAAGGGGTACCTCTATGTCACCTGTACAAAGGTCCAAGGAGATAGATCGCATTTGATTTCTCGTTTTTGATAGATCTCAACTTGAGGACATCCATACCGGGACAACATAGAAAATAGATAATGGACTCCTCTTTAATGCTTAAGCATATTCTCATAAGAGATTGAGGATTAATGTCCAAGCTAAAACTTCCACCATGATACATGGCTTTGGTTGGCGGCCCAATGTTCTTCTCTAACAATATGCATACTCAAACCATTCAACTCATGGCAAATCACCCTTACTTCAGACAAGACGAACATGCATAGCAACTCACATGATATTCAACAAAAGTGTAACAGTTGATGGCGTCCCCAGAAACATGGATACCGCTCAGCAAGCAACTTATAAGAAATAAGATACATAAGCGACATATTCTTTACCACAATAGTTTTTAAGCTACTTTCCCATGAGCTATGTATTGCAAAAGCTGAAGGTTTTAAAGGTAGCACATGTAAATTTACTTGGAGTGGCGGTGAAATACCACATATAGGTAGGTATGGTGGACTCATATGGCATAACTGGTTTAAAAGGATGTGGATGCACAAGCAGTCAGTCCGCTTAGTACAGGTGAAGGTTAGCAAAAGACTGGGAGCGACCAACTAAGAGAGCAATGACGGTCATAATCATGCAGAGCGACAAAGCAACATTGAATCAGGCATGGAAGTTATATCGCTATTCAGAAATAAAAGATCATCAAGGCTTGACAGACTTTCTTTACAGTCTTAAATATGCGTGAGCATACGCCAAGTCAATCAAAATTAATTCTTGAAGGAAGATATTACTAAACCATACCACATCATAGGCAAACAAATCATGTTGGTACTCCAATAACACATTGGGAACCCCCCAGCTATTTGGGACTAACCATAAGAAAACCTGAACTACTAAGCGCCATTATGCATGTAGCATCTTTATCATAGACATATCAACCAATGCAACGGAAGCAAACTCTCTTAATAAGGTGAGCATGATAACTAAAGAGAGTTCAAGCAACCAACTAGACAAAAGCTCTTTGAAAAGATAAGCATGAATACTAAGAGCAGAACATGATAGTAGCTATTGAAAGACAAAGAACACACACAGCAAGGATAGACATGAAAATTCTATGTTATGTTCTAGGTAGAAGTGGAGCGTGTTTCTCTCCCACATAAAGAAAGCTGAGTTCCGACTCGTTATGAAAAACTAAAGAAAACTAAAAAGCAAGACGCTCCAAGCATAGCACATAACACATGAAGTGATAAAAATATAGTGGAACGAAAGACGAACTGATAATGTTGATGGAGAAGGGGATGCACGGGGGCATCCCCAAGCTTAGACGCTTGAGTCTCCTTGAATATTTCTTGGGGGTGCACGGGGGCATCCCCAAGCTTGAGCGTTTGACACTCCTGAATCTTTTTATCATCTTCCCTCGCACACTTGAAAACTCCCTTCATACATAACTCATCATAATCTGATTAGCGAGGTTAGTACCCATAATAAAATAATTGCACCTTGCTAGAAATAAAGATATTCTTGAAGTTCTACTGTTTCTCAAGATTTCCAAAAGGTTTTTGCGAAGAAAAAGCAAGCTCTAGGTTTGCAAAATGAAGGAAAGGCAAAACAGGACAGAATCTGTGAAAAACAGAACAGCAGGTAGTAAATGATTTGTTCTGGGCACTTCTGCCACTCTAATAAAAAAACTCAGAATAGACGCACGAAAGACAATTATATAGAGCACGCTGTCGAAAAAATTCAGACCAAAAAGATGATCTGGTGATTTTATATGAATTTTTCTATCCAAGGACAGAATCTGTTTCCTGGACAGCACCTCACAACTTTTGAACTTTCTAGCAATCAGAGGCTATACTTGGCACAAAATTGAAAAGTAAAGATACAATGATGATGCTACAGTAGTAAACAACATCAAGACACAACAAAACAAAATAAATTTATTCATTGGGCTGCCTCCCAAGAGCGCTTTCTTTTATGCCTTTAAGCTAGGCATAATGCATATAGATCAAGTTTTATCAAGAGTAAAAGAATAGCTAGCCCGTATAACGGACTCAAAAGGTAACTTGATCTTCTTTCGAGGGAAATGTTCCATCCCTTTCTTGAGAGGAAACTGAAATTTTATATTACCCTCTTTCATGTCAATGATAGCACCAACGGTGCGCAAAAAGGGACGTCCCAAAATAATTGGACAAGAAGGATCACATTCAATATCCATAATAGTAAAATCAACGAGAACATAATTATCATTGACAATGATAAGAACATCGTCGATCCTCCCCAAAGGTTTCTTTATGGAAGAATCAACAAGACGAACACCAAAAGAACAAGAATCAAAAGGTTTCAATTTAAGCATATCATATATTCTTTTGGGCATAACAGAGGTACTAGCTCCAACATCACATAATGCATAGCAAGAGAAGTCATTCAATTTAATTTTTATCATAGGATCCCAACCATCTTCTAGCTTTCTAGGTATGGAGGCTTCTACTCTAAGTTTCTCCTCCCTAGCTTTGATAAGAGCATTAGTGATATGCTCTGTGAAGGCAAGGTTAAGCGTGCTAGTGCGGGGGTCTCTAGACATCTTGTGAAGGAAATCAATAACTTTGGTAAGAGTGCAATTATCAAAATCAAGGTCACTAGCATCAAGTAAAGTGGTGGTGGTGTCCTTAAGGTTCACTTGTTTGGTAGTTTCTATAGTCATAGCAGGAGTGCATTGGGTGCTAAGAGTTTGGATATCCTCAACAACTTGGATAGTAGCAACAGTGTGGTGGGTAGGAAGGCTCTTAATTCTATCCTCTTCCTCCCTTTCTCTAGCCCATCTCTCTTTAAGTTTAGTCATCATCCTAATATTTTCATTAATTTGCACTTGAATAGCATTAATAGGAGTGACCTTCCTCTCCTCGAGAGGAGAAGTTTTAATTTTAAGCAATTCTATCTCATTGGCTAAATGGTCTACCTTTGAAGAGAGATCACCTAGTTTGTTTAGTTTTTCTTCTACACTATTATTAAAAGCTTTTTGAGTAGTGATGAAATCTTTAAGCATAATCTCTAGTTCAGTAGTGGAGTTCTTGGTGCTAGGATAAGCATTGTTGTTCCCATAAGAATTAGAGGGGAACGGTCTAGGATTGCTACCAAAATTACTCCTATAAGCATTGTTGTTGAAATTGTTTCTAGAGATAAAGTTCACATCTACTTGTTCTTGAGCAATCAAAGAATTTAAAGGAACATCACGAGGATCAATAGAAGATTGCTTCGAAAGTAGAGACATGATCAAGTCAACTTTTTAATTTAGGGAGGAAATCTCCTCGACAGAGTTTACCTTCCTACCTGTTGGAGCACGTTCGGTGTGCCATTGGGAATAGTTGGTCATCATCTCATCGAGAAGCTTTGTGGCAGCACCAAGTGTAGTTGACATAAAAGTTCCTCCCGCGGCCGAATCTAACAAGTTCCGCGAGGTAAAGTTCAAGCCTGCATAAAAAGTTTGGATAACCATCCAAGTAGTCAAACCATGAGTAGGGCAGTTCTTGATAAGAGATTTCATACGTTCCCAAGCTTGGGCAACGTGTTCATTATCCACTTGTTTAAAATTCATTATGTTACTTCTTAGTTGGATAATTTTAGCAGGTGGATAGTATTTTCCAATAAAAGCATCTTTGCACTTGTCCCATGAATCTATGCTATTTCTAGGCAAAGACTGAAACCAAATTTTAGCTCCTCCTCTCAAGGAGAAAGGAAAAAGCTTAAGCTTAACAATATTACCATCTATTTCTTGGTACTTTTGCATATCACAAAGTTCAACAAAGTTGTTTAAGTGTAAAGCAGCATCATCTCCAGCACCGGAGAATTGGTCTTTCATGACTAAGTTCAGTAAAGCAGGTTTAATTTCATATGAAGGTGCTGAAGTGGCAGGTGTAGTGATAGGTGTGCAGATAAAGTCATCGTTGTTGTGACTAGTGAAGTCAAATAACTTGGTGTTCTCGGTGGAACCCATAGTAGCAAGCAAGCAAGATAACTCTTTTTGTGATTTTCGATAAAAGATACTAAAGCAAAACTGAAAGGTAAACTAACAAGACTAAAAGCAAAGGTAAAAGATAGCGTTCAACTCCCCTATCCTGAAGAGTGGAGTCCCCGGCAACGGCGCCAGAAATTGCTTTGCTAGGCTTCTCGCCCCTCGTTGGTTACCCCAAGTGGAAGGTTAGAGATGCAGTGTAGCAGAAGATTTCCCTTGGCAATACCAAGGATCGGTTCCCCTGAGACTCCCAGTTTCAACGAGAAGGTGTCAACTGCTAACGGCGCCGGATATTAGCAATCAACGTGGACCTGCACACAGATACAAATAACTTTGCTCCCAACGAGTACAGAGAGGTTGTCAATCCCTCCGGCCTTGTAGTTTACAAATGATCAAACGCAAGTGATAGTAGTGATAGATATAATTGCAACAGTAAATAAAAAAGCGGAAAAGTAAATAGCGGATGTGATCAATGATGGTAATATGGACCGGAGTCTCATGATTTTCACTAGTGATGTCTCTCTCCCAAAAGACGATAAAACAGCTATGTGAGGTAAACGAATTACAGGTGGGCAATTGACAGGACTAATGCTGACTACATTGCAAGAAAGGTTGAGGTTCAAAGCATGGGCGGTACGCCAAAGTAAGTAGACCGAAATCCATCAATATCTACTACTAATCATCCACCTTGATATATCTATCCAGAACATCTCGCTGGTATTAAGTTGTGAGTCCCACCCATAGTGTAAACTCAATGCAACAGACAACTGCATTAAAAGAACTTTGCATAAAGTAAACAATCCTTGCACCCGCGGGCACAAGCACCGTTGTTTTCCCCCTTGTGGCAACAGCACATCCCCTAGACTCATGTTTCTGTCACTCAAACTAGTCATCGAGGGGCATGAACCCACAATCGAGCATAACGTTCCCTCTTGCAGTCACTACCTACTACTTGGCCAAAGCAATAAGTAACAACGGAGAACATGCAAGAATTACTTACGAACATAAATATAAAAGAGGTGAATCAAATATATTACTCAAGCACAATCTGAACATAATCTCATAATCCATCGGATCCCAGCAAACTCATCATAGCAACAGCATAAGGATTACATATGTGCCTCGATCATGTAGGGCAGCTCACGGGGACTAATTAGTGAAGCACAAGAACGGGAGGAGAACATCACATAGCTACTGGTCATGGACCCATGGTCCAAGGGAGACTACTCACAACTCATCCGGGAGGCGTCCATGGTGGTGGAGAAGCTCCCGGTGGTGATCCTCCCCTCCGGCAGGGTGCCGGGAAGAGTTCTCCTGGTGCTCCCGCTCTTGGAAGCGGCGGCGGCGGCGGAACAGAGATGAGATCGCAAAAAAGAGTTCCCGTCTCGAGGGTTTCGGGAGACGCTTTAAATATATGCCAAAGGGGGGCATCGGAGGAGCCTCGGGGGGCCCAGGCGCCCCCTGGTGCCCCCCCCCCCCGGCTGTACTTCGGGCGCAAGGTAGCTTCTGGAACGCTGATTTTTTATATAATTTTTCTGGATTTTTCCTGGCAGTTCTCGTAATGTGAAAACCTGAAATACAAAAACAGCCCGAAAACAGAAACTGGCACTGGGGTGCACTGAGTTAATAGGTTAGTCCAAATATGATCAAAAGTGTATGGAAGTGTATAAATAACATAGCAATATCACCCAAAAGAGGCATGGAGCAAGCAGAAATTATAGATATGTTTTGGACGTATCAGCAAGCAACAAACGAATGGATTCAAGACGAGCAACGGGGGCAAAGGTTTCACCGTAGTCGATACCCTCGACTTGGGAGTAGCCTTGAGCCACCAGACGAGCCTTGTTGCGGATGACAATGCAATGGGCATCTTGCTTGTTCTTAAAGATCCATTTGGTTCCAATGACATTATGGTTCTCCTTTGGTCTTGGCACCAGACGCCACACCTTGTCGCGCTCGAAGTTATGGAGTTCTTCATGCATGGCATTGAGCCAATCAGGGTCTTCGAGCGCCTCATACACCTTCTGAGGTTCAACACAGGAGACAAAAGCTTGGTGAGCACAATAGTTTGCTAATTGTCTACGAGTGCTTACCCCCCGTTTGATGCTTCCTAAAATGTTCTCGATGTGATGCTCGTTGGAAGCAAGCCTGGAGGCAACTTTTGCAGCACGACGCTCTAATTGCTCTTCAAGTGTTAACTGAGGAGCACTGAGTTGATCATCTTGAGCGTCATCAGGAGCTAGATCTTGTTCTTGAGCTTCCTCTTGACCTTGATCTTGCTCGGGGGATAGAACTTGGCCTTGTGCATCATTTGGTGGCTCTCCACCAACTTGAGATAGATCTTGCACTTGGCCTTGTTCATCAGGTTGAGGGCCTTCAATTTGTTCTTCGGAAGCGTGTGGGTCTCAGGTTGGTGATGGTTCCACATGAGTGGAACATTGTCCTTCTCCTTCGGCCACAAGGGGTTCCTCAATGGGTAGGATATATCCAACACCCATTCTTCTTATGGCTTGAGGAGGAATTTCATCACCTGCATCACAAGTACCACTTTGCTCCACTTGGGAGCCGTTATTTTCATCAAACTCTATGTTACTCGTCTCCTCAATGAGTCCAGTGGACTTGTTGAGGACACGGTAAGCATGAGAGTTTGTAGCATAACCAACAAATATGCCCTCATGAGTTCTAGATTCAAATTTAGACAAACGAACACCTTTCTTGAGAATGAAACACTTACACCCAAACACCCGAAAGTACTTGAGATTGGGCTTGTTACCGGTAAGAATCTCATACGGAGTTTTGTTCAAGCCTTTGCGGAGATAGAGACGATTTGAAGCATGGCAAGCGGTGTTGATGGCTTCGGCCCAAAAGTTGTATGGAGAATTGAATTCAGCCATCATGGTTCTTGCAGCATCTATTAAAGTTCGGTTCTTTCTCTCTGCTACACCATTTTGTTGAGGGGTATATGGGGCTGCATATTGATGTTTGATCCCCTCATCACCAAGAAACTCATCCAAGGTGTAGTTCTTGAACTCGGTGCCATTGTCACTTCTGATCATCAAAATCTTTGCTTCATGTTGTCGTTGAGCTTCATTTGCAAAGTTGATGACGGTTTATTGGGTCTCACTCTTCTTCTTGAAGAAGTATACCCAGGTATATCTTGAGTAATCATCCACAATCACCAAGCAATACTTCCTACCCCCAAGACTATCAAAAGTAGGAGGCCCAAAGAGATCCATGTGGAGGAGCTCTAGGGGTCTCTTTGAATAGATGATAGTCGTGGGAGGGTGAGCCTTCTCATGTAATTTTCCTTCAATGCACGCCCTGCAAGCACGATCTTTGGCAAAGCTAACATTTGTTAGTCCTCGGACATGGTCCCCCTTGAGAAGACTTTCCAAAGATCTCATATTGACGTGGGCCAAACGGCGATGCCAAAGCCATCCCACATCAACTTTAGCCATTAGGCATGTCGCGACCTTAGTGGGTTGCTTCGAGAAGTTAACCACATAAAGACCATTCTCGACATGCCCAACATAGGCTACTTTAAGAGTCTTGCTCCACAAGAGGGCCACAAAATCAATATCAAAGAATGCAGCAAAGCCCATGAGTGCAAGTTGGCGAACAGAAAGTAAATTGTATGCAAGGGACTCAACAAGCATGACTTTCTCGATCGTGAGATCATGAGAGACAACAACCTTGCCAAGTCCCAATACCTTAGAAGATGAAGCATCACCCCATTCGACGTTGGTGGCCATAGATGAACCGAGATGCACGTCCACCACCAAGTCTTTGCTTCCGGTCATATGATTTGTGGCTCCGCTATTGAGCAACCATGATCCCCCACCGGAAGCAAACTCCTACAATAGATCAATGCTTGGATTTAGGTACCCATTTGGTAATGGGTCCTTTGAGGTTAGTAACAAGGGTCTTAGGAACCCAAATGGACCATTCAATGTACTCATAAGAAGAACCAACAAATTTAGCAAACACATGGCCATCACTGGCACGGCATAAAACATATGAAGGATTAAAATCGCCGGCCATGTTTGATGGTATGGTGGAGTTTTTCTTGACACCACCACTTTTCTTCTTGGTTGACGTGCCCTCTCCTTCTTTCACAAAGGATTGTCGGAGAGGGGGTGGTTGCTTGGTCTTGTCATTCTTCTTCTTCTTGGGCTTAGGAACAAACCCAATTCCTTCCTTTGCCACAACTTCCTTTTGATTGCTCAAAAGGGCGTTGAGGTTCTTCTCACCTTGTATGCAAGTCACAAGGCCTTTCTCAAGTTGCTTCTTCAACTCGGCATTCTCTTCAACAAGATGCACATGCTCGCAACATGGGTTAGTAGCATTTGCATTATCAATTAAAACCATGCGAGGAAAGATAGCCTTTTCCTTGGTTAGCGAAACTTGGAGTTGATCATGAGACTCCTTGAGAGTAGCATGCATCCCTTTCAAGGCCTTGTGAGCCTTGTCAAGTATGTCAAACTCCTCTTTGAGTTTAGCATGATCAACCTCAAGTTTTGCCTTCTCGGAGTTAAGGACGCGAGAGACAACTAAAGCATGATCAAGATCTTTATTTAATTTAGCATGACCATCGTTGTGTGACTCCTCAAGAGCCAAACGAAGACCACGCTCTTCCTCTAGGGCGTTAGAGAGATCCGATATCTCATCGGCATAGTCTCGACTATGTCCTTCCATTTTAGTAATGGTTTCCTCGTGAGCCTCGATCGTGTCATTGGCCTCACCGAGTTGTTCCAAGAGAGCAACAAAATGCTTCTTGGGTTTGCCCTTGAGATTTTTCATGAACAACTCAAATTCATTTTCTCCCTCTTTAACACCCTCACCCTCATCAATACAATTGGTCAATGAGGGATTAGAAGAGATAGTAGTATTGATGTTTGGGATTACCTTGTTGGTGGCCTTAGCCATGAGGCACTTGGCGGTGATGTTCTCGTTTGGTGAGTCGAAGAGAGATGAGTGCGGAGTAGTTGCAATTGCAATTGTGGCCATAGTGGTCACCTCATCGTCTTCATCATTATCATCATCCTCCTCCACATATTCTTCTTGGGCCACCAACACTTTCGGAGGAGTCTTCTTGATGAAGTTGTTCTTGTTGGGGTAGGACTTTGACTTGTCTTTCCGAATAAGCTTGCCTCCAAAGTCTTCTCTCTTCTCATATGGGCAATCCACAACGAAGTGACTTACATTTCCACAGTTGAAGCATGTCCTTACTCGTTGCTTTCCCTTGTTCCCACTTGAGTTGTTCCTGTTGAAGTTGGATTTTGTGTTCTTCTTTCCCCGGAATTGCCTTAAAGCAAGAGCCATGTGCTCATGATAGGCATATTTGGTGTCCTCGGGGCTACACTCATCATCATCTTCTAATTCCTCCTCTTCCACACAAGCCTTGGCCTTCAGTGCAAGATTAGGCTTCTTTGATCGTTGAGCTCTTAAGACCGCATTGTCGGCGGTCACATCCAAGATCCTCATGGCAACAAATTCATCCAACACTTCATTTGAGGATAAAGTGTGGAAGTCCGGTCTATGACGTATGACAGAGGACATGGCCTTATGATAGGGCATCATGGCCTTGAGGAACTTGCGCTTGATCCAATTGTCATCCGTATCCTTGCTGCCATGATCTCGAAGAGAAACCGCAATGATAGTTAATCTTCGATAAAGTTCACGAGGATCTTCATCTTTGATCATAGCAAACTCATCAGCTTCATCTTGCACCACTTCATAGTTGGAGCGTTGAATACTGGTGCTTCCCTTGTACATCGTGCCAACATGCTCCCAAGCTTCCTTGGCCACAGTAAAGGGACGAAGGTGTGCAATGTCTTCTGGAGGGATAGAATCTTGAAAAATGCAAAGAGCAGACTCGTTGAACTGATGATCTGCAGTTTCTCTTGGAGTCATTTTGTCGGGATCATACGGATAAAAACCTTGCTCAATGATTCTCCAAAGGTTAGTGGAACAATGATTAATGTGACATTTGAAACGAAACACCCAAGTAGCAAAATCAGTATTTTTGATAAACTTGGGAGGGGGCCTAACGGAATTTAAGTGCGGTGTGGGAACGGGTCCTCCATAGTGAGTAGGAGGAGCAGATTGGGAAAATTTCCCATTCCCATTCTTAGAAACAGGGGCTTGCTCACTACTAGCTTCTCCCTTGTCGGGATTAGCCTCCGGCACGTTGGTAGTGGGACAAGCCACTTCCAACGGTGTGGTGGATAATTTAAGCCCCTCAAGCAACTCTTTAAACATGCCTTTGACCTCGCTCACTAGTGATTCTTTCAATGTGGTCAAGGCCACATTGAACTCCTCACGAGAGACCGAGGCTCCCCCATCAGGCGTAGGCAAGGACGGAGTTCCACCGGAATGGTCCTCCGTCTCGACTACGCTGTCACCCATACTCTTTGGACGGTAAAGTCCTTAAAAAGAGACGAGGCTCTGATACCAATTGAAAGGATCGATATGGTTGACTAGAGGGGGGGTGAATAGGCAACTAACAATTTTTAGCTTTTCTTAACCACTTTAAATTAAGCGTCAAAGTAAGTTGTCTAGATATTCTATTATGATGACAACTAATGGAAGTAAAGGAAAACAACAACACAAGCAAGCTATAGGAATTGAACAAGTAAAGCTTGCACAAGTAAAGGTAAGAAATAACCACAAGTGGAGACAGTGAAGACAAGGATGTGATATCGAAGTTCCTTCCCTTTGAGGGGAAGTACGTCTCTGTTGGAGCGGTGTGGAGGCACAATGCTCCCCAAGAAGCCACTAGGGCCACCGTATTCTCCTCACGCCCCTACACAATGCAAGGTGCCGTGAATCCACTAGTGGTGCCCTTGAAGGTGGCAACCGGACCTTTCCAAACAAGGTTGGGGCTCTCTCCACAACTTAATTGGAGGCTCCCAACGAAACCCCGGAGCTTCACCACAATGGATTGTGGCTCTGAAGTGACCTCTTCCGTCTAGAGTGCTCAAACACCCAAGAGTAACAAAATCCACACAAGAAAGTATGGGGGGATCAAGTTTCCTTTGGTGGAAGTGTAGATCTAGGTCTCCTCCTTCAATCCCTAGCAAATCAACAAGTTTGGTTGGCTAGGGAGAGAGATCGGGCAAGAAAGCTTCAATGGCATTAATGGTGGAGAGAGAGAGGTAAGAGATAAGGTGGAGGTGGGAGAAGGGGGTCCTTAAATAGGGTCTCCACACATCCAACCGTTATGTGCAGATTTTTATAGGATCGGTAGTTCCGCTGCTCCAACCGGTAGTACCGGTGAGTGAAGAAACCTGCGCCCGTGCCACTAAAGCGGTACTTCCGGTGGCTTGCCCGGTAGTACCGGTCTTCCGGAGAAAACCGGAACTACCGCCCAACCTCCGGTCAACTACCGCTTGGAAACCAGAAGGTTTCAACCAGGGGCAGTAGTTGGGACGGTGGTTGGGCCGGAACTACCGCCTGGCAGATAGTTTCTGCGTGGTGGCAGTCAGAGCGGTACTACCGCTCGGAACACCGGTAGTACTGGTCTTACCGGTACTTCCGGGCCACCACCGGTCTACCACCGCACCCAGTACAGAGGGTATCACCCCTGAGCGGTACTTGGGGCAGTGGTTTGACCGGAACTACCGGCCACCGGTACAACCGCCCAATAGGGCGGAACTACCGCTATGGAGAAATCTTCAATAAGGGGAAATGACATGGGACCTCTCTCTCCACGAACGGAGGCAATATGGTGGGTGCAAAGAATCTGTGTGCGTGACTTGATTCACCAATTACCTTCCGATATGGGTTCCCTCTTAATAGTACGGATTTCCTATGACCAAAAGAAACAGAAAGGCATCGGAAACTCCGTCTTCGATCTTTTCCTTAAAGAGAGAACGTCTAACCGTCTTGTGCCACATGTTATTAACCTGAGTAATATTGACACACGATTAGACCAAACACAGATTGTCATCATCACCAAAACCTCAGGCAAGAGATGCCCTTACAACTTGATTATGAATCACTTGGTGCTTGCGAACCATGCCTCATGGGCAAGATGACTAAGACTCCGTTCTCCGGAACAATGGAGGGAGCAACAGATTTGTTGGAAATCATACATACTAATGTATGTGCACCGATGAGTGTTGAGGCTCGCGGAAGGTATCGTTATTTTCTGACCTTCACTAATGATTTGAGCAGATATGGGTATATCTACTTGATGAAACACAAGTCTGAAACATTTGAAAAGTTCAAAGAATTTCACAGTGAAGTAGAGAATCGTCGTGACAAGAAAATAAAGTTTCTTCTATCTGATCATGGAGGCGAATTTTAGTTACGAGTTTGGTCTTCATTTGAAACAATGTGGAATAGTTTCGCAACTCACGTCACCCGGAACACCACAGCGTAATGGTGTGTCCGAACGTCGTAACCATACTTTATTAGATATGGTGCGATCTATGATGTCTCTTACCGATTTACCACTATCATTTTGGGGTTATGCTTAGATACAACTGCATTCACGTTAAATAGGCCGCCATCTAAATCCGTTGAGACGACGCCTTATGAACCGTGGTTTGGCAAGAAACCAAAGTTGTCGTTTCTTAAAGTTTGGGGCTGCGATGCTTATGTGAAAAAGCTTCAACTTGATAAGCTCGAACCCAAGTCGGAAAAATGTGTCTTTAGAAGATACCCAAAGGAGACTATTGGGTACACCTTCTATCACAGATCTGAAGGCAAGATATTCGTTGCTAAGAATGGATCCTTTCTAGAGAAGGAGTTTCTCTTGAAAGAAGTGAGTGGGAGGAAAGTAGAACTTGATGAGGTAATTGTACCTTCTCCCGAATTGGAAAGTAGTACATCACAGAAACTAGTTCCAGTGGTTCCTACACCAATGAGTGAGGAAGCTAATGATGATGATAATGAAACTTCAGATCAAGTTACTACAGAACCTCGTAGGTCAACCAGAGTACGTTCCACGCCAGAGTGGTACGGCAACCCGGTTTTGGAAGTCTTGTAACTAGACCATGATGAACCTATGAATTATGAGGAAGCGATGATGAGCCCAGATTCCGCAAAATGGCTTGAGGCCATGAAATCTGAGATGGGGTCCATGTATGAGAACAAAGTGTGGACTTTGGTTGACTTGCCCGATGATCGGCAAGCCATTGAGAATAAATGGATCTTCAAGAGGAAGACCGACGCTGACGGTAATGTTATTCTCTACAAAGCTCGACTTGTTGCAAAAGGTTTTTGACAAGTTCAAGGAGTTGACTATGATGAGACTTTCTCACCCGTAGCGATGCTTAAGTCTGTCCGAATCATGTTAGCAATTGCCGCATTTTATGATTATGAAATCTGGCAAATGGATGTCAAAACTACATTCCTAAATGGATACCTGAAAGTGCAACTAATCCCCGGGTGGTTTTGGTAATTAATAACAACATATATATCATTGAACTAATAGTTACTTGAGAATCATTTCAGAGAAGTTCAGTGATAAGGGTATGGAAATGTCTGAAGAAGTGGACCCCTCAAAATGCTAAGACAAGCATTGGCAAAAGCTCAAGACTCCATTTTTGGTTTAGTGATCCAAGATCACATTGAGTCCATAGAAAAGCCAATACTATTAAAAGGGGATGAGGTTGTGTTGATGATCTGGTTGCTCAAGTGCTCAGTGATTTAGCTCCTTCAACTATCAGCAACTTTCACTACTACACACACTCATAAGTAATCTCGGACAAACCGATTCTTCCAACTCAGTCCCACCGAGATGAACCACCTCAGCTATTTTCCAAACCCTAGAAATTTCGGTCAATCTGATTTTGAGTTCGGTCTCACCGAAACTGGACTGCCAACCTTCTGTAACCATTTGTCATCATTTCGGAATATCCGAGTTGTTGATTTCGGTCCCACCGATTCTGGCAAGTTCCTACCTGTAATGCCCAGGATGGGACTATATCTCCTACGTGTCGAGGCACGACTTAAAGATATAAGCCCATCCTAGAATGATCTCAAGTTTGGTATCTTTGCACGACTCATGTAAAAGAGGGATTAAAATGCAAAAGGAGATAGTTGGCTTACACTCGCCACTTCACACAATACATTACATAAGCAATCATCATTCAGAACATCACAACCCGACTACGGGTGAAGATCAAAAGAAAGATACCAAAACAACATAAAGCCACAGGGAAGGAACGAATCCTAGTAGAAACCACTACTGATCGTCGAAACGTCACAAGCAAACGGAAACACTCTTCATCGGGCTCCCGGTGAAGAACTGAACCAGCTTCTGCATCAAACTCGGCTGAACCTGCATCTGGTGTGGTGAAGTAACTGTGAGCCACAGAGGACTCAGCAATCCCGTTCCCGGGTAACAAGACTATTTAAGCCTTGGGTGAGGACAAGGCTGAAGAAAGAACGAGAGGTGAAGGAACAAACAAGAGTCTGCAGCAGCAACTAGCACTAACTTACGCAAAAGAGAGCGAGAAGAGAAGAGCATCGGTCGAAAGATGATCACGAAGTGATCCTAACTAAAGCCGGTCAAACATAACCCCACCGTGTTCAACTCCCGAATCCCTATTCGGAAATTGACAGTCACGGTACACACGCTGGTAGTGTATTGAATCATTGTGTCAAGTTATCTACAACCGGAATTAACAAGCTCCCATCTGCCACATAACCGCGGGCACGGCTTTCGAAAGTTCAAACCCTGCAGGGGTGTTCCAACTTGACCCATTACAAGCCCACGATCCGCGGAGTCGCAACTCCATAGTTGGGAAGACCCGAGTATTCTCGGAATCCCGTGCTCAAGTTAAACCGAACTAAGGTAAGGCTAATCCAGCAAATCCTCCCGGCGTGTCGACACCCTGATAGTAGCCGCGCGTATCTAGGTCTCAGGACACGACCGGATGGGCGATGCTACAGGTATACCAGATACCTCGGGTTGCCCCAAGGCGGCCCTGCAGGACCCCCGTTTGGGACCAACGCCATCAGCACTGGCCCCCCCTGCTATGTAGAATTAAGAATCCTCGGGGACGCGACCCCCTATGCAATTTTAATTAATTAATTAAGTTGTTATTATGAGGCAAATAGTACCAAATGTTGGGACTTGCTGGAAAAGACTTAGCACTTAGCGGTTTATCAAGGGGGTCCCATACACCCCAACCGTGTTAGGAACGCATAATCAAGGAACATAACACCGGCTTATACGGTTCCTAACGGCATGAGTGGAACAAAACACCAAGCAAAAGGCTTAGCCTTCCACCCTGCCAGTATATAGATGA
>LR738715.1:158496168-158540103 GCA_902687465.1 Secale cereale | reverse complement strand
CAAACAAGAGTCTGCAGCAGCAACTAGCACTAACTTACGCAAAAGAGAGCGAGAAGAGAAGAGCATCGGTCGAAAGATGATCACGAAGTGATCCTAACTAAAGCCGGTCAAACATAACCCCACCGTGTTCAACTCCCGAATCCCTATTCGGAAATTGACAGTCACGGTACACACGCTGGTAGTGTATTGAATCATTGTGTCAAGTTATCTACAACCGGAATTAACAAGCTCCCATCTGCCACATAACCGCGGGCACGGCTTTCGAAAGTTCAAACCCTGCAGGGGTGTTCCAACTTGACCCATTACAAGCCCACGATCCGCGGAGTCGCAACTCCATAGTTGGGAAGACCCGAGTATTCTCGGAATCCCGTGCTCAAGTTAAACCGAACTAAGGTAAGGCTAATCCAGCAAATCCTCCTGGCGTGTCGACACCCTGATAGTAGCCGCGCGTATCTAGGTCTCAGGACACGACCGGATGGGCGATGCTACAGGTATACCAGATACCTCGGGTTGCCCCAAGGCGGCCCTGCAGGACCCCCGTTTGGGACCAACGCCATCAGCACTGGCCCCCCCTGCTATGTAGAATTAAGAATCCTCGGGGACGCGACCCCCTATGCAATTTTAATTAATTAATTAAGTTGTTATTATGAGGCAAATAGTACCAAATGTTGGGACTTGCTGGAAAAGACTTAGCACTTAGCGGTTTATCAAGGGGGTCCCATACACCCCAACCGTGTTAGGAACGCATAATCAAGGAACATAACACCGGCTTATACGGTTCCTAACGGCATGAGTGGAACAAAACACCAAGCAAAAGGCTTAGCCTTCCACCCTGCCAGTATATAGATGAATTCATTTAGCATTTATATAGTGTGATATAACCCAACCAAACTTCAACATGAAGCAAGCATCTTCGATCTTCACCTGCAACTAGCAATGCTATAAGAAGGGCTGAGCGAAGCGTACTTAGCCAAGCAACGGTTTGCGTAGGTAGGGTGGTTAAACATGGCAATGGTTACAAGTAGGAGGCTGACAGGAAAACATGGGCATCGAGGCAAAACTAAAGATCGAGACTACTAGCAATAGGCAAAGATAGTAATGGTATCCGGGTTCGGTCATCTTGCCTGGGAATCCACAAGGGAGAAGAACGGATCCAAGAAGTAGACGAAGAAGAAGCCTCACAACTCCGGAACGAAACCGAAGCTAACAAGAGAAGCAACCGGAAAGAAAACAAACAACTCGGTAAACACACAAATCATAAACAAGGCATACGATGCACAAGCAAGCATGATGCATGTCCGGTTTAAAATATGCATGGCATGGCAAAGTGCACAAACAACACTACAAGTTAAGTGGAGATCAATATGCAACGAGTTGCATATTGACGAAACACCACATTAATTATTTAATTGACTCTCGTTTATTTACAAGACAAGGTTAAATGTTTTTTTAACATGGCAAGAGGTGAATCATAACAAAACTACACTATTTAGACATTTTAAATGGGGTCGGAAAAATAACAACAACATATCCGGAAAATCCCCATGAGCATGTTTAATAATTATAAGCAAACAACAATTAAACATTTAAAGGTTGTCAACATGATGCGGATGACATGAACAAGTTTATGCAAGTTTTATTAAAAGGTTGACTTAAAAGAGATAAGAAGTATTGTCACCGTGGTGGAAGAAAAGGGTGCCACGGCAACGATCCGAAAATGATGCAACGCATCATATCGGTTCCGGTATCTCGTTGAGAGTCCGATGCACAACAAAAGGTGGAGTGAACGAGTCAAACGAGATGAAAGGTGGGGCAATCCCGTTACCGGGTTCCCACGAGTCGGTGATGAGGCAACCGAGGAACACGACAAAAGAGGGCACAACGGACTCGAAGCACACACGAGGAGCATTTCATACAACACAACAAACATCACACGGGTCATCCACGGGGTCGTTTCGGTATACCTTCGAAACACTCGTTTCGGGACGGTTCGAGACGTAGAGGAAGGAGTCGTTCACGTCGGAGAGGAGTAGCCGTTCCGTAGAGGGAAGTAGTCGTTCTCGCAACTCGTAGAGGAAGTAGTGGTTCACGTCATCGTGTCGTGGTACTTGGCGAATTCCTCGTTTCCGGCGACGGTAGTGGTACTCGGGGCGACGGTAGACGTTCACGTAGGTGTTTCCGGGCGTCGAGGTACTTGTCGCGTCGGCGTTCGTAGGGGGTACTTGTCGCGTCGTCTTGTGTCGTGTAGGCGTACACGGGGCGTTTTGTAGATGTACTCATATCCGTAGCCGTTCACGAGCTCGTCTTCCCGTAGTTGTACACGTTCTCTGTCAAGTCAACAGCAAAAGCAACACACAACAGAAAACAACACAAACTACAGCATGGAGACAGGCCACGGGAGCAGCAAGGCGAAAAGAACACATCAGCAACAGCTGTTTGGCGCTGCAGAGGAGGGAACCGAGGAGCTGCACAGGCGAAGACGGGCTGGAGACGCTGGAGATCGACCGGAGGGGCTGCACGAGCACTGGACGAGGCCGGACCTGGCGAACGGGAGGCGCAGCGGTGCCCGGAGGCTGGGGATGGAGGCGGCCTCGCGCTGCTGGTCGGCCCGTCGCTGGAGAAAGGAGGGAGGCGACTCCGGGCGCAGAAGGTGGAGGTCGCGAGGGGAAACGCCGAGGACGTCGGGGTCGAGGCGCTCGCGCTGGCAGCCGCGTCCGCGGGAGGAAGAGGCGACCGAGGGGCGCGGCATGGAGGCGATGAGGGAGCCGCAGTCCTTGGGCGCTCGGGAGTGGTCGCCGGCTCTGGCTCGGCCAGGCGAGGCGAGGAGGAGGCGCGGAGGGAGGAGAGATTCGAGGAGGGGCCTGGATCGGGGCCTGTCGGGCAGAGGCGAGCGAGGCAAGCCCTCGAGGGAAAAACGCGAGGGGTACGGTGCGAAGGGAAGAGGATCGAGCGGGACTTGGGAGCGAGGCGAGGGAAAAGGAGAGTGCGGCGGCGGGCAGGGAACGTGAGGGAGTGCGGTGCGGGAGCCTAGGGTTCGGTGCGGTGGTTGGGCTGGAGTGGGCCTGATGGGCCAGGGAGGAGGAGAAGGAGGCTGGAGGCCTGGGCCGAAGTGGCCTTGGGCCTAGAGGAGGCGCTGCACTTTCTTTTATTAAAAATAGCTGCTGTCTTTCTGAATTAAAACAGAAAAAAAAAACAACAACAAGAAGGAAAGATAGAAGGTGCTAGAAAAATAGAGTTAGGGCAAGAATTAGGACAAAGGGTAATTTTTCCCGGGCTCGTAAAAATGAGCACGACCGAAGAAAAATATAAAAGGGCAGTTTGGAAAAATAATTCAAATATATTTGAATTTAATTCAAATAGTTTGAACTAAGACTTGAATATTGAAGTGTCCAAAAATGTTCAAATTTTCGGAGGAACCTCGAAACAACGGAAAAGAATTACAGGGAAGGGTTTTGAAGGAAACTCGAAGTGAGAAAGACATGGGGAAAAATGCAAGTGTGTTTTGGTGATTCCGGAGCAATGGAATATTTATTATATAGCTCCCTAATATTGAGAGACTTATATATGTTATAAAGAGAAGACATCTTCCCTCGATTTAAATGGACCGAAGGTCCACACGGTTTATTTAGGTTGAGATGCAAAAAAATAAAATATGACATGATGGCATGATGACATGATGCAATGCAAAAAATAAATAACACAAGTAGAACTGAAACACACGGGCAACCCTGAACATCCGGAATCTTCTGGAAGCTTCTGGAATCTTCTGGGACGTCAGTCTCGGGCGTCACACTACCTTTGACTCATATCGGACACACCGAGATGGTATTTTCGGTCCCACCGAAAACCCCAACGTTCACTATATTTGAACTTTCGGTCTGACCGAGTTTTTACTTCGGTCTCACCGAGATTGCTCAATTATGTGTGTAACGGTTGGATTTTGTGTGGAGGCTGTTGGGGATCGTAGCAGAAAATCAAAAATTTTCCTACGCGTCACCAAGATCTATCTATGGAGTAATCTAGCAACGAGGGAGAGGGGAGTGCATCTACATACCCTTGTAGATCGCGATGCGGAAGTGTTGCAAGAACGCGGATGAAGGAGTCGTACTCGCTGCGATTCAGATCGCGGTTGATTCCGATCTAAGCGCCGAACAACGGCGCCTCCGCGTTCAACACACGTGCAGCCCGGTGACGTCTCCCACGCCTTGATCCAGCAAGGAGAGAGGGAGAGGTTGGGGAAGACTCCATCCAACAGCAGCACGACGGCGTGGTGGTGGTGGAGGAGCGCGGGACTTCAGCAGGGCTTCGCCAAGCACTGCGGGAGACGAGGAGGGAGAGAGGTAGGGCTGCGCCAAGCGACAGAGGTCAAAACCGTGTTATGGGCAGCCCCAAACCTCACATATATATAGGGGGAAGGGAGGGCTGCGCCCCCTTTAGGGTTTCCCACCCCTAGGGGTGCGGCCAGCCCTAGATCCCATCCAGGGGGGCGGCCAAGGGGGAGAGAGGGGGAGGCGCACCACTATGTGGGCCTTAGGCCCATCTGAGCCTAGGGTTTCTGCCCTTTTCCTTCCCTCTTTGCCTTGGGCCTGATTAGGGGGGCGCACCAGCCCACCTGGGGCTGGTCCCCTCCCACACTTGGCCCACGCAGCCTTCTGGGGCCGGTGGCCCCACCCGGTGGACCCCCGGGACCCTCCCGGTGGTCCCGGTACGCTACCGATAGCGCCCGAAACTTTTCCGGTGACCAAAACGGGACTTCCCATATATGAATCTTTACCTCCGGACCATTCCGGAACTCCTCGTGACGTCCGGGATCTCATCCGGGACTCCGAACAACATTCGGTAACTGCGTACATACTTTCCCTATAATCCTAGCGTCATCGAACCTTAAGTGTGTAGACCCTACGGGCTCGGGAACCATGTAGACATGACCGAGACAACTCTCCGGAATTTACTTTCCGCTGCCTATACTCTAGAATTGCATGTGTAGGGTGATGCTTGACTTGATCATAATTGTGAATCTGCCAAAAACTGTTCTTTGTCAAAAGACAGAATTTTTATATTTACAAGTAGTCTAATCACCCCCCCCCTCTAGACATACTTTCGATCCTACAAGTGGTATCAGAGCTTTGGTCTCCATTGTATTGGTTTCCATTGCATTGGACTCCATAAGCTTGGTTTCACAACCTAGGAGAGTATGGCGTCTAGTGAGGGTAATTTTCGTAGAGGTCCTTACTTTGATGGTACAAATTTTGCTAGTTGGAAGCATAAAATGAAAATGCATATTCATGGTCATAACCCAGCCGCATGGGGCATTATTTGTGTTGGTATGCAAGGTGAATTCTTCGAGGAAGGAAAAGTTCCGGATCGCGAAGCTACACCGGAAGAATTGCGGATGTTGCAAAACAATGCTCAAGCTTGTGACATTCTCTTCAATGCCTTGTGTCCCGAGGAGTTCAACAAAATCAGTCGTCTTGAGAATGCTAAAGAGATTTGGGATACTTTGGTTGAAATGCACGAAGGTACTGAATCTGTGAAGGAATCAAAGCTAGATATTCTTCAAGGTCAACTTGACAAGTTCAAGATGAAGGATGGTGAAGGAGTCGCTGAAATGTACTCTAGGCTTGCTCTCATCACAAATGAGATTGCCGGCTTAGGAAGCGAAGAAATGACCGACCGATTCATCATCAAGAAGATTCTAAGAGCTTTGGATGGAAAATATGACACCGTGTGCACTTTGATCCAAATGATGCCAAACTACAAGACTCTCAAGCCAACTGAAGTCATTGGAAGAATTGTTGCTCATGAGATGACACTTAAGGATAAGGAAGAGCTTCACAACAAGTCAAGTGGTGCTTCCAAAGCTACAAGTGATGCTCCCACAACCTCAAGTGACAAGTTAATTTCCAATGAAGAGATAAGCCTAATGGTTAAGAACTTCAACAAGTTCTACAAGAATAGAGGCAAAGAAAGAAGCTGAAAGTCTAGATCATATGATGAAAAGAGATCTTCTAGTCGTGATCGAAACTGCTACAATTGTGGAAGACCCGGACACTTCTCAAATGAGTGTACGGCTCCCCACAAGAGAAGAGAAGAATCTCCAAGAAGAAGAGCAAGAGATGAGTCACCTCGGAGAGAGAGAAGGAGTAGAGATGATCGTTATGAACGAAGACCCTCTCGGAGAAGCAAGGATTCGGAGAGGAAGGACAAGTCATCGAGGAGCTACACAAGAAGAAGACATCAAGCTCATGTAGGTGAATGGGTCTCCGGCTCCGACTCCGACAATCAATCCGATGGAAGCTATCACTCCGACTCCGACTACAGTCAAGATGAAGGTGTTGCCGGACTTGCACTCGTATCCTCCAACTCCAACTCCTACGACTTATTTGATTCACCAAATGAGGGAATTGGAAGATGCTTCATGGCTAAAGGCCCCAAGGTAACACACCCTGAATTCATTGACTTTGATAGTGATGAGGATGACTTGCTTGGTGAAGATGAGCTCTTGCATGATAAATCTAGTGAGCTTAGTAACGATGAAAATGCTAGTAGTCTTTATAGTCGAGAAGAGTCGAATGACAATGCTATGAAGGAGATTGGGCGTCTAACTAAAGAACTAAACACTCTTAAGTTAGCTCATGAAACAACTCAAGAAGATCATAGAGAGCTCCTAAGATCTCATGAGAAGCTACGCTTCGAGAAGCTCACTCTAGAGCAAGAACATGAGTTTCTAAAAGCGATCAATGACGATCTTCGAAAGAAGAGTTCTTCATATCTTGCCAAACGACTTCTCTTGTCTAATTTCTTGCCACCTATTAAGACTAAGCATGACAAGCATAAGAAAAATTCTTCCTCTAGTAGTAACAATAACCAAGTTAAATCTAATGTTGTTGCTTCTAGTAGTTCTCTTGATTCCACTAACAATGTTTCAAGCCAAGTTACACTTGAGCAAGAAAATAGCTTATTGAAGGAAATCATAGAGAAAGGTGTCTACAAGAGTCTTGCCGGAAGCAAGAACTTTGAGGAAATTGTTCGCAAACAAGGAAGGCACCGGAAGAATCAAGGGATTGGTTTTGAGCGAAAGTTCAACGCCGAAGGTGTTGAGTGGGAAGAAGGTCAATACCCTACTCCACAGTTTGTTTCTCAAAGGGAGAAGTATGATCCTACTTCTTCCAATGTGGAACAAGCTCAAGATGACCTTCCACCACAAGACCACAAGCTAAAGGCCAATGACAAGCTTCAAGAGGAGATTGATGCATTCATTGAAGCACCTCAAGCCATGGTCAAGTGGGTTCCCAAGGACACGTCAAGTTCTACTTCTTCAAGCTCAACTACAACCCCAAGGATTCCCATCAAGATGATGTGGATCCCAAAGAAGAAGAACTAGAAGGTTCTTGAGGGTGACTCCGCCAACATACTTCACTCACATTCATTTTGGCAAGAACTTGTGCAATCAACTTCCACATCATGCACTAGTTCATGGAGTCACAAACCCTCTTGTTGGTAAGTCAAGGGACAAGGTAATCATTGCTTTCATGGACATCATCTTTTGTGTACTTCAATCTATGTCTATGGATATTCTTGTTTGTTCCTTGTGGGACTAACCCATGTAGGTATTGAAAGTGCCCTAATCCAAAGGATAGCTCCCAACTCCTGATGATCTACATCAACATTGAGCATCCACATCTTCAACATCTACATGAAGTCTTCTACGACAACCCAAGGTTAGTTTGACCCTTTAAAAGGGGTTCTCACATCTAGGGGGAGCTTTGCTCTAAAAATTGAGCTAAAGCATCCCCAAATGATGTGAACACATCAATGCTTTATGTAAAAGTGGTAACCCCACTTGTGCTTAAACGATGAGTATGACCTATGATCAAATGTTCTCATTTGACTCCTAAGTCAAAATACTCATATATAGATGACCTAGTCATCGACAAATTGTGTGCTAGTAGCTAGAGTTTTGGTTGTGCATGTTTGACACATATTTCATTTGCTATCTTATTGTGTGAGCATGTTGAATGCATGATTTCATCCATTCAAGGACATCCATTTGTTGTTTTGATTGTTTTGATTTTTCTGGCCAAATGGATGGACAAGAATGCCTAAGCACCTTCCCTAGCTATCTATGCTTTCTTGTCTCAAATTCTATTCATGCTCATATCACAACTTTGAACAAGTCATTTTCGGACCCTCCGAGTGAGGAGCACTCGGAGCCACCGATCCGTCTAAGGCTGACTTCCAAAACCTTCTAAGTCAATTTCGGTCTGACCAACTTCTCCATCTCGGTCCAACCGAAACGCTTAGACTGATCTAGGTTTCATCTCGGTGAAACCGAGTTATAAATCTCGGCGTGACCGATATGTGTAACTGCACAGCAGTTATCCATTTCGGTGTCACCGAGTTTTTCAACTCGGTCCCACCGACAGTATGGGGATATAAATACTGAGGGCAGCGCGCGATTAATTCTTCAAACCGTTTCGCCCCCAAGTCCCCTGCTGCCGTCGCCCTGGTCTTCGGATCGTCGCAGTCGTCGCCTGTGCGCCCTCGCCGCAGGTCTCCGCCGCCGTCAACGGTATTCTTCTCCGCACCGTTGCCGCCGTAGAGGGACTCCACCAAGTTAGGGTGAGTCTCGATCCCTCTCGTGCTCCCCATCTGATTCTTGCACGATTGGTTTGCCCTGCATCTAGCCACGTTTGAGATATTCCTTAACATCAGATCAGATCGTTTTAGTTTCGAGCGAAATTCTTAGGTTTAGGTTTCCACGAAACACATCTCGATGAAACCGATTTTGAAAACTCGGTATGACCGATTTGGCCTTTGGCCATTGCACTGCACTTTCGGTCTAACCGAGTTGTGCAAATCGGTGTGACCGAAACTCAGTTTTAGTGAAACCCTAGTTTATCGGCAGGACCGAAACCCATTTCGGTCTGACCGAAAGTGGTGTGTAGGTTTCTGTTATACACTTCGGATTCACCGAAACTAAAAATCGGTTTGACCGAAATGCATTCTGTGAAAGCTCAAAACTAAGATTTGAACTCATTTTTTTTTTGCAAAAACCTCTGCAGTTGTGATAACTTTTCTACTCCGCCTATACCTTATCTATTCACAGGTTGTCAGCCATGTCAGATGTCAGTGACAGCCAGAACAGGTCTGAGTCACCTTTTGCAGAGATCCCTGAGGCAGATACTAGTCCTGAGGCTAGTAGTTCCAGTGATGATGGTGAGAGGAGTACCCCTAGTGGTTTGCCTCCTGCAGCCACCAGGACCAGAAAGCAGAGAAATTCTGATGATGAGGACTCTGACTTCATTGCTGAGGAAGTAACCTCCAAGCCCAAGAGAAAAGTTGTTGCCAAAGAGCACCAAGGGCTTCAGTCGAAGAAAGGCACCAGCAAGGTCAAGCAGTCAGCTGTTGCCAAGAAACTGAACTTGGAAGAGCCAGCTCCAAGTAAGGTGAAGAAAACTTCCAAGAGGAAGAGAGTTGTATATGCTGAACCTCATGTTGATGCAGCTGAGGAAGAAGAAGAAGATGCACCCCAGCCTCCTCCTCAGAAGGCTAAGTTCATGGGTGATGCTATTAGGGCTCAAGCTACTTCTAAGCCCAAGAAGCCTGCTCAAGCCAAGGCAGCTCCAGCCAAGCCCAAGAGGACAACCAGGAACATTCCGGCCTCTGAGAAGAACAAAGGTGATATGCCACCGTCTGAGTCTGATGAAGAACATGTGTTGCTAAAGCTCCGTCCCAAATTGCCACTCCACAACGATGCTCATCCTCAAGCCGAGGATATGAAGGCAAGGAAGGATAGAGGTCTCAGGCTATGGAGACAGTCTGATCCATATGCCGTGAGGAGAAGGACTGCTGTGGACCCCAGATTCCACACCAGAGAGCAGCAGGACTTCTATGAGACCGTGCTGATGGATAAGAAGCCTATTGTTGCAGACACCAGGTATGTTGACTGGAAGTACATTGACAATGAAGAGCACCGAGACTTCTTTCCCCATGTGCATGAGAGCTTCACTGCATGTGGAGTTGATGAGTTTGTGGGTCAGAAGCTGACAGATTGGAATGACGAGATGATCATGCAGTTCTACGCCACAGCCCACTTCTATCCTGATGGCAAGATCACCTGGATGACTGAAGGTCAAAGGTTTTCTTCATCTGTTGAAGAATGGGCAGAACTTCTGAATGCTCCAGTGCAGAGAGAGGACGACATTGATGTCTATGGGATTCCTAAGAAGAACCATGATTCCATGAAGAACATGTACAAGGAGATCCCCGCAGCTGATTTGGAAGGGTGGAAGCTTGGCTCAGTGTACTATCTCCAGGCAGGTCTCACTACCACAAACACTATTTTGAGGCATACCTTGATGCCCAAGTCTGGAGACCACCGCATGATTCGAGGCTATTCTATCAACATGCTGCACATTCTTGATGAGAAGGCACCTTTCAAGGTGATGGACTTAATGGTAGAGACCATTAAGAGGACTGCAGCTGACCAAAAGAGGTCGTGTGGATTTGCCCCGCAGATTCAGATGCTCATCAATGCCAAGTTTGGCACGGGCAAATTCATGTTGGATAGGAAGCACTTGCCACTGCAGCCAGAGCATGAAGATAACGTTGTTGTGATGGATGAGGAGGATCCAACTTCAGTTGAAGGTCAAGCCAAAATTGAAGCTGCTAAGAAAGCCAAAGCTGATAAAGAGGCAGCAGCAGCAGCAGCTAAACCAAAGAGCTTCGGAGAGCAGATTCTTGAAGCTACCCAGAGAATTGAACAACGCCTGGCCAGCATTGAACAATCTCAGGAGAGCCTAGAGAGGATTGTTGATGACAAGATTCACGCTCTGGACGTGAAGCTGACTGAGATTCAGGTGACCGTCAACAAGCTTGAGGCAGACATGGAGGAAGCAAGGCAGGAGAGAGCAGATCTCATGCAGGATGATCTAGTCCAGGACTCTCATCGCCAGACTGCTCAGGTTCCCAGAGGATCCCGATCAGCAGCTATCCCAGTGACTGACTCCAGGGCTACCACTTCAGCACCTCCTCCAGCTCCAGCTCCAGCATCCACTCCTCCAGCGCAGACATCAGCAGAAGTCTTCGCCGATGCCGTCATTTCTACTCCGACATCTACCCAGACGGGAGCCGCCAGCAGAGCCCACAGTGATGCTTAGTTCTATGCTTTTTTGAACTTTTTGGTAACTTGTTGCCAAAGGGGGAGAAATTGTATAGATCATAGGGCTTCGAGAGAGAGAGAGAGTGCTCTTTCGTTCTTTTGCCAGTTTTCCTTGAGATACATTTGGTTCTTTTGGTTCTTGAAACTTTCAGTGTGCTTGCTACTACGTTTGATGCTACCTTAATGAGTGCTTAGTCGTACTATGCTTTAATGTGTGCTTAATGCCTATCATATGCTATTCCTTCTTGTATGGCTATTTACTCATGTCTTGGTGATTGGGTGCATGTTATTCATTCTTATCATTTTGTGCGCTCCACCAAGATGTATGTGACATGGAAGAGTGACCCATAATCCTAATCGATTGTGCATTTGCATTCAAACGCAAATTTTAAATAATGCACAAATTTAGGGGGAGCTCTTGTTTATCACATACTTCTCAAAGCGACGATATTATTCATTGATTATATCTATTGTCGAAGCTTTGATCTATATGTTGTCATCAATTACCAAAAAGGGGGAGATTGAAAGTGCAACTAATCCCCGGGTGGTTTTGGTAATTAATAACAACATATATATCATTGAACTAATAGTTACTTGAGAATCATTTCAGAGAAGTTCAGTGATAAGGGTATGGAAATGTCTGAAGAAGTGGACCCCTCAAAATGCTAAGACAAGCATTGGCAAAAGCTCAAGACTCCATTTTTGGTTTAGTGATCCAAGATCACATTGAGTCCATAGGAAAAGCCAATACTATTAAAAGGGGATGAGGTTGTGTTGATGATCTGGTTGCTCAAGTGCTCAGTGATTTAGCTCCTTCAACTATCAGCAACTTTCACTACTACACACACTCATAAGTAATCTCGGACAAATCGATTCTTCCAACTCAGTCCCACCGAGATGAACCACCTCAGCTATTTTCCAAACCCTAGAAATTTCGGTCAATCCGATTTTGAGTTCGGTCTCACCGAAACTGGACTGCCAACCTTCTGTAACCGTTTGTCATCATTTCGGAATATCCGAGTTGTTGATTTCGGTCCCACCGATTCTGGCAAGTTCCTACCTTTGACTCATATCGGACACACCGAGATGGTATTTTCGGTCCCACCGAAAACCCCAACGTTCACTATATTTGAACTTTCGGTCTGACCGAGTTTTTACTTCGGTCTCACCGAGATTGCTCAATTATGTGTGTAACGGTTGGATTTTGTGTGGAGGCTATATATACCCCTCCACCCCCTCTTCATTCGTGGAGAGAGCCATCAAAAAGTACTACCACTCCTACCTTACACTTTCTGAGAAGAGAACCACCTACCCTTGTGTTGAGATCAAGTCATTCCATTCCTACCATATGAAACTTGATTTCTAACCTTCCCAAGTTGCTTTCCACTCAATCCTTTCTTCCACCACAGCCATATCAGTGAGGAGAGTTGAGTGTTGGGGAGATTATCATTTGAAGCACAAGAGCAAGGAGTTCATCATCATCAACAACATCTATTACCTTTTGGAGGGTGGTGCCTCCTAGATTGGTTAGGTGTCGCTTGGGAGCCTCCGTCTTCGAGATGTGGAGTTGAACCAAGAAGTTTGTAAGGGCAAGGAGATCGCCTACTTCGTGAAGATCTACCCCGAGTAAGGCTAGTCCTCCGTGGGCGTAGGCCATGATGGAATAGACAAGGTTGCTTCTTCGTGGACCCTTCGTGGGTGGAGCCCTCCGTGGACTCGCGCAGCCGTTACCCTCCGTGGGTTGAAGTCTCCATCAACGTGGATGTACGATAGCACCACCTATCAGAACCACGAGAAAAATCTCCGCGTCTCCAAATTGCGTTTGATCTTCTTCACCTCTCTTTACTACATGTGCAATTTACTTTCCGCTTCTTATACTCTAGAATTGCATGTGTAGGGTGATACTTGTCTTGATCATTATTGTGAAACTGCCAAAAACTGTTCATGATCAAAAGGCAGAATTTTTATATTGTCAAGTAGTCTAATCACCCCCCCCCTCTAGACATACTTTCGATCCTACAATACCATAACAAGGAGTTGTATATAATGCAACCAGAAGGTTTTGTCGATCCTAAAGGTGCTAACAAAGTGTGCAAGCTCCAGCGATCCATCTATGGACTGGTGCAAGCATCTCGGAGTTGGAATATACGCTTTGATGTGGTGATCAAAGCATATGGTTTTATATAGATTTTGGAGAAGCATGTATTTACAAGAAAGTGAGTGGGAGCTCTGTAGCATTTCTGATATTATATGTAGATGACATATTGTTGATTGGAAATGATATAGAATTTCTGGATGGCATAAAAGGATACTTGAATAAGAATTTTTCAATGAAAGACCTCGGTGAAGCTGCTTATATATCAGGCATCAAGATCTATAGAGATAGATCAAGACACTTAATTGGACTTTCACAAAGCACATACCTTGATAAAGTTTTGAAGAAGTTCAAAATGGACCAGTCGAAGAAAGGGTTCTTGTCTGTGTTACAAGGTGTGAAGTTGAGTAAGACTCAATGCCCGACCACTGCAGAAGATAGAGAGAAAATGAAAGGCATTCCCTATGCCTCGGCCATAGGATCTATCATGTATGCAATGTTGTATACCAGACCTGATGTGTGCCTTGCTATAAGTTTAGCAGGGTACCAAAGTAATCCAGGAGTGGATCACTGGACAGTGGTCAAGAACATCCTGAAGTACCTGAAAAGGACAAAGGATATGTTCCTCATTTATGGAGGTGACAAAGAGCTCGTTGTAAACGGTTACGTCGATTCAAGCTTTGACACTGATCTGGATGACTCTAAGTCACAAACAGGATATGTATTTTTATTGAACGGCGGAGCTGTCAGTTAGTGCAGTTCCAAGCAGAGCGTCGCGGCGGGATCTACGTTTGAAGCGGAGTACATAGCTGCTTCAGAAGCAGCAAATGAAGGAGTCTGGATGAAGGAGTTCATATCTGATCTAGGTGTAATACCTAGTGCATCGAGTCCAATGAAAATCTTTTGTGGCAACACAGGAGCAATAGTCTTGGCGAAGGAATCCAGGTTTCACAAGAGAACCAAGCACATCAAGAGACGCTTCAATTCCATCCGCGATTAAGTCAAGGAGGGAGACATAGAAATTTGCAAAATACATATGGATCTGAATGTTGCAGACCCGTTGACTAAGCCTCTTCCACGAGCAAAACATGATCAGCACCAAGACTCCATGGGTGTTAGAATCATTACTATGTAATTTAGATTATTGACTCTAGTTCAAGTGGGAGACTGAAGGAAATATGCACTAGAGGCAATAATAAAGGTGTTATTTGTATTTCCTTATATCATGATAAATGTTTATTATTCATGCTATAATTATATTAACCGGAAACTTAGTACATGTGTGAATACATAGACAAATTAGAGTGTCCCTAGTATGCCTCTACTAGACTAGCTCATTGATCAAAGATGGTTATGTTTCCTAGCCATAGACATGAGTTGTCATTTGATCAACATGATCACATCATTAGGAGAATGATGTGATGGACAAGACCCATCCGTTAGCTTAGCACCTTGTTCATTTAGTTTTACTGCTATTACTTTCTTCATAACTTATACATGTTCCTATGACTATGCGATTGTGCAACTCCCGAATACCTGAGGAACACCTTGTGTGCTATCAAACGTCACAACGTAACTGGGTGATTACAAAGATACTCTATAAGTTTCACCGAAGGTGTTTGTGGTGTTGGCATAGATCAAGAATAGGATTTGTCACTCCGAGTGTCGGAGAGGTATCTCTGGGCCCTCTCGGTAATACACATCATAATAAGCCTTGCAAGCAAATGACTAATGAGTTAGTCACGAGATGATGTATTACGGAACGAGTAAAGAGACTTGCCGGTAATGAGATTAACTAGGTATAGTAATACGGACGATCCAGGCAAGTAACTTACCGATGACAAAGGGAACAACGTATGTTGTTATGCGGTTTGACCGATAAAGATCTTCGTAGAATATGTAGGAGACAATATGAGCATCTAGGTTCCGCTATTGGTTATTGACCGGAGATGAGTCTCGGTCATGTCTACATAGTTCTCGAACCCGTAGGGTCCGCACGCTTAACGTTCGATGACGATCGGTATTATGAGTTTTGATGTACTGAAGGTAGTTCGGAGTCCCGGATGTGATCACGAACATGACGAGGAGTCTCGGAATGTCCGAGACATAAAGATTGATATATTGGACGACTATATTCGGACACCGGAAGTGTTCCGGGTGTTATCGGATAAAACAAGAGTGCCGGAGGGGTTACCGGAACCCCCCCGGGGGAGTATGGGCCATAGTGGGCCATGAGGGAAAGAGAGAGGCAGCCCACTAGGGCTGGCTCCGCCCCCCAAGGGAATCCTAGTTGGACTAGGAGTGGGGTGGAGGCGCCCCTCTCCTTCCTTATCCTCTTCTTCTTCCTTTCCTACACCTAGTAGGAATAGGAAAGGGGGATTCCTACTCCTACTAGGAGTAGGAAACCTACTCCTGGCGCACCCTCTATGGCCGGCCGGCCCTCCCCCTTGCTCCTTTATATACGGGGGCAGGGGGCACCCAAGGACACACAAGCAACATTGTTTTAGCCGTGTGCGGTGCCCCCTCCACACAAACACACCTCAGTCATATCGTTGCAGTGCTTAGGTGAAGCCCTGCGTCGGTAACTTCATCATCTGTGTCACCACGCCGTCGTGCTAACAAAACTTTCCCGTGAAGCTCAACTGGGTCAAGAGCCCGTGGGACGCCATCGAGCTGAACGTGTGTTGAACGCAGAGGTGTCGTACGTTCAGTGCTTGGGTCGGTTGGATCGCGAAGACGTTCGACTACATCAACCGCGTCACTAGACGCTTCCGCTTCCGGTCTACGAGGGTACGTAGACACACTCTCCCCTCTCATTGCTATGCATCTAGTAGATAGATCTTGCGTGTTCGTAGGATTTTTTTGAAATACTACGTTCTCCAACACCTATATGACAAGTTATGTTGTTGTCCTAAAGATGATCGTGATGCCCTCATGTTCGTATTTTATTTTTACCGACACCTTTATCTCTAAACATGTGGACATATTTTTTGATATCGGATTTTCGCTTGAGGACAAGCTAGGTCAAAGCTTGGGGGAGTTGATACGTCCATTTTGCATCATGCTTTCATATATATATATATATATATATATATATATATATATATATATATATATATATATATATATATATATATATATATATATATATATATATATATATATATATATATATATATATATATATATATATATATATATTGCATTATGGGATGTTATTACACATTATATCACAATACTTATGCCTTTTCTCTCTTATTTTACAGGGTTTACATGAAGAGGTAGAATGCCGGCAGTTAGAATTCTGGACTGGAAAAGGAGCAAACCTGAGATACCTATTTTGCACAACTCCAAAAGTCCCGAAACTTCACGGAGAATTTTTTTGGAATATATAAAAAATATTGGGCGAAAGAAGCACCAGAGGGGCTCCACCAGACAGCCACAAGGGTGGGGGCACACCCTACCCCCTAGGCGCACCCCCTACCTTGTGGGCCCCCTGGCAGTCCCTCGACATCCATCTTCTGCTATATGAGGTGTTTTGACCTGGAAAAAATCATAAGGAGGTTTACGGGATGAAGCGCCGCCGTCTCGAGGCGGAACTTGGGCGAAACCAATCTAGAGCTCCCGCATGGTTGTTCTGCCCGGGATACTTCCCTCCGGGAGGGGGAAATCGAAGCCATCGTCATCATCGTAGATCCTCTCATAAAGAGGGGGTCGAACTTCATCAACATATTCACCAGCACCATCTCCTCTCAAACCCTACTTCATCTCTTGTATTCGATCTTTGTCTCAAAACCTCAGATTGGTACCTGTGGGTTGCTAGTAGTGTTGATTACTCCTTGTAGTTGATGCTAGTTGGTTTATTCGATGGAAGATCATATGTTGAGATCCTTAATGCTATTCAATACCCCTCTGATCATGAACACGAACATGCTTTGTGAGTAGTTACTTTTGTTCCTGAGGACATGTGAGAAGCCTTGTTATAAGTAATCATGTGAATTTGGTATTCGTTCGATATTTTGATGAGATGTATGTTATCTTTCCTCTAGTGGTGTTATGTGAACATCGACTACATGACACTTCACCATTATTTGGTCCTAGGGGAAGGCATTGGGAAGTAATAAGTAGATGATGGGTTGCTAGAGTGATAGAAGCTTGAACCCTAGGTTATGCGTTGCTTCGTAAGGGGCTGAATTGGATCCCTATGTTTCATGCTATGGTTAGATTTATCTTAATACTTCTTTCGTAGTTGCGGATGCTTGCGAGAGTGGTTAATCATAAGTGGGAGGCTTTTCCAAGAAAGGACATCACCCAAGCACCGGTCCACCCACATATCAAATTATCAAAGTACGGAATGTGAATCATATGGGCATGATAGCTTGACAACAATTCCCATGTGTCCTCGGGAGCGCTTTGCTTTATATAAGAGTACGTACAGGCTTGTCCTTTGCTACAAAGAGGATTGGGCCACCTTGCTGCACCTTAGTTACTTTTGTTACTTGTTACCCGTTACGAATTATACTATCACACAACTATATGTTACTGATAATTTCAGTGCTTGAAGAGAAAACCTTGCTGAAAACTGCTTGTCGTTTTCTTCTGCTCCTCGTTGGGTTCGACACTCTTACTTATTGAAAGGACTACGATAGATCCCCTATACTCATGGGTCGTATTATGAAGTGACGTTTGATACACACAAGACATTCCTCCGGAGTCAAGGAGTTGCATGATCTCATGGTCGAAGGAACATGTATTAGACATTAAGAAAGCAATAGCAATAAACTGAACGATCATATGTTATGCTAACGGATGGGTCTTTTTCATCACATCATTCCCCTAATGATGTGACCCCGTTATCAAATGACAACTCATGTCTATGGTTAAGAAACCTTAACCATCTTTCGATCACCGAGCTAGTCTAGTAGAGACTTACCAGTGACTTGGTATTTGTTTATGTATTCACACATGTATTTAAGTTTCCGATCAATACAATTCTAGTATGAATAATAAACCTTTATCATGAACAAGGAAATATGATAATAATCAATTTATTATTGCCTCTATGGCATATTTCCAACAGAAAGGGCGTAGGGTGTCCAATGTGAGGGACCTTTTAATGTTCGTACCATCGGGAGTTGTGAGACTTATCGTTTCATGTGCCAAGCACTTTCTTGACGTATTTCCTTGCATATGACGTAGTTCGCACTCCACGAGTCGGTTGGACCTATTTAAAAACACTGATGCCTCAATTGTCGATGTGCGACGATCTTCTTTATAAGGCTATTGTACACATAAATACTTACATTTCTTCGACCATGCTACCAAGGATACCCCTGGTCAAATATATATGACATATGATGAGAAATATGCACATAATCACTCAATTCATTAGACAGAGCCATGTCAGCAATTTTAACATGGTAAATGTCGGGGATATACCCCGCGGTATGAACCGGTCGGAATTATGACCCGGCCGGACTTGGCATTCTACTTAAGACGGTTTATATTTGGCAAGTTACTGGTGACCCGGCAGGCGGATCATGGATGACAAGGCCCAAGGCCCAGAAGGCCGGTTCATATATGGTGGGCCGGTGTATGAAGAAAGCATAAGGAATATTCTCCATAAAGGAAGCAAGACTAGGACTCCTTGTAATAGATCAATCCTAGTCCTACTAGGACTAGTCATGTAACCCGCCCCTTCAACATATATAAGGAGGGGCAGGGCTCCCCAAAGAGGAGAGGAGGTGACAAGTTTTTAGAGTTACAAGTTAGAGAAGCCACAAGTTAGAACAAACAATCTCTAGGGCTAGGCACAAAGAGCCGGTTTACTGGCGACACCACGAGGATCATAATGAGACCTAGCCTCAAACAGCACGTAGGGCTATTTCCGGATGATGTTTCCAGGGGCCCGAAGCTGTCTAAATCCGTGTCTTGCATCGCGTCTCTCGATTCTGCTCAACCCCTCTCAAGCTACTACATAGATGCGCGGCCTCACCACTAAGTCCGCTAAACCGGACATATGCCGTGACAATTCCACGACAGTAAGGGAGAGCTCTTTTCCTGTTAAGAAGATAGCCATTCCTAGCTTTCCAAATACACCACATAAAATCGAGAATGTTGGGAATAGAAGCATGTGGATGATTCATATTAATCTAATCAAGGAAAACACCATGGATGTTGGGATTGCTTTGAACTAAAATATCTGATCTAACGCACCGGTATAAGAAAACCAAGCAGCTCTAGCAAAATCACAAAGGAAAAACAAATGCATTTCATCCTCTTGTTAACCACGTCTGCTACAAAGTTGAGAGATGCGAACAAAGAAACGACCAACTCTCAAACCTGTGGGAAAGAGATTTTCTATGGAGTCTCCAAGCAACTGTTTTGACCCTCAGAATCATCATCTTTCTTTTGCTTCCAAATCACCTTGAGGAGATTTTTTACCTACAAAGAAACTTGAGAAGGAGCATATCTAGGGTTGGCATGAATATCCCGCAAACACAACTTGCAGGTGTGGAAGTACAAATTCCATTAGGAGTAAGATCCCAACAAAGACTATCAACAATGTATATGATAATTAGTAGTTTTTTTTGTAGAAGTTGCAAATTACGGGGGTAATCTCTCCACCTCAATCAAATATGTTGCCACTATCCCTAACCACCACTTATCCCTTAAACCAAATACTCAAACGACTATCCCAATCACCTTTCATCCTCCTAATGAAAATATATTGGCTTCTCCCACCCACCAAACCAAATAGGAAAATGACTACCCATACCCAATTGGTTAGGATACTCGTAACCATTCAAGCATATCATTTGAACCAAACACACTCTATATAAGCACAAATGCAAAGTTACTATTGGCTGAAAAGTGATAACACTTCAATATAGCCTCGTTTTTAGCAACCCAACTGTGGTGTCATGCCATTCATGCCAACTCGTATGAAGCATACATGACATGAGATGTGGTGGAATGGTGAAGTGAATATATTTGCACAGTGTATGAACTTGTAAGAGAAGATTGGGATAGTTGATTTTGAGCATTGTCCATAAGAAATTATCGAGGCATCATGGGGAGTAGATGGATTATATTTTGGTAATAAAACTTATTACAATGGACTGATGATCCCTCCAACTTTCTCCTTAAACAACTTGTGGAGAATGTGTCTACTTGATGATTGATAAACCGCCGCTACGAAAATACAATTTTAAAAAATGCCAATGTTGCCTTTTCGCTTGTTTGAAGATGGAGACTCGATTTCTCCTAACAAGGGAGAGCCAACTCTGGATTAATGAAATTTTAAATAGTGGAAAAGCCCTCGTCAAAACAACACAGGAGATGGGGAGATCCTCTCGTTTCCCTGACGCACACGAAACCCTGGATGTTAGCCGCCTTTCCCCTTCAATTTCCCCACTCCTCGCCAGCGCTCAAGGTCACCGTCGACAAAGCCTTGCGGCCACCAAGGATGGTGGCAGCGAGGCACCCCAGTCGAGCACGCTATTTTAGTCCTTTTGGGCTCCTACTTAGGTCATGGTCGTCAAGGCCTCCGTGTTGAAGTCGTTGCCACTCCTCGTCGTCTTCGGTGAGCCATCACCTTCTCCAATGACCCCGTCGCCCCAGCCCTTTCGGTGAGTGCGTCCTAATCTAGCGTCGTGGTATCTTTGGTTGCTCCTCGAGATCCGCCCACCAGTTCCCGTAGTTCGACATCCGAATCTGACCACCCTGCCATTTGGATCCGGTCATAACTCCCTTCAACATGGTGTCCCATGATCTCCTTCGTCCTCGTCAATTGGATCTAACCTCCCCCCATCGGATCCTGTCATCCACCACCAGATATGTTGCTCCCTCCCCAGGTCGTCCCCGATTCGTTTGTGTTTTCAGCATCTTTTTGGTCATTCTCGCAGTAGCATTCAACCATCGGAGGATCACCCACAAGTGGTTTTTGGTTGTTGGATGCAGACTGTTTTCTGCACGGAGGTGGATTATGATATGCCTCCCTCTCGGCCGTCGGTCATGGCGAGATTCGTCTCCAGCGCGAGTGTGTGCCCCTTGACCCCCTCCGGTCGATGCTCGTCCCCTTATGGTCCTCCTTCTACGGCCTAGGCAACAAATGGTCTGACGGTGTTGGATGTTGTACTCTTTCATCAGTGATGTTGTGCCCTAACTTGCGCGTGTTATTTTATCTCGAGGTTGATGCCAGATTTGTTCATGTAGTGTTTGTATTTCAGTCGAGGTAGTCATGGTAGGTCGTGTTGTAGCTTGATTGTGGTTCATGCTCTGTTGAAATTAAATAAATTTTTTTAAATGGAAATTTAAATAGTGCATTCAGATCAGATCGCATGAAGAGTCGCGACAATCATACCGCAGGAACCAGGAAGGCAGGAAGAAACCTTTTCCATTTATCTATCTCTAAAACCATGTATTACAAAGAGACCCTGTGCTCCAACTAACGTCTCCGTATTTCTGTCTCTTAAGAGGGGCAAAACGCAAAGAAGAGAAAGAAAAGAAGAAACTCAAAACACTAGTAAAACCCTAGCCCACCGGAGAGAGGAGGGCGCCGAAAAAAGGCCGGCTAGTCGGAGAGCTTGAGGTGGCTGCAGCACAGCTCGTCCGCCGCCAAAGATGTTCTCGCCGGCGATCCGGAAACCCCACCTCCACCGCAGGGAGAAGGAGGAGGCGACCCCTTCACCCCCTCCTCCTGCTCCCGCCCACTCCCCTTCCCCCGGTGGATTCGCCCTCTCCGACCGCCCCGCCACCGGCACCCCGGCCCCATGGACCACCTCCTCCCTCCTCGCCAGGTGACCCTTCCGTCTCACCTCTCTTCGATTTCACCAGAATCGCCGCATTTCGCCGGATGCTTGTATCTAGTTGAGGCACCTGAAGCAAGCGATGCGCAGGAACCCCTATGCCATCCTCAGCGTAATACGCTAGCGCGCTTACAGTTTGACACACTTCGCCGAGCGCTGATGTTTCTACGTTCTATTTCTCTGCGAATTCTCAGGATTTCGACATCAAAGCAAACAGACAGGGCTGGCGATTCTGACCAGATCCAACCAGTGCGCGTAGCAGAGTTTCCCCAAGTCGTGAGGAATGCACAAGCCAACCTTCTGCAGAAGAATTTTGCCGGTAACTAGTTTCTCTTGGGTGCCTGCGCGATTTTTCTTTTGTATAGTTTGCTTCTACCATCCTGAACTGTGATGCCGTTTATGTATCCCTTGTAGGCAAGAGCATGCTTGTAGGTGGCATTGACAAAGAAACATCCCTTGCATGGATGATATGTGGAAATGAGCTTTTTGTCTGGAGCTACCTGGCTGCTGTTGCAAAAGATTGTCTTGTACTTGAGATCCCAACTTCGCTTATGGGAAACAAAGACGGAAAACCCCTCTCTGGTAACCAGTGGACGGTTTGCATCATGAGATGGCATAGTAGTGGTCCATCAACAAGGAACAGTGGAGATATGTTGCACCGAAGAAGTTCGACTGGTGTTATCCTCTGCAACAGAAGAACACAAGCTATTGCATATTGGCCTGACATCTATGGTGAAAGTAGCAAGAGTCCAGTTCTTAGTTTATTTGGCCACAGTGACACATCTGCAAGTGATGGTATATCTGGATGTTACAGGTTTAACTCACTAATTGCAGCTTCCGTTCCAGGAGCCGCTCATGAATGTATTGTGATTGCTTCTGAGCCAACAGGTGCTTTATGGTTGTTTCAGTGTTCACCACTGGGAATTCACCGAAGAGAAGTCCATCGTGATACATTAGGAGATAATGGTACTGATCATTCTCAGAAAAATAATGGTGGAAGATCCTTGGTTTGGCTACCAAGCAATGAATCATCCGAGGCTGCTGAACGGAAGTTCTTTCTGTTGACTAGCCAGGGGATACAATGTTGGGGCATCTCACTCTTGCATGGAATCAATGTAAAAATATTAGGGTCTCAGGAAATTGTTGGTAGTGATGGGGAGTTGGGCATAAAAAAAGACATAGCTGGTCAAAAGAACATTTGGCTTTTGGACATGCAGATAGATGAGCGTGGGAAGGAATTTAATATTCTTGTTGCTACCTTCTGCAAAGACCGGGTGAGTGGGTCAAACTACACTCAGTATTCACTTCTGACAATGCTGTACAAATCGAATCAAAAGTTTCCATCCGGAAACAATGTGGTTAAATGCGAAAGGTTTTTGGAGAAAAAAGCTCCTGCTCAGGTGATAATCCCTAAAGCTCGAGTGGAGGATGAAGAATTTTTGTTCTCCATGAGGCTAAAAACTGGCGGCAAGCCTTCTGGCTCAGTGATCATTTTATCAGGTGATGGAAAAGCAACGGTGGCCATCTATTGGAGGGGCTCTACCCGACTCTATCAATTTGATCTGCCTTGGGATGCTGGAAAGGTTTTTGATGCTTCCATTATCCCATCTCCTGATGACAGGGATGAAGGAGCTTGGGTTGTTCTGACAGAAAAGGCAGGAATCTGGGCAATACCTGAAAAGGCTGTATTAGTTGGTGGGGTTGAGCCTCCAGAGCGCAGCTTATCACGAAAAGGAAGCTGTAATGAAGCGGTCGCTGAAGAGAAAAGGAGAAGTCAAGCATTCAGTGCCAGTATTGTTCCCAGAAGAGTTAGCTCCGAGGCTTGGAGTGCTGGAGACAGGCAAAGACCAGCATTAACTGGCGTATCCCAGCAGGCTGTGGTTGATGAAGAGGCTGAGATGTTACTTAATCGGCTGTTTCATGATTTTATTTTGTCTGGTGCTGTTCACGAGGCACTTCAAAAGCTTAGAGTAGCAGGGGCATTTGAGAAAGAGGGTGAGATGAACGTATTTGTTCGAGTGAGCAAATCTATTGTAAACACATTATCTAAGCACTGGACAACAACTAGAGAAGCTGAATTTCTTGCTTCAACAATTGTTTCATCCCTTGCTGAGAAACGTCAAAAACATGAGAAATTCCTTCAATTTCTTGTCTTGTCCAAGTGTCATGAAGAACTCTCTTCAAAACAAAGTATGGATCTTGTCTTGCCATTATTATCTTTTATTTATTTATTTTGGACTCGTGTTATCCCTGTCACAAATAATCAAACGGACCCATTGGTTATGTTACTAATTGTTCTTGCCTGTCTGCTATCTATATTACACATTGTTGTCAAAACTGTTGTGATCTTTCTATTATGATATCTTGTGTATGCTATAGTATCTGTTCATCATTAGGCATTTGTCTTAGAACACCCCTCCCCCTTCTCTTGAAGTTGAAATCATTAAATTTGTAATTGTAACAATGTGATAGGACCTAGAGACTACAATATCGATTTATAGACATAAGGGGAACTGATACTGTTCTATGAGTTCATTTTCTGACCGAATAATTTTAATTATGCTTTTATTCCATAGGAGCTGCAATGCTAAGTGTCATGGAACATGGAGAAAAGCTCTCCGGAATGATCCATCTGAGAGAATTACAAAATGCGCTTAGTCAGCAGAGTTCAAGCACACGTTTATCACCTCAGTCTAAAACCTCAACTGCTGGTGCGCTGTGGAATCTCATTCAGCTGGTCGGTGAGAAAGCTCGACGGAACACTGTTCTATTAATGGACCGTGATAATGCTGAAGTTTTCTACAGTAGAGTTTCGGATATAGAGGATCTATTTTATTGTTTGTCGCATCAACTTCGGTATATTATAACCGGAGAAGAACACCCATCTGTTCAGATGCAACGTGCACTTGAGTTATCAAATGCTTGTGTGACCTTAGTTCAGGCAGCATTGCACTACAGAGCTGAGTACAAGGACTGGTATCCTTTTCCTGAAGGACTGATAACATGGAACAGCCAGCCTGTAGTGCGGTCTGGAATCTGGAATCTGGCATCATCTGTGATGGAGCTTTTGAGAGAACCAGGATCTGCAGACATGCCAATGAAATCTAATCTATGGTCTCAGCTGGAAGGACTCGCAGATATGCTACTGGAGGGATATATTGGTGTATTAACTGCCAAATTTGAACGTGGGGAGGACCATGGTGTGCTAGCCCAAGAATACTGTGAACGGAGAGATGAGCTTCTTGGATCCCTTTATGACCTTGCAAAGCAAATTATAGAAGCAAAATATCAGGTTTGGTCTAATTCTAAGCCACTATTTCTTACTGTTTTTATCGTGCGTTTATATTTTGCAAGTTCATGGTGTCTCTTTATTTCCTTGTACTCGTATTTTATTGTTCTATCTTAGAATTCAGTCTATCCTATATTCCCTCAGAAAATGGTGTGGTTAGGTCCATAGCTTATTTTATATGATTATTAAGCTGTCTCGTACCAATTTGCACGCTGTTGAGGTTCAAACTTGTGTTATACTTGTATTTGTATGTATGCAATGATAGTTGAGTTCTGGAGCATTTTGTTATTTATGTAGCTCTGCGACATCAACATTCAGATGAGATTTTAGTAGTTTGCTGCTTGGTTGGCTCTTCGGTTGATTTCCCCTAGTATCATTTTCATGGAAGTGAATATGGACTATAGAAGTATGCCTGCATTGACTTCTAATCTCTGATCATAACACGTTTATGTTTTGTTCATCTGACATGAATGTAAGTTTGTATGCATTAACATAGTGGATGATAGCTTGACATCAAGTAACAAAGGGCAGTTTCAGTTAGAATGACATTCCAAATATAAAAAGAAAACATGGCAAAGGCCTATTTGGACATTTAGTAATTTAATTAACTCAAAAAAATTCTGGATTGCCCATCCGCTGTTGACAGTTTCTTGACATGACGCGTTCATACTTAACATGTATCATTTTATAAACACTGTCAATGTTGGCTCTACGGTTTTACTTGATTTTAATATGGTACTACCTAATACATGCCTGTATCTACCAGGAGTCAAGTGAAGGCAATGACAATCCTGATCTGAAAGAATCTATATTTAGAGAGGTCACTTCTTCTATTTTGGCAACAGCTAAACGGCATGAAGGGTACCAAACGTTGTGGCAGATTTGCTATGATATCAGTGATACGGTTCTCCTCCGCAATCTTATGGTAAAATCACATGATCATATCCCCAATTTGTCTTGGATCATTTTTATGCGTTGTTGTATATTTTTTCAGTGACCTAGCATATAATTATCCACTTTCGCCCAAAAAATTGTTATGGAACATGGCTCTTATGTTGATCTTGTGTTGCAGCATGATAGTGTAGGACCTCATGGAGGATTCAGTTTCTACGTTTTTAAACAGCTAATCAACAGCCGGCATTACGCTAAGCTGTTAAGGCTGGGAGAAGAATTCCAGGAAGAGCTAGCTAATTTTCTGAAAGACCGTAGCGATCTTTTGTGGCTTCACGAGATATGCTTAAATCAGTTCTCAACTGCTTCAGAGACTCTTCATACCTGTGCTCTGTTTTCAAGTCCTGGAGAAGATGCTGACCTAACAAGCACCAGAAAGTCGCTGTCCTTTGTTGAAAGAAGACGTCTTCTCTATCTCTCTAAAATTGCTGCAACAGCAGGTTAACTATTTCTTCTGTTATACTTTTCCTTCTATACCTCCAGCTATGTCATGATTGATGTAATATTATATAGGTTTATGTAAAACTGGCTTCCGGTATCATTTTTAAGACGGACAGGAGTAGGTAAATGCGATGAATTCTATGATTCGATCCGTCATTATAATTTTCACATGCTTAGGACTTGTAGCTATTGCATATTCTAATGTGGCATGCTGCTTAACCTTTTATTATACGGTAAGAGTTTATTTCATGATTCTGCTGAACTTTCTGCAGCACAGGAAATGCCTGATTTTCTAGAAGATAATTTTTGTTAAGGAACAGAATGTTGCATCATTCTTTTGTATTAATTCCCGTTTCTTCGATGATATGTTTTGTTCTTTTCGTGGTAAATGGACTCCTGACATATTGCAGTTTTAAACAATTAGGTAAGGATGTTGATTATGAAGTGAAGGTTGCACAGATAGATGCTGATATCCGGATTCTAAATCTTCAGGTGAAGTGTCTTAAACAGAGAAAGATGATGGTGCACTTCTGTTCTCTATAATTAATTATCTGCCTCCATACTTCAGTGTTAACCGGCCATGTATTGAAGTATTCCATGTTTAGAGGCATGGCAGTACTACCAAGTTTGAACTCCTACAAAGTTTTACAATGTTATTTTATTTATCTTTGATGAAAATATATTCAAGCTATACAAAAGAGGATAACTTGCTTGATGGCATGTAGGTGGATGCCTTATCATCTCTAAGGGAAGTCAGAACGCATAGCTGACGAAATAATTTTTACCTTTTCTTTACAGGAAGAGATTGTTCAGCAGGATCCAGAATATGCACAGGGCAAACATACAAGCAAGCTTCTTCCGCCATCAGAACTGATTGAGATGTGCATGAAGGGAGGCCGCGAGCTTTCTCTCAAAGCTTTCGAAGTATTTGCTTGGACAGGCTCCTCGTTCCGAAGCTCCAACAAAGGCCTTTTAGAGGCTTGCTGGACGAACGCAGCCGACCAGGATGACTGGGTCGAGCTCTCACAGGCATCAGTTTCAGAAGGCTGGAGCGACGAAGTCATCCAAGAATCTCTAGAAGGAACGGTCCTCTTCAACGCTTCGAGGCTGTGCTACAGCTCGGACGCGGTGGTGTTCGACGGCACGTTCGAGGAGGTGCTGCCAGTGAGGAAAGAGGACGTGCACGCGAGAGGCCTGGAGGCCAAGTGCTTCTCGGTGGAGGAGGTGCTGATGCAGCACGACGCCTTTCCGGATGCCGGTAAGCTGATGATGACGGCGGTGGTCATGGGCAAGGAGCTATCCTATGCTGCCCCGGCAGATGAGCCTGTGGACATGGACTCGTGATAATGTCAGAGAGGGAGGCGTGTATGTAGGCTGGCTGGAGTTCCAAATCATCATCAGTGCTTTTACTTTGTGTGGCCATGCAATCGTCGGAGTTCTTTGGTTGACCGGAATAGTAATTTTTACTCCGTGATGGCCATGCAGTAGTAAATTTATTCTCTGATGTACTGATGTCCATTGTCGGCTGTAAACCTTTGTAGAGACTGCAACATTGTCAGTTCTTGCATTTTTCTCTTATTAGCTCGAGCTGTGTTTTGAAAATTGAAACATGCGCCAATCTTTGTTCTGGTGCTACAACTTTTCTTTTTGGAGAAATCCTTATACTACAACTAGCTCGAGTTTTGTTGCTTAAAATATTGATGCGCGGAGGGTTTTTTTTTTTGAGAAAAAAAAAGTGACACTATTAATTATAGAGAAAAAAATATGCGGAGTTGGAAAAAGCAAAAGCACTCTTGCCAGTGACAGTGATAAGAATATGTGCGAACCGATAATTGTGGCCCATCTGTGGGTGGTGCAAGCCCACTTACTTGCCAGGCTTCTTGTGGGCTTTAAGTGAGCCTGCCTTTGAACCCAACACTGACACACACGGTGGCACGGCGGCACGGCGGAGGCCTCACCTCCCCCAGATCCCAGACGGCCATCACCAAACTCCTCAGCCGAAGGGAAGGAGGGAGTGGAAGATCACCTCCGAATTGAGATCGTGAGCTCCGCGGCGTTGCGTGCAGCGGCGGGGCGGCGGCCAAGCGGGGCAGGATGGCGGCGGCGCTGGCGCCGGGGGTGTCCCGGAAGCTGAAGAAGGTGCTCGAGACGCGGACGGACAGCCCAGATCTGCTGGCCTCGCTGGGCGCGCTCTCCACCTTCTACGAGCACAACACACCGCAGGCGCGACGCAACCTCAAGTCCTCCGTCGAGCAGCGCGCGCTCGCCATCAACCGCCACTTCCTCGACGCCTCCCTCCCCGCCCAGAAGGTGCCCGCTCTTGCCGCATTGCTGCCCGCCTCTCCTCCCCACGTCGTCCGTTGGTCGATTGGTACCTGAATTGCTTGTTTCCTTTTCTTGTTCGCGTGCAGGCGTTGGATCGCGTCGAGGGGGAAGTGCACGCGCTGGACGATTCGTGGAAGAAGTGAGTCCATTCTGACATTTTGTTCTTCTGCTCCGCCTGCCTGGAAATGGAACCTTAGCTTATGTTCTGAACTTCTGATATTGTCTGCACTAGGTTCAGCTCAAACTTGTAGATTCAAGGGAATTGTCATATTGTGTGAACACATGTTTTCACTCAATCTTTGTGAGTTTAGATGTAGACCTGCAGTTAATATTTTATTATTGGTCCTAACTAAGACATTGGAGTAAATATAGATAGTGTTAAAGCTGTAGATGCAAAAGGTTTCTAGCAGGAGCAGCCGGTTTAACTTGAATGCTATTCGCTGCCATTGTGTTAGGATTGAGGAAGCATTGAGCAGCTGTAGTGCAAGTACAGGGGATATCATCAGTACAACGGAGAGGTTGCAACAAGAACTTGAGGTTATCACTCAGCGCCAAGAAATTGTATCATGTTTCCTACGCGATTACCAACTTTCAAATGAAGAGGTACTCCCTCCCTACTTTAATCAAACAAGTTCTTCCAATAATTCTTTGGTTGCTACGGTGTGATGTCTTACCCATTTAGTGGCACGGAAATCTGGAGTATGTTTACTCACAGAACCTTATGTTTAATAGATACATGCACTCCGGGAAGAAGATATAGATGAGAAATTCTTTAAGGCACTATTGCATGTCCAAGAAATCCATTCGAACTGCAAGGTTCTGCTGCGAACACACCACCAGGTACTTTCACTTTGTCCTTGAGATATTTTATTGCCTTAATTTTCTAGCTCACGACAGCATCAACGTTTTCTCTTGCCAGTCAACCCAGTTAGAAGAATGGTTTTTCAGCTGTCTGTCATAAATAGGCTCTTGCTCGGGTGAAAGCAGTTAATAGGATATCTAAATTTGATTTTTTTAGCTTTGTATTTTTGGATGTATGGAGTTCTATTAATCCATTTACTGGCATGTACATGGTCTGCTCAAATTATGTAGGGTTCATTTGGTTTACGAGATTTCCAGATCAAAGCAATAGGAAAAGTAAAAGATTAGGATGCTCTGTCCACTCCAATCTTTAAGAATTTTCCATGAGGTCTCACATAATGCTAACTGCTAAGAATCCTCAGGAATTAGGTCAATATGGACACAATCCTAAGGAATCTTAGTTCCTCCATTCCTATGAAACGAATGCCATATATAGGAAAAAATCCTATTGGAATCGTAAAAAAACTGCAAACCGAATGAGCCCGTAAGGATATGGCCCTACACTCCACTAAGAACTAAACGCTTTGACACTGGGAACCTACTTCTAATAGCTGATTCCATGGAATATTTGTGTTAATGCCCTATTTTTTTATTTATTCAGCGTGCTGGTTTGGAACTTATGGATATGATGTCCGTGTACCAAGAAGGAGCTTATGAAAGATTATGCAGGTACTGGCCATCGTTCTATAGTCATCTAATCTTTTGCTGTTCCTTTTCCTTACACTGGATGTCTTTGTTTTTTTACTCAATAATTTGAGATATATTTCCACTCACCCACTTTTGATTGCTTTTTTTACTGCTACTGAGAAATATGGTACCCTAACATTTCCTTTGGCTGTTCTTTTTTTCGCTTTGTAGTTCTTGTTTTATGCTCTAATTTGACCTTACTTCCAAAGCTTGTGTTCAACGTTCATCTATACTCAACTTCATTCATTAGGCACTACTGAAAAATAAGTTCTCATGATAAGTACTGTTGCCGAATAGCTTGCTCAAATTTTCTATTGTGCTGTGTTCTATATAACATGATCAATTGATGTTTGATGTTCAAGTGTCGTAATTCAAATTTCCTTGTCATCAGGTGGGTTCAAGTTGAGTGTAAAAAATTAGGTGATACTGATAATCCTGAAGTAAGTGAACTTTTGAAGAAGGCTGTTCGGTGCCTGAAGGAAAGGCCTGTTCTGTTCAAGTACTGCGCAGAAGAGGTATGTCATACCTTGTAAATAGTTATGATACCTGAGTTTACCTTCTACTACATAGTAAAGTTGCAGTTAATTCAAATGGTGTCTGATAGTTTAGTTATCCACATCCATAGGTTGCCAATATGAGGCATCATGCCTTATTCAGGCGGTTTATAAGTGCTCTTACTAGAGGTGGACCTGGAGGGCTCCCAAGACCAATAGAAGTGCATGCTCATGATCCTCTTCGTTATGTAGGCGATATGCTGGGATGGCTACATCAGGTGATTTCCTTGGTCTATCCTTGTTAATAGTCAGTATGCAATGGGCTAATTAATGTTTGTTAAATAAAATCCCTTCCAAATAACATGCACACATATGCATCGTTCATCTGCAACTTAAAGATATTCCTTTAGCCTTTCTAAACTTCTGGCTTTGATGTTTGAAGGCACTTGCATCCGAAAGAGAGCTTATAGCTGCGCTGCTTGATCCGGATGCAATAAGTGACAGTGGTCCAGCTAATCATCGTCATTCTGTAAGAGAAGGTGATTCATCCAAAGGAGAGTCTGATTTCACTTTTGTTCTCGATAGAATATTTGAAGGGGCATGCCGACCGTTTAAAGTTAGAGTTGAGCAAGTTCTGCAGTCACAACCAAGTCTGATAGTTTCTTACAAACTTAGTAATACCCTGGAGTTTTATGGTTACACGGTGAGTCTGAAATTCTAGTTCTTGCTATTTAGTAAAGCTAATATTTGTTCAGTTCACACATGGTCCTTTTCTATTCTAGATATCAGAACTGCTGGGTGTAGACACAGCATTGTGCAATACAATATGGTCGCTTAGAGACGCAACACAGCGGACATTCTTCAACATCCTGAAGAGCCGTGGAGAGAAGTTATTGCGATATCCTCCACTTGTTGCGGTTGACCTCTCTCCCCCACCAGCAGTGAGGGAGGGAGTTTCTCTGTTGCTTGAGCTCATAAGTACCTACAATAGCATGATGGTTTCTGCCTCTGGAAAAGGGTTAAACTTTGATCCTGTCATTTCTGCAATACTGGATCCTATAATTCAGGTGAACTTTCTGCATTCGATGTACTTTAGTTTGTACAGATGTCTAAAAAGCATGTCCGGCAAGCTGAAAATTTATTGCTCGATCTGACTAAGTTTTACCCTTGGTGCAATTTTGAATTGTTATCCTATCCAGTATCCACTGAGCACTCTATATATTTTTTGTAATAATAGGATTTATCTTCCTATCCTCTATGTCTACTGTGATGTTATGGGACAATTCTTGAACTAGCAGTATTTCAGTGTCTGCATTCGCCATCAAGTCTATCAATATTACATAATTGCTTAGTATCTCCAAAGTAATTATGTGTTTTAGAAGTTTTTGGTGCTGTTCCATGTGGATGTTTTCTGGGTAATCATATAGTATAAAATAACGCTAGATTGCACCTAATATGGAGTAGTAACAAGTGTGTACGTTTACTCATTTTGCGTCAGTACTTGTGATTTGTAGAAACTAATATATTGGTATGTTCTAGTGGAGCCAGTTACTACAGATGACATGCGCTATCGGTGCAAAAGGTGTTCCATATTTGCTGTTCTTCTCTTTTACAAGTTGTTCTGTTATACTTTTATTCTTGTTACCACAGAATGTTATGTTGTGTCTGCATTGTGGTTTATAGGGAGTCCTCATTTACATATGGCACTGTTAGTGCTAATCCTGACTTCCTGACTTACTCTTCAGATGTGTGAGCAAGCTGCAGAGGCACAAAAGTCAAAAGGTGCACTTACACGGCGTGGTAGAACTAATTCTGAACCTATTGGAAGTAAGAGAGATTCAATCTCTGTTGATGCTATTCTATCAAAGAAATCATCTACATCGGTCCTGGTTAGTAGCATAATTCTTTTTGTTTACCATGTGCATTGTAATGTGAATCCCTTGGACCTGTGACTATTGTGGAGCAACCTTTGTACTTATGTTCTGGTCATGAACTGAACTAGTAAAATAGACAGCCTTTTTTCTGTCTGTTGCCAGTCACCACGACACACCATGCAGTTATTAGATACTCCCTCCGTTCCTAAATATTTGTCTTTCTAGAGATTTCAACAAGTGACTACATACAAAGCAAAATGAGCGAATCTACACTCTAAAATATGTCTACGTACATCCGTATGTTGTAGTCTATTTGAAATGCTAGAAAGACAAATATTTAGGAACGGAGGGAGTAGTAAAATACAGATGGTACAAGTCAAGAAATTTCAAAAAGTTTCCTGTAGCTGCAACAGTGAAACTGGCACCTTTGTTAGTGCAAACTGTAGAAAAAAGAGAGGAGACAACTAGCGGGGAAGAGATGGATAAGATCAAACTCTTCCAGTCATTTTGCGGCTAGCACTGTTTGACATGGGAAACACTTATGATTTAGTAATTGATGAACTGCTCCCACATATAAGATAGGCATGCAATTCCTTAATACTCGCTTTATGGTCCCAGAATAAAAATATAACTGGCTTTATGAGAAACAGCTGGTGTTGTGGATTTTATGATTGCCTTTGTGTTCAATTTTATTTCATAACCTTTTGGGCACTGATCAGATTAAAGAAACTGTGGTTTTTTATGTTCGGATTAGAAACCTTTTTGCTTCAAGCCATTTGCTTCAATCCTAAGTAATTTCAATATTTTTCCTTACATGATGCCATGCAATGTACAGAGTGGTGAATCTTCGTCCAAAGTCTACCTCATCAACTGCTTATCAGCTATTGAGGAACCATTGATGGATCAGGAGGTTGCTACGAGCTATGTTAACAACCTTCGCTCTATGATTGAGACACACACCCGTGCCCTGGTGGATAAAGAAGCTGATAGCATTCTCAGTAAATGTGGATTGTCAAGTAAGATGCCATACATAAAGAACTACAGCTCCACTGACGGCAAGGACGATGCAAGACCTCTGGCAGATGTCGTGGAGACATCGCCGCAGATGCTTCTGGAGTGCTTGAAGGCATTCTATGGTCTTGTGACTGGAACAGAAGGCTCTTTGCCGGAATTTGAGCAGCTGCAGGTTCCAAGGTTACGCTCAGACGCGTGCAACGGTTTGGCGAGAGCTCTAGCAGAAGCTTATGAGCTCATTTACAAGGCGGTGATGGATCCAAAGAACTGTTATCCTGACCCAAGATCGTTGGTCAAGCATTCGCCGGAGCAGATCAGAACGATACTGGAAATCTGAGATCCACAGATCATACCTTTTGATACATGTAATGAGAGGAGATTCATGTTCAGAATCACTGTGATGTATATTTCCTGCTAAAATCCGAGGTTGCAATTTCTTCTTGAAGAAATACTGAAGTGGTTACACCTTTTAGTGAACTGTTATACCATATCTCGATGGTCCTGTATTACAGTTTTGCTTGTTTATAAAACCACATGAATCATTGTCGGATTAATGATGTCAGAGAAGCATTCTGGTATTGGATTGTACCATATTTGAAGAAGTCAGATTCCAGGATTTCCGAATTCTGGTATTGATTTGTAGTGGTGTTGAAAGTGATGAGGAATAACTGCAGCCAACTTGCCAACTAGAGTCAAGCAACTGCTAGTGGGCCAGAGGCTCTCATCAGCAAATTGGCAGAGGATGTCACTGTTTTCCTTTCCGCTGTAAGGCTGGTCCCAATGCAAAGGAACTTCCAGCAGGAACTTTGGTCCAACTCAGCAAAGATTAGCATTAAAAAAATCTCCAATTAGCATTAAAAATATCCCGTACGCAGCCCTATGTTCCGGCCGGCCCACACGTGACCAATCAGCATTAAAATTTCTTGTATCTGGTGCAATGTTCCGGTAACCATGTAAGTTCCTCTAAAACTCTCTCTCTCTTCATTAAATCAATGCCACGTAGGATTTTTTGCTGAGTTGGACCCGAAGTTCCCGCTGAAGTTCCCTGCATTGGGGTCAGCCTAACCTTCCGCAATACTCCGGAATTCATTGCATCCTTGTGTGTTACTTTCAATATTACTACTACACATAGCAGTTGATTTTGATGGAACTTTGTGTGTGGCCCTCCTATCTGATCTCCTTTTCGTGCTGATTTGGCGGATGCAAGCTGTAGCTGTTGACTGCGGCGACGAGCGGAACTCGGAACTTTGGCGGGTGTGGAAAGTGGAAGCAGCCGCTAATCAGGATCCAAGGCCGTTCCGTTTCTTGTGGGATAACTAATTTCAGGGACAGGTTATCCAGGTACGGTTGAAAAGGTGTTCAAGCTTGTCGGCAGTGTACATTTGTTTGTTTTTCCTCAATTTTCTCCTTTTCGGCAGCTGAAAATATGATAGTATATGTGTAGTCAAATCAACTATGGAGCAGCGTGGCTTGTAACAGCAGCATCAACTTGGTTGCTCATCAGTGCCGGAGTAAGTTGACCTTAATGAGTTCCCTACGAACAAATTAAATTGTATTACTATATGTAGAGAGTTGCATGGTTAGGTGTCTCCACCATCTTACGTGATTAGCTACTTCATCAATCCACGTTAGGTGCATCTATCCGCCGCTAGTGGTGCTACTAAACTAGATTCTTCTAATCCTGAAAACCCTGTCAGGTCATGTCCTCTCTTAATCTAAGGCCACGAGCATACGTGCGTACTTCCATTACCCGTTTCCCGAGTGAATTGCAGAAAACATCGACATTGAAGCACGGTCTTGCAGAAATCACAAGTCTCTAGTTTTGTGCCAAAAACCACTAATTCCGAGGCTAATTTTTTGCAAAAAACACTAGTCGATGACTTAGGCCATTTTAATGATGATTATGACACATGGGTCCCGCATTTGCTGACGTGGTGTAACGGTTCGTGATGGACGCCGTTAGACGGGAGATTTATAGATATACGAAACAATTCCTGTAATTTTACATGGAGGCCCTTCAATCAAAAAACAAAAAAGCAATCAAGTCCAGGATTTGGATTTGGGCTGCCCGGCAAGCAGAGCAGCAGTACGCCGGTCCGGCCATGGTCACGTCGCCGGCCAGGGAGGGCGTCGGGATCTGTATGGTCGCGCCCCCGCAGGCCACCAGTTTCGACGAGGCGCTTCGAGATGGCCTAGCCCCTGACGAACTCTGGAGGGCTAGCAGCAGCGGCGCCGGCCGCGCACGGGCGGCAGCCGTGCCGGCCACGACGAACGGCAGCTGCGGCCCCGTGCACGGGCACAAGCAGCAGCCGCGCCGGCCGCGCACGGACTCGAGAGTAGCAGCGGCGCCGGCCGCGCACGGACTCGAGAGTAGCAGCGGCGCCGGCCGCGCACGGGCGGCAGCCGTGACGGCCACGACGAACGGCAGCTGCGGCCCCGTGCACGGGCACAAGCAGCAGCCGCGCCGGCCGCGCACGGACTCGAGAGTAGCAGCGGCGCCGGCCGCGCACGGGCGGCAACCGTGCCGGCCACGACGAACGGCAGCTGCGGCCCCGTGCACGGGCACAAGCAGCAGCCGCGCCGGCCGCGCACAGACGCGAGAGTAGTGGCGGCGCCGGCCTTGCGGGCATGCGGCGGGTCAGCTCGAAGCTCGGAGGTGTGGAGGCCAGGTGCGCACAGGCCGCAGCGACGCCGGACACGACGGGCACGAGTAGAAGCGGTTGAGGCCGACGTGCGTACGGGCCATAGCAGTGCCGGACACGAAGGGCGCTGGCAGTGGATGCGCCGGCCGCGACGGACGCGGGCAGTGGATGGGCCGGCCGCGACGGGCGCGGGCAGCAGCCGCGCAGGCCACGAGCTGCGGCGGTGCCGGCCATGCCCATGGCTGTTTTTCTTATTTTGTTAAGATGGGAGGGAGTTTTTGGTAAAAATTATGTCTATAACGACGTCTAATATGAACAGTTCTGCCACGTCATCATTTGCGGGCCCTACGTGTCATAATCATCATCAAATGGGGCAAAGCCGCCAACTAGTGTTTTTTGCAAAAAATTAGCCTCGGAATTAGTGGTTTTTGGCACAAAACTAGAGACTTGTGATTTCTGCAAGACCGTGCTTCAATGTCGATGTTTTCTGCAATTCACTCCCGTTTCCCGGACAAGAAAACGACCGGTTGCCTTGCGTCGTCGGACCCCGGGGTCGTCGTTTGGCCCGGGATTTTTCTAGTCTAATAACGTGCGTTGGCATGCGGCGCACGGCAAGTGGGCGCAGCGTGTGGAGAGGGTGGGACGGCCGGGCTCTAGCTGGCGGCTACCCGAGGCCGAGGTCTCCGGTCCACGCCTGCACGGCCACGGTGGAGGGATCATCGACGGAGAATGTAGAATCGTAGAGTGATAAGCTGGCCGTGAGTGTGAGCGCGACGCGGCTGCGCCTGTGGGAACGGCTGCCCGTGAGCTGCGGGCAGACGACGACGACGTACGGCCCCGCATTCCCATGACGGCGAGACGAGACGAGATAGTGATGAGCTTGGATTACTTGGATTCTCTCTCTGGGCCTAGCTACTCTAGACGGGATAGTGATGAGCTGCGTGCCAGTGTGTTTGTGTGTGTGTGTGTGTGTGTGTGTGCAGTGCGGGATGGGGCAGCACCGCAGCAGGAGCAGTAGGAGTAGGTTGGTCGTTGGTCTCGGCTTTCAATGCGGAAAATTCCACTGCAATGAACGAACCAACAAAAATGACAGCCGACGCGGCGGGGACGCAAGCGCGCGCACCACCACAGTCCACAGACATCATCGATCATCACCACCTCCTCCGCCCAGCCCCAACTCCAGCCGCGCGCGCCTTCCTTTTCTTCACAGTGCCGCAGAGTAGCAAGCTTGCTTCGCTTGCTTGACTAGCTATAGGAACAAATCTAAGATGAGAGGGACGGCTTGCTCGGAGCTCGCAAGTAGGATAAGCTAAGGTAGCCAGCTACGGAGATGCGGGGCGCGGCGGCGCTGCTGCTGCCGCTGCTGGCGGCCGCGTTGCTGCACGCGGCGGCTGCGGCCGGCGGAGGCAACGGGAGCTGCGTGCGGAGCTGCGGCGGCATGGAGCTGCCGTACCCGTTCGGCTTCTCCAGCGGCTGCACGGTACGCCTCGGCTGCGACGCCGGCACCGGCGCCGCGTTCCTCGGCGGCGCGCTTCAGCTGGGCCTGCTCGTGCGCAACGTCACGCCGCGCGCGCTCATCCTCAACATGCAGCCTGACTGCGCTCGTTCGTTCAATGCGTCCGTCGCGGCACTCTTCTCCGACAGCTACGCGCCCGCCTCCTGGGACACGCTCGTCGTCAGCTCCTGCAGCAGCTCTGATGCTGCCCGCGTCAAAAACTGCAGCAGCGAGTACATCAACAGAACCTCGTCAAACTGCACCGCCAACGAGTCCATCCGCTGCATCCTGCCTCCTCCTCGTAGCAACATCACCAGCGGCCACCATTTTCTGAACAAGAGCGAGGTGCTCAGGTCAAACTGCACCGGGCTGGTGTCGGCGGTGAGCTATTCGGACGCGCAGGGACCGTCGCTGCTGCTCGGCGCGCTGGAGCTGGACTGGTGGGTACCGGGGCGTTGCCGCTGTGATGCCAGAGCCAACTGCACCCAGTTCCCGGCGACAAAGACGCGGCCGGAGGCGTTCCAGTGCGAGTGCCTGGAGGGCCTCCAGGGCGACGGCTTCGTCGACGGCGCCGGTTGCCAGGAAGGTCAGTGCTTCACACCACAAGCAGTATTTCTTTATTTTCCTTCTCCATTTAGCAAGTCAAGTTGTGCGAGCTAGCTAGACAGACTAGCCATTACTCTACGCCTTCCCTCTCGTTGACCACGTAACCAATAATCCGCGGCGTCGGCTGCGTACCTAGAATCGTGGACCATTGGCACCTTGAAGACAGACGGGCAAGAAAGAATTGATCATATCCCCTCGTTGCGCGTTCAATGAAACCGCCAACGGCTCTGCCCACCGACTTGTCTGACAAAACATCTCACGGATAAGGTGGCTCCGCCCGCTTTCTTGGTAGCCATTAAGTTTCACACTGTCGATTAAAACACACAATGCTGAATTCCCTCACGTTTCTCCCGACCAGTTGGCCGGCGACGTGTTAGGCATCACAAATGGCACAGGGGACCTCGTGGTGTGCTGGTTCAAAAGAAGGATAACCTCCGGCCCGCCTCTGCATGGAGAGTAGCAATGGAATCATCACTTTTGCGTGTTTAGATGGTGTTTTTTTTTTGTTGCGTCTTATTGCATTGTCAACACGTGTGGATTGCACCACACTCGTTTCTTGGCCAACTTCCCATGTTAATTTTAGAGTGAATTCCGGTTTTTACCCCATATTTTGACATTTTTGACACTAATTACCCTATTTAGCGGGATTTCATCCGTTTTACCTCATTTAGCAAAAGTGTTGCCACAATTTACCCTGTTTTAAAATTTTTGAGCGTTCTGACCGGCTGGCATGCCACGTCCATAGTTTTTTCCTGCGTATTTTTCTCCCTACTCAACTCGTTTTCCGTTTGAAGTATTCTGATGGTACGACTATACTTGATCAGCATGGCATATTACCATTGAATAAATTATCGGAGAAATTGTTACTGATATAATTTGAAATCATGTATGTTTTTCTTCAGATATGATATACGGCCCTAAGTATGCATGGTTCTATGGATTATATTAAAGTGGTGTAAATATACTACTTCACTAACTCTGATACACCTACATATATGAATATCTAGGTAGCAAATATGTTGACCGGTAGAGTGTTAATACATGCACAAGTGATAGCATCTGTTGCTACTTGCTAGCTGTAAAGGATTTTGGATATTTGTATCTTACAATGCATGCTGAAACATGTGTATTTACCCTATTAGAGTAGATTATGATTTATGATGATTGCAGCCACGAATTCATTTTTATTTTTCTTGCACAAAGCGGATGTCAACCAAGATGTGGAGTGTTATATATTTTACATGTCAGTGGATAAAGAATCCAAAGCCAGAGATGATTGAGAGGGACTTCATTAGTTATTTTGATATAAAGGAGAAGATCAAGGAGTTGGTTTTCAACCCTTGAGACAATGTTTATTATCAGAAGAAGGTGGCCAACGGGAACTCCATGGTTGAGTTAACAAATGATGCAGGCATGATGAACATGCTATAGGAATTTGATGCTTATACGGAAATCAGTTTGCATGTTTGATTCGGGGCGAGCAACGCAAATGAGAAGCTACAGGAGGCGAGCGTGGCGCGGCCGACTTGGGCGTTGTGCGTTGGATATGACGTGAGCGACCGCCATCGGGCCGAGCTGGTCGAGAGAAGCTGCACGACACTGTTCAGCAGTGAGAAAAATAGTATGAAAAAACACTGACGTGGCATGCCTGTTGGACCTACCAATTATGACCGACCGGTTATAATGCGCACAAAACTTTAAACAGGGTAAATTGTGTCAACAATTTTGTTACTCCCTCCATTCCCTTATACAAGGCCACAAACTCATATTACAGGTACCAAGGTGAAATTTAATGACTTCTTGGCAAGCCAACTTTTCTTATCGTTAACCAAAATAATTAATATGGATGCATGCATGCAAGGAAGGAATGGGGTGGAAGTAGTACATTGTCATTATGACTACATGCATGCATGTATTAAATAAGTTGCTAGCACGAGAAAACAACATTAATTTTTGCCTCGATTACTGTTAGTGGCCTTGTATAGATGCAAAATGTATTTTTCATAGTGGCCTTGTATAAGGGAATGGAGGGAGTAAATGGGGTAAAACGGATGAAATTTCGCTAAATTGGGTAATTAGTGTCAAAAATGTCAAAATAGGGGGTAAAAAGCGGAATTCACTCTTAATTTTAAGGAAATGCACGATCGAATTGACCATCGGTAGGCTCTACCACGCTACACCTCCCTCCTCTTTCTTTCTCAATCTAGAATCTAGGTCTCCTCTTCCTCTCTCCTGGTCTGGTGTTGTTATCTCCTCCCAGCACCTCTATCACCGACAATGCATCTCCTTCTAGGTTGCCCTCCACTCGAGTGCCTCCAGCACTTCATGGATGACCACATTGTGACTTTCCAGCACCAACGTTGGGAAGGCATTGTGAGTATGGGGAGTGGGTACCGGGTTGCGTGACTTAGCTCTCGGGGCTCCGACGATCTAGGATCTACGAAAGGTGGTGTCTCCATTGTTGATTGGGAGAGGTTAGTGAATTAGAGATTTTTATTATGTTCCCTAGATTGTTTCGACATGCACACAAGCACAAATGTTGTTTGTTGCACACACACCTTCATCTTGACAAAGGAACAAATTGTTTTGATGTTGCAAATGTGTTCCTTTGTTGTTGTATGTGTTGTTCACATATGTTGCTTAGGTTGGTCTTTTTATAAATTGCGAGTATGGTAGTAAATTTTCAACGCTTTTGTTTCAACGAATGGAGATTTTTGCATAAATATAATTTTTGCTGTGTGGCGTGTTTGAAATGCCGCAATATTCTCGAATGAGTTTTTACGAGAGTGTGGTGGTAAACGCTGCAATGATGTTGCGTATGAGTATGATCAGTATTCCTAGATTTGCCACTTAAAGTAGGATGGTGGAGGAGGAGATTGATCGGGTGAATATCATCCGACCGATGCCTAGCTTTAGCCATATCTTTTATTTTTAATGAAAATAATCATCTTGCATTTCATACTGTAAAAATCATGCATCACTGAATTTCTCTCAGGAGGTTCTCACGTGCAATACGGGATGTGGTGGAATACAAACATTGAAATTGGTCAAAAAAAATCTGTGCAAAATATTAATCTTTGTTGACCAGCAAGTATCTATTGACAACTGAGTTAACTTTTGATCCCTGAATAAAATTGCATGAAGTGTAATGTCATCTGATATTTGCTCGTTGGCAGGCGCTTGGCCTTGGATTTTTATTTTTTTGCGTGCATGTCAATGTAACGTTATGAAAGGAGTTCTTCAAAATGAAGCTTAAATTATGTTGATATTGCTAAATATTGTCTGAAGTCAAACTCTTGATATCATTGCTACTCCCTTTTCCCCCCTTCTCCTCGATCTTACACATGTGTGTCCAATGATTACAGTTTCCAAGTCCAAGTGCAATCACTCGAATTACCTATCAAGAGATTGTGGCAAGATCATCCTCGTTGGTCTTATCATGGCAGGTAAATTGCTCATGCATCTTATAAGCTGACACAAAAGTTATGAAAGCTCCATTATTTATTTTTTAAATTGCTTTTTTGCATTGCCACAATACCATCCTCAGAAATGTCTCACCAGTTGAAAGTTTAGCATAGCTACTAAAAAGAAAAGTTGTACCGGTGGCTACCATCGTGCAAAACAAATGTCACCCACTCACATATTCTGTGCATGTTTTCAACGGAACCTCCTATTTCACGAACAGGTTGCTGGGTAGCGATCGAGCGCGCACCCCCCACTACCCAGCACGTGCTTTTGGGCCAACCCATATGAGCGGCGGACGCCCCTATTTTTTTTGTTATTTTCTGCTTTTTATTTGCTTCTATAAAATTGTTCGAGGTTTAAAACAGTTTCGAATTTCAAATAATGGTCAGGATTAAAAAAAATTGAATATAAAAAAACGTTCACAAGTTTTAGATTTTTTTTCTTAAATTCAAAACATATTTGCAAGTTCGATAAATGTTGTCGAATTCAAAAAATGGTCTTGGAATTGAAAAAATGTTCCCATATTCAGAAAGGTTTGGGATTTTGGAAAATGTTCATGAATTCTAATAAATGTTCAGGATTTGGAATTAAATATTGCAGATTAATAAATGATCATGAATATTTGAAATGTTCACAACTGTAAAAAAAATAAGAAACAAAAATATAAAAATGTTTGTGCATTTAAAAAATGTTCACAGTCACATCTAGAAAATAGTTGCGAATTCAATTTGTTTTTATGATTTAAAAGAATATTCACGATTTCAAAAAACGTTCACAAAAATAGAAAAGATGTTCGAAAAATGAACAAGAAAAATATAAAAATAAAAGAGAAAATAAACATGGAAAAAGAAAAAGAAACGCAAAAACGTAAAAGATAAAAGAAAGGAAAATATAAAAGCCTAAACAAAGAAAAACCGGCCTGGGAAGGTTTTAAAACCTTGAACCTTCCCCAAAACGGCCCGCCTCGCTCCGAAACGAGATAGGGCCGGCCCAGGGTCGAGACGACATTCCCCTGTTATTTTTCGTTTCTTTTTGTTTTTTGTTTGGTTTTCGCTTCTTTACGAAAGTTTGGTATTTGAATTTTTTTTTTCAAAAAATGTCACTAATGCAAAAAATTGTGCTTTAGTTCAGAAAAATATTCGCAATTTCTGAGACAATGAACATTTTTTGAATTTCGATGGACATGTTCTCGTATTTTGATAAACAAATTGATTTTTGGATGAACATTTTTTATTTTGATGTACACAATTTGAATTTAGGATGAACATTTTTGATGATTAAATATTAAATTCAATGAAGAATGTTTTGAAATTAATGAACACATTTTATTTAGTGATTTTTTGAAGTTAATGAACATATTTCTAATTTTACCAACAGTTTTGAATATGATGAACATGTAAAAAAATCATCATTATGTTTTGAACTTGATGAACATTTTTTGATTTCGATGAATAAATTTGGAAGTTGAAAAACCATTCTATTTTTTAAATACATTTGAAAAAGATGTTCTCAGATTTCAAAAAATGTTTGTGAATACGAAATGAAAAAAACGAATTTTAAAATAGAAAGGAAAAATGGAAAAGGGGATAAAACGAAATAAAGAAGAAGAAAAACTGGTTTGGGATACCCAAAACTGGAAATGACCTGCTGAGGCGGCTCAAACCTATGCAGCGTGAAGCCTGAAGGGTCGGGGTCGGGGTGGGGGTGGGGTGGGGGGGGGGG